>CM033105.1:2265192-3465192 GCA_019321725.1 Paulownia fortunei | reverse complement strand
TACGCTATGTATGTACCTCATGATGGTGAGGCTGGTATAATTGGCGATGGTAATATCCCGTGTGATCTTGAGTTGAATTAAAGAATATATTACATGAGGCAGAAGACGACGATGATGAAACAACTTGATGATTCGGGGCAAAAGGCTGGTGGTGCTGATCATGATCGTCGTTAAGTTGCTCTATAGGAAAAGGAGAAGGAGAAAAGTTTAGGTTCATTGGCAAAGAAACGGAAAGGGCAACTTTCTTGATCAATGAATTGAAAAAACTGCAGCTTAATTTGAGATTGAGGGCTATGGAGGGGAGTAAAGGGAAGGGAACTGTTAATGGTGTCTAAAAGGTCCTATTGAGCTGAGTTCTAAAGCTCTTTTAAAGGAAGGGAAAATGCAAGATAGGGGGGTTCGGGTTAGGGTGGGGGTGGAGGGGGGGGTGGGGTGGGGGTAGACATTCACGTGACTTCATGACAACCAAACAAACAAGTTAAAAAAGACAAACCAAAAGGAAGGAGCAGAATGCTACCACACGACCATTTGACAGAACCCTATCTTTAACACTTTCATTCTTAACACTTCTAATTAACAATGCTTTATATTGTTATAGATTTAGAGTGTGAAGCACCCCCCCACCCCCAACATTACCTCTAAACATATATCCTATGCTAGATTCCACATAATCTTATCATGTTAATCTTTGATATATATCGGACATGGATCGACGTTGTCACTTATTTTAGTTATTTTGTCTGTTTTTGTTCTATTTGCTTTCACTTCTTGATATCTTACACACGGAAGACATCTGATCCTAGTAAAAAACTTGGGATATTGACGTAGTAGAAGACGATTTAGTGAAGAACTTACTATGTACTTTGAACAAGTGAATGAAACGAGTAAATTTTAGACTTGGAAATAACTTCCAACAGTTTTGATGCTCGGCAGGCACCAAGTCTAGATTTTTAATCCTATGGGGCAAAAATAGATGTTTTGACTCACAATGAGATGAGAGGACAATTTAGAAAAGTGAAATTTTGAATTTCATTTAATTTACATATAAAATTTGATATTATAGCAATTTGAGGCAGGGCGGGCCTGAGGTCTAGCCCCCTTTTCAAAAAATATTCTATAATTATAGTTTAAAAACAAGCCTAAACATAATCTTGTTATGCAAAAGTGGCACAATTACAATTTTAGTCCAATAACTAAAAGGGTGTGGCATTTTTCATCCTTTAAAAATAGACACTTGCAATTTAAAATATACTAATGTTTAATTTTTTGTAATTTGAGGATAAATTTGATCAAAAAATTTGAATCTCGCTGGAAAGTCAGGTGATTGGCAGGTATTTTTAAACTTGGGGATTTTTTAATTTTGGAGGGAAATTAAGATGTTTTGTACGTGTGGGACCAAAAATATCACTTCTAATTTACAAGACTAAAATTGTCACTTGCTCATAACTTACAGAACTAAAATTGCAACTTTATTGATACACAAGCTCCAACCCTAAACAATATGAGAGTGATGTATTGGATAAAGAAATTTAAGTTCAATCTCTCTTATATACGTAAAAACATACTTCAAATCCTCTATCTTCCCCAATATAAAATTTGGACGTATCATGACAACAAGAGTTTAGTAGCTTAGAATATGTTTAATCAGTCAAAAAGAGTTATAATATCTCAAACTTAGTATTAATTATTGACATATGATTTAATTATTTTTTGTTATATTTTACAAAAAGATTTTGATACACTATGGACCATCTAATTTTTACTTAAATTATATGAAAAAGAATATAACACATCTAGAATGTAATCAAATTCCATTTGTAATATTAATTGTGTCACATTGTCAACCAATTCTAATTCAAACCCCAACATGCCCCAATCAAAAGCAAGCCTCCAATATCAACCACCAGTGCCCTATTTTTATTTTTTATTTAAAGTATACGTATGATATGGTTTGGAGTGAGGGATGCATAATATTGAGATCATATATATGTGTTTTATATTGAATGTAATAGTATGGACAATCAGATTTTGATGTTAGGTTTTATCCAATGGAGAAGTGGAAGATTGGTGTCGGCTACAGTAGGAATATGGGTAGGGTAGCAACAACCAACAACTGTTAGGAAGGAAAAGTAGATTAAGAAGAGCGGGAAAAAAAAAGCACAAAATGAAAAATTACAATTTAATTTCATATTTAAAAAAAATAGCTTTGAAAATTTAGGGATTCAGGAAAATGTAGGATTTTTAGTATATTTTGTCACTACAAGTAAGAATGAACCTTATTTCTATCCAAAAGGTATGCATACCAATTAGGATTGGGGTTTATGTGGCAGAAATAACGTTTTAGTCCTATAAATTTGTTAAAAGTTGTAATTTTAGTCATATAAATTTGTTAAAAGTGGTAATTTTAATACTCGCATATCAAGTAAGTGATGATATTCCCATCAAATTTGAAAAGTCTTCAATTTTAAATGTCACATGCGAGTCACGTGATTTTTTTTTGTGAGACTTAAATTTTTCGATCATATTTGTCCTCAAATTGCGAAGAATAAAAAATTTAAATGTATTTAAATTGCCAATGGCCATTATAAAAGCATAAAAAAAAAAGGCCCGTGTTGAAAAGATGAAAAATGTCACCCTTAATTACAGAACCAAAATTACAATTTATCTACGAAAGTTGCATCTCAATGATCACAATATACTACATTCTTGATCTTGTACAGATTTTATACGGGTCATCATAACTGATGAGCATGAAATTTTGTTCCCATCTGGAACTTGTGGGGTGTAAAATGTGTAAGTTCCATCATGAAATTTTCAGATTGAGAAGAGAAATGGCTACTTAAGCAGCATTTTCAGATTCCCTAAGTATTGCCAAAAGGCATTGAATGCCTGTGCAGGCAAAGGACAACACCACCTCCCCCACCACCTCCCCACACCCATACACTATCATACTTTCTCAGTTCATATCTTGCTCTAGTTCATGACCTACATTTCAAATTTATGTCCATCGTCTTTATCGAATCAATTTTGGGAAATGGTCCTAAAACCTCAGTTTATTTCTTTCTTCTTTATAAAGCATATATAACACCCCCACCCATATATACACACACATATATATACATATAAGATTCAAGATTGTTGATGAGCAGAAGGGGTGAGGGTATGTGCGCGCGAGCATATACATTTCTGTATGACAAGAGTGAGGCTGGGATTCCTTAAAGGAAGAAAATATAAATTCTGACCCCCAACTAGAAGGCTCTGATGGAATGGAGTGAAGAGATATCTTCCAAATAGGGCCTAAAAGTTTTGGCCACTGGAGCAAATCTGAAAGCAACTTATCAATTCATCACTTTCAATTCCAGCCTATATCTCACCAATTTCATTAATACTCCCTCCTTCCAAATATTATGTATCCAAGTTGACTCAGACGAAAAGTTTTAGAGGATAGTTGAAAAATTCAAAAAATTAAATATTTTAAAAATATTAT
The DNA here is from genome assembly GCA_019321725.1 of Paulownia fortunei. Classification (NCBI taxonomy): domain Eukaryota; kingdom Viridiplantae; phylum Streptophyta; class Magnoliopsida; order Lamiales; family Paulowniaceae; genus Paulownia; species Paulownia fortunei. The sequence continues at coordinate 3,461,705 of CM033105.1, read as the reverse complement.
CCTTCAATGTAATTGAGATATAACGATATCACATCATAAATATTTTAAAAAAAAGAAATCTATTATTAAAAAAAATATTTTGAAAAGTTTTAAAAAGAAAATAAAAATCAGGAATAGAGGAAATATTATATTCCAAGAGAGAGAGAAATTGAGCAAACTTAGGTCATATGAGAAAACAAAAAAGTGTAAACGGGTTATGGCCAAAGCAACCGAGCCTCCTCAGCTCCCAACAAAATAACCATGCAGTAAATCAAGTCTCCAATTTTTAACCATCTCATGCATTAATTTGGTAATGTTCTATTAGTGTTTGATGGGAAAAAAGAAAGAAAAAAAATCTTGACCAGGTTTATATAAAAATACTAGTAAAAATTGTGAGACGGATAAAGCTCCGTGGTTTCATTTTCACTGAAGAGATCTCAGAAAACTTTTCAGGCCCACAGCCATTGGCCTGCATCATGCGCTGTGCTACAGCCCACACTCAACATGAGGATAAGTATGCGTGTGTGCCCGCGCGCGTGTGAAAGAGTGAGAGAATTTGGTTAAACTTGACTAATCACATTTCCTAATTGTAAAATCGTACTTTAAACAAATATTTTGGTCAGAGCAGGTTTGATTCCAATAGAGTTTCCTCATCTTAGGTCAAGGGTTTCATTATATTATGAGTTAAAAGATTTCGTTCCTCTTGTAAGAATTTAAAATGATAAATGGAATTGGGTAAAATTCATTCTTGAAAATTAGCTTAAAGGTAAAGGGAGTTCAATCAACTTATACACTATGTAATAGCCCAATACTTTAGCATATAAGACAAGTACAAATTTTAGTTGTGTCTATTTTTAAATTCTTGCATATACTTAATAATTTTTTATTATTTTAATATTTTTTTGGGTATTCATTCGCATCATTGTACTTCATCATCTCAAAATGAACTTATTATTTCGTTTGATACAGTTATTATCCTCAATGACCGTAACAAAAAAAACAATCAAATTAGCATATATGGTAACACCGCAACGAAAATACCACTAGTGGATGGTATTTATTGACCAACCTTGTTTAATGTTTACTTAGAAACTCTAATATTGTATTATTTTTATATGTTATGTTGTTTCATAATAATTTTTTTTTTCTTTTTCTAGTTTGGTCCAACCCATGGGAAGGGGACAATTCACAATTCATCAGGCTATTGTTATTGGTAACGTTCAGTTCATTTTATCGAAACCTCTAATAGACCCACTACTCAACCGTAGGCAGTTCTGCCGCTGACTAAATTATTTATTGCCATATTTAAGAAATAATTAAGTTGACTAATTAACCACACAAGGGAGTTCATTTTTGGATGGATTCTTGAATCCAATATTATGGCTTCTATTTAATTGGGCAAATAGTATTACATCATAGTTGAAATAAAATATTTTGAGTAGCAATTATCCTAAAAAATAATATTTAAAAGTTAGTGGTGTCATATTACTATTTTAATAAAGATAATATTTATAGAAAAAATTCTCACAAAAAAAAGAGTTAAATTTAGGGGGGGGAAAAAGAGTATTATTATAGCTTTACAGTTTGTTCTAAGAAATTGAACCTTATTTCAAGACATCTCACAAACAAAAAATAAGAGTAATAAATTTAGAATAAAAAAAATATTATTTAACTTTGCGGTTCACTCATGCATTTGTAAGTTAAATATATTTGTAAGTTAAATACAAGATAAAATACATATTATAACATAGAATTCAAAATGCCTCTATTGACATTTGATTAAATTAAATTCAAGTCTTGACCTCCAATTCAAGAGTGGCTTGATTGAAAATCATTTTGAGCTCGACTAGAAAAATTATTAAAGTGGGATTTGATCTAAAATTATTTTGAGAGAGTAAAAAATTACTATGAAATCATTTTGAACTTAACTTGAAAAATTATTAAAGCAAGCTTGCAACCTGCGCGCTTCAAACTGCTTCAAACTTAGGGGCGGAAGGCAACCCAAAGGAACAAAATCTCCTAAAAATATATAGGCTTTAATTAATTTCCATAGTATAATTTATTGTTCTCATCCCCACCAAAAAATATTGAGAAAACAAGACAATAAAATGAGTACAGGGGTTATAGACAACTCTGAATCTTTTATTATAATTGGTATTTCATCTTCTATTACAATATGACCAATATACGTCAATTGTATTGAATGACATCATCAATATATACTGGACGTGTAGTAATGGTATTGCAATAGAAAATGAAATATCAATTATAATAGGAGATCAATATTGGTCATCGACAACACATCATACAACATATATATATATATATATATATATATTGTCCTAAAACAATAAAGAATACTATGAAACATCTTTATGGCAAAATACAAGAAATGTACTAAAGATAAAATTTTAAAGTATAACTTAGCATGCAAGACTGCAGTTAGAACTAATTTTCGACCATGCTAAGCCAAATTTTCTAATGATTCACCCTATTTAAGTGGTCTTAAGTCCATTTTCAATCCTAAATTAACTTTTGTTAGATTCTAATTTGAAGTCATTGCCAGAACACCTTGCATTTCTGTATATTGATGGGATTCATACCTATCTAATTTTAGTCAATTTTTAGGTATTTGCAATGGTGAATTACAAGTTCACCTTTAGATTTTTTGATTATTTCTTTTTCATAGATATTTCGTTTTTTCTTAACAGCATCTATTTGACATCCCATATGTTCCAAATTTATTGTTTATATATATATATATATATATAATTTGATAGTTTGCTTGCTCCACTTTTTGAAAGTAATTTTTTTTCAAACTACCAAATTAAAATACTGATATAATACCACCAATTTTATACTTCAAATCGTCTATTTTAATTTGATGTTGTATCTCGTATTGTATTTCACAAAAAAATACCAACTATATATAACTCACTCCAAATATATATTTAAAAAAAATATTTACTTAAGTATATAATATTGAAAATGGAAATACAAGATATAACATAAATTTAGAAAAGAAGAATCGAAATACTAACTTTAAGCCATTTCTTTTTTTCTTTCGAGAGACAAATATATTCTCTACATAATTATATAAGTCAAATAATGCATGAATTGTTTCATCAATTCATATCCCATGTGTGATGTGTGTGAGGTTGTTGTACTATTACATGGGACAAAAGGAAAAATGGACGATGCAAGATACATGAAATAGAGTACACAAACTCTTTCATATCTGGCTTTGTCGAGTCATCGAGTCACGCTGATTTAAAATTATCCGAAAAACAAGGGTACATTTGTAATTACAAACCTTCAATTACTGGATCAGGTTCAATAATTATGAAATTGATCAACCTGTGGTCAGCATTATTTGAGCTGTAGCTACAAACGTGTTCGGAGTTCTGAGTTAGAACTGAGAATTCTAAAAACCGATAATTGACTATAATTTTTTTCGTTCATTAAGAAATCAAAAATAAAATAAAATTTAGAGAATACTTTTCTATTATATAATAAAAATAATTATTTTCTCAATTTAATCTTAATTTCTTGAAACAATAATAATTAGTTCTAACTTCATAGCATAAAGATAATTCAAAATAAATATTGATGGAGTATTACAAATTTGGCCACCCCTCCAACTAGATCACAGAAAAGCAACTAATACTGTATTATTCTATTACATTTTTCTTTTGGACAAAATAATTAAAGGGAAAAAGACATGTGAAATAGATGTATAAACAATAAATACCTTTCACAATTGTAAGTGTAAGAATATTTTCTTACTGTTATTTTCCTAAATCAAACAACGGGAAAATATTATCATTAGCTTTATCACTAAAATCTGACGTCCAAATGCTACTTCAATAACTATTTAAATTGATTTTTATTCTTATATACTTTATGTACATCTGATTTTGCAATTAAATTCCTTCCACTATTAAATTTTAGCTTGGCAAAGATTTGTGTAGTAAGATCCATGACAAATAAAATAAGTCCGAATCAACAGCGACAATTTTGCGTTACTTTCTTCCCCTTCTAAAAATTGTCAAATTCCACAGGATTCTAATTGCGAGTAATTTTGAGCAATTTATTTACGAAATATCAAACACATGAAAACTCCTTGTTATTTGTTGCTATGGAGAACCCATATTTAGTAAAATTAGAAAATTTTGAGATTTTGGAATTAAATATTAGAGTTGAAAAATAAATTAAATTATTCGATACTTGATTTAAAATCAATCGCAAAAAACTCATTTGAGTTCGATTAGTTAAACATAACATATCAAAGTTGAATATATATTTTAATTCAATAATATTTAAAATTCGACTCGATAAGTAAAAAATAATAAATTATGTGTTAAAAGAATCAAGTTGTTCGAATACTCGTGTTCAACTCGATTAAAGTGCGTTTTAAATTCAATTTATTTAACAATCAAAATAAGTTCAAATATAATCTTTTAAAATTTTAATAAAATTTTAAATAAATTTGAACAGTAATATATTTAAATTGATTCAATTCGTTTACAAACAAGGTAATTTTATTTTGCTCTTCTCCAGTCCGGTCACAAATAAATCAATTGTATGAATTGGCCACGGCATAAATATCTTGGGATCAATAAACATATTATTTGTAGAATGTTCGACATCTATATATATTATTAAATGAATGAAAAAAAATAAAAATTATATGATCACGGGAGGGAATACGTATGAAGGTTAAGAGTCACTTCCGTACACGTTGTGGGAGGAGACACCGATGGGGACATGGGAAAATATTATCATGTTGGGTGTCAGTAATATGAGGTATGTCCAAACCAAGGTAGTTTTCATGCTGCTGCTTCAAAATCTGAGGGGATCCTAGCGGACATTACAGGAGGTCCCATCTCCCTTCTTCCCAATCATAGGTTTACACGTGGTGGTGGTGGTGGTGGTGGTGGTGGTGGTGGTTATTATTATTATTATTATTATTATATAGGCTGACAAATCTATAAATTTTATAAATTTATATATTTAATTTATTATAATTTTAAAATTATATATAATTGAATTTAAGATCATATGTAGTTGTGGGAGATAGTCGATGCTAGTCCCCTAAGTTTGTCCCTGAAAATATATATACATGTATGAATAGCTGATTATATAGAAATTTATTCATTATTTTTAATGGTTGGCTCTTCTAATCTAGTACAATGCTTGATCAATTCTAAATATATATGGTGTCCATTTACTTTTTCAAATTCAATGTTCTAATGGTTTTTTGGGAGCTTGTACAACAAATCATGATACCAATTTATAGATATAAATAAAATATAAGAGTTACGAAATAAAAATAAAACTTCTTTTACTTATTTGCTTTCTTATATGCTGGATCCCTCCCACTTGCTCGTGCTTCTTATGCTTAATTTTATTCACAGAATTATATTTTGGTGCATCATACCAAAGCACAGTTATTTTTGCTTGTCTCGTACTATTATTGCCTGGTCTTTCTTTATTTTTATTTTTCTTTAAGGGCTCGAAGATATACAGTGATATTTATTTTAGATTGGTTGTGATTGAAATATAATAATTGTATGTAATTGTTATATATGGTCAAGATGACGATTGTAATTTGACACATATGAATGTAGTTACGTGTCAATAAAATAGGGAGGCAGCCACCATTTCTTGAGCGGGGGCGGGGGATGGGTGGCACAAGACATGGTGGGGTATAGGACTGGCTAAGCATGTACATGAAAATGGCATCTTTGTACTCTAATATGTCTTATCAATAACTTTAAATAATTATACTGCTAAGAAAGGACATTTTTTGGATATTTGAAGCAGAGTCCAACATTTAAAGAGATTAGGAAAATTTACAACAATTTTTGTGTGGATGTCCTTGCTCCAAGTTTTTTTCTAATTCTTCCCATATAAAAATATACACAAAATTAATTAATGGTCCCATGAATTTAAAAAATATAAAGGTTTTCGCCAATCCTTTATGAAAGAGTTCATATATAAACTTTGATATGTTTTTAAGATTTTGGATCTTATTCTGAAAATAATTCTAAATTTATTTGGACAGAATAAGATATTATAATAAGATATTTTAAATTAGTAAGTGAAATTAGTCAAATTAAAGAATCCTACGTTGAACTTTCTTGTTAATTACTATGAGTTTGGAGTTTGTAAACTTCTCTATTAAGTTGAACCACACGTTCTCCAACTAAATTGAGAGATATTTAATATTTAGAATCTTTTTACTTCTGTGTAACTAGATTGAATATAGAAAAATATTCAATGTAATAGAACGTTTACTTTTTGTAATGATGTTCCATGATAAAAATCAAAATTCGATTTAAATCACAATTTTTGATTGGATGAATAATCACACCTTGAGCTCTCCCTCTAAAATATCTTGAATGTAATCAGGCCATAATATTTATAAATTTTAACAATATATTATTTTAGCAAGGATAAATTAGTTAAAGGCACAATAATACACATGATAATATATCGAAATACACATCTAATTAAAGTATTAACTAATATATTATTTAAACAATTATACCAAGTACATATAAGTTATATTAGATAATTTAATCTAAATCTCATACCGCATCAAATTTTTTGCCATTCATACTTCATCCAAACCAATGAATAAATAAGCCCTTATTGTTGTTAACACATGCAAGCGATATTTTTGTTAGAAATATCATATATTTGATAAATATATATTAATGTTATGTCTCTCCACATATTGTTATACATATACATATATATGGGGCACCTTATAAGTTTTAATATTTTATGTTAGATGTGCTTTAATTTAGCATTATTTGTGTAAAAATAAATTTAATAAGTATGATGATTGGCAAAAAAAAATAAAAAAATGAGCCCATCTTATTTAAACAGGGTAACGTTCTACTTTTTTTTATATATGGCTTAGTAGTAGTCCTGACCACGGGCCGGGTCCAAACCGGACCCGGCCCGTGGCTGACCGCGGACCCGTAACCAGCCCGTGGATTCACGGGCCGGTTACGGGTTCGAAAAATTCGGACCCGTGCCGGTAGGGGTGGGCATTCGGATTCGGATTTTCGGATCCCGACCCGACCCGATCGGATAAAACCCGATCGGATCGGGTTTTTTAAAAAAAATTCGGACTTCGGATAATCCGAACCCGATTGAATAATTTTCGGATCGGTTATCGGGTAGAATTTTTCTACCCGAATTATCCGATCGGGTACCCGAAATAAATTTAAAAAAAATAAAAAATTAACCTCAAATTCTTACACACATCATCATTAATATAACTCTCAACTCAACTTTTAAGTTCCAAGCCCTCAAATTCATTTTCGGTTGAATAGAAAAATATAGGAAGAATGACGAAAAAGGAAAAAAGAAAAGAGGGGGAAGAGAAATGGGGAGGAAGAAAGAGAAAAAAAAATTGAAAAAGAAAGAAGAAGAAGAGAGGGAGGGAGGATATTCGGGTAAGAAGAAAAAGAAAGAAGAAGAAGAAGAAGAAGAATAGGGGAGGAGAAAATGGGGAAGAAGAAAGAGAAAAGGTAGAAGAAAAAGAAGAAGGGAAAAGGGAGGAAAGAGAAAAAGTAGAAGAAAATGAGGAGGAAAAAGGGGAGAAAGAGAAAGAGAAAGAGTAAAAAAATTAAAAAAATAAGAAAGAGGGTACTCGGGACTCGAGAAAAACAAAACTAAAATTAATATAATTTTTTTTAAAGAAAAATCCGAAACCCTACGTATCGGGTACCCAAAAAATTCGGGTACCCGATAAATCGGGTACTCGAGTATTTCGGATTGGTGTCGGGTAGCAAAATATGCTACCCGACATATCGGGTACCGACTACCCGACCCGATGCCCACCCCTACGTGCCGGGTCGGCTCGGCGGGCCGACCCGGACTGAACCGCCGGGCTGACCGGCGGTTCAAGAAAAAAAAAAAAAAGGAAAAATGACAGAGCCGTTGCCAACGGCTCTCTTGTGGCAACAGTCAAATTTTGACCGTTGCCACCAAAGTCAAACGGTCAAATTTTGACCGTTTGACTTTTTTTTTTTTTTAAAAAAAAAAAAAATTCTTCTATAAATACCCATCAATTCTTCATTTTTTCCACACTTCAACTCTCAACTCTCAACTATCAATTATCTAATTCTCAATTCTCTAATCTTCACTCTTAATTATTCATTCTTAATTCTATATTATTTTAATTCTTTCATTAAATTTTTTTCATATTTCATTTATTTCATCTTTAATTATTTATTATTCAATTCTATATACTAAATTTTTATCATTTATCAAAAAATGGCCGGTTCAAGCAATAGAGGTAAGGGAAAGATGCCCGCAACCGACGAGCAACCAAGGTTCAACATCGATTGTGAAGTTGAGTTAAGTGATGAAGAGCAAACTCACTTGTATACTACTCAAGAAACAATGAGTGATGCTGACACTCGATCTATTCCATCTCTCAAATCTTCTATTTTTACTAAACATTTTGATAAAATAACACTTCCAAATGGAGAGATGCGAGCAAAGTGTAAATATTGTTCGCAATCTTACAAATTTCAATCCGGAGGCGGTTATGGATCATTGAAAAGACATGTGGAGAAGAAGCATCCAGTAGAATTTGGCATTGATCGTACCCAAACTCAAATGCCATCATTCGCTTCTTCCGGCGCCGGTGGAGGTAATGATCTTTCTTTATTTAAATATAATGATGTTAGATGTAGAGAAAATTTAGCTAGATTTATTTCTGTTGAGCATCTTAGTTTTAGTTTTGCAAATAAATTCTTTTTTAATGAATTAATTCAAACAACATATAATCCGGCAGCTAAAGGTGTTCCACGAACCACACTAACACGCTATGTAAAAAAATTATATAATAAATCTAAAAAAGAGTTAAAAGAATTATTAAATAATGTAAATAATAAAATTTCTTTATGTAGTGATATTTGGAGTGATCATTGGCAAATACATTCATATATGGGTATTACATGTCATTGGATTGATAATTCTTGGACACTTCAAAAAAGATTACTTGCATTTAGAGTTTTTGATAGTCCACACACAACGGCAAATATTTCACAAATTATATTTTTAATATTAGAAGAATATAATTTAGTTAATAAAATTTTTTCAATATCATTTGACAATGCTGCAGCTAATAATGCTAGTATTGGTGATCTTAAAGTTGTATATAAACCATCAATTGGTGGTAAATTTTTTCATATTAGATGTATATATCATATTTTAAATTTATGTGTACAAGATGGCTTAAAAGTTTTAGATAATCAACTTAAACCAATTAGACAAGCATTTTCTTATTTATGGACACATCCACATATTAATAAACAATGGTTTAGATTTTGTAAGGCTAATGGTGTAAGGCCTAAAAAATTTCCACGGGATGTTCCAACCCGTTGGAATTCAACATATAGATTATTAGATAAATCTATCGACTATAAAGATTTATTATGTCAATTTTTTGTACAAATTATTTCTACTCCTTTTCATTTATATCCACATCATTGGACAGTATGTGAAAAAATTTGTAATATTTTAAAAATATTTAATGATGCTACTTTACAATTATCTAGTGTTTATTCCCCAACTTCTCATTTAGTATTATTAAATTGTTGTAATATTGCATCAGTTTTACATGAAAATATTAACTCCCAAGATGAAAATTTAGTAAATTGTACTTTATCAATACAGTTGAAATGGAAAAAATATTTTTATGAAATTCCAGATATTAATTTAATTGATGTTGTTTTTGATCCTAGACTTAAATTAGATGGTTTACAAGACTTGTTATTAATTTATTACAATGCTTTAACACGTAATGAAAATGATTATACTATAGATATTAATAATATTATATTTAAAATTAGAACACTTTTAAATGAATTTTATAATGAATACAGTTCCAAATATGGTCCACAATCAACTCAAGTTGATATACATAAAACTAGTAGTAGTAGTGGTTTTAAACTTACGGCAGCACAACTTTTACTTAGGGAACGAACTAAACGTCCTCGAGGATCCTCAAGTTCTAGCCAAGAACTTGAGAGTTATTTTAATGTTTCATTTGAGTTTAATAATACAGATGACGATGGAGAGTTCGATATTTTGCGATGGTGGTCGCAAAAGGAGCAAACGTATCCAATTTTGTCCGTAATGGCGAAGGAGATACTTGCTTCACCTGCTTCAACCGTTGCAGTGGAACAAGTTTTCAGTGCGGGAGGTAATATATTAAGTGAGAAACGCTCAACGTTGTCTTCCGAAAATTTAGAAGCTCAAGCATATCTTGATGATTGGATCAAGGCCTCAGTACGAAAACAAGATCAGTCGGATTCAGAGGAAGATCAAGAGGAGGACACAGATGGAACAACGACGGGAACGGGTGGGAGTGATTGAGCCACGTCACTCCCTAAGGTAAGAAGGGTTAAAAGGTAAGAGAACTACGTGAGCTTTGATTCCTCTATACCCTAAGAGGATACGTAGGCAACTTAAATTTAAGTTCAAGCTCATTTTTATTTTTAAAATAATTTTTAATTATATAATTTAAATTTTTGTGGATATTTTTTTAAAATTTAAGTGCAATTTTTTTTTTATTGAAATTTAAGTTTAAACTTTAAGATTTCAAGTTGAATATCTTTTTTTATATATTTATTATAATTAGAATATTTGATACTTTAAATTTTAGATAATATTTTTTTTTCAAATTTAAGTTAAACATTCATTAAATTCAAAAATTAATGATATTTTTTTTAAAATTTAAGTTCAAAATTTTTCATTCAAATATATGTTTAAAATTTCAAACCCTTGTTTTTGTTTTACAAAAGTTACAATTTTATAAAATTAATAGTTAATTAAAAAATTACAAATTTTCAAAATATAGGTAAAAAAATAAATAAAAAATTCAAGGGTTGGAACCGGAACCGGAACCGGCAGTTAACCGGAACCGTAACCGGAACCGGCGGTTAACCGGAACCGGAACCGAAACCCGGACCGTAACCGGCCTTGACGGTTAAGGTTAAGGGTCGGAATTTTTTTGAACCATGGAACCGGCGGTTCCGAACCGTAACCGGCGGTTCCGAACCGTAACCGGCGGTTCCTGAACCGTGGTCAGGTCTACTTAGTAGTGAATAGAGGTATACATTTTATGAAGGATTAATTGACATACATATAGTGATTTATTTGATAATATCAAATGAAGACTTATAATATTACAAATTAAAAATAAAGAGAATAGATTACTATAACAATTTCGTCAAATTAAGCTTTTTATCGGGTGTATTACTTAATATTTATATTATTCGTTTCAGCAAGGAAATGGAAAAATACTTTTCTTTCGTTTGTTTTTTCAAAAAAAAAAGGGAGAAAATATTTTTAAAAATAATTGTTAAAGGTATTTATTGTTTAATATATCTCTTTCATGTTTTTAATGAAAATAAATATTTCAAGTCGGTACTTTAATTATTTTGTCTAAAAGGAAAAAGTAATGGAATTTAATTTTCTATGTTTTTCCTTTACTCACTAAAATCTTAGATCCAGACACAGCGTAAATGTTTTTTGATTTTGTTATTCTATTACCAAAAGTTTGATTGAATTATTTTGTACAAGTACATATCTTGTATGGAAAAATAGGGAAACTTTCTCCATCGTACTTTTATACAAGAGTAGGAATCTAATGGACCATGCTTTTGGACATCTTCTTAGTGTGTGTTTGTGTGTGTGATTATCTGGGCCTCATGGAATGGGAAAGCCCAAATATACACTTCTTGTTTAATTAAGCCCAAATCACAAGCCCAGAGTACATAAAAACCCAATGACATGGAAGAATTATTACTATCCTAGATAATTAAGCCCACCCAAAATGGTTACGGACCCAATGAAGTTAACTTCACCCACATTCTTTTTGAAATTTACAGGCTCTAAAGACTTGGCACAATTGACATGTTGGGTTCAAGAACTAACTTGTTGGGCCAAATGGGCTAAAATCTCAATATCTAAAGCCCAAATTATACCTTTCCCAACCGAGACTTCAATGGCAACTCGAATACGAAGCGTTAGTACCCCTGTTATACACACGAAACATGATATACTTATTTTATATAATATTTGATGAATAATATTTTATTTTATAATATTTTAATAAAATCTAAAAATTTAAATAGATTAATGTATAAGTATTACTTGGATATTACAAAAATAAATATTAAAATCCTAATAGTTTTCAAAAAATACTAATTATTGTTAAATAGTTATCTATAAGTTTTATTATAATTATAAATTAAATAATATAAAAATACATATAAATTTTTTGTGCCAATTTAAAAATACATACAAGCACAATACATAAAATAATTAATGTCAAAATAAGCTTCTTTTTTTTTGCTCCAAACAATTCTTTTACATTTATATTTTACACATACTTTTATAAATTTGCATATTATTCATTTTAGTATTTTTTGATCAATTTTTTCATCATAACTTTTTAAAAAAATTTATAATATACTCATACATATTAAATTTTAAATCATTTTCATTTCGAATTTAACTAATTACGTACTACACATTTGAAATGGCACCCATGAGCTCTGTTGGACCATGAATGAAAATGCATGAAAAAGGGGTCTATTTGAAAAGACTATGTGAAAAAAAAAAAAAAAGCATGTTGAGTATAAATTCTGAAAATACTTTGTCACACTTCAAAAATAGTGTCAATTATACTTAATTTGGATATGGTTTTTGTCATTACAAAATAACAACCATGCATATTTTATGTTAGCAACATAAGTACTAACTTCTTTTCTTGAAAATTTCCATTTCTTTTCAACAGCTTCAAACAAAATTGATCTCACTTTGTAATGCTACATATAAAGTCATGTAATGTGTCCCTTTAGTTACTTTCTTGTTAATGTGTTTTGAACTTCGAATTCTCGATGTCCTACACTTGTATTGTGAATAAAATAACCTATATGACTACAATCCTTGAAAGATTTTGCAATAATCTTGCCTGTGAATAATTATTTATTCATGTATAATAAGTTATAAAATCAATTTTGCCCACATTTTAAGTCATCGACAGTTTGATTGATTGCTTTTATTAATTTAGTAGGATGTAAAATACGACTATTGTATTATCACTAAAAATTAATACTATAATCTTATTAAGATATACTACATTCGATAATATATATTGAATGCATATTTTATCATATATTTACACACACTTATAAAACACATATACATAAATATGTATAAAATATAAGAAATTTTTAATTTTGTTTGCCCAAAGAAAACTAACCAAAAGCTGCAACTATATTGTGGGTTGTTTAAAAGGGTTGGCCAACTTCTCTTCTACAAGCAATTATTTAAGCAGCGAGCATATGTACTAGCTATGAGCTAGTTAGGCAACTCCCTTTTTTTTTTTTTTTTATCAATCCATAATGAGCCAAAAAATTGTGTTGTGTGTGAACCCTTGAAGTAGATATACAAAATCCAAAATTGGTGGTTAAAGTTTGAACATATTAAGAATCGTATGTTCGATATGTGTATCGATATATGCGTTATGTGAATAATTTAAATAATATATTTGTGGGCTAAGAATTAATTCTCAATGATTTCAGTATTAAGAAACTCGGTAATAATAAAATTTTACTTAAAACTAAGATAACAAATAGAATAATTGGTTCAAATAATTTTTGATAGACTTGATTGACAAACAAAAATCTCATACTTAATTCTGACGTTATCCAACCTGCTGTTTATGTTCATTAATTCCATTAGCATGATGTCGTATGTTGATTAAACTTAGGGATAACTACACACCCTACGAAGTTTGATTTAAATACAAACATATCCCTCAATTTCTCAAAATTATATCTACCTCCCCTATATTTAGTCCAAACTTATGGGGATTTAGGGAGAACCCTCCAAAAAATTAGATGAATACATAGAAAAGAAAATTGAAGTAATTACTGGCAACCAAGGAGGACAGTACGTTATTATACTTATTGGGTGGGTGAGACAACCCAACTAATTTGCAAAGTACATTATAGCCTCTCCCTTCCCACCCCCACAACCCCACCCCCCCACCTCCAAAAAAAAAAAAAAAAAAATTATTTTTATTGTGATTGATTGGTCAATTTAATTATTTTTCTAATGCAATAACAAATAATCTAGGTTTTTTGCTTAAATCATTGAATAAATATATTAAGATTGAAAAGTTTTAATAACATTAAAATTATCAAATGATCAGTTTGACAAATTATTTGAAAAATTATAAAGTTTGATTTTTGTATTGCAGTAAAAAGAACAATTATTTCAGGATAAAGGGAACGGACGTCCAGCAAAACCACCTTAAAAACATTGACTAAGTCTGATTTTTTAATTTATTCCCCCAAGACTTGAAGGCGATGTTATAAATGACAAGATTCAAAATTTGAAAACTCGTACAAGTTTTTATTCTTCTCAATTCTATGGTGAGGAGGACATTTGGACTTGATGAGCCAAAAATATTGAAAGTCGAGGTCATGTGGTCCAAAACCTAATCTTATTAGTTACTTGCAATTTTATTTCTTGTTTAAAGGGGAAATCATATTTAAATCGGTGTCATATTCATCATGACTCATGAGGAGAAGAAAAACACATATAGCTCCATCCATATAGCTAAGAAGATTAGGATAAATCCAAAAAAAATAATTAAATAAATAAAAATTTCACCAAAAATGTTATAAGGATTTGTCCATAGAACTCGTATTTTCCTTTGTTCGAGCAATTGAGTAAGTGAAGATTTCAAAACATTTAAAGCATATATCGTTTTTATTTGAGTTTAGAACTCTTTTTTTTTTTTTTTCTAGAAGTCTCGTTCGAATAATTGAATAAGTGAAAATTTCAAAGCATTTAAAGTACATGTCGTTCTTATTTGTGGTTACATTTCATTTTACGTTCTTATTTGTGGTTATATTTTATTTTACCGATATATTCGTTATTACAAAGACACATCTATGTTTCTTTCTTTCTTAATTGGATTTTTGAAAGTGAAATTGAATATAATGTTTTTAGTTAACCATAAAATCATCATGATGCAAATTCGGGCCTACCTACTTTCTTGGTTGGACCAAAAAGGGGCCCAAACCCAACAGATTTGGATTTCGGATGTGTAGTCCATATTCCCATTATGTGGCATTCTCATCCAAAGAGAAATCCTTGATTTGTAATATGGAATAAACTCACACACAACTTTCTTATCATCAATCCTTTCTTATCCTTAAAAACAATTATTATGAGAATGCGACTTGCATTCAGTAGTTACGTTGCATGAAAGCAATTAAATATTTGGTGCAAATTGCATGGGAGAATAAAATTTAGGTACAATGTCACTTTTTCTAAAAATTATATTTTTTTAATAAAGTGGCTGTTAATTTTGTAAGATGAAAAAACGAATAAAGATAATAATAGATCGAGTTAGGTTTGGATTCGACCCATAAATATTTTTAATGATTCAAATCCAGACACATACTCGGTGAATAGATCTGTTAAATTCGTTTTATAATTCAAAAAAATTAAAAAACCCGTTTTATCTATTTTTCTAAAAAATATCATATAGATATATATAATTAATTCTTTTAAAGAATAAACGATCTGGATGGTATCGAGTTTGAAAATAAAAAAATTCAGAACATATATCAAAAATCGTTTATACTATTAAAACTTGTCGCATACAAAATGGGTATGGGGCAGATCCAAACTTAGATTTACCTCACTTTCATTCATAAATGTGAAGATTGATAGTGAAATGAAATGTCTTTTTTTTTTTTTTTTTGATAAATAAAGAGCCTATCTACTAGAGCAATTATTGGAGTAATCAATTGGAAAATTCTCTGAAGTATCAATTAGAAAAGCTTGGCTTTATTTTCTTCATAATTAATAATGCTCAAAAGATCATGGATTAGATTATGATGCATGAATTTCATAATCCATGTGTGCATGTCAAGTTGTCATCGCGTACAAATTAAGATATGGTCCCTACTGATGGAGTAACGGTATCCATATTATTATTATTATTTTTGTTTGTGTATCTACAGGGAAAATGATTCCATAAAAAATTTATAATAATAATCAAGATTAAATAATTTCAAATTTGTTCAGTGACATGAATTTAAATCAAAATTAATTTGATTGTGTTAAATCGTCTTCACAATGCTCATATTGTCAATTATGAAGTGGAATTTATGTGAAAAGCACGAACTTATTCAAGTAGTAAAATTAAGATTTTCATGACTAACAGATTTTGAGTTAAGGGTGATTGTTAGTCTACTTTTATGATAATTTTTTTATTTGATATTCGGTATTTTTATATTATGAATAATATAGTTATTTGTATTTAAGTATTTGACATTTCGATAATATTTAATATGTATTAAATCGTTTCTCTCAAAAGAAAAAAAAAATAAAAAAAAAAGGTTGTTTAAAACCCCACTTTCAACAAAACAAAAGAAGGAAGAAAAAAGAAGTGAGATCATTGTGCTTTGCTAAGAGCCCAAGTAATCATAGAATAATTAGAGAAGTAGTCATCTTCAATATTTACCAAAATAAAGAAAAGTTTAATTTTTATCATAAGGAATTAAAAGCTAAATAAGATAGATTGGAACCATATATAGCCATTTGATCATACCCCCTCACCTAATGAAAGGTATGATTTGACTGAAAATATTACAATTTTCTTTTATTCATTCTTTTGCAGACCAAAATGTAGATCATCTATAATTGTGTTTGATATCGCCACGTCGGAAAAGCATATTTAAAATTTAATATAACAGAGATTTTAATAAACGAGTTGAGTGGAATGATAGTTAAGATATAATATTTGAACTATTGCAAATATTTAAGTAATTATATCTATTGTTATTTTTAAGAGATATAGTTTTGGTGCGACTAGTCCTGACCACGGGCCGGGTCCAAACCGGACCCGGCCCGTGGTTGACCCGTGGTCAACGGGTCAAAACCCGTTGACCACGGGTCCGACCCGCGGACCCGTAACCGGCCCGTGGATTCACGGGCCGGTTACGGGTCCGAATTTTTTGGACCCGTGAACCGCCGGGTCAGCCCGGCGGTTCAAGCCGGGTCGGCCCGCCGGGCCGACCCGGACTGAACCGCCGGGCTGACCCGGCGGTTCAAGAAAAAAAAAAAAAAAAAAAAAAAGAAAGGAAAAATGAGAGAGCCGTTGCCAACGGCTCTCTTGTGGCAACGGTCAAATTTTTTACCGTTGCCACCAAAGTCAAACGGTCAAATTTTGACCGTTTGACTTTTTTTTTTTTTTTTTTTTTTTTAATTTCTTCTATAAATACCCATCAATTCTTCATTTTTTCCACACTTCAACTCTCAACTCTCAACTCTCAACTATCAATTATCTAATTCTCAATTCTCTAATCTTCACTCTTAATTATTCATTCTCAATTCTATATTATTTTAATTCTTTCATTAAATTTTTTTCATATTTCATTTATTTCATCTTTAATTATTTATTATTCAATTCTATATACTAAATTTTTATCATTTATTAAATTTTAAAGGTAAGAGAACTACGTGAGCTTTGATTCCTCTATACCCTAAGAGGATACGTAGGCAACTTAAATTTAAGTTCAAGCTCATTTTTATTTTTAAAATAATTTTTAATTATATAATTTAAATTTTTGTGGATATTTTTTTTAAATTTAAGTGCAATTTTTTTTTATTAAAATTTAAGTTTAAACTTTAAGATTTCAAGTTGAATATTTTTTTTTATATATTTATTATAATTAGAATATTTGATACTTTAAATTTTAGATAATATTTTTTTTTCAAATTTAAGTTAAACATTCATTAAATTCAAAAATTAATGATATTTTTTTTAAATTTAAGTTCAAAATTTTTCATTCAAATATATGTTTAAAATTTCAAACCCTTGTTTTTGTTTTACAAAAGTTACAATTTTATAAAATTAATAGTTAATTAAAAAATTACAAATTTTTAAAATATAGGTAAAAAAATAAATAAAAAATTCAAGGGTTGGAACCGGAACCGGAACCGGCGGTTAACCGGAACCGTAACCGGAACCGGCCCGGCGGTTCCGGAACCCGGACCGTAACCGGCCTTGACGGTTAAGGTTAAGGGTCGGAATTTTCTTGAACCGTGGAACCGGCGGTTCCGAACCGTAACCGGCGGTTCCTGAACCGTGGTCAGGTCTAGGTGCGACATTAGATAAATAAATATTAAAATCCCATTTGAAACTTCGTAACCTAAAACTCTCATTTGATAATATTTAATGGTAGAGCTTTATCTCGTTGAAAAAAAACATATAAAATAAAATTCAATTTTCATTTAGTCTATTCAAATTAGTAACTTCTAACTGATGATTTGACTTAGAATAATGATGTTTTAGTTACTTCTTCTATATGCTTAACGTGACATGCTCAGCCAATATCTTGTGGAATTTTATACATGAAAAGGTGGGCATTTAATTAGGAAATAGATTCTATATATCTTCACCGTCATCATTTTGGCATTTTTAGTTTTGAAAAAAAAAAGTAGGAAAAGCTTATTTTGTGCTTATTTATTGAATATATACTCAGTCGTCACATTTTGCAATGAGTGATTCATAACAAAATTATGAAAATTATTTACAAGTTAGAAAATATGCAGATTGAGATAAACCAAACTCTTCCTTACATGCGTTTGCAAAGTGAAATTTCTAAATAACCGAGACCATATATATGACAATTTTATTGCAAATTAGTAACTTTGACATTTATTGTTCCTTTTTTTTTTTAAACTGAACAATTATAATTCCATAGGGTTTTGGTGACAAAAAATTTGCTGTCAATTCCCATCAACACTTTCTTTTTCAAATTTTTGAATAAGTGAGATCATATGTACTCATATTGTACTGGAATTTAAGAAAAAAAGTGTTAGTGAAGTTTAATTCAAGTGGAAAAATCGAGACCAGGACACTGAAGTCTTGTTTTGAACTCCACCACCCGTACTAATTATTAATTATTGGTACTTACAAGTGGTTGATTGTTGAGTGTTAATATATATTTGACGTAATAATATATTAAAAAAATAGAAATCTTGATAATGCATGATTTTATTTAAGTTAAGACTATATACTTCAATTTGTTGTTTTTTTTAGAGGAAATGATTCATTGAATTATTCATTACACCAACCTATCAAAGACTTATTAACCAATAATTCTACACCAAAATATATTGCACATATCTAATCTCGTTGCACCAACCTATCAAAGACTTATTAACTGATAATTCTACACCAAAATATATTGCATATATCTAATCTAATACTATAAAAATAAATTAATACCGATATTTTTTATGGAATTCGAACCCAATACTTCTTAGTTATAAAATTTTACGACAAAATTAGATTGCCTTCTTTATTACTCTCACTTACCAATAAAATTGTGTATTCTTTTATTATTTATTTCTTTATACAAAAATTAGACCACCTAATGATGGAATAATTTAATGGAAGCTCTCTTCTTTCTGGTTCTTTGTGTAATGCTTCAGATGACCATAAAATCTACATTACTTTTTAGAATTGTAAGAGTATAAAAAATGCCATCTCTCTTCTTTTCTTTTTCATAAGCCATTTGAAATTTAAATGATATCTTTATTAAAGAAATTGGGACATTTATACCAAATTTGCAACTTTTTTGGGTGATTTAAGGTGCTTAGGTGGTTTGGTAGAAAGGTTGGTAAAAACTAGTGAGGTAGCCGCGTACATAACTCTGTTTGTTTGTTGAAGATGAAATGCATGCAATAAAATGCTTCAAAGCTATCATAATATCTTTACTCTCTTGTACGCATTGCATTCATAATTTTGATTTTCTTTCTACTGATCAAGTTCTCAAGTAAGAGTAGTCTTGTCTGTATGAATCATAATCCGATTCGATTTATATTTTCAATGATTTTAAAACAAATAAAAATTAAATTTTAGTTTATGAAGAGGAGGTCTGAGTCGATATATTGGGATCTGTTTTTTTTTTTTTTTTGTTTTCTCATGAAAACTTCGACTTGAATTGGATGCTATGTATATTAAACTATTTACAGTTAAAGCTTAAGATAGAATATTATCAAATGAAGAAATTCGGATTTAAGTGAGAAAACACAAGAATTTGCGTAATAAATTCTTTGTTTTCGCTAGTGGGCATAGGCTCTTCAATTAATCAAATTACGCCAAATTGTGTGTTCTTTATTTTTAAATTCTTCTTAATTTTTCATTCAAAAATGTGTAATTACTTATTATTAAGAAATTACAAACAAATTCAAGGCAATTGGAGCTTCAGTTCCTTGTTTTTCCCAAAATATATTAGCGAGTAGTTCTTTTTTTGTTTTAAGCTACAAAATATAGTAGTTTTTTTTTTAGAAAGAATTAATTCTCCAAAAGTTGTGACAAACCCATCTTTGACCTTCCCAAATTCCAATTGTTTTAACGGCCATTTTGCCTTGGCAATCTTGGAATTTAGTAGCATTTGATTATTGATATTTTGGGATAATAATATCAATAATTTTGAATTTGGCTTGTTTTAAAGAAAAATCAATTGGCAACTTACACAATATTGCCAATATGTAAGGTCGTAACATAATGACTCTTTTGTCTAGTTGAAGACGATCTATAACAAAATGTATTCATCATCCTCTCTTTAAGTTACATATATATGTTGCATAATTATCATACTATATTCGGATTACATAAATTAAATTACATAAAAATCTACACCAGCAAAAATATATTAAGAAAAAAAGGAGTTTAGACAAACAAGCTTTTATATAAAAAATTCTCATGGAAAAAGTTAATGTGCATATTTTATCTAAATTTGTATGCCTAATAGGTAAAGTATCCACATAGTTTATTTGCGCGTTAAATTATCAATAATTATGTATTAATATCACATTATATACATTGAATATTCTCTATTTTATCGAAAATTTATGTGTAATTCGTTTGAAAAATTACTAAAATAATGATTTTTTCTTCTTCATGTATCTAACTAAATATGTCAAGATTAGTTACATGTGTCACAATAAAAGATTGTACATGCATCTCATTTATACTTGCATATGTAAAAGCTGTCAATGGTACACAAAAAAATTGAAACATTAATTACTAGGAAAAAAAATCTGACTGCAGCATAACTATCTAGTTTTATTTTTATTAACTACCTAAATTAATGTACTATAGTTTCTTGAATTTCTCAAATACAATATCACCGCAGCCTCTAGGGTAGTTGATTATAGGTAAAATTGGCCTACTACTAGCGTGACCAACTGCAACCTTCTGCTTAAATAACCAATAAAACATAAAAACCCCCCAAAGCTTTCTAAGAATTAATGCATATGTTGGGACTGGTACCCAACTTGCAAGAAAAAATTGACTTCATATTAACTCCATTGTCTTTGCTGAGAAAGATGTTCAAACGTTTTAAATGATCCTAACTGGCTCATGTTTGGTACACAACTATCCCCAAATTAATACTAGCCATGATTTTCTCCTAGTCAATTTCATAGCCAGTTAATTTATAATATATTTAATTTGATTAAATATTTTTGACTAGGTACAATAATAAGTACTCTATTTAAAAATAATATGAGAATCAAAATTAATGGTAAATATTTACTTGGACATAACAACAATTGTCGCCTTGGTAGAGGCGCAAAATATGTATTTACATATCATGATTGAAGGTGAAACTTGCGCTTTTGTTATGGTTTGAGTTATATAACCAAATTCCTTTACAAGCTATATGTGTTTTAGATTTGAAGATTTGATAATCCATGATCTTTGCATAACTCCAAAGTTCTTAATTAGATTTTGGATCTTGAACTAATTAAAGCTTGAAATGAAATTTTCCAATTTAAGATTCTATTTAGTGCATGGAAGTTTACTTTTTGTTGAGTTTTATTATGCTTAGTATAAAACTATTTTTTTAATAAATTTTAATAAACTGATAAGATTCTACATCAAATCCGGCCTATACATAGGCGGTTTATAAAAAAATAAATTAAAATCATATTAAAAAACAAATTAATAAGAGCTATATTCCATACTTCATGTCATATTTTTAATTGGTCTTGTAAATGTTATATAATATTCCAGGATACCTTCATAAAAAAATTCAATTTTTTTCCATATTAAGAACCAATTGCCTTTTTTTTTTTTCAAGTGGAGTATTATTCTTTTTCAAGTCCTCCAACTTTTGTTTGGGAAAATTTTAAGCAGAAAGAAAGCTGGAGAGATATATTTGGATGAGACTAATTTTCTTGTCAGAAATGGTGTGCCCCTCAACACCGAAGGATGAATATTTGGGCCCCCACCCTCTAATCCCTTCAATCCTATTCTTTATAAAGCAGTTGGAGCTTCCCCATTTTCTCATGCACACACAACCTAAACTCCACTTAACTCTTTTTCTTTATAGAATATCAGTTACACACAAGAAGATATATAAATTCATTTTCATCTCATTCCTCAAAAGGAGCAATAAAGAAAGAAAAGAAGGAACAAGACACAGTTTGTTAGACGTATCTTTTCTCTTTCTTTCTGCAACTTCTGTTTTATTTTCTGTTTTCTAGTGCAGGGAAAAGATTTGAAATTTAAAGTGATTTTCAAGAACGCAAGAAACAGAAGAACCCTTCATATATATTGCTCTGGGACACCCAATGAGCCATGGGTTCAATCTGGAAAATGTTGAGAATCAACATTTTGGTGTTTACGGTCTTGTTCTCATTGGCTTGTTCTTCAGTTAGAGCCACTGTTTCTTATGATGACAAAGCCTTTATTATTAATGGGAAAAGGAGGATTCTTATATCTGGTTCTATTCACTATCCAAGAAGCACCCCTGAGGTACCATTTTACTTTTTTTAATGCTTTGGTATTTTACTGTCGATTGATTCACTGGTTTGTTGGGTATAGATGTGGCCTGATCTTATACAAAAGGCTAAAGATGGAGGCTTAGATGTGATACAGACTTATGTGTTTTGGAATGGGCATGAGCCATCTCCTGGAAAAGTAATGCACAAAACCTTGTAATTATATGTTTGTCTATTACTTTTGTTTTATATGCAAAAGGAGATGAGCGTTTACTGATTCAAAAAAATCAATCTTTTTTCTTTTCATTTTGTCCAGTATAATTTTGAAGGGCGGTTTGATCTTGTCAAGTTCATCAAACTGGCACATCAGGCCGGCCTCTATGTTCACCTCCGCATTGGGCCTTATGTTTGTGCAGAGTGGAATTTTGGGTAATGCTAGTATTCCTATAGACATGCTATTAAATGAAATTTTTGTTTATCTTGAAGTTGGGTTAGCCAAAACAAATGTTTCTTGACCACTGACTTGTATTTGCTCTGTTTTTATCCTCTGTTTTGATTCAGGGGATTCCCTGTGTGGCTAAAATATGTACCAGGAATAGAATTCAGAACAGACAATCAGCCTTTCAAGGTTTGAAACTTTGGGTAGATTATTGACTATGGGAACTACATTATATGGCTTTTTTCAGCTGATGGTTTTGGTATTTACTGGTTGACTTTGAAGGTGGCTATGCAAAGATTTGTTCAGAAAATTGTCAACATGATGAAGTCAGAAAATTTGTTTGAGCCTCAGGGAGGGCCAATAATCATGTCCCAGGTTGAAAAGAGTGTGCTTTACTAGTCATTTATTTTCTTTTTCATCCATAAGTTGGCAATTCTTGTTTTAATCAAATTTTGTGAATGGGGATATTGCAGATAGAAAATGAATATGGACCAGTAGAGTGGGAAATTGGTGTCCCTGGTAAAGCTTATACTGCATGGGCAGCAAAAATGGCTGTGGGACTAGATACTGGTGTTCCATGGATCATGTGTAAACAAGAAACTGCCCCTGATCCCATTGTAAGAAATTCCTATTTTTTCCAATGTCTTTTTTTTTTCTTCCTTATTTATTTTCTCCTTTTTTTTTTTTGGCTGGAGTGGGGTAGGGGGGAGGGGTTTCCATTGTGTTTTCTTTTAAAGTTAAGTACGCTTTACCCATGGCATGTCTCATTCACATTTCTAAACTAACAAACATAATACTTGCCTCGGATCAACTATTTGGGTGAAATTGTCTTTATATTTTGTGTATTTATATAGTTCCAGTGTATTTTGAGCATAGTATCCAACTTCAAATCTTATCTTAAGTAGAAAAAAAAATTAATTATAGTGTAGAAAAAATAATTAATAACTTAAGTTTTTAAAATTTGAATTATTTAAGTTTTTAATTATTATTTTTTTGGTATTATAATTAAAATATATAATATGCTCAAAATACTTTGTAAAGTATACATAAAATGGCATAAGAGTAATTTTGTCCAAATATTTAATTTAGGGGTTAAGTATTATGTTAAGGAAGGACACATGTCATATGATAAGGGGGTTAAAGTGTCTTTAACCCTTTCTTTCATGCCTTCATTAAATGTGCCAATATTTCAGCTGTGGTTCACCATTTGAGTGAGTTCAGATGGATTATTTGACCAAATCTCACGCCTGCAATACAATTCAGCTAATATGTGTCCCACTAGGTGTTGTGTTTTCTTGAGTTTGAAATTTAAATTTTGGATATTTCTAGACCATGCAATAAAACTTGTCAATTTCTTGGAGATGATAGGAACAAATTATTATGATGTTTTCCTTAAGTTGGTTACTAAAGACTTCTACTTATTTGCACCTTTCCCTTTTTCTTCTACAGCTTTGCTAATTCACTGTTTCACTCTTACAGATAGATACTTGCAATGGGTTCTACTGTGAAGGCTTCCGTCCTAACAAGCCCTATAAACCAAAAATGTGGACTGAAGTCTGGACTGGCTGGTAAGTAACCGAATTGTCAGCTGTGCGCCTGAATTTTCTTACTACTACTACATTTTTTCACTTTGCTTTCAGATTAGCTGTATTAGTCAGGCTCTAGTTCTGATAAATTCTGTTGAAGATTTTTTTGTTTGATCAAATCCTTTTAAGTCTCTTATATATCCTTTAGGTATACACAATTTGGTGGCCCGGTTCCTCACAGACCTGCTGAAGACTTGGCTTTTTCAGTGGCTAGATTTGTCCAGAATAATGGTTCATTCTTCAATTATTACATGGTGAGTTTAAACTTCATTCTCTTCAAAATAGGTAGTTTAGTGTCATGATTTTGGAAGAATTAGGTGAGGAATTTGCTGATAAGAAAATCTTTCATTTTGTTGCTTCTTGTTCTTGGCTCCAGTACCACGGCGGAACAAATTTTGGTCGAAATGCAGCTGGTCTCTTCGTTGCCACCAGCTATGATTATGATGCTCCAATAGATGAATATGGTAATGTCTTATATCAGTATTGTATATTTATCTTCTATTAGCATGGCTATGGATACTACCTTCATATTAACTAAGAAGTAGTTGCATGTGGTATCAGCTTTGTCAGTAAGCTTAGTACTGTGCATAAGGAAGAACACATCCAGGATCATTTCACCCTACCTCTTAATTTGTGAAGAAGACATGTTCAATATATGTTTTTGGTAGCCAAGCTTAAGTTTTACCAATTATCTGTGAATTGTAGCTTGCTGACTTTTTTCGTGATAAATGATCAAATACGTAATAGGACTTCTAAATGAGCCAAAATGGGGACATTTGAGAGATTTGCACAAAGCAATTAAGCAATGTGAACCAGCTTTAGTTTCTTCATATCCCACAGTCACATGGCCTGGGAAAAATCAAGAGGTAAAACTATGCATATACATAGCATTCTTGTGATGAAACTATCTTTTCTAACTGTTGATATGTGGTACTTAACTCTGGCTCGTCATCCCATCTGCAGGTTCATGTCTTCAGATCAAAGTCTGGGGCTTGTGCTGCATTTCTTTCCAACTATGACCCTACATATTCTACAAAGTTGACCTTCCAAAATATGCAATATGATTTGCCCCCTTGGTCGATCAGCATTCTGCCTGACTGCAAGAACGCAGTTTACAACACTGCAAGAGTAAGGAAATAGGTTCTTTGATGTAACAATTTAAGAATTTCCTTCATTGTATAAGAAGAAGATGATGTTTGTTATGTTTTTTCTATAGTGTCTCATTGGATAGTGGTGATGAATTTTAACCGAAAAGATGTTCATTTGCTAACAAAATTCTCTATAACAGATATAGAGATTGATAATCTTCCCAAATAAGTCACTTTCTTCCAGGAAAATAGAGCATCTAAACATAAATTAATTACAGCCATGGATTTTGATATTTGACATATATGTGGCTGCAGATTAGCTCCAAAAGCACCCAGGCAAAGATGGTACCTATAAGTGGTGGATTACGCTGGCAATCATACAATGAAGAGACTCCTGCTGCTGATGACAGGGACACACTTGCAAGGGAAGGTTTGTGGGAGCAAATAAATGTTACCAGAGACTCCTCTGATTATTTATGGTATCTGACAGAGTAAGTGTATCAATGATAGTTGTGTCTAGGGTCTTTCCTATTAAAAATTTTAGGCAGACAGTAGTGATCATTATTGGTTTGTTGTTAGCTAATATCATTTTTGTACAAATTCTGTTACTGTTTACAGAGTTAATATAGCTTCTAATGAAGGATTTCTAAAGAGTGGACAGTGGCCCCTTCTCACACTTATGTCAGCCGGCCATGCCTTGCATGTTTTTATCAATGGCCAGTTGTCAGGTGATTAGATATTCGTTTTCTGTACGACATTCTTTATCTTATAATCATATGCATCTTCTTCATGCTGCCTCTATAACTATACATCTTATGTGCTTCTGGTTCTGTGATAGGAACTGTGTATGGGAGCCTGGATAATCCGAAATTAACATACAGTGGCAATGTAAATTTGAGAGCTGGAATTAACAAAATATCTTTACTTAGTGTCGCTGTGGGTCTTCCGGTTAGTTAAATCTTCGTCACCTGTCTTCTTTCGCATTAATGATGTTACATAATTTAAATCGAGCTTTTACCACATCAGTTTTATTTCATCCATCTCAGAATGTCGGTGTGCACTATGAGAGGTGGAATACAGGAGTTCTTGGTCCTGTCACTTTGAAGGGTCTCAATGAGGGGACAAGAGACTTGACAAAGCAGAGATGGTCTTACAAGGTTTGTGTTGTTCTGTCAATACGGTTTAATCCCCTGTTCTCCACATGATATTTAAAATTTTAGAAGCCAAGTTCTGAAAAAGAATATTGAGGCAGAGTTTTTCTTTTCACCAATTAAAATTTAGGAAAAAAAAGGTTGGAGTGGTGTAGCACCTTTAAAAAAATACTTGTTTAAGTTTTATATAAGCTATGCAAAAGTTCTCAGCGTCGTTGATTGTGTAATTTAGGGTAAGAATGTGAAGTAATATTTGATGCTCCACAAAATCTCACAGTGAGTTTTAATTTTTGATGAGACTAACACAAGATGGAACATGTTTGGAGTGACATTTTGCTTATTCTACATTGATAGGCTGGTCTGAAAGGTGAATCACTCAGCCTTGATACTGTCAGTGGAAGTTCTTCAGTTGAATGGGTAGAGGGATCACTACTGGCTCAAAAGCAACCTCTAACGTGGTATAAGGTAACTGGTCCGGTACATTTCTTGATAAACTTAAGTTGGATATTAACTTAATCTACCTGATATGGTTTTGAAATATAGACATTTTCAATCTGTTTTGGTCTTTCTAGACTACATTTAATGCACCACAAGGAAATGATCCATTGGCTTTAGATATGGTTAGCATGGGAAAAGGCGAAATATGGATAAATGGCCAAAGCATAGGCAGACACTGGCCTGGATATATAGCAAAAGGTAGCTGTGGTAACTGTAACTATGCTGGCACATTCACTGAAAAGAAATGCCAAAGATATTGTGGTCAGCCCTCTCAGAGATGGTAAAAAGCATATCCACGCTTAGTTGACAACATTACATGATTTTATAAGCAAATTTTGATTCTCTCTTATAAAACTACAAATGTCAGGTACCATCTTCCTCGTTCATGGATGAAATCAAGCGGGAATCTGTTGGTTGTATTTGAAGAATGGGGTGGTGACCCCACTAAAATATCTTTAGTTAAGAGAACAGCATAACAAAGTATGAGCAGGATATCAGTAGCTCTATTCCTTGATTAGCTACATAATAAAATGCCCAAGATATCTCATCTTCAAGTAAAGATACTTGAATGGAGGGTTTTTAGCTCAAAAAGCTTCCATATCTGAAGTTCCACAAGCCCACTGATTGCTTTGGGGGATGACAAATTGTAAAGCTATATCATTCTCCAGTCAGCAATATAGATAATGCAGTTGAAAAAAGGTTTCTATACATACATCCATAGATGGCTGTATCTGGTCCTCGACCTATTGGTTCAGACAAGATACATATGTAGGATTCAGTTGAACTTGAATGCAATGAAGCTACTTGCTAAAGATATGTCAATGAGTACCAGGTGCATTGTAGTATACTTGTAGATACAAATACAATGAGTGCTTGGATTATCAAGTCCAATAGATTATCCTCATTATCCATGTTGTACTTGACATAAAGCTCATTTCTCTTGTTATCTAATGAAGTTCTGCATGACAGAACTTCTGCTAGTTTACTGCAAAAGAACAAAAGGAGTATGCTATTTGAATTACCCCTATCAACAATGCTGAATTTTGATGACAAGCACATAGCATAAGCTTGCTTAGCATTGAGCATTACTTACACATATTGCTATGAAAAGAAGGGACAAATTAAGACTGAAAGTTATAGGGTCTGTGGACAAGATTAGAACTGCAAAAATCACCTCTTTTATAATAGTTGCAGATTTTTATCTCAATCTACGCAAGTGAGGTGATCCTCTTCATCAGAAAGGCAAATACTCGTCAATGCTCATTTTTAGTAGATAATCCATTTTAAGATTTTGCATCACATACAAAGTTTAATCCATGGTTTTCCCTTTCAAGCATTCATTAAAAGTCTATCCTGCAAGGATTTCTGTTTATATCTTCATATGGATGAAATTGACTCCTTGAGCCAGTCGCTGAAGCAGGACTGCTACACTTGCTCCACTTTTTCATGATTAATTTTAAGTCTTAACAGGTAAAGTGATCTGGTTAGCAAATGTCTTGATAATCTTTTGATATTTGCTGAGAAAACTATTTCCTCTGAGTTCTTTTACCTCTTTGTGAGTACTCCTTTACTTCTTTCCTTAGCACTAGAGGCCGTTTAAAGGGATCATAGGAAGTTCCTATTGTCTTTCCTTGTACCATGTTTGGATTAATGACTTTAGTGTGGAAAAGGAAAAGGTGCAAGAAAAAGCAAAAATTACATCATTTGAACTCAGTTTTCAGGTCCACAGATGGCGTTAGTGTTATGTGACACATACTAACACGAGAGTGCAATAATTAGAATATTAAGGACGCATTCATTTTCAGGGCTCGTAGTTTTTCAATCTCATTATAGCATGCTGTATATGAATTACTTTGTACAGAGATTGAGTTAAGGAAAATAAAACAAAATATGCAGCAAAATAGGCCTACTGTGCTACTGGCATGACTAAGCTAAACCTTCTTATTCTCTTGCTTGTTAACTTCTTTGTACCCAGAAGTATTACCAAAATGGCAAAATCTGGGATTTTGGGAATAGTTACATCTATTACCAGAGAATAGCAAACTGAATTTCTTAAAGCAATGTGCTCTAAATGAGATTCTGTTATGTATTTTTTCAACTTCATTTGGAACTCCTGATAGTGTCTTGAGATGGACATTAGAATTAGGTTAATGGAGTGAGATATGATTGCTTTAGTGGTGGCAGGTTGGTCTGAATGCCAATTTAATAAGTCTTCATACTGACAGTGGAAGCTCAACAGTTGAGTGGATGGATAAATAACTCTTGGCTCAGAAGCAGCCTCTCTGATGGCACAAGGTGGCTTCATCTTTACACGTTTCAGTCACATATGGTTTCTCCAGACTACATTCAATTTGCCATGGGAACAATAGCTTTAAATATGAGCAGCATGGGAAAGAGGGAAATATGGGTAAACAGGGGAAGGATGGTAGACACTGACCTGGATATACAGCAAAAGGAAGCCACGGTGACTGTAATAATGCTGGCAGATATATGGAGAAGAAATGCCATACTGATTGAAGGAAGCCCTGTCAGAGATGGTAAGAAAAAGTCTTAGCACTTTAATTAACAGTTGATGTTGATTATAGTAGTAAACTTGCATGTCTTTGGTGAAACTGTGAAATCTCAGGTACCGTATTTCACTTTCATGGCTGAAACCAAGTGGCAATCTCTTGTACTTTTGTTTAAAGAATGGCATGGCGACCCTACAAAGATTTATTTGGTCAGAAAACTGCATTAATGTTATGAGAAGTATCAGGTCTGAAATGAGCACTCAGTTTTAGCCAGATTATGAAGCCTCAAGATGTAGATAAAGAATTAAATGTTCTTAAAATTTTCTTACTTGCAGGTGGCCTAAAAAATTTCTAATGCCCACTGGTTTAAGGGAAATTGTACAGTACGGGCAATATAGATTCTGTAGGGAAATGCACATGCAAGTTTCTCTTGGCATACAGCACTCTTTCCTGTACTCTTCACCAATGGTGCTAGTAATAGAGTGGAGTTTCAGTTACGAATCCAGCTCCTTATACAATTTAGTGGAGCAACAAACTAAGGATACTGCAGAAACTACCTGTGGGTCATTAAGTTCAACATGGACGCCTTTCACTTTCATGTAGTAGGAAGAGTAGCTGTTTGATTTAAAATAAATAAATTCATTGCCATGGCTGGGTGAGAGATCAAAACATCAACTGGCACATGCCCTTTACCCCCTTCCCCCACCCACCCAACGCACTTACACCCAGAGAGCTTAAAATTAAGAATTACTTGATCCATTAATTTTATGGTCCAAGTATGAAAGAGGTAAGGAATGGAAAACCATCGATGCAATAAGGAATGGACAAACCATTAAAGCATCGATACAAGTTTTAACCTTCATTATCTATGATTCCATGTATGGGAATGTCTATCTGTACATAAAGATCAAATTCTATTAAAGTTGGCAAACACCTCTGCAAAAACAGCACTGGAAACTCAATACATGATACCAAGGTTTAAAAAATAAAGCATGTGTTTCTGTTGGATCACTGGGGATTTCCTTTCAAAAAGTTCTCACAAGGAAGATGTTTATACATTCAAAGAATCACATACACAATCCAGATCCTTGTTATTTTGAAAGGCATCTTTCCCTTGATGTCTCCACCTCATTATTCTAGTGAGAAGATCCCTTCGCATCTGGAGCCCATCTCCATCAAGTTTGATTTGAAGTAACCTTTTGATACACTTCAACAGATAATTGCAAGTCTTCAATTTCAGTTGGTAGACAAAATTCAGTCCCTCCTCTTCAGTTTCAAACATAGAAGGAGAAATACTCTCAGCTACATCTGCCAGATCAAAGACAGTTCTACATCCTGCAATAGCCTCCGCTTTAGTATACTGTTCAATCCACGTTACTGAGTCTGCCTGCCAATCACAATTCCATCTTTTTTGGCTCTGTCCAGAATTTTGTGTATCTGAAAACTTTTGGATAGATCCAATAGCAGCATAATGCAAAAGCAAGGAACATCCTGCTACATCTAAATGATTAGGACACGCAAGCAAGATGCCTAATGGAATCCTCCTCAGCAACAGGTTTTGGTGGATGCTGAATCCTTTGGTATTGGAAGTCGAAAAGCCAACTTTTGTTCCAAGAAGCTTATCGTACATGTCTTTGAATTCCTTGAGCCAAAGATGAACTGCCCAACTATCCTCGTGGGAAGTTATTTCATCCTTATCATGTAATTTAGGCGTCCTGGTTTCCTTCATATGAACCCCCCTTGTTACCTCATTACATTTATTTGAGTTGGAGCACTTCTGAGTACATAAGTCTGAAACTTTAACTAGATAATCAACTGCAAGATATTGATTAGATTCGCTCATGGGGTTCAGAATCCATGCAATAAACTTTGCTGCCCTTGCAGGACAAGTTACTTTCGGATCATGTAGAAAAGGCTTAACTGACCCAGAGATGGATCTGGAATAGAAACTATCTGCAGGACTGTTATCGCAAAAGAGCAACATAGATGCAAAAAAGAACCAACCAGGGAAGTTCATCACCATGGCCCTGTAATGCAATAAAATAAAATTAATGTTTCAGAGTATCAGGCTCACATGATATGCTTATTACCAGATAGACTTAACAATGTACCACATAGATTTATGATCTACTGCATTGATCTTTGTTGCAGTTTTCCTGGAAGATGTGTGTATATGACCTCCAGCATGAGAAACTGAGCCACTTATTTGATAAAGCAAATGCTGGAAATTTTCCTGGGATATAGGTCCGGTCAAAATTCTCAATAAATGATGCTCGTATGGAAAATACGCATGAGAAAATGGGAGCCTCGAACCAACTTCAATGGATATGCCCCACCACATCGGTCTGGAAATTATATCAAGCACTTGCCCAACCAACTGAGTCTGAAGTTCCATTACAGAAGCCAAACCCCTGTTATACAAATCCAAGCCTACCAATTGAGTGAAACAGTAATCAGATTTACTACAGTTCACTGTATAACTTGCAGTTAAATTGAACAATACAATTGCACCTCATCGAGCCTTATTATATCCAAATAAAGATAAAATAGGTTACTGTAAGACCCTGACTTCCTAAAAGAATATCTTGTATAATCCTATTCCCATTGGGAAAGAATTTGAACAATTTTAAGATAATGGCATGTGCAGTAGCAGCATTACAGCACCAATTTAAAGAACTTAGGTAAAAAAAAAATAGCACAAACTGATATTCACATTCTATTGAAATTGTCCAGTAAAGTTTAAATTGACGGAGAACACTTTCAGCAAAAAATCAAGAAATTTAAAATGAAAGTATATACTTACGTCATTAGGAACCAACTGTGTAAGAAGGCCCTTGTCTCAACGAACATTGAGGGTGAAATTACAAGGCAAATTATTTTGGATCTCCACTCCATCCTATCATAAATTTCCGTGCTCAAAGAACAAAATGGCCTTTTGATGATTTCTCGCAAAATTTGCGATACATCCTGCTTCAGAATCATTGGATCTAAATGCCACAACAGCAATCTGCAAGGGAATTGTATTAAAACTTGGTACAAAAAGAGAAGTTACCGACCAAGTAGGATAAATAAAATAAACTAAATCAGGGCACTCCCATTAGTCTTAAAGTACATTTATTTTAAATTTCAAAGCAGGTTAAAGTAGTAGGTAAGGTGTCTCAAATTTTTGCCACTCTTCAAGGAGCACATTGAGATGCCTTCAGTAAGCATAAGATTAGGTGACTAACAGTATCTACACAATTTTTGTAAAGCTATAAATACTACTAGTTTCCATTCCAATCCATACTGTATATAAAAGTGTGAATCCTACAAGTGTTTGTTCCTATTGTGAGAAGACATCTATGCCCTCACTTAAGGGCTATTGCTTAATGACAAATAAGGGTTAGTTAGGGAAGAACAAAGTTCCTATTAGATAAAGAAACAATTTAGTAGAAGGAAACCAATAAAAGAAAGCTTCCTAATTCTTCTAAACTACTTAAACATAATCCTAGACCAAACAATGTCCCAACTAAAAACAGAAAGCAAAAGCAAATAATATTTTTCCACCAGACACAAAATAATCTTTTTGGTCTTTGAAAATAATTCAATGCAGTTAGAACCAATATAAGAAGCAGAAGAAAAATATCAAGGCAACGCATTCACTTATTTTAAACAAAAAAATATAGTTTAATACATAATTATTTAGAAAAAAAAAATGTCTTTTGTTTATATTAATTACTATTATAAGATAAACTAACATATGAGTTTTTCATAATAAATTTATAAATTTTACTTCCTTCAACGCCTTCATTCTGGATTGAATTTTATATAGAAGTCGAAAAATGAAAATCTTGAAAATGTTCACAATATTGCGTCAAATTAAAGTAGTGGTAATTGTTAGTTAGCTAACAAAATAAAAGCAATAGATTTGGAACATATGGATTATAATATTTACAGTGACTTTATATTAACTCCAAATACTAGATTTTATGTGAGCTATAATTTAGACTTTAACTTTCTTTGTTTAGACATAATATTTACAAATTATATTAATGAACTTCAAGTTAGACAAATAATTAATTCTACCTCAAATAACAACATTTCGAGAGAATTTTTTTGAAACAAATAGAATGAGCATTATTTTAGTTTCTAAATATATCATTAAAAGCAACATTAATGAATTAGGTGCGTGATTGAGAAATTAAGTTATCAAATAAGGCTAAAAAATCTCACACTTATATTACTAATTTACATTGTTTTAAATACCTAAATACTTTGAAAAAATCTGAAAACTAAGAATACCACATGAAAAAAGGTTTAAAAAGATTTTGTAGCTTCCGAAAATATGGTGAAATATGAAAATTGATATATTTCCATCTCGTGATAAAGCTAAATAAAAAATTGTACAACTTTGGCAATTTTCAA
Source organism: Paulownia fortunei (assembly GCA_019321725.1). Classification (NCBI taxonomy): domain Eukaryota; kingdom Viridiplantae; phylum Streptophyta; class Magnoliopsida; order Lamiales; family Paulowniaceae; genus Paulownia; species Paulownia fortunei. The sequence continues at coordinate 3,427,184 of CM033105.1, read as the reverse complement.
ATACATAATGGAAACAGACAAATTACCTGATAAAAGTAAAAAAAAAAAAAATGAAGGTCAAGCCAATACTTTTTAATCGCTCACTCTCCATCACTCTGTGTATTTAAGGATGTGTAACATGTATACAAACAAAATGGAAGGGATTTAAGGAGCACCAAAGCCTTGCATGCCTCATTCTATATTTGCCTCGGGAGATGGAGAAAGAAAAGGAGGAGGAGAGATTATTAGATAACTATGGAACCATATAGCTAAGGCAATAGGTATCCAGGAATACATAGAAAAAGATGAGAAATAACAATATTTGAAATATAAAAAATAGCATTTGTTTACTTGGTATATCATTTGTTATATACACACACATTAGACAAATACCAAAAAAGTAACATGCATAACTACTCCATAACTTGCAACTGAAGTTCACAATAGTAGAAGATCACTAAGATAAAGCACAAGTTGATTGCTCAATATGTATAAGAAGTTACCCACAAGCATTGCACAAGCTTTTTCTAGTACAGCAAAAGCATGAAAAAAGAAAGAAACCCTTGAGCATTAGAAGTCACCAAAGTCTCAAATTTGAACTTTGCAAGTGGTTTATTTCATGATATTCCTTAAATGAGAACTTTAATTCAGCAACAAACTATTAAGATGCATTCATAAGGTATCTCAGGCTTCTAACATCCACAAAAGACAAAAGAGAATTAAATATATCCAAGAAATAGGAGCAAGCACAAGATCTAGGATTCATCTAGAACATTTTCAGAGTATACAAAACAAGATTCAGTTGACCCATCTCATAGGTTGTTAACTAAATCATAATACCAGATCCTAAAGACCAAATGGAAGGTACACAAGCAAATAAAAGAATATGCTATCACTGGCTGGCTACTAAAGCATAATACTAGATCCCATAGATCAATTAGAAGGTATGGCTTAAGATAGCAAAGGAAAAAAAAAAAAGAGCATAACATAACAAATAGCACTGAAGTTGAAAGCAATCATGTAGATATTGTTTAGCAATGAGAGTTTTAACAATAGGATTCAGAAACGGCTAAGTATTTAATGAACATATTAAAAGTACTTATGCATCACACCTGAAAGGTATTTCACCATTCTTAAATGTGAAGTCATTCGGCAAATGGCCAACTAAGTTTGCAGGAGCAGAAGTGCTGGACTCACTGAACTTCATTTTGAGATTAGAAATTGATGGTATTGCACGTGGAAAGCAGGGTGCAAAAGCTGTAACTCTGATAACATTGTACAAAAGTAAGGCACAAAGATCACCTGCAGCACAATATTTCAGATGATTTAAAAAAAATTCCAGAACTAGAATGCTATTATATATTTGTAATCCAGAATGGGCATCACAGGACACAGAATCTCCGCATTGTTCAAGCGTTCATTTATTTCTTTTGCCTGCTTCAAATGCTAATTCACTATGAATGAGATTTTAACACACTCTAGACAATAGGCATTGCCAGAAGAGCTGTGAAAAGCTAGTGAATTCCACCTATGAGTTTAAAAAATTCATTCCCCTCTCAGTCATAAGAAATGGCTTGGGCTTTCTCATTTCATAGCAATGGCATGTATTATACTATGATAAAAAGCTTTGTGTAAGCATGAACTTCAGTGTCTATCCCTCCACTCCACTTTCATTTCCGTAGTTTTCTTGTTCAATCCAGCTCTAGTTTTTCTATGATCAAATTTCTACATTAATATCTTCCAATTTAAATATTACCAAATGGCTGTCAGTATTAGATTATTCAACATATTTGAATGCCAAAACAGAATATAAAAAATGCCCAAATCACCCAAACAGAAACCAAGGGTGCCAGTTTAATTTGAAACTAATCTACATACGTAACATGCAACAAAAGATAGAAGTACTGAATGCGCATAGACATACAAATATAGATAACCTTTATTTCCATCCAATTTCCCCAAAATATCAGCACACCATTCCATAACATTGGCACAATCGCTTGTCGAAATTGATCCGCCCACTCTCAAAACCTGCTCTTTATTGGTTCTCAACACCTTACACTGAATCGAAGAAGATAAAACAGTAACAATTGTTTTCACCGTATATTCAATCACCGAGTCATAGACCTACAAAAAACCCAAAAACAATAAACAATAAAAAAATTAAACAAAATAGAAAATTACAGCATTATGTCATTGAACTTCAAGTTATTGGTGGGGGAGGCTGAAGAATACTTGTGGAGCAGTGAAGCACATGAGTGAGAGGGCGGTGTCCAGAATGCGAACCCTTGGGGCTTCACTGAGGTTGAGTGAACGGTTCAGATTAGTGATAGAGACGTCTACTTGATTTCTGGCTGTTGGATCTAGAGTTTGGAGATTGGATGCGAGGGCCGCAAAGAGAGAGCTTATCTCTGGAAATCTCGACATTGGAGGGAGAGAGAGAGAGAGAGAATGATTTTCCCGCCAAAAGGGGGGTGTGAACCTATCTCAGTTTGGGCCATTCATCGGCCACGAGACGGATTCGCCAACACCAAACTTAATGGGTACGGATCCATATTTCAGTTGATGGATTGGGTTATTTCGATTGGTATTGGGTTTTCTTAAAACAAATCTTAATTCAAAATACTATTTCTGTATCATATGTTTATCATGTTAGGCTATTCATCGTCCCGAGACACATCGCCAAGTGGCCCAAGATCAACTTAATGGGTACGGATCCATATTTTAGTTGATGGATCCATATCAACCTTCTTCCATATAATGGTACATTTTTGGAAGTCAATATTGCACTGTACAACTGAAATTACCAACATTTTTAATTTATTTTATATTTTATAGATATATCAACGATACCTTATTGTCTAATGAATCCGAACACATAATCCTTCCAAATATAATCAATGTACACCCGTGTGCATATCATAAAAAATAATAATATTATAAACAACATAAATGTAGTGAAATTTAAGTTTTGAATAACCCAATTCTTTTTCGTTGCGGGAAACTATATTCTAATGAAAAAATTAGAACAGTCATGAGGAAGATTACCTAAATACTTAATCGATTTTGACAAGTTGTGGTATTTATTTAGATTCTTATATATTTTAACATCTAAATAAAGAATTGATAGCGTGACTAGAGTACAGATAAATATTCAAATCAGTTATTATATAATATTAAAGTTGAAATTTTCAAGTCAAATGACAAATATAAAATATAAAATATAAAAAAATATACGCATGCAAAGATTAGCTTCTCCACATATACAACATGCTCTTAAATATGGAATTTCACGTGCCATTGAGAAATTTAGATTTAACATTGCATAATAATTTATTTCTTTAACATAATAATATATATCTAGTTCATAATTATTATAATAAAATACACACATTGTAAGTAAAATATTTATGGTACATGTGATATGACATTCAAAATATGATCCACGTCGTACTTTAATCTATCGTACAAACGATATTTATCTAAACGAAAATACAAAAATTTAAATTATTCTATTTATTTTTATCAGAATAAAAAAAACTTACGAATTCAGAGAATGCAGACAAAATGAAAGAGAATTGCAGAATAAAAATATTGAAATAATTCTAAAAGAATGAATGACAGATGAATTTTCTTCAAAGATAGAGAAATTTTCGGAGAAAAGGGAAAAAAGAGAGCATGTGAGATGATATGGGAGATAAAGTGGGGAAGTGGGGAAAGGGGAAGGAGTAAAAAATGGGACAACCGAGTAAGTGAGGAAATGGGAGAGAATGAGAAAGAAGAAATAAGGAGTCGGATAATTGGGGTGGGGAAGTAAACATGAGGAGAGAAGGAATTGAGGTAGGGGAGTGAAAATGGGGAGAGAAGGTTATTAGGGGAGAGTGGAGGGATCTACTTGTCTTATAAGATAAGAAAGGCTTATAAGAGAGGCATATCCCTTGTCTGAAATTATTTTTTTTTTTAAGAAAAATTGCAACCCTAGGTTGCGCTTTCGATGACAGAAAGTGTAGCCCTAAGTTGCTTTCTGTGTCTGTGTTATCGAAGGAATCAATTCATTCGCTGACACAGAAATAGAATTGTACTTTCTGTCCGCAGTCAGCAAAAGATTTTATTATTCACTGACAAATAGAAGGCAGATCATACTTGATTCAAATAAATTTGAATCGAACGCACACATGAAACTTGCGCATTCAAAAAAAATAAAATAATAATAAAAAAAAAAACTCTATAACCGCAACATCAGGTTGCACTTTTGTCTACAAGTGTAATTCCTAATTGTGCTTTTGTCTAAAATATTCACACTCCTTTAATGTATGGTAAATAATTAATAAATAATTAAAAATAATATATTCTATTAAATTAATCATTTTTTTGTGTTTGTTTAAACTTATATAAAACTAAAATGATATCTTATTCAATTAGTTAATTCATGTGGAATAAAGTTTGAAGTTAAACTTGTTGACATTTGATTCTAGACTGTGTTTTGTTCCCTTAAGAATTTATTTTTGAATATTTTTCTTTGTTTAAAATTTTCGTATTTTAGAATATTCTTTCTTATTTTTTTAATATAAATAATTCTATTTATTTTATTGTTTAGTAAAATATCTTACTAATATTTAAAATATTTATTTAAACTTAAAAAAAATGAAACATCATCTAATTAATTTTTTTTAAGTTGAATAAAGTTTAGTGAAATAGGTTGATATTTTGATTGTAAAGGAGGACAAAATGCTAAATAAATTATAATAGGAGATAAAAATGAATTTGTTCTATTATAAAGGCACAAGGGTGTTTTGTCAATTAAACTAAATTTTTTAAGATTAAGGGATAAGTGAATATTTAATTTGTATAGAAAGGTAATTGATACCAATCCGCTGGTACAAGGGCAAATTGAATTTAACCTTTATGAAATGAAAGTTATCAAAATATTAAATAAATTATAATAGGGGATAAAGTGAATTTGTTCTATTATAAAGGCACGATAGTGTTTTGTCAGTTAAATTGAATTTTTTAAGGTTAAATGATAAGTAAAAATTTAATTTGTATAGAAAGGTAATTGATACCAATCCGCTAATACAAGGGCAAACTGAATTTAATCCTTTATAAAATTTATGAAGTGAAAATTATCAAAATGCTAAATAAATTGTAATAGGGAATAAAGTGAATTTGTGCTATTATAAAGGCACGAGAGTGTTTTGTCAATTCAACAGAATTTTTTAAGGTTAAGGGAATTGAGGCAAACTTCATTTAACCCTTTATGAAATGAAAGTTATCATAGATAATTTTTGATTGAATCTAATAAATCAATTTGATAACTTCTTTTGACCAATGAATTATTAAGATAAGTTGAAAGTGGTTTTAGTGGATTTATTTATTTTTACTACATTTATTTCTCTAGGTTATGATGGTTTTTGGCCATATTTGTTTGTTCGGAGGAGAGAGAAAGATAAGCAGGCAAGATTAGACTTCATAATCTTTTAATTAATTAGCAATAATTATGATTAATAAGTCATATAGTCCTTGGTTTTGGTATAGGGATAGGTTAGTTCATTAGAAATTATATAGATCATCTGTACAATGTTTTATTCTTTTTATTTTATTAACTTGATATGGATAATAAATTACTAATTTGATAGTAGCTAACTCTTTTGGATTCATTTATTCTTATCTTTGTGAATGATATAATTGCATTAGTATCATATACACACAAGCACACATATGCGAATGCGCACACGCACATTCACATACATGCGCGCACGCGCGCGCACATATATATATATATATATTATTTGTTTGATCAAACTTGAATATATAAAGGTCATATTTAGCTTATTATTAGTAATATTTCCATTATAGAATAAGTGTACTTAAGTAATTGAATGAGTAATATTTACACAAATCCTTTATACGAGTTATTTCTTTTTCCAATTATTAGTATTTTGTGGAATGGAAGTTACCTTAGTGTTCGGTTACTTTAGATTATTTTTATTAAATCTAATACATCAATTAATTAATTATTCGGTTAAGTTGAAAATAACAAATAAAAATCTGGACACTTGATTACATGAAAAATTAAACAATATAAGGTGATTAAAAAAAAATAAAATTTCATTTTTAACCAATGAATTATTCGATTAAGTTTAAAAAAAATTGATTAATATACAATCTTGAAACTTGATTACCTGTAAAATTAAGTATTACTAGGAGAGTAAAAACATAAATTTTCATTCAGTTACATTTCGTTAACCAAAAATGTTATGAAGTTTAAAAGTTTTGATCTCTTTGATTATGTTTCTAAATTGATCATATATGAAAATTGAATTTTCTAATTGATAGCTGAACAATGTTTTGTAGATATTGAATAATTTAAATTGCTTAATATGTCGTTTACTTTCTGAAAAATTTCTTAAAAGAAAATAATATAAACCAAGTAGACTCTCAACTGAATGCAACCATTTTAAACTCGATACATTATGATTTTTAGAGTTAAAAGTAAAATTATTTTTTATGAGATGATTTATGAGTGCTAGTTAACAAATATAAGCCAAAATATTTTAATTGATTATTAAGGTTAAGAGCGACTCACTACTATGATATTTATTTCGTTGAAAAAAAATTATATATCATGTAGACTAAAATTAAAAATATTTTTTTATAATTAAAAATATTTCTCAAACGACCATAGAGGTCAATTCCCTAGATTTTTTATTCATACTTAGATGGAAAACATAAATTCAGCAATATATATGAAATTGTTTGGAAAATGAAAATCGAACCAAAAATTAATTTCTACCTCCAATTTGTATATTTGTTCAAGAGATCCTAAAATATATTAAATATAGTAAGCAAGTGGTTCCTTTGTTGTTTTAACTTTTAATTTCATGAATTTTTGACTTGAAATTTACAGTTGATATTGTTTGTTAATTTATTTCAAAATAAAACTTAAACAACTTGGAAAAAAGATTTAAAATATATTGATGCTCTATTGTCCATGACTTCATTCCCTTATCTTCATTTTATCTTAAGAGACAGCACTCAAATTTTGAATGAAAGGCGAGATACAGTTAAAATTTCAAGGAAAAAAATAAAAAAAACAGAGAATTACATGAAGTCAAATAAAAAGTAACATTTAGAATCACGCTGAAGATCAAATAAATGAATGACTAATGCTATCATAGTTTATATAATAAGATTTTATGTGATGTATAAAGTTCATATTTTGTTATTTTATCTTTTGTACTTAATCTTATTTATTCAACAGGATAAAATCTATGTATTTTTTATTAGGGTTATAATCCGATATGATTTTAGAATTCGAGTCAATCTGATTACCCACCATTAATTATGTTACAGGTCTCTAATAATGGATGGTTGTGCTCAATATGTGATCAACGCATAAATACTGTTTCACTGTATATTGTAATGTGACTTTTAATTTTCTACTTATATTTTGGATATTTAATTCTTTATCTTTTTTTCGAATTCAATTTGATTTAACCATTGAAGGATTATAGTTGGAGGCCACCACGATAAGTCTAATATATCTTGAGTACAAGTTAATATTAGCTTGTGTGGTTCGAATTCGACGTGACATGGAGCTTGTGCAAGGTTTTGAACTCAACTATACCTTTATACAATTAAATTATTACTTATGTAGCTTTTCGGATATTCAATACCTTTTCAGTTCTTTGAATGTGACTTTTAATTATCCTATATACATTTTAATCATGTTACATGTATCAGAAGTATTTTTTACTAGTTTGAATTAATAATAAAAACAGATTTTAGTTATCCTGTTTGTGACATTGGAATCAATACAGACAGACATTAGATTACAATGTTGAGAAGCTTTAGCTATCCTGTTTCTAGCATTTGAATCAAGACAAACAGACAGACAAATTAAACTACAATTTAACATAGGCTTTTGTCATGTCAATTTTTATAGTCATACGTAAATTATGTCTTGAACAATAATTATGCTGTCATTAACAGAAAATCATATAGAAAACGACATATCAACTTATTCGGAAATAATACGACATATCAATTTATTGGAAAATAATTTAAGCCGATCGACAATGATTTTGGTGATAATTACAACCAAAAACTGATGAATCCACCGCGTCAAATCATGCTGCTTATCAGAAATAACTCAGCATCCTTCCTTGCAAGTACAAGTTGCTCACGTAACATAACTCAACTGAAATTACATAGTTTTTATTTTATTTTAATTCTAACCCAAAAGAAAATTATAGGCCTAGAAAATTCAAATTATATCCAAAATCCGACAAGTTCATATCTCATTTCAACAAGTATAAGTATTCCCTTTTACACGTAACGTACGCTGTTTTTTTATTTTATTTTCAATTAGTAATTATTTTCTTTATAATACTTGTTTACAGTTCTTGTGGTTTAATCTCAAGATCCTCCTTAGAGTCTATGTTTGTGTGTTCGTACTTGTTTACAGTTCTCTTGGTTCAATCTCAGGATCTTCCTTATAGTCTGTGCTTGTGTGTTCATATTACAAGTAGAATTCTCCTCTCGTGTTGCACGTAGAGAATTCATATATTCGTACTGCGCATAAAAACTCATCTTAAGAATTAACTTGCAAACAGGAAAGAAGTGGTTGATTGTTGATAGGAATTGGTCGAATTCGCCTCAGTACAATGTATATTCATGCACTTCATACTAGATAGTACTTATTCGTATCAGTCTTGAGAACTAAATACTACTTGACTAGTTTTTATTTAGGATTTTTTATTTTTACTTTTTTGGTGGTTGGGTGGAGGATGACAATTTTGAGTCGAGGCAACAATCCAAATGAATATTAATTAAGTTTTTAGAGCCGCAATGGTCCCTAGACGAAAGATAATTAAATCTTTAACCTGGACAAGGAAAAACAAAAAATTACAGGAGAATTGGTCAATGATTGGCCAGTAAATCTGGATTGAGTTGCTAATCTATAGATTCATCTCACAGGTGAAACCAAGGGGACAATTTGTGGCTCAAGAATCCCACTATTGTACTAGAATTATTGATTCCTGTGCTCAAAGAATCCTTTCCTACAAACCAAAAACAAAAAAGAAAAAATAAATCATTATTTACACAAATTTTATTTATTCATCAAACGATTAAGTACTAATTATTACATCAGAGTATCAATCAATGACTACATGAATTTTACGCTTCAACGAATATCCTATTTCTTGTATCCACAATTCAATATTTCTATCTTCGTTTTGAAACTTTAATAAATAATATTTTACTTTCCAAAACATCAATATTTTTTAAAAAAATACATACCGTCTTACTAAAAGCAAATAATACAATGTATTTTAAAATTAATAATACAAAAATACCCAAAATTATCATATTTTTAAACTAGAGTACACCATCTAAAATTCTGCAACCAATCAAATATAGGAGCAATTAAATTTGGACAAAAATAGTACTTGTCCAATTACCTTATTACAAATGGTAGCGGCAAAACTTACACATCGTTGTGTCTATATAAATTATTTCGCAGTTCATGTAACTTAGAAAAAAACATAAAACCCTAAAAATAAAAAAGTGATGGGGACATAGGTGAATGCATTAAAGCAAAAGAAAACAATAATAAGGGGAAGAGGACAATGAGTTACATGTCTATAGGCCCATCCTTTCTGCCTATCCAATCATTTTCATTTCCATTGCTCTCAATCAAAACCAAATCCATATTTAGAGCAGACACTCCGCAGTTTACAGATTCGTTTCTTGACGTTTTATGGAGCAGTGGAAAGCCGCACCCCCCCACCCCCCCCCCCCTTATGTCTTAACATCGCAGATTTTAATTTTTCTGCATTTTTATCTAGTAAATATTTTAATGCATATTTCGTTACTCAACTTCATAAATTTTTAAATGTAATGTATAGTTTATAAATAAATTTGTTAAAATTTAAAATTTTATTCTTCTAAAAATTTAAAAATATTTTTTTATTTATTATATTTGAAAAAAAATTAGCGTCGTTCCCAATTTAAGTTTTGTTAAGAATTTGGGGAATGTATATCCATATTTTGAAGGGTTCTTTTTTGGTATTATTTATTTTTCCATACAATTAATTGTACTAATTAGATCTACTTATACATATAAATCATAATCAATGGTTACAAAGTATCACAAATATTAAATTTATCTTCTTCGAAATTAGATAATCTATTTTGAAGTATTTTCTGCTAAAACTCAATGAATTTTACTACTGTATCTACGCAAACAAAATTGTTTCTTCTCTGTATATATAACCAACGTTGTTAAATTGCAATATTTGTTTGAAACTATAATTATTAATTCATAAAGGTTCTATTTAGGACATGCTTAAAAACAGAATTCTCTTTTTCTTCTAATTATTGGAAATGGGATTAGTATATCAGAAATCGAACATAGGTCTCTAAGATATGCAAATTAGGGTTAATTAAGATGGCCTCACGTGCTCCCATGGACACCCATGCAACACAAAATTCAATGCATTTTTTTTTGGAATATAACATGCACTTGTTTGTATTCTAGTGTGTGTGTGTGTGTGTGTGTGTGTGTGTGAGAGAGAGAGAGAGAGAGAGAGAGAGAGAGTATTTGGAATTCAAGGATTAATTTGACTTGTTATTGATTAATTAAGCATTGATAGTGATGCATTAACTTAGACATATGACTAATGCAAACTAATGATGCCAATTTGGTGGATCCAAAAACCAAGTTTAAGAATAAAAATGTTATGTAATGAAACTTGATGATTGATGTAAGCTGAGCGGTAAAATAAATTAAGCTAGTTCAGACATATATAAATAATTACGTATTGAACAATATACGCGAATTATTGAAATTTAATTATACAAATAATAATATTGTAATAATAACGAGGATGCATGATAATGACAATGATCGTAACAACAATAATAATATCGAAAGAGAAAGGAAGAAAGTGTTCCTTTCCTTAGTGGAAAAAAAGAAGATAAAAAAAAGGATATTGATAACTAGTCTTTTCGAGCCACCTTTGGACTAGCATCTTGTATTTTCAAGACTTTAACCCTTTTTGTAACATTTTTTTAATCAATTCACGATGCTTAAGTATCTTCACTGCCTTCAATGAAGATTTAGATAAAGGATCGATGGAGATTTGATTAACATTAATCAACTGATTAACATTCGTTTTTGACAGAATTTTACTTGGATGTAAAAACATGCCCTAGAGGCCTAGATGGCCACTACCAAAATAATTGATTCGATATCGTAATCGGCAAAATAGAACTTTATTCCAGATTGATCTAAGCCATGATAAATTCACTTTTTTATGTACATTGTTAGCTCAAAATTACCCCAAAAAGTTATTTTGAACTATTGTTTGACATGATGTATTTTAAAAGCTAACATTCATATATTTGTAAATCTAATTAAATAGTGTACAAAAATGTAACAAGGAGCCCTTCAAAAGAAGATACTCCTGCTGAATGCATACGCATATCATAAGAAATTAGTTGTTGTTGTTGTTGTTGTTGTTTTTTCTGCTAAAGATTTAGTGAGATTGTATGAAGAAAATTCCAATGTTGGTTATCAGAATGCTTCACGTAGCTCCAAAAAACATGGGACAAGCCAAGGCGAAAGGACCTCTACTTGCCAATTACTGTCTAGATGTTGCACTTGACAGGATTAGGTTATTTGCTAGAAAAGAAAATCAAGGGGAACCTCTTATCGTTTGTGGTGGCAATCTTAATCAATCCAAAACTTAGAAGGAGATGAAAGATAAAATAAACTAGGCAGAGATACAAGTTGAGTGATTAGCATATTTTGAAGTCATATATACAATAGAGGGTTTCATGGCAAGCTTGATGACTAAAGAGGCAGAGTACTCTTTCAGTTGGGTGGGCCGTCGTTTGCCGATTCACATGTGAGGTAGGTGACGGGCATCATCAACCTCTTATTGTTCTTTCCCACCATTTCATTCTGTTTCTACTTCTAACCTCCCTCCCACCCCCAAACCTACTCAACCTCCTCAGTTTATAATTAACTCACACTCCACATATTTTATAACTGCGATATTGGAAATCGAGCATGATAATTAGAATACGAAATCAGAAATCAATATAGAAATTTATATGATTCACTCCAAATAGGCGAGATGGAGAGAATTTGCAATATAAGAGCAAGAGAGGTACAAAGAGAATTCAAAATTACAGGTTGTCAAAAATAGCTATTTACATTATACCTCGCCAATTTAGTAAAAGAAAAAAAAAAACCCATTTAACAGTAAACCTAAGATTTTATGATATACCTTAATATATATATATATATATAGAGAGAGAGAGAGAGAGAGAGTGAGATAGATAGATAGATAGATAGATAGATAGATAGATAGATAGAGATGAAATACATGTATGGCACTTGGGAGTGAGATTTAAGCAAGCACAAGATTAGTCCATGTTTAAAGATTGTGTCATTTCAGCATAGGGTACTATATACATGTATTAGTATTACATAGTAGTAGCAAGTGTTACGAGTTCAAGAAAACTGAAAAGTAGAGCCATGTCTTTATTAGCTAAACAAACTATGAAAGAAAATAAAAAGAAAAAGAAAAAGAAAAAGAAAAAGGAAAAGCGAAAAAGAAAAAGATCCTTTCTAGGCAAACATAAAATAGACCTTCACCATATATATCCTCTCCAGAAACTTATCCTCTCTTCACCAAAATCACACACAATAGCGTTCACTGTCAGGAGCCCCTTTTTTGGTCTTAGTATTCCCTTTTGCCTATTGTGACAGTGATAAGTAAAATTAAGCCAACAAGAAAAAAAGAAAATGGTGAGCAAAAAGCCCAGAGTTGTGATAATTGGCGCAGGAATGGCAGGGCTCACTGCTGCTAACAAGCTCTACACTTCTACGAGCTCGGAGCAACTTTTCGAGCTTTCGGTTGTGGAGGGTGGAAGCAGGATTGGCGGCAGGATTAACTCGTCGGAGTTTTGCGGTGACCGGATTGAGCAGGGCGCTACCTGGATCCATGGAATTGAAGGCAGCCCAGTATACAGCATTGCTCAAGAAACAAGCTTGCTCCACTCTGACCAGCCATGGGAATGCATGGATGGGATTCCTGAAGATCCTGTCACCATAGCTGAAGGTGGGCATGAGCTCAATCCATCATTTGTTGAGCCCATTTCAAGCCTTTTCAAGAATCTTATGGATTTCATTCAAGGCAAAGACATTGATGAAGATGGTGCTAGCTCTGAAATAGTGAAGCATTGCAACAGCAATTGTGGCCCTGGAATTCTCAGTGTTGGTTCTTTTCTCAGGCAAGGTCTCGAGGCTTACTGGGGCCTTACGAAAGATCAGAAAGGCATCAAAAGGGTTTGGAATTGGAGCAGGAAATCGCTCGAAGAGGCCATTTTCGCGATGCATGAGAGCACACAGAGGACTTTCACGTCGGCAGATGATTTGCGGACTCTGGATTACAATGCAGAGAGCGAGTATATAATGTTTCCTGGGGAAGAGATTACTATAGCTAGAGGTTACTCGAGCGTGATTGAATCTTTGGCTTCTGTTTTACCTGTTGGGATGATACAATTAGGCCGGAAAGTAGACAAAATCGAATGGCAACCCGATGCCTGCCAAGAGTTGCACCTGGAAAATGGCCATGACAGTGGGCCAGTGAAGCTGCATTTTTGTGATGGATCAACTATATCGGCTGATCATGTAATAGTTACCGTTTCACTTGGGGTTCTTAAGCGTGGGATTCTCCAAGGTTGCGATATGTTCAATCCTCCACTGCCTAGTTTCAAGACTCGAGCAATTTCAAGGCTGGGGTATGGGGTTGTGAACAAAGTCTTCTTGCAACTACCTTCCCATGATCAAGAAACCAATGAGTTCAAATTTCCCTTCTTGCAAATGGTGTTTCATCAACCAAATTCTGAGTTAAGGCACCCTAAGATTCCCCAGTGGATGAGGCGGACATCTTTGTTATATCCAGTTTACAGCAATTCAAGAGTGGTGCTGTCATGGTTTACAGGGCAAGAGGCCCTTGAACTTGAATCTCTCAGCGAGGAGGAGATCATTAACGGGTTCTCAACAACTGCCTCAAACTTGTTATCATCAAAATCACATTGCCAAATGAAGCCAAATTGCCACAGATCATGCAATGGAAGTGAGAACTCTGGAGAAATCCCTGATGGGAATCAATTGAAGTTCGCCAAAGTTTTGAGGACCCAATGGGGGACCAACCCTCTCTTCTTGGGATCATACAGCTATATAGCAGTTGGATCAAGTGGAGATGATATGGATACATTGGCAGAGCCATTGCCACAAAACAGCAATCTTGATTATTCCCCTCCACAACTGCAAATTCTATTTGCAGGAGAAGCCACACACAGAACACATTACTCAACCACTCATGGAGCTTACTTTAGTGGGCTCAGAGAAGCCAATAGGCTTCTTAAACACTATAATTGTGCTGGTGTATGAATATCTGTTGTTGCAGCATTAGAAATTAGTCATGGTTTTTCGTTTTCTTTTTCGTTTTTTATTTTTTCTTTTTTCAGATGGGAATTGAACATGCTTATTACTTTCTGCATTCATTTTGGAAAGTATCTCTGTTAAGGTTATTCTACCTCTCTATTTCTCTTGGTGGGGATGTTTGAAGAGTACAAGGGGGACTACAAATTTTGAGTGGGTGGGGGCAATGAAAGGGAGAGATAGGGACATATTTCAGATGTGTTGAATGAAATTAAATTAAGAAGCTTCTTTTTAATCAAAATTTTCTGTTGATTTTCTCTTTGTTTATGTGACTTGTTTGGCTTCGTTCCAATGTCTTCAACTTAAGTGCAAACAAAACTGGTTTTTGATTGTGTGAGGCATTGAAATCTATATTCAAACAGATAAAAAGGCAAGTTCATAAAGAAGCTTTGAATCTCATTTTTAGCTTTTGGAGTCTCCTTTTTAGCTTGATGGCTGGACAGGATCCGGATTACCCGGCTACCTCCAGCCAGCAATTTTAGTCTGCATTCTGCTGATGATGATGATGCTGCAACTTCTATTTGTAATGCTGTTTGAAAAAAAGAGAGAAAAGAGAGAGACAGTCATATCTATATTAGCCAAAGTCACGATCTTCATTCTCTTGGGTCGAAAGTTTACCTAAAACTAACTAATCACACGACAAGTGATTATAGATTAGTTTACAATCTTATCATTTGTGGAGGGGGATACGAATGTTATAGTAAGGGACTGATCAAGTTGGGAAGAATAATGGGATATGGGGCACAAAGGGTCTAAGAAAAAGCAACCATTGATATATCCAATGTGCACACATAACTGTTACAATTAAGATCAAGGTGTTCATGTAATAACTTGATTTGTCGAATTTCTCTTTATCAATCTCCTTATCTCAAAGCTCTTATTTTAATGCAATTATTTTCTTTTTAACTTTTATAGGGAGGGTCAAATGCAATGCAAAAAATAACACTTTTGAGTTTTCTAGCTAGGGCATTTATTATTTGATTAAAGTAGATTTCTAACTCTCAGAAAAGTTCACAAAAAAGAAATTATTTAATTTTAACTTTTATAATCAGTGATTAGCAAGGTAGTTTAAATTTGTAATTTTATGCAACACTATAACTTGTTACTTATGAAATCATGACTTCAAATTCTCGAGCATAGAGCATGAAATTTTTGGTGAATCCCCTAAAGGTAGGATGTAATTGTTTAATTGCACTTAAAAAAGTTGAATATATTTGTGTGCGTGTTGACTTGAATACTATGTGAGGTAGGTACTACCTAACTACAAATTAAAAAATAAAAATAAAAAAAGAAGTGCTTATGTTCACCTTGATAAGTGGGAAGTCTTATAAACCTTCTTTACAAACTCCTCAAGACAACTTCATCTTGGTATCCTATGTGTTCACATAACCCTTTTCAAAAAGTCTTAAACAAACCCAAGTGGATAACACTATGAAGGCAACTCTAATTGTCTTTCAAACATGGATTATATCACCACCTAAGTCAAATTTTAAGCTAAGTTTTTACATCTATTTTGATGGACAAACAAAACTTTTCTTCTTTAAATCTATGTTGGAGATGTTAATTCTCAGCAACTATACCCCAACTCTACCCCCAACCACATAAAATAATAAAAAATATTATGATATGTAGAAAAGATTTACTTCTGGAAATTACCAAACAGTATGTGAATGTGTGTGACTAGTGGTGACAATGGGGACAGTTGATGAGCTGGAAGAAGTCTGAGTTGTTCACTAGATAGAATCAATGGAGGAACCATTTGCAGGGGACCCATAACTGTGCCATCTTCTGCAAAGAATTCAGCCAAAATGGCCAATGGGATTCACTTAGGCTTACTTCCAAAATGTCCTTTAACTAAGAGACAGTAAGTATAAATGCCTTTGCCTGGGTTGATGGTTTTGATCTTTTCTGCAGAAGTCTCTTAGGTTTAGGCACCCCAAATTGATAGGTCCTCTTCCATGACCAAGATAGTTACCCCTTTACTAGTACACATCAATAGTGCAAAACCCACTTGGTGAAATAGATTTCCCTATAGACCATATCAAAATTCTGAATACTTTATTTTCTTGTACAAAATGATAGGGACAAAAGAATGGCTGCCAAACTTGTTGAATCGACACGAAATGACATCCGCACAAGCAAATATACATGGGAGTGTCAGATAAATTTAAACTGTCTAGTTACTGGTTACTGTTTATAGTCGTACTTCATAAAATCATAATAATTGCTATGTTTAATCACATTTTAATCATCTCTCGCAATATTTTACCTGTACAGTAAGAAAAAACACAAGTAGTTTTCCTTTGAGCAAGTGTATCTAAACAAGATTTTTGTTTGGATTGATGTCGTAGGTCATTGTTGTTGGGTGACATTGAATGGTCTAAATCAGTAGAGCTGTTCATCAAGACTCTATTATTGTAAAATTTTGCTAGGGTTCTCCCCCAAAAAAACTGGAATGGCCCACTTGATGTCTCTTTTTGCTTCATGTGGGTTTCAAACTTTTAATCACTATTCGATGATTGAGCATATCAATTTTTATTTTTATTTTATTTATTTATTTATTTATTTATTTTTATTTTTATTTTTATTTTTATTTTTTTTTTGGGGGGGGGGGGGGGGGAGGGGAGGGGTGTTTGATTCAACCCATTATAATCTATGAAAACAAATTTTAATTATAAACTCCCACTTTAGTGGCTAATGGAACATGTTTAAAAAATGGCCCTCTTTCTGCTCTGTAATCATTGTTTTACTTTCATTAACCATGAGTTACTTGTGGGGTTAAAAATTAAAGATTACGTGCTATCTTGGACCAACTTTCATAAAGTTTTGATTCACCTTTTATTTTCTTCTTTGAACTAGCCATTGTTTCAGTGACACGTGATGTTGATGTTATTTTGCTCCAAGTATCACAAATGCTAATTTTTCCACTTTTTTATTTAGGTCACCGTAGTTAGTTTATTATTTAATGACAATTTTAATATTATCATTTAATAATAATATATATTGAGTGAATACTTTTTAATGATAATTTAATAATAATAAGAATTAATAATTACTTACAATAATATATTTCTGTTGTAATGCCATTAATGAGTAATAGGGACAATTTAAATATAATTTGTTATTATTAAACTTGTAAAAGCTATTATTGTGATAAAGAAGATATTCTTATAACTTAATATGCACTTGTAATTATTAATAATTTTAATATTATTATTTAATATTTTATCAATATTATACTTTTATATTTTAGCGAGTGAAATTACTCGTTATAGAAATCAACACAATTCTTCAACTACTTATTGTATCTACGCATACAAGAAGTTTTCCTTTTCTTGGTTGGTTATAGATGGGTACAATAAACTAAAAGGTAAAAGTGTTTTCAAAGAATTTTAAAGCATCCAAAGCTCAATAGGAAATAATTTACCAGCAGAATTTCAAATGTTCATAATTTTGCTTTCACATGAGTTACAGGACAATCCATATACGCAGATGATCGTCTTTACCAGTCTAATTAATAGGAGGTAGATTTCGAGTCCAAATTCAATCTTTTTTTTTTTTTTTTTGATTTGATTGTTTGTTTTTAAAGCTTGAAAATGTAGTCATTTAAACATTTTTGTGAACAACATTTCAATGTAGGTGCATTTTTGGAATCTGTCTCATTCAAAAGGAAAAACTTGAGTCCACGTTTTAATCCTTGGTTCCACTCTACAGCATTTTGCATGACTTTGTAGTTACCTTTTGCAGTGCTCTTTGTCTATGATGCTTATTAATTAGCTTAACAAAATTTGAGACAAGAAAAACACATATGAAGAAAATAAGGAGAAAAATAGATCCTCAACCAAGAAAGAACCCTAGGTTAATTGGGAGGGAATGTCTTTATCATTGGTTTGAAGAAAAGGTGAAGATAATATGATGAATTTTGTAATTGGTGCCACAAATATTTCATTGGCACGAAAACAGATTAATTTTTGGAATGTCCTTTTAAATATCGACAAGTGCCCCCATTTTAGCCACATGGGTCCACAATATTTACCAAAAGAAAAAATAATATTATTGATCAACTTTTAAGTCAAGTATCAATGTTTGTCCCCAATTATATGTATTAAATGAAAATAAATTTATTTTGTTATAATAATAATTTTTATAAATTTTTAGTGATAATTATTCTATTTAAATCTCATTATTAATAGTTAGTAATATATGTATCGCTTGTATATTGACAATTTTTTTATTATTATTAAATTATTAATATTCATGTATCACTAATTAATAGCTATGACACTTACACACTAATAACATTTATGACTATAGCCCATCAATAATAAAACAAACTTGCGAAATATATATAATTAATACTAACATTCTTTTTTCTTGTAATGATACTAGTGTATGATTTTTATTTTTTATTTCAGCTATTATATTAAAAGAAAACATCATGGTTTTTCTTTCTTTCATATTTTTTTTTTTTTTTTTTTTTGGGGGGTGGGGAGGGGTGGTAAACCATGTACCCATCAAATTTTTGCCCCACCTTTTGTGATGTAGCTTTAGACGACCAATAACTTAAACAAATGAAAATGGAATGGCCCATGTCTTGATTTGCAAATCTAAGATTAGCTTCATCAGCATATTTAGGAGAAATTATTTACCCAACTTTTTGCCAAAAAGAAATTAGTAAAAAATCCTACAGGAGAATGACATCTCACGTCCATATTAGGCCAATTTTTTTTTTTTTATAAGACCCATTGCATTCTGAGTTTTAGACATATATAATACAAGTGATTAAAGTATGTTATCATATGGGCATCATGGCTTGCTTTAAAAAGGTCAGTAAAGATAGGAATAATTGCATATAACTACTAAATGGAGGAATCTAGAGGTCTAATGATAGGGTATAGGTCCTTTTTGATGTGATGTGAAGTGACAAATCAATCTTGGTCCCCTATTAAAAAAAAATATTTTATTATAATAATAAATTATATTTCATAATTTAAAAACACATGAATAATTCAACAAACAACCTCAATGATCATCCCGTGAAAAAGAAAATCACACATGTAATCAATATATGTTTGCGACAAGAAAAAACATAACTGAAATTGGATTAAAAATTAGTAACAAGTAATTTTTTTATATGTGAAATCGGTAATTGAATTCATTATAGAATTTGATTTCACAAATGATAGAATTATTTTGACGGCATGGCCAAATGATAAAATTAAATCAACCCTAATACAAGCTCCTTGCGTGCATGTATATACACAATAGACATATATATATATATATATTTATATACACACACAATCGGCCGGGTTATGTATTATTATTATTGGTATAGTGTTATTGCATGGACCAGCATATCAAACCAGTTCTCAAACTAGTACAAAACAAAATTGTATAATAAATAGCACGTGAATTTGTAGAGGTATTCATATTGTATGAACATTAACTTTCTATTTTTGGATCGACTATGGTGTTTTTTTTTTTTTTTTTCACCTTGTATTTAGTGTCGGCTTGTCTTGTGTACAAGGGCTGCTTGCCTTTAACAGTTTTTCAATTCTCCTCTTTGTCATTACTTGATTTGCATAAAATTCACTAACCAAAATTTATGATGTCCCCCCATTTTCATTAATTGAACTCCCACAAGTTCAGAAGATAATATTGTGTTTTCTTCACAACTCTAATGGTGTATTGATACTTTGAAAACCCATAGACGATTTACGACTACTAATCATGCACGATATATGTTATTACGTAAGATCTTTAGAGTTTGATCATTTGATTTTTAATGAGAAAACATTTAAGAAAATGTTTTGCTTCTTTCAAGTGATAGTATTTCATACTTTACTTTTTTATACTTCTTTTCTTTTTTCTCATCAAAATCAAAACCCAAATATAGGATAAAAATATTTTTAGAATAAATTATAAAAATTATATTTGAAATTTGGTCTATTTATAAAAAAAAAATTTACATTTTAAAATTACAAATATTATCTTGAGGTAGTACAAAGTAGCCCATTGAGGCTTGTTTTTGTTTTATAAACTTCCATATTAATAGGTACAATTTGTCAAATAAAAACAAATATCAATGTAGTATTTATAATTTATATATTTAGAAGGGTTTTTTTTTTTTTTTTTTTTCCCTATATAGACTGAATCACAATAATAGTTCCTATATTTTATCCATATTTTTGACTTTTGACAGGATAAGGTTTTGTCGTTATATGAAAATTATAATTATAAGCAACAGTGCAACTCCGACTTTTAAACATTTAAAACATTTCAATCTATTTCAACAATCACTTAATCCAAAATTTGAACCTTACCGATAAAGACAATTGTAATTATCAATCCAAAAATAAGGTATAAATTTCGTATTGGACAAAAGCTTCAACACCAGATCATAGCAACTTCAGTAATTTTATCATTTATTATTCCTCACAAAAGTTATGCATATATATATATATATATATAATGTATTTTATGTGTGTTCATGATCAGCAGAGATGGAGCTAATGCAGCCAGAATCTGATTCTTAATCTGGATATGTTATAATAAGGCTACGACATTGAGACCCCAGTGACGACTCCTTTTTAAAAGAAGATTTTATATTTTCATGGTTTGTAATAAATTATAGTCCACAGTCCACACACCACAACTTGATCTGGAAACTAAGCACCAAAACGGAGCAATGCCATTGGTCGAGGAGATCATTCATCTAATTAAAGAAATCATAGAGAAAAGTAATGTGAATTAATTAAATCGCAACACCTATTTTTTTATCCTCAAATTTATGGTCGAATTTTAGGTTCTAAAACTCTATAAATATGAGATTTTGGGCTTAAATTCTTGTGTGTATCTGTATACAAACAACGATAAATTGATATCAAACTAATATTAAACAATTGCCAGTTTCTTGACTGTTTAAACTTTAAATTGGTTTATCTATTTCTTTGTTTATTCACTAAAAGTTCTTATTTTTCAAATATAATAAAAATAAAATAAAAACTTTATATTATTAAGTACCAGCAATTTCTGTATGACAATAATTTCTGATGCTGGAAAGTCAATAATATGCATACAAATTATGAGATTGCGTGTTCAATTCATTTGCTCAATTTTAACCACATTATTTTATTTCATAGTTTATGGGCCAGACCATATTTTAATTGGAAATGAATTCAAAAATATGTGAAATAACTTTTACATTTTTTTTTTTTTGTTTTCAATGTCTAGATACTCTTTTGCCACTGTACCCAATATATAGTGATAGTGTAACAAAGCATTTTTAAAAAATGATATTTATCTCACTTAATACAATCATTATATTGAATTAGTTATTTACATTCTATTGTAATAATGTAATTAATTCATTGGAGAATAGAACTTTGTTGTAACGATAAACTTAACCAGACGAGCTACTATTTTAGTGGTGGGATACAATAAAATCAAATTGTTTTTTCTGAGTCACTGTCATTTCAAGTATTTGTTGGGGCATATTCGTCTTCTTTGTTATTGTGACGATATTGTATGGGAGGTCCTATGAAAAAATAACTCGAATCTATTGATTGGTAGAGTGATGTATACTTCTTTCTTTCATTTTGGATCTGAGCTCCATGTCGAATTTCCCTCACTCTCCTCCTCAAGATTAAACTATATTTAATTCAAGTAAAATTTGGGCCCTCTTATTTCTTAATTGGAATTATCAAGAATGACCAAAAGAATAGTTGGGCTTTCTTATTGGATCAGGAAAAAAAAGAAATTGGGCTCAACCATCCATCTTATCGGAAAACCCATTCACCGAGTTCCTTTTGCACATTAATAGCACGTTCCTCATTTATTGCACCTACGAACTAAAGAGCCTACCTTGGTCCATTCTATTTAATTAATCTCAACCTCAATTAATTGGGCTGTATTTAAAGTTTTTGGTTGTAGGCCCAAAATTTTATGAATTGTAATTAAGAAAACTTTATGCGTATAGCTTGTGCATTTATGTTCTTGCTAAACTAAAAAAAGTAAACGCTCTCTTGAGAAATTTGGCTAAGCATATAAAGAAATTTGATTCTATAAAAGTCGATACTCGATTTTATTTTGCACAAAGTTGTGTTTAACTTCAAAATCAAGTACTGAGAGAAAGTAAGTAGAACAACTTACCATTTTTTAGATCAAAACGGTTTGGTATATATTATGTAAATAGTAATGTAATGTATTAATTATTGTATATTATATTTTAAAGATAAAATTAAAAAATATATATATAACGAAATTTAAAATTCAAATAATCACGTACATATAATAAAATTCTAAATTTTAGATTTTAAATTTCTTCAAAATATAAAAATAAATTAAAAAAATAATTTGTCCAATTTTTGATCAATTTAACCACAAAAACAGTTAAATCTAATCGGACCAACGACCGATCACTAATTTGTGATTGGATCGATTATTAGCGATCGAATCGATCGTCTCATCCAATTTAAAAAACATAAAAACAGCTAAATCTAATCGGACCAACGATCGATCACTAATTTATGATTGGATCGATTATTAGCGATCACTAATTTGTGATTGGATCGATTATTAGCGATCGAATCGATCGTCTCATCCAATTTAAAAAACATTGCTCTTGAGTTAAATTTTAAGAATTGATATTATTACTCTAAAAATTAAGATATATCTCATGGTGATATTTTTGTAAGCAAGATTGTAACAATATCAGCAAACTTTATGAAAAGAAAAAGAAAAGTTGGAAAAAAATAAATAAATTAACAAAAATTAAGGCCCTTGTAATAGAAAATTGAACTTTTGAACTAGACCTCACAATTTTCTTTACAATTTCTATGTTCAAAATGTGTATTCAAACCAAAAACTATGCAGTCTCATTCTACCCTTTTCTCCCTAAGGCCTAAACAGCAACACTACGAGTACCTCCCACCTACAAATGGTCAAAACCCTAGTCAACTTTCTTCTTCCTTTTCTTTTTAATATTACAGTTATCCAAATATTTCCCCAAGAAACTCCACCCACATTGCATCTTCAGCATCATCGCGATAATCACAGCCGTCGTTCAAAAACCCGTCGAGCTCCACGTCCACGTCAGCCTCCCCGACACTCCCTTCCGTCCACAACTCACGCGCCTCGGCACATTCAAACCGCCACGCGCCTCCGCACCTCCTGGAGCCTCCGACGTCGATGCTCGCCATGACGGAGGAGTCGGAGTCGGAGAACGAGGAGCCGCAGGACTCCTCGTTCCCGTTGATGGTGACGTAAGCCGACGACGACTGGAATATCACCGGCGAAGAGTAAGGGTCGTCGATGAACCTCACCTTCATCGGCGGCGGAGGCGTCTCGAACAAGTCTAGAAGCTTCGAGAGCTCCAACGCCGTTTCGTCGTCGACGATAAGCCACGAAGCCACCTCGCTGTCGTCTTCTTGCGTTGCCTCGCTGACAACAGCCGCAGCTCCTGTGCTCCCCTCTTCCATTTCTATCTGCGCGCTTCTTTCTGTGTGTGTGTGTGTGTGTGAGAGAGAGAGAGAGAGATTAAGAGGGATTCGTTGTAAAGATTGGGTTCTCAGCTCTCATGCATTACATTGGGGGTTGCGTATTTTTTGAAATGAGAATGGTACTGCAGAATGGAGCGTACGACGTCGGTTCGAGTAAAAAATATAAAATCGAGTGTCGTGCGTTGGGGTGGGGGAGGTATTTATGAGAGTGTCAGAGGTGGTGGGTGTGAGATAGTGCCACGTTGGCAGGGGATAGGGTAAGCAGAGACGTGGCAAGGAGGCAGAAATGGCGGGAAGAATAATTTTTCGTATACATAAAAGTTTTAATTTTTTTTTAAGTAAAAATAATATTGAGATATGAACTAATCTTAATTAATAGTTCAGTAAACGAATAATAGATGAAACCAAATGAGTAACAAAAAATAAATAGTAACACAAGAAAATGAGAACAAACCAATGACACGTGTACAACGTGGCAATAAACAATAAAGGGGCTTTGTGGCACAAACGACAAAATGGGCAGATATCACCATCACTTTCCCGCCCTTCAAAATTCTTCCTATATGAGGGCCGGGGGTGTGTGGATAAGTGACGTGCGTTTTTTCATGCTTTCTTGACGTTACTTTGAATTTTTTATTTTTTATTTAACATTGATCTAGATGAGAGCTTTAAAAATTTAATAATTTTGAGCATTTTTTTTCACATTTTTTTTTATAAAGTATGGTGAGGATATGATATTTCTAAAAGAAAAATATTTTTTTAAAAATTATTTATAAATATCCCAAAATAATAAAAACGTCCAATTTGAGATACTGCAAATATTTGGATGATGCTTTTCTTAGGTGCTGCAACACTATTGCTAGGTCAAAAGATCACATATTGCAATGTTGGTTGAAAATGAAATGTACAATGGTTGGAATAATTGAACAAAGAGGATTACTAACGTCCGAGTTGATTAACAATACACTCAAGAGGGCTTGTCAATAATCCCTCTTATTCAACATTTGATTTTGTTGAGGGTATTCTGGTCCTTGTGTTGCTAATACAGGTATCACCCAAAGTGTAATTGTGGTTTCGGGTTTAATTGAAATTTTTATTTGAACTCTATTTTAAAATAATGACTCTAATACTTAGTACATCTTCGATCTAGTACCAAAAGTTACATCATCATTTTAAATATGATATATATATTTTTTTTTTTTATAAAACATCAAATGTTACATCAATTTTGGTGTAATGGTAAGTGTTATATTAAATTTGACGTAACATTATTTATTCACATTAAATTTGGTGTAATGCGTATATTCTTATTTTATTTTTATTTTTTTATTTTAAATTTTAATTTTATTTATATTCTATATTGTATATTTAATTAGTTTGTTATTCAATTTTAATTTAATTATTATTTTGTTCCAACAAAAATCATCTGATCCTCAAGTCAATAAGTTGAATAAGTGAATTAAACAAAAAATTAGAGAATATTTATGATTTAATCGATTACTTACATTTCAATTATGAAATAAGGGGTATTTATAACTGTAAGGTTAGGGATGTAATCCTATGTAGAGAATTATATGCACCAAATAGATATACTAGTCCCATTAGGACTGAATTTATTATATGGACCTCTCCAAATTATCTTATTGGGCTTATTTTATTGGATCAAATCTTTGTTCCAATTCATAATTTAGACGGCCCTCTTGAACTTATTTTATTGAACCTATTTTGGATTCAAATCCCATCACAATTTATAAAAAATTCAACAAAATCTAAAAAATTTAACTTAGAGTTTCTATTAACATTTTAAACAAAATAGGCAATTTTACTTTTTAAAAAATAAATACAAAATTATGGATCAACATTCTAAAATATTATCACCGATGACCAATGACTTATGGCCGAAATCAAAATAATTAAAGTAAAAGTTGTGAATTATGGTCTAAAAATATGAGTTGAGCTCAAATATTGCATCCATAATAAATCTGAAATCTTTTAACAGTTAAAAAGTTCATAAATATAAATTCGGTCACTCATTTCTTGTATATGTGTTATTTAACTTCTTAAAAATTTGATTATCTAAAGATTTATTTTTAGCTTATTAGGTGATTGTTTCTTTTGTAAATAAATCCAAGCAATCACTGACATGTTATTAATCCAATTTAAAATACTTGAATTAAAATACTCTAGAACTAAGGATAATAGCATTATAGTTCTTCAAAATTTATAAATCTAATTTAATCCTAATTCCATGCATCCAAATGCAATATGAACATTTCTTTTTATTTTTTTATTTTTTATAATCCAAATATTTAAATTTTGCTCTAGAAGGATAATCTTCCCATAATTCGTCCTTCAATTAAATCCAAATGTGATTATAGCTTATATACATTTGAAATAAACTTTCATAAAATGACTACCCTCCCCACCCCCTTAGGACGACAATGCACACCATAACCCCTACCTCCATGAGAATTCATTTACAGCTGCGTCGTACCGTGAGAGCAATATAAACATTTCTTTTAGATGTGTAGTACGGTTTTAAACCTATTTATCTAAATATCATATACCCGTTGAAGTCTATCTCAAATAGCAAAGCTGAGATATAAAAGATATTTGACTCAAATCCCAGCGAATGCAACCTAAATTTCCACTTTGACGTGAACATTTAACAATATAGTCATCTTCTAAATTTGATCCATAGTGCAGATACAAAAGAAGTAGAGCTTTATTGATAACTTTTGGTTGTTTTTGCAATGTAATAAAGCTGGAAATGGCCCAAATGACTTTAAACCTGGCTTCAGTATGTAAGGAAGCCACCTCAAGCGAACTATTCACTAGTCAGTGTCCAAGAAGCTTGATTGAACCACTAAGTTTATGCATGAATACAAATTGATAATCGAATAATACCCCAAAGAGAGGCATTTTCAATTGACAATGAAAAGGGATCATCAAATATTGGAAAAAACTGCAGTTTCTTGACAAAGATGACTTTCATCTATTGCAATGGTATAATCTTACTGAAAATCTGGAACTGAATGCAGCATTTGAGGCTCCATCCTTTGGTCCTACTTTAAGCCATACTCTAGACTTCTGCTCTTTACTCTTATCAACTTTTTACCAGAAATATTCTTTGAACAACTAATCGATCTTGACAGATGAGTATATCTTCCGAACAAACCAGAAGCACGCACAGAAGCCAATTGTCCCAGTAAGGATGAAAAACGCATAAGCAATGATGAACATGTAACCGAAGTACAGAATGCCTGAGACCAGCTTTGTGATTTCTAGCTTAGTGCAGAAGTAGAAGATTGCATATAGGAAAAGATATAGTGCAGAAGCTCCAGAACTCAAGTAGGATCTCCACCACCACCTGTAATCTTCACTACATAACTGAAAGTAGCATAATACGATAGTTATCTCAGCACAAGTGACCAAAAGAATTAAAAACACTAGGAAGAGAAAGCCAAAGATGTAGTAAAATTGGTTCAGCCACACAGATGTCAATATGAAGAAGAGCTCAACAAAGACTGCGCCGTATGGAAGAATTCCTCCAAAAAGCATGGCAAAAGGTGGATGAATATACCATGGCTGCAGGGGAATTGGCCTAGGAATTTTATTTGTTTTGACAGGGTCCTCGAATGCAGGGGTTTTGAATCCCAAGAAACTGCCTAAGAAAACCAATGGCACTGATATGCCAAACCACAAGAGTACAAGAGCAAACATTGTTCCGAAGGGCACAGCCCCAGAAGATTTTTCCCCCCATATCAGAGCATTCAGCACAAAAAAGATGGAGAAAAGAACAGAAGGGAACATGAAGGCTGTTTTAAGGGAGATCTTTTTCCAGTCTGTGCCTTTGAGTATTTTGTACAGGTAACCAGAAGAATAGCCAGCAAGTAACCCCATAAAAACCCACAAGAAAACCATAACTGTCATCAATCCACCTCGATTAGAAGGCGAAAGGAAACCAAGCATTGCAAATATCATAGTTACGAAAGTCATTCCAAAGACTTGGACTCCTGTCCCAACATACACACACAATAAGCTGTAATTGATAGGTGGTCTGAAGACATCTGCATGCACCAACTTCCATCCGGTTTCTTCCTGCACCTCATCTTGATCCAACTGATTATAGTTGGCAATGTCTCTATAAAGAGTTCGCATCATGATCATAGCAACCATGCCGGAGAGGAAAAGGACAATCATCAAGGAATTGATAATGGAGAACCAATGAATCTGATCATCATTCATAAGAAGGTATGTATCCCATCTGGATGCCCATCTGATATCACTAGACTGCCAAAGGAATGACTCTAAGAACTTGAAGAAGGGAAAATGAGGAATTGATTGAAATTGAATATATTAAAATGACAAACCTCAAAGGAAACATCGTAGGTGAATACTATCTCCTTGTCTGCATCAATTTCTTGAGGAACTATACCTGGTTGAAGCACAGTTAGGCTATTTGGCTTGCATGTTGATAACTTTGTGTTGTTTTCATTCCATTTCTTGTACTGGTGATTGATACTGTTTGTTTGCAGTAATCAAGTTAAAAATGACAAAATCATAAGGTAGCATTGAATAATTAAACATAAGCTTTATATAAAAAATTCTCTGTCCAATGGCCTGTCTATACAAAGAACGAAGTCATTCCATTTAAACAACATCCCACCAAAAGACTATACATAGAAGTCCAAAACTTGCAGCAGTGTTGGAAGCAAATACGTCTAATCTAGATCTCAAAAAAATGTTGAATATTTTTCGGAAGAAGTTTCTTGTAGTGATGGATAATCAATCTTTACATAGGTAAAGTTATTATAAAATTAAATAGCTTGATCATGGAGCTTGTGCAGGCTTACGAAGATAGAACACTAAAGACTTATGCAGAAATTGAGATTGGAGTACCATGCAAGATGGAACAAATAGAAGATATAATTTAACACAAATTTCATTTGCCAAGGAAACCGCTGAAGATATAGGACAAACCTTAGAGGAGTGACCTCAAAACCAACAACACGAGAAGTTTCAGTATCAGGATCAGGATGATACTTAACTTTGAAGTTCAGATGGTTGTAGATAAAATATCTCTGATTTTTGCTCTGGTCCAGAATATAACAACAATAATCAAATGATAAATAAAAGAAATTCATATGAAAAAAAGACCAGTAAACAAAATTGTCTCTTACTCCGGAAAATTTCCCTTTAAATCCAACTCGAAACCCTCGTTCATAAATTTTCCGATCACTTCCATCCTTCCTTTGCCAAAGAACTGCAACAGGAAGATTGTCCAGAATCCTAAATGCAAAGAGCAAAAGACTTTGACAAACATCTGACCTGCTATCCAATCTACATGTATTGGAAAGTATTAACTTTTGTGAAAAAGCCGAAAATTATTACACAACTTTGATAGTATCTCAACCCTCTCATAAGCTGAAAAATATTGCATGATTTTGATAGTATCTTAACCCTCTCAGTTAAAAAGATCAAGCAGATTATCCAATGGAAACTAACTAAACTTTTTACCCTTTTCAAAAGAAGGATACTCCGTGGAGAAAGTTCAATTATAGAGATGCACGCTTCTATAACTAAATATTTTTCACAATGATCAAGAACTTACATATTGACCCGATAATCATCATTAATCTTCTTTTTGAAGTTCTTTGCAGATGCAGCAGTAATTTTCACTTGGCAGGCTACTTTACATGATTGTGGTTCTCTCATGCTAAACTGGAGCAGATATCGACAAAGTTATATAAGAACATAACAATAAGCTAGAACGGTTCATTTTTAATCAATTGAACAACATACTCACACTATATACAGAATTCTCAATCCGGTCACCACGAAGAACTTCTCCTAAATTTTCTGCTCCATTCCTAATCTTTGGAGGTTTGCAATAACTTAAGAAATAGTAGTCATATGGCAGTTGTGTCTTTGTTGAGGAAAGTTTGTTCACTTTGACCTCAAGAGCTTCACCCTGAATAGATATAGAAGAGAACCATTGCACAAATTAATCACTTACTGCAAAAAACCAATAGATTGACATCAAGGAACTTTACAAGCAGCATCAGCAAAAAATTATCAGCATGGTAGTTCCAAAACTGCCAGTGTTTATCTGGTTCAGTGTAGAGTTATAGTGATATAAACACAATTTATAAGTATCTATAGACTCTCTGGTCCTTTAGTCATTCTCAAGCTCAAGGCTCACTATTTCCAGGGCTTTGCCCATCAATGCAATCGTTAGCATTCATCATTATGTCCTTTTTATTTAAATTGTTCTCCACATATTTGAAGTCCTCAACCAAATGTTCAGCATCCAAAATAGTAGAAGTCCTAGTGGTGTAGGCATTAGAATCAAAAGGGTGAGGTTGCTCCCTCCCACTTCAATTAAGTGTGTGGTCAAGTAAGATTTCAGGCGCATGTCTTTTATTTTTCTTATTTCACACACTTTGCGTGCAACACATCAAGTCGAATACCAGCGCCCATGATACGGATCATCGATGATAAAATTTCTTTGGAGCCAACAAGCTGATAATATTGATATTTTCTCAATGAAATGACTAATCATACATGATTAGTGTGAACATTATTAACACTATCTTTGAATCTTGGGTTTTAGCAAGGAAAAAGTAAAGGAAAGACAAAATATCTAAACATGAAGCACAAAGCGAAAAAATTCTTTTCCTCATTGAAATCCAATGTCCAAACATAGAGGTAAACTTTCATAATCTGCATACCTCTATCTTTCACTCATATTGAACTCTTTAGCTTGCATATTAAACCCTCATGCATAGTTTACCCTTGGCTTTCATTTTTTTCCAGATCCTCAACTTTCTTGTCAATATGTAATCATTAGCAAAAACCATCATATATCAAGAAAAGATGAATCATATACTAGCCCACATTTAGAATCAGGAGCACCAAGAAATATGTGATGCTTTTTTGTGTGCATAAAGAGAGGAAGAGACTCACCGTCTGAAAATCACGCGGCGCAACGCCGGGAAGATAAAATGCATTCCCCGGCGACACTTTGATCAGTAGTTCCACCACTAGAACTACCCACAAAGTGCTGATCATCTTCCACCTAATTTCTCCCATTAATAATATCTCTCACACACAAAAACACACACAATGGCAACAAGGAGGGGGAGTGAATATAATCGTGACAAAAAAGGGAAGAAATTTGTTAGCAGCTCAGCTATGGAAGGAAGTAAACCATCCGTGTGTGGGAATTTCTTGGAGCCAGTCCAGTTTGCATTGAATGTCACGCTTACGACGTCGTAGCCCCGCCAGTTTTCAAGTTGTGGGGTTGACTTCGTGGAGTAAACGACGTTTTCTCCACGCTCTTAGTGTGTGGTAATTTGGGGAACCGCGCTTTTTGTTTCATTTCCATGTAGTGTGTTTCACGCCTTTTCCCTTCCTTTATTTATCTTTTACTCCACTAATATTTTTTTTCCAATTTAATTATTTATAGTCTTTTATGGGTTGTTTGGGTCGTACTTCTTAACTTAATTTGGCCTATTATTTATAGGAGGAGAAGTAGATCTTCCGTTAGCACAAATTATATTTGAATTCCTTACATTTTACATTGAATTTTGAAGCCAACAAGCATTGGGCTTAACATGTATTTCAATATTTAAGTCAACTTTAGAGTATTTAAATAAAAAATTAAAAAAAAAAACAGTTGTGTTTGCACTAACTTAATAAGATGGTGAATACTGATTGATATCCCTGTGAATAGAAATTTTTTTTAGTAAAATATTATATTTTAATAAGATAATTATCAAAATATCATAAAATGAAAGTGCGATAAATTTTTATGACAAAGCATTAGATAATGTAACATTTTTTATTTGATATTTTTTATTTCTATCTAGGGACTGGTACCATAAACCATCAATTTTATGTTATTAGTATTTTAATAATTATTTTATTAAAATATAACGCATGCATGCCTAGTAGATCAATGGTTTATTTTATCCTTCTCAACCTATTTCTTCCGCAAGGTTATTAGCATCATTCAATGCATCGCAGTCCATTTAGATGTAAAATTACCACAAAGTCAGTTGAAATCGTGAACACTATTACTGTATTATTGCTCACATTATACTTATGAATTCATCACTCATCAATCTATATTTATTCAGTAAACAAAGAAGTGTATTGTAATAGAGATGGATTTCAAAAGTGTTGGTACATTTCAAAATATATTTTTTAAATATTATGAACTAAAAATTGTCAAATTTATATTTTTTAAATATTGTTAAACTAAAGATTACCCTATACCACTCAAATGATTTTGATGTAATATATAATTACACCACTTATAATTAAACTAATATTAGTTTAAAGGCAAGCCAAGTAGAGATAAGGAAGAGGGTAAAAAATGGAAAAAATTAATGTGAGTAAATTTAAAACATATAGTAATACTGTTCGGCACACCTAGTCTGATCTACATCATAGTTAGGCACTGTTAGTGAAAAATGACCTTTTATTGGATTGCACTAGTCCACTACAGTTATAAATATTTTGTACTTCCTTTGTTAAATAGATTGCTAACAAATAATTTCTACATTTTTTAAATTCATGTCTTTTGTGAAAGTATCTTGCCTGTTCATTCTAAAAGTACTTAATCCACTTTTAGTTATTAGATTATAAAACTTTTAGTTTAAGGTTATTGGATGAACGAAGAATATTACAATCAATTCAATCCAAATAATACTGGATTTGAGCTAAATCCCAGCATAAAATTATATTTCTTAAAATGGTTATTGTTGGGCGCATTGTGATAATATCCATACTACAATTTTTATATGGTACACTTGGTGTATGAATGAAGGGTAAAAATCTTATTTTATAAAAAATAAGATATTTGGATAATATATTTACACAAAATAACTATATATAATTCAAATGTAGCATCTACAAGACTACGCATTGTATACACTCTAAATTCATTCTAAATTCACGAGTCCACCCAATAAGACGGTAACTTGTTAGTAAATATGAAAAATTCCACTCCCAGTCAGTTTAAATGTGTATTCAGCAGTAACTTTTGGCAATCTGTTAAATTTGCAATAAGAAATTTATCTTTCAGTTTTTCATAAATTTAATTGTCAGAGACATATCCATATACATATGAAATATAAGATGCAATATGAAAATTGCAATAAGGGTTGCTGGCGTGTGATTTTGACATCAACATAAATGTGAGGAAAGAGCCGCCGAATACAAAATCTTGTCATAAATGAAAACCCCATAAGAAAGTAGCAAGATAAAGATGTTCTTACCAACCAAAGAAATGGACAAAGTAACAGCGAAAACATGCTAAACACTGTTGAGATACCAACAAGTCAGATGCAACAATGCCGGTAGTAAGTTCCCTTGCAAGACACTGATCTTTCTAGAGAAGTAGTTTCAGAGCTGCACAGACAATGAACAAATAGATAAGCACAACATCGTGCAGCCTTTCCTAGTATTGTTAAGTAAAAAATTAGTGAGAAACAATTTTCTATGAATTAAACAGCAACACAAGAGGGGAAAAAAGCCCAGATTTCAGGCAAAAGAAAAAGTTGGCCAGAAATCCACAATCAATTTCTTGGAACCTAAGCAAAAAAATTGGCGCATAACAGCTTGATAAATAGCAAACATCAGGAATATGAATCATTGTAATAAAATAAGAGCACACCTGTTCAATACTTAGATATAAGTACACATCTGACACCGACACTTAAATTCGAGCAACATGCAGAACAACTTACCATAAAATCATGGATGTGTTCCTTTCCTACATTAGTCTGTCATATTAACCAACACAAGCATTGGAAAGGAGTCAAAGGACATATGTCAAGCACACAGTGTGAGAAAAGATCCAAACTATTAATTATATGGTAATATACATAAGGTGTATTTGGACGATAACATATCCTGCTGACTAGAAACGGAAAATGGACGATCGGTACATCATTCTCTGTACAATTATGCATATAACTTCCAAAAATATTACAATAAATTTCTACTGCCAGCAGAGTCGCCTATGGAATTCCAATTTCAAATCCTTCCAACAGCTCCCAGCATCTTAATGACGTTCTGTTTCAAGAGGCAGCAACCCAAAGCGCCCTGCAGCTCCAGTCTCATCCTCCGATCCCACAAAAAGGGCAGTACTTGCCAATTGAACAAATGAAGATCCTTCCTGTAGGCACTATCTGACTGCTTTCTTGCACTAACAACATTCAGAAAACTGCAAGCGTTGTGCATTCCAATAGAGTAATACAACACTAGTGAGATCCAGGCCACAACCTGAATTGAACCCCAGGCTCACTCATGCTGCCCCCAGATAATCGCCTCATCATCTTCCACAGCCGCTTTGCTTTGCCTGTTCTTAAAGGTCCTGAGCTAGAGTGCCTTCTAAAGGTCCCAGAATCTTGTCTTCCAAATTTTATAGATGAACTCAGTAGCTCTGACATAGAAAGACCTCGCTCAACATTGAACCGATAATCAAAATTAGAGACTGGGGATTGAGTAAGTAAATGATCTGGCATTTGGTCTGAGATGGTACTCTTCCTAGCTTCCATGTCTGTCAAAAATTCCTCCTGGCTAGAACTTCTAGATTGTAATTCTTTCATTTCATCACACTCATTATATACCAGTTTTAAGGCCTGAACTACCTCACCCATAAAAGGCCTGTGTGATACCTCTGGTTGAACACACATTGAAGTAATAGCAGCTACTTTTACGATACTGTCAAAAGGAAAATCAGGACCCAAGGATGTGTCTACAATCGACTCTAAACCTTCTCTACTTGTTAGGAGTGGTCGTGCCCAAGAAACTAAATTTTCTTGACCAGGTGGCTGAGACATGTCTACTGGCTTCCTTCCAGTTAGGAGTTCCAGGAGGACTACGCCGTAGCTGTAAACATCACTTTTCACAAGAAGATGCCCAGTCATTGCATACTCTGGAGCTACATACCTGGTATGACATGAAATTAAAGATAAGAATATGAAAGATTCATATAAAAATGTATTTAAGTGGACGAGGCTAAAGCAATAAAGAGAATCCCACTATAGACAGCAGCCAACAGAAGATTTTAGTAACATTAGATGGATATCAAATGAACCATCAAATTGGCCATTGTATTTGGAGTTGGCTTCCATGGTATGGGGGGCATTCATATAAACTGTGTGTACTTCTCAACTCGAATAACCTGAATAGCGTTGTGTATGATTCCTTAAGACTGGAAAAAAAAAATTTAAAATATTTCAAGTTTTGAGGATTTTCCGTCTGGAGAATCCTGATCGTGAAAAAGTCCTACAGCCTGTTTTATCAAATCGAGCCTATATAGCGGGTACTTGTAAAGTCCTTCCAGGTAACTACCAGGCACATTTCTATTTCCATTTTCACTCAAAAAAAGAAAGGCTCCTATGTCTTTAAGGACTTTCTAAGCATTAATTTTGAAGGCACTTGTGGGGAGCCCTGGGGCAAGGTGCTGAAAACATGCCTTGAGGTAATGCAAGCAGGCATTTGTTGTATAGGGTGTAAACCCGGGCTTACACTCGGATGGCGCATGCCTTTTGCGCTACAAAGAGCCTCAAGTCACTAGGCATGTGCTTTAGAGTGTGAATAAAAATATCTTTTTCCATTGTTAAAAGGTTTTAATCACCTGAATATTAGATAAACAACAATTTAACTTAAGATTTATTAACACAAGATAAAACAATAATAGAAAAATTAAAATAAGCTCTCTTCAACAATTCTCTAATTCTATTCTTCTCCAAAATTTTATCCTCAAGCTTCTTTTTTATTTTAGAAGGATTTGTCCACTTCTAGTATAGCTATCTATGGAGCTTTATACATATCTTATCATTTTTTATTCTAGAATTGTATTATCAGAGTCTTATTTTATTAAAAAACTTGATAAAACAGCTCTCATTTCTTTTGTTACGTTTCCTTCTAAAAACATTTTTATTTATCTCGGTTTTGATAATAAGAAAACAGTTTTTACATTTTTTTTTGTTGCCTCAAGAACTATCAGTTTAGATCCTTCCTGTTTATGGTATGTTATGCCTTCTACACCCTATTTTTTATTTTCAATCTTTTTACTAGATTTTTAATATGTTGGATTATTTTATTTTATTTTATATTACTATTAATCTTTTAAAAATATATAATATAGGAAATGCTTTATATCTGCTTTGTCTGGTAGGTAGTTGGTGTATGATGATTGATGATGTAATCTCAAGTAAGTTTGCGTGATTTAATTTACAGGGCAGCCGACTGCTTGGGGGAGCATGTGAATTCCCCCATGCCTTACACCTTTGAAAACATTGCTCAGCATCCTCACTGCCAGCCTAGGTCCAAAAAGAGTGCTACCTTTATTGTGCATCACTGACCATCATAAAGAGCACCAACTACCAGAAGATGAAGAAAAAGAAGGAAAGAAATAAATAAAGAAAGAAAGAAGAAAAAAGAAGGGAAATAAAAGGAAGAGCAGCAGCATTCCCTAGATTTCATGTTGACAAGAGGTAGTATGCAAATATCAAATAGGGATCTAGAACTTCTCCCCAATGGTAACAATATCTTTTGGTAGTCAAGCAGCTAATAGTGGCTTTGAAACTTCAGGCTGCTCTCTCTCTATACACCAAAGCAAAACGTAATTGCAGAAACTAATTCAATATATTCTTCATTTCAATCTTTAATTAATTAAACGTGCTAAATTAGGGGATATTAGAACTCCTGGTGTGTTCAGTATTATCCTTTTCTACGAAGAGTGGGGACTATGGCTGCATAACATAATATTTAACATAAGGAGAAACGACCACCCAAATTTACTGCCCATTTTATTGGTAAATGCACTAGGGGGAATTCAACACAATCAATGTTCACCACAAAAGGGGAGTCCTTACCATATCAAAAGGAAGTGGAGAAAAAGGTGAAGTATAAAGTAATTTATATCATTGTTTCTTCAAAAGCCTCTCAGACTTGGTGATTTATATTCAAGTGCTCCACTTTCTAAAATGAGTGCTACTGAGGGCAAGTCTGAAGTTCCACTTTTTCAGTTTAGAGTAACAAGAAGTTTATTTACTGTGAGCTATAAGGAAGGACATTTACCCAAAGGTCCCCATGACACGGGTTGAAATGTGTTTGTTTTCCTCATCCAATGCAGTACGTGCTAAACCAAAATCAGATACTTTTGGTGTAAAATCATCTTCCAGTAAGATGTTGCTAGCCTTGAAGTCCCTGTGAATGACAGGGGGGCTTGAATCTTCATGTAGATAGGCTAGAGCTCGAGCAGCTCCAAGCGCAACCTTTAGCCTGGCACTCCAGTCGAGTGGAGCAGTTTCTTTGTCAATGCCTGAAACAAGCATCATCATAAAGATTATATTTCCAGAAAAGGAAAAATACAATGACTGAACAGTCAAAAGTTCGTACCATGTAAATGAGATTCCAGGCTACCATTTGGTATTAGTTCATAAACTAAGCAACGAGTGCGATCCTCCGCACATATACCAATCAGCTTGACCAAGTTTCTATGATGAAGTCGGCTGAGCATCTCAACTTCAGCCATGAATTCACGACCACCCTGCTGATCATATCTCTTGAGTATCTTCATTGCAACTTTTGTCCCATCTTCAAGCACACCACTGTAAACACGTCCAAAGCCGCCTTCACCAAGTATTCTTGTTTCATTGAAGTAATCAGTTGCTTTCTCTACATCACTTAAACTGAATGTCTTTGCAGAGCCATTATAAGCTGCAATACTTGAACCTAAGGAGAATGAAGTAGAACTGGGCCCACTTCCAGCCATAGACACTGCCATGCCTGCATCACATACATCATATATTGATCAGCAAAGTTTTTTAATTTGGAGTGGTTCATAAATAATTTTTTTAGATGCTTTTCAGCCATTAAATAGGAGCCTCATTGGGCCAGTTTGACATGGTAGAGGTGTACAACCCAAGGAAGTTTAATCAATTAAGCCCTTCGTGGTTAACTATAACTAAGAATCTGCCGAAAATGCTCTGCTTTGATTAACTATTAAATCCTTCAGTTTTCATTTTCCATGCTAGAGGCTTCAGCATTTCAGCATTGTTATTTGGAGTGACTGAGAAGTCTTAACTTTATAAGGGCTTAAATTGTTTAAGGTATTTGATGCAAACATATAAAGTACTCTTTGAGTATAAGAACCGAAAAGGATGAATGAAGGTAAACAAGATCACATGCATCACAAAACAGCAAAGTAAATATATGATAAAAAAAAACAAAGAATTTTTTTTTACCTGATGATTTTGCGAGGGAAGGGATTGTAGTTGTTGGATTTGGATCTGGTTGGTAAACACAGTCTCTAGTTTTGAGCAATAACACCCATGCAATCACGCACAATATGACAACGGCCACAAAAGCAGATAAGATTATTGTTGCAAGGATGCTTCTGCTAAGCCCATTCCCATACTGCCTCCTCCTTACATCAACACCAAGGGGCTGCAAAGTCCTTGCATTATTGTCATGACCAGGATATGGCTTAGTCCCTATGATGCCAATGGTAGATGGAGGCAAAGGTGGAGAGGGGGGAAGACCTATGATTTTGTCAACTCAGGTAGTTAGGTCAAGCCATAAACATGAGTACATGAATGGAATTCCACAGAGTAAGGCTGACATCAATACCTGGGTATCGCACATATAGAACATCATAATCACCAAAAAATGAAGGTTTTATGACCACTTGTTTGTGCCAGAATCTTTGAAATGTTAAATACACTGTAGTATCATCAAATTTTTCTCGAAGGGGTACCAAATCAATAAGGACAATGGTCTTCTCTGGATCATCTCCAGCTGCATTTGCACCCATGACACGAACTTGGCTTTGCTCCATAAATACTCCAGCAGCAATCTCTGCTGCTAGTTCTGAAACTAAAGGAAAGAAGGTATACAATGCTACAGTGAGGCGGAGCCCCACATGTATTGGCAACACACAGACACAGGAAGATTCAGGATGACCGTATGTTAATGGCTCGGTGCATGTCAGCGTCACACAATCTATAAAATTGCATAAAATATTGAGTTTTGGTGTCCACATCATAAAACATATAACAGTCACAGAAGAATATTTACCTTTATGAGGAGGTGGAGGTGGTAGTGCTTGCAATGGTGGCAGCAGCGGCATTTTGGGATTTCTTGGTGATGATCCAGAGGGAAACTTTTTAGGCGAAACAAAGGGAACTTGCATTGCAAAGATAAACCATGTTTAAGCACTAAGCAGGAAACATAAAATCAAACATAAACAGTTTCTCTTCTCCCCCTCATGAGAAAGAGACTCATTGTCAGACCTAGGAATTTCATTAGTTTATTTTATTAATTAGGTGGTGGAATCAACAATTAAGCATTTCTTTTTGGCCATAATTGCAATTTAAGAAAAGCGTTTATATTAAAATTTACATATATATATATATATGTGTGTGTGTGTGTGTGTGTGTGTAGTTGTTATTATTCAACCAAAATAATTGTTTAATTAGTCGATAAGTTAGTTTATCTATATAATTTAAAGAATTCTATCTTCAAGCTAGAGAGTTCAACAACAACCTAAACTATCCATCATACACCACCACGTCTCTCATTCTCACACCCACACCAACGCATTTTTTTTTTCTTTTTTCTGGCTCCACACATATTCACAAGTCTGATATACTCAAAAAATACTTTTAAAATTCACTTAGCCAGCAATACATTCATCATCTTTGTTTTTGTTAGGCCGAGTTAGCAGTCAAGAGGTTTCTGGTGCTGATTTTTTCAATCATTGCCTACTATTTTTTCTTCTCTTGCAAGGTAAAACATCATAATACCTTCCAGAAGTGGAAAAAAAAAATTGATTGTTACTCGTGAATAAAGTTTTTTTCTTGCTTCCACAAGTCTTTGCTTTATTAGGAATGTGCTGTCTTAAACACAGTTTCTAAAATTATAGAACTTGATTTATATAGGAAACCTTTTACATTTTAATATGCTAAAATTTGTGATGAAACTTTTATGTGTTTAGGTTAACTATACTAAACTTTGAAAATTTAGTGATGTATGTAGAATTTTACAAAAAATATTGGACATGGATTGCCAGAAGCTGCATGTGAATCTAGATGTTGAGATTTCATGGCTTATTTGACCTACTTAGAGATTTAGTTAAATTAACAAAATTTATCTGAAAATCTAAAAAAGAATATAGAGTAATTTTGTAAATTTTCACAACTTTTGAAACCATGTTTAAATTCATAAAAAAATCTTTGAACCATACTTCAACACAATGTCTTTTTCACAGAATGAAAGGTCTTTCACAAATTATATAACCATGTAGAGATATTCTTTGGTTTTCAAAAATTTACTATGTTAACCTCAATGTGTATATATTCTAATAATAAATTTTCATAATTTTCTATGGGTATCTATTGTTCTAAAATTCTTGGGAATAGCTGCCAGACTACAGAATCTATCTAGCCAGTTTCAGGTTTTAGGAATTACTTTACTATTTAAATGGTTATGTTTTGAATTAAAAAATTTACTGTACTAACTTTGAGACATTAGGAGTCTAACCAAGAATTTTCAAAATTTTCTCATGATTATTTAACATAAAATTCGTTGAGCTAAACTGTCAGACCAAATGATTTCAGTTAGTTTAACTTCTTGTTAGATGGTCCGTATCGACACCTATTAATAGGTGTGATTTTGAATCCTTGATGAGACTTAAATGTTAAGATAGATGAACTGATTAGTGGTTTTAGTAGAGTTAGGAAGTTGAGGTAGCATCTGTTTAGGTGTCTTTAATGATTTTCTTTTGTTGAGCCTAAATGTATTTCAGGTTACTTAGTACAGTGAGTGTCCTAAAACTCTGAATTAGTATTTTTCTAAACTGGAAGTGTTATATGCAATATAAATTTCAATTGCTATATATGTTGTATGGAAATATCATTGTTCTAGAAAAGTATGAAAGTAATTCAAGTTCCTGATTCCTCTTAAATGAAAGGTTTCAAAGTTTGTCAAACAAAGTTTTTTTTTTTTAATCTCTGATTTGGTATGATCATCAATAGTTCTGCTCTATACTGTTCTGATACTCAATTTGATAATTATATATTTAATATGTAAGTTTAGTAAATTTAAAATTTATCCCCTTGAATAATTAAATTATTCCAATCCCCCCCCCCCCCCCCCGAAACAATTTTTCATAATTCTATTTTGAATATGTAAATTTAATAAATTTAAAAATGTTCTAAAAAATTTTAAACTTCATTTTTACAGAACTTTTAGGTGATGGAATTTATTATTAATACAAAGTTCTAAAAGATAATTTTTACTAACCTTTAGAATTTTATTTTTTCTTTTATTTTTTAGTTTTTAACTTATTTAATTCCACTTTCATTGCTTATTATGAGGTTATCCTAATTTTTATTTTGCAAGAAGCATAAGTGTAGGTTTTTCATTATACAAAAATCATTTGATTTGGTTAATGTTTATGAAATAATGCTCAAATTCTTGCACTAGTTTTGGGAAACAAGCTAGATTGGCAAAACCTATGTTTGATATGCTATTATATTTTTTTATTAATGTTAAGAATTATTTTTATTTTAATAATGAACCTCTTTCACAATAAAAGTAGTTAAGAACTTCATTATTGTTTTTAAATATTTTTAATTCATTGATATCTTAAAATATTTTCATTCACATTTACTTAATTTATTTATTTTTATTAAGTTCCTTTTGTCTAATACTTTGCATTTCATTTACATTTTAATTTTGTTTGGTCCAATGAAATTAGATTCTTATATCATTTCTGTTATCCTATCCTATGGGACACGATTTCACAACATCACAACTAGAAAATTAAAACTATTTTTTTAAAATATTTATCACGATTAGACTTTTTCTAAAGTAATCTTTTAAAAATGTATAGATACTTATATAAATTGCATTTTGTTTTAAGAATACTTTTTTTCCATTATAATAAGAAAGTTTAGAACAATGACCAATAAGATTGTGATTAAACCATCAGAGTTACTTCAATTTCCAGACCATATTTTCTAACTTTGTAAATTAATTTTTGTTTTGTATTGGATTGAATTAGAATTGATTCTCATTTTCGTTTAAAAGTTGTTTTTTTCGAATACTCATGCAAATATTATAGATATGAAAAATTTATGTATAAATATAACGTATTATATTTATATTTGCAATTTAGTTTCTAATTAGTTAAAAAATGCAATAAGAAAATAATTATATATATAAAAATAAATAATAGATATTATATTTTTTACGATCAAATCTCGCCTCCCATACTAAAATCCTGGCTCCGCCCCTGCTGATACTTATTGGATCCCACTTGGCTTGGGTGTACGGATGTCTGTTGGCTCCAAGTCCCATAGCCCATTCCCCTCAACACACAATAAAAGCCATTTGTAGTTGTGCGGAGTCGTAAGTTTTCGCATGTGACGCAGGCATGCATTTCTCTTTCTGTTTGGTAAGTAGCTCCTTACCTGGAGCGATAAGGTGGATTGGTACTATATAATTTGGGGCTATAACGTGGACTGGCATCATTAATATTTGATTCATTTATCATCATAATTATTTCATTTTCAAACTCATACTGCTCACTAAAATTTTCTGATAAAGTATCCTGTTTACACTGTAGTGGTGCATTATTACAGCATTTATGATGTTCTGAAATTGTTCTGGAAAAGATTAGTTAACTCATTTTGATTGAATAAGGTTCAGCCTAAAAGTTTATGAAAGATCTTATGTATATCTATGTTTTTGTAAACTAAAAATATTTGTTAGCATTAATTGAGTCCTTTATTTCATGTTTTTCTATGCGTCCTTCCAG
This sequence comes from Paulownia fortunei, assembly GCA_019321725.1. Classification (NCBI taxonomy): domain Eukaryota; kingdom Viridiplantae; phylum Streptophyta; class Magnoliopsida; order Lamiales; family Paulowniaceae; genus Paulownia; species Paulownia fortunei. The sequence continues at coordinate 3,384,328 of CM033105.1, read as the reverse complement.
CACTAGAATGGAACTTATATGGGACTGTCGAGCTCACAGCACAAGAAGACTGATCCTTAGGGATTGATTGGTATATGCAGGAATGGAATGGCAATGGCATGAGAATATTTCAAATCTTATGCTTAATATAGTTAACCACGAGAATCTCCATTCTTTAGGGATTCCAATTTCTGAAAGAAACGATTAGCCATTTTAAACCTCCCCGTTTAGCTATTCCCAATTGATTGGGAATGAACCAATTTTTTTGACATTACTAAAATAACATTTATTATAGCTCTTATATTACAAGGTTTATAATACACACACCAGATATTATTATTAAGTACACCAAATATATACAAAAATTGTATATAAAAGAATTGAATATATATAAAAACATAATTTATACATTATATGTTTAAATTACATATCAAATATTTTATTTCATTTGACATTATTAATATTTATATTAAATATGTTTAAGATATATTCATATATGTGCACCCATACACATATATGATAAAATATAATTTAATATAAGATAATTTATTTATATATTTGATATACATAATACTAAATTCAGATTTACATTAAATGGTAATATATATTATGTTAAATATAGTAGATATTCATATATTTCATTTATAAATTTAATATAACAGATAATATATGAATATATGTCTACAAATGTACTTATATATTTATATCAGTATATAATGATATCAATATAAAATACTAAATATATTATTTAAATAAAAAATATATATTTTACATAAATAATTTGTAGTATTTCAAAATATTAATCTAAGTAATATATATTTATTTAGATATTCATATATTCAGATATGTAATAAATATTTATATATAAATACAATATACACTAACGTATACCATACACTATTATATTAATGAATACTAATATCTATTAGATATTATGCAGAAGTATCTATTATATATTGCAAATATATAAATTATATAAAATATTTAATATTATTATATGATATTAATTATAATTATAATAAATATTTACTACATACCTAAATATATAGAAACATCTAAACAAATATATTAATATTTTAAAATAATATTTTTACATAAAGGGTATTTTTAGTCATTTATTCTATTCCTATCATTCATTACTACTTACCAAACATATGAATGGAATGAACCAACAGATCTTGATTACTTCTTATTTTATTTCTTTGGCATACCAAAGGGAAATGTTATGATAATACCATTCATTTCCCTTCTTCATTCCTTTCCTAAATTCATTCATTTCCTCCACAAATCCATTCCTACATACCAATCTGTGAACTTTGTTTTGGATTTTGGAGTTATTCATTAGAGTTATTCTCTCGTCTAATAAAACTAGGATTTTACTGTTGGAACTCCATCCTAATCTGTGAACTTTGCTTGGATTTTAGTCTTTTTTTTTATTTGAATATCTTGTTAAGAAATTTTACTTTGGAGATTGACTAGATTAAAAATTTTGAAGCGTTTGGTTTTATATGCGAGTCGGGTTTGGTGTTCACGCCTAGGGATCGAGCCCATTTTGGGTGGGAATTTTGGAACGTGACACTCTTCCTTTTATTTTTTTATTTTTTCTTAATCCGAACCATGAAACATAAGGAAGGAGGGGAGGGACAGGATTCGAATCCCTAACCTCATTTATAAGAGGTGAGGCCAAGTACCACCACACTCCTAGTGAGTGTTGGTTCACTCTTTCTTTTAGTTTGCCCAGCCAGATGGAGATGCAACTAGAGTTGGAGAATAATTATCTGCTGAAGGGAATGGGGAAAGAACTGGGGATGTAGATGATGTGGAGCTTGTCATCATGGGATTGTTAAAATTTGAACTTGACAATGGAAGACACTATAATAAGCCATAATTTGAATGTGTACAAACTGATACCTGCACTTGTAGGTGGTGGAGCAATGTGCCTAAGATTAGACTTTGGATCTGATTTTGTACGATAATGATCTGAATGAGTGAAGGAATAAGCATCAGAATAAGGAACAGTATGAATATTTATGCAACGTCATGAAGTAATTAACTAAATGACTTTCAAGTGAAAGATAAACCTTGTTTGCTTGAAGCAGGAGGAATTATCTGTGACAATGGAGCAGGAGTGTTATTATAATCCCTTGTATGATGATGTTTCTTTGGGGAATAAAACCCTGGAGTGGACTTGGAAAATGGATAAGGAGCAGGAGCACTAATTGGACGCCCAGAGGTTTGCTTGCAGAAGGAGCTGAACTAGAAGGAGTGCAAATAACATTACTTACAACTCCATTGCTTCATGAAGGCATATCATGAGAAAAGTAGTACACAGTTTTTCAACAAACCTTCGGTTTGGGAGTGGCTTACAGGTGCATAAGGATTGACAGTTTTATTTGCAGGTGCTGTGATTGGCACAGGAGCTATTTTCTTACTGATGCTTGGAGGAGTTAATATAGGAGTGCCATTTTGTTCTATCAGAAGACAAGCAATGTGAGCATATATACATGAGATATATCCACATGAAAACAGATGTAATAATAACAGTGAGAAGAACCATCCAAAATCAAGATGTTAGTGAAATGACAGGACTGAAGAACATTTGTCATAAATTATAAATTTAACAAAAAAGAATTAGCAACTATTGCCCATATAAATGAATGGAAATGTTTCATTCTTCGTGTGAACCAATTTCACAACCCTGGTAACCATTATCTTTTCACCCAGATGCTCTAACACTCTCAATATCAGAGTTAAACTTCACATGATGGATTCTGACACGGAAAGAAATTCAGTTTCATTTCATCATGGCCATTAAACCAAAGAAAGTTTTTCAAGTTTTTATCAAAAAAGTGATCAAAGAAAACTTGAGTCGTCTTTTACCATAGAAATGCTTGGCAAGCAATGCACTATTGCCAGCAGAAGACAAAAATAGTCACAATTCTAAGTGACCAAGCATAAATCCTCTCAAGTGTAGCTATGTTTTATCTAAACTCAAACACAAATTCTCTCAAGTATCACCTGGAGGACTGGATGGAGATCCTTCAGGAAATATTGGTTTAACAGGTGGTAAATTTCCGGGCAATGCTGGAGGTGTTGACACATCTGACATGGTATTATCAACTCATAAGGTGTTTATATCAGGCATATGTGAGCTGAACATTTACTCAAATGGGATTTTCAATGCAAATACGAGCAAAAAGGCGCACCAGGTGGAAGGGATGGTGGTTCTTCAGGCAAAACTGAGTGAGAGGGTGGTGGAGACTCTGGCATTATCCTGGGAGAAGCCACATTTGATACTGCAGTTCCAAGTGTTTAACTTTAGAGATAAAACCACAAGTATGAAAAAGAACAGCAAGTGCCGAAAAAAGTTCACAGCTTTCAACTACCTGGGGAAATTGGAGAGACAGGAGCATTATTATCATGTCCTTTAGTTTGTTGAGAATTTCGTGGCACGGATCCTGGAGCTGATGGATGCACAGTTTGCTTGTTTGGTGGTAATATGATGGGTGCTGCGTACTGAAAATCTAAATTAATTTGAACCATAACATGCTGATGAGATGACATATCCTTAAAAGTTTCAACTAGCTACCTGGAGCTTCTAGCTTAGAAGGAGGGTGCTCAGAGAGGTGAGGCTTCCCTGGAGGAATAGGTGGCATGGCTGGGACAGTGTCCTCGACAGATTGTGGTGGAACAAAGAGATATGGAGGCGGTACTGAAGGAATACTTGGCCATGGGGAAGACGCGAGACCTTTTGTCATTTGAGGAACTGGTGCAGAACTGAGGGGAGGCATTATGAGTTGAGGCTGCAAATCTGTTCCTGAAATGATAAATCATAACCAGATTGATTTAGATCTCAAGGCCATACTGAAAATAACTTTACGTTTGATGAATCGTGGAATCCTACCTTTTGGTTGAGGTATTGGAGTGGGTGCTATGCTGATGAACATATTTGCATTAGACACAAGGCTTGGCAATCCTTCTCCAACTGAAGGAACCACTGAAAAAGCAGACAGAGATGGAGGATTGCTGTGCCCTGAGAATTGACACATTAGGAAAAAAATAAATATTACAGTGGGAAAAAAGATAAACTAAGGTAACAAGGACAGCTACCATAGTAATCAACTGGATGCCTTTTTAGTTCATAACACAAAACATATATAGTAATACTTTTTTCCTGCCTCACAAGATCCAGAATTCTGTTTTCACAAGAATGGAGTAGCAGCCAACGCGTGTAATAGGGGTCGGGTGGAGAGAGAATAAGCAAGTTAAATAGAGATTTAAAGAGTGCGTTTTTCTGTACAATTTAGTTATTAAACTTCAGCAATAAACAAACATCTGCCACTGGAAGGATAAATTCCATGCAGAAACACTTGCCTCAACAGCCAAAAGACAATGTAGTCCAGCAGAATCTTCATTTGTCAAATAATGCTTAAGCCAATGGATTTAGGTGAAACAGCATTCGTAACAATTTAAAGGCATTAGTTACTCCAATGGCTTAAATTGAGGCTAATCATTTCTGTGAATCTTCCATAATGAACTTTTCTAAAACAAAGCTTATGCAGGAATTCCTGAAGTTTCAATCAGTAGAACAGATCGGCTTTATGACAAACAAACTTGGGAAACCAGAAGCTGCAATCTGTATAGAAATAACTATCAACTGTTACCTAGCATGAGAAGATTAACTCGTAGATTTTAGAAATTCGCCAAATTCAAACTTCACAAATCATAGTTGATTTTTTCCTGCAACAACTTCTACCGATCAAGAATGGCTTCTAATGAAAGCATTACCAGCTTTCCAAACAGGAATTAGCAAATGAATTGTAGGAAAACTAAAAGGGTTCTTGTATCTAATACCAAAAATGAAGAAAAAGCAATAGAAATGAAAGCATTACCAGCAGATTCTTGAATCACAAAAGAACAAGCAAAGGCACAGACTTTAAGCACCAATCCAAGAACTTGCAGCATCACCATCCCCATCCCCATCCCCATCCCCCAAACCCCCACCACCCAAAAGAAAAAAGAAAAAAAGAGCAGTCTCAAGAAAAATCCTCTGCTCAGTCTCAGTGATTGTACATAGATTACAAAATCAGAACAAGGAAAAAGGGCCAAAAAAATTTCCTTATACAAAAGAATTAATTACTCAAACAAATTCAACAAAAAGCATGCCTTGAAGCAATAACAAACGGGTTTAGATTAAAGATGGAGACCCACAAGCAGAAAGAGTGAGAGGCAAGCAAAACACAAGAAACAGAGGCATAGGTTTCTTGAATAGCCCAAAATGAGTTGGGTGATGCCATAAAAGAGAGCACGTGCAAAGCCAAAAAGACAAAAAGGAAAAAGAAAAGAAAAATCAATCTTTCTGTTCTGATTAAACGGGGGGAATAGCAGTAACAAGTCCGGGGAATTTTTGCAGAGCCGTGAGTGAGAGATTGGCATGTTGCACAAAATACAACAAAAAACAACAGTTTCTACTGACATGTGAGCGATTAAGGGCTAGTTTGGTGTATTAAAAGCCAACCATCTCACTTTTTCTGGCTAAAAAACAACCAAACAAACAACTCTTATTGCTAAGTAGTGGTAAAAACTGGTGAATAGGAACAGACATCATTTGTTTTGTTTTTGTACCCAAGTTTTATTTGCAAGTCTCTCTCCCTCTCTGACATGCACACACATGAGAGAGATAAATATCAGTCTCAGTGATTCTGATATATATACAGAATACATATATATATATATATGTATAAATTTATTTATTCTTTTTCTTTTTGATTATCGGGATAATGAATTCTGTTCTGGCACCTGTGGATAATAAAAGAGAGGAGATTTCATAAATATTGTAGCAAATTAATCAGCAATAATTATAAGGTCAACAAAATATCTTGTTTTCTTAGTTGTTATTGGTCTAACATTTTCACAGTATCAAATAATTATTGATACTCATTTTATTTTTTACTTTTGACGCGCTCAACATCGATAGTAACCTCTCAAATACTGTACGCTATAAATCACGTAGGTGGTTTTATAGCTCACGGATTTTTTTACTTTTAACGTGCTCAAGATCGATAATACCTCTCAAATACTATACGCTATCAACCACGTATGTGGTTTTATAGCTCACGGATTTAAAATGGGTCTGATAAGGTGGGGATAGCTCCAAACTTACATGCACATCATCTCACCATTCAATATTGATGTGGGATACCCTAACCCCTACCACAACATACCCCCATATGGAAAGACATAGTGTGCTCAAGGGGGCGCCGATATGGGTTCCACATGTGGCGCCACTGATGTGGTATAGATCAACAGTGCCCTGTCAGATACTATCCGCTCTGTCAGCCACGTAGGTGGTCTTACATCTCACGGTTTTAAAATGCGTTTGATAAAGTGAGGGTGGCCCCAAATTTATATGCACATTATTTCATCATTCCACACACCGAAGTGGGATGCCCCAACCCCACCACAACAACTTTTTATATCTATAGTATATATCAAGTTTTTTAATCCAATAATATGGTGAAGTTAATGCTGCTATATCAAGAAAACAAAGGGTATCATGAATTTCCAGAATTGGAAGAATTTTATCCACGCCCCATTATTATTTGTCTTGAGAAATTTTAGTCCAAACTTAATATAGTATAATGTAATAACACGTAGCGTAAATAAAATACACATATATACAAAATCTATCTATATTTTTTTCTCATTTATGCCACAAATATAGGATAAACTCATCCCATAATTAACAACTAATACGAGTTCAAAAAGAAATCACCCATTAATGAGACCAAACCTAAGCTACGTCAGGTTTAGCATCTCCAACACCCTTTCCTGATCTAGTAAATGTTATACCAGGTGGTGTATATCGGACTGTGCCTCGATAAGTCTTGTAGGTGGATGTATCGAACCGAAATAGCTAACTATTTAGCCAGCGCATTGAAATGAACTACCCCAAAACTGTAAGTCAAAAAACAATTCTAAGTAACTCATTATCTCATTGATCCCGTCATAAAATGTGGTGCATAGCGATGAGATGGCTTTCAAAGGTACTAGACAGTCCCAGCCGCGACCATCATCGATAAAAAAAGAATATTTCTAAGTAAGCCAAGTAACATATAGACTATCTCAAGTTAGGTTCTAAGCGTAAGTTAAGTTTCTCATTTGATCACTTGTTTGAGGGGTAGATCTGACATTGGCATAGGATTTGGTTTAGGATATAAGAGATAGATCTGACCACGGTTCAAAAACCACTGATTATAGTTCGGAATTGCCTATTTCACGATTTAAGAAAATCCCGACCATTAACCTTAATCGTCAAGGCCGGTTATGGTTCGGGTTTTGATTACGATTTCGGTTAAACGTCGGTTTCGATTTCGATTCTGACCCTTATATTTTATTTTATTATTTTAAGAAATTTTTGAACTTAAATTTGTAAAAAATATTGTTAATTTTTGAACTTAATGAAAAAAAATTAACTTAAATTTGAAAAAAAAAAAGCTAAAATTTAAGCATATGATCAAAAACAAAAGTGACTAAATTAATTTTTGAAATTTCTAAAAAATATTTTTTTCATTTACACTGCAATGATAAAGCACAATTTACTAAATTTTAATTTTCAGAGTTAATGTTATCATGTAAAATCGATACAACATTACAATAATTTAATAATACTAAATGAGAAGTTGGAGAATAAAAACTAGATAATTGTAAAGTAGTATCATTAAATATTTTTAAAAATTATAAATTTACTTATTATTAAAATAATTATAGAGTAGCATCATTAGATAATTTTTAAAATTTTACTTATTATTAAGATGAAATGTAGAATGCTTAAAACTTTTATAATTAATTAAATTTAAAGAGGGGCACAACACCAATTATATTGATTTTTATAAATAAGACAAACAATTTGAGGGAAAAATAAAAAAATAAATTATAAGACTTATTTATGCACTTATTCAAAATTATAAACATATAACCCATTACTACTAATAATAGGGAGGTCATAGGTTCAAAACCTGCATGAGACACTTTTACACTATTTTGGTAAAAATTAAAAATAAAACCGTGTGTTCACGGGTCGGTTACGGTTTCGACCTGTGAACCATGGTCAACGGGTCCTGACTCATTGACGACAGTCCGATCACGGGCAGGGTTCGGTTCAGACCCGGCCCGTGGTCGGGTCTAGTAGGAGATGTTCTAAATGAGCTATAAGGTTGGGGTTTCCTCCTAAAAGGAGCTGAAAGCTACTAAACCTTGCATCAAACCATTGAACTAGTTTTTGAGACTGTCTTTTTCCTTTCTTAAGTCACTGTTGGTTGCATAAGGACGTCCCGATTAAATTTGTTAATGAACCTTATCTTAATGGGAAGAAATCGGAACAACTTATTAGAAATACAAGACAGTCAATTCAAAATGTCACGAAATCTCTCATTATACATCTCACCACACATTCACACACATATATATGAACACATGTGTATTTGTGTAAATATATGATGAGATACACATCTCATCCACACCAGATGTAACATCTCCAAACACTGACTTTCTCATAGCTAAATGGGAAATCATGAATTATGAACTTAAATGTTTCTATTTCCTAACATTTTAGCCAAAAAAATATAATATTAAAAAATAGAAAGAAAGAAAAGAAAAAGGAAAAGTTATGTAGTACTACTTTTAATTGAGGGAATCAACCAACCACTATAGGTTGAGAGAGAGTGGATTTTCAAGTGTAATAATATGTGGGTTGACCCTTCTTGGGTTTAAATCTTGACTTCCCTGGGTTTCAGATGTTGATGTTATTCACGTGTAGATTGGTATTTGACACAAACATCTCACCAATTCCTACTTTTGAATTGATCAAAAAGGACTTATGTACTAATCTAGGTCTTGGTCCCCTACCAATACCATAGTCCAAGACTTAGAGAAATAAATGTGACAGGCGAACTAATTTGAAATGTAATTCTTGGATTGAAACTTTCATACTAGTATCCAATGGGAATTAGCCAAAGTGGGTGTTAGGAATGTGAAAAAGGTTGGTTTTTTGGAAGTTAGATTACAATATTGTATTAAGACGAGTTAAACAATTATTGCAACGTTAGTTATTAAGTTGTGAAATATCAATAATAATATTTTGGCAAAATTAGTTAAGTGGTCAATTTTGCTCAAATTGTTGTCTAAAAAGTTTAGAGACCCATTGTATGGTTGAAAATCTAACTTAACCATCTCACCTATAAGAAAACAGGGCCTTGTTTGGTGTTGTTTTTGAGAAATGTTAATCTTCTCCCGGACTGATAGAAAAATGTGTTTGCGATTAATATTTCTAGAAAACATATTTTATTTTTCAAATATTATCAATCTTTATATTAACTAAATATTCATAAGTCGTATTATATTTTCACTAACTGCAATAAAAAAATATTAACATAATAGTTGAAAATGTCTCTCACTAATCGCAACAAACAAGACAATATTTTTACTGTTAAAAATATTTTTTAAAATACAACATAACATTTTTTACAACAAAACATCCAATTACATTATCATTCTCTAAATATTTCTCAATCTAATTACCCAAAGTACGTTCCTCAAAATAATTTTTTTAAAAATACCGAAAATATCATCAAACAAAACCCAAAGTTTTATTGGTATTACTATGCTAATTGTGGCATATACAAAATCTCTCAAGTTTGTAGTAGTTATCAAATTGTTATCAGGCAGCATATCCACAGTGATTTCTTTGTAGTTTCATTTATTTGGCTACTTTGTAGGCTGACTATGTAAACAATTTATGGCCAAGCAATTAGTCAATAAAAGTATGCACAATTTTCTTTTTCTTTTTTCTCCCTCAGAAATATGAATGTTATGGGGATCCTACAAGTATTGTTAATCAATGCACTTTACAAGTAGTTGAGTTTGAGATTTTTAGACCATACAATTTTATATTTTAATAGTTGAAAAAATAGGGCATGGCTTAATGTCATATAACTGATATTTTTTTTTACAAATTCGATAATTTTATTCGTACCTATTTAACTATTGCAATACCTGCATTGTGCTCTATAACGCACTTAAAAAAAAGTGCGACTTTGTCTGTACGACTGGCAATTATTTTTGGGTGTCCCTTTTTTTATTATTTCTAAGATATAAGGAGTTCAGTCAATAGGCACTTCAAATTTATGTAAAAGTACAACTAATAAAATACAATAAAAAAAGTTGATATTGTTTTAGGGTAACAACAAAAATATCGACACGAAAATACAAAAAATAATTAATAGATAATTTGATTTCTTCATGTCCAATACACTCTATATATACTGTTTTGCTAATTAACCTCTCTGTTTTTTCAGCTTTGGTTTAATTAAATTAGATATAATTCATGGCGCCGTTTGAGTGTCAAAACTATTAGAATTAACGGGTAAATTGGAAAAGTCTCCAATTTAATGAAAAAACATTTAAATTTGAAAAGGTATTTTCAATTTAATGAAAAGTTTTGAAATTTGAAAATGTGTCTGATGATATGAACGGTTACAAGAATACACATAAAAGAGTTGTAATTGTTCATTAACATTGATGGAACACGATATATAAACACATCTATTTATAAGTAAGAGGTACATGGTAAGGATTGTTAATCTTTATGAAGGGATGCAGTGTGAACCATTAGATCACAACTATATTTTAAGGAATACAATCCAATGGTTCAGATTGATTCTAATTAAGAGACATGACCAATCATAATGAGACACCTATAAATCTATAAATAGACCCATTCTCATTCCATTTTCTTTACACCAAATCAATTTAGATTCAATTAATTTCTCTATTATCTTTTAGTATTTTTATTCTTTTTGAGAAGTATACAATCGAACTTTTAGTTCGTCCAATAAAATTAGTATAGTCTTATACTAATTTTAAAAAAGAAGTATTGTAATTTGGAAGACAGACGTCAAAATTGAACGAAATCTATCTTAAAAAAATTATTTTATACTTTCTGCACAATACAACCAACAAAAACACCCTAAATAATTTCATAATTTAACTGGCAGGGTGGTCATTTGTTACACGGTATGAGGGCATAAAACAAGTGGATTTGAATTTGAGTGGTGAAACTCAAATTCCCTTAAAACACTTCGGATTATTATTAATAAAAGAGTTTCAATTAAAATGTAGCCAATCAATTACGAGTGAACGAGACTCGTTTTTTTTGTTTTTTTTTTCCTTTTCCTTCAGAAAAACAATTAAATATATCTGCATATTAATCAATGTAATGGTTAATCATTTATGCAAACTTACTAATGAAACTAATACTCTCGATCCACAAATGAATGCTTAATTTTCTATATATATACATAGACAAACTATATATTATTATTTTCACAATTTTGGCACTGTAAAAACCTTCAAATAGTAATATATATTATGTTCTTTGTTGTTATTTCATTTCTTTCTTTAAAAAAAATAATTAAATTATTCACTATATTGTATTAACGAAGTCATCAAGGAAAAAATAGTCGAATACCTATTAATTATGTAACTTAAAGCTAAAAAGTTGGAATATTTGAACATCGATCTTTGTCATTTGAGTTAGTAATGCATCAGTAGCTTTACATTTGGACTTAGAAATATCTTCATTTGAAATGTAGAGAGGAACAAAAGAAAAAAACTCAAAGTCAATGGCATCAAAGAAAACAAGAAATATAAAAGAAATAGCTAAATATTGAATTGCTATTATTTGCTTGTCTTTAATTTTATTCAAGCTATCACCATCACTAAAATCTCGATAAATGAATATTTAATAAATTAATAATCTTGGTTAAATAATAAATATTTTTTATCTTAACTCGAGTCAATGTACTAAATTAGTAATTTCGCTAAATGCACATAATATTATTATTTTTCAAATTCTTTAGAGTCCAATGGAAATATGAATTAATAATTGTGATATATATATATGTACAATTTATAATATTGCCATGAGTGTTACTCCTTCAAATAAATTGATTATCGGGAAGTGGTAAACAAGAAAGGGCTAATTTTCTATAACATCAAAAATTATATCATTCTAATACGTGAACAAAAATTATGACTAAAATATTAAAATTTGCCTAGAAAAATGAGAAATATCATATGTTAAAAAACTATTTATTTGTTTCATTGTATTTTTTTGGATCTTTTGCTTCGCTTTTTTTTTTATCAAAAATAATATTAATAAAATAATTATACAAAATTACTACATTAAACCTCTTAAAATTCACAAGTTTCATTGAAATATTAATTTTTTACCACATATCATTATTTTTTTTATTTATGCTATGCATGAATCATGGTAAAGAAAAAGGTATACGTACATAATTTTTTTATAAATTAATAAATTATTTATATATCGATAAATTAATATTCATAAATAAATAATCTCTTTAGAATAATTTAATTTAATTTCAATAATATTTATTTTCAAAAAAATACTGTATAAATTAAGTGATGACACCCACGTGGGCAGATCTATTGAATTAATCAAATCATGGAACAATTTTGACTGTCTGACCTCATCATCGAACTATGAGACAATTTTAAAAATAGAAATGTGGACACTCATGTCTTTGTCTGCTATTAGATCAGATTTTGTTCAATTAAATCTTTATTCAAATTTTGTAGCCGTAGGGATGGGATCGTTGTCCCCTGCACTCAAGTTGCAAATATTTTTCTTTGTAAACAAACATTTGAACGTTGGGCTACAAGATAAAACTATAAATAAATCTATTTTTCACCTAAAGCATTATTAATTAAATGTAATATTAGCTGATGATCATGGGCCTGAAGCTGTGGCCCTGTACCCTTTTTCAAGGTGTGTTAATTTGATGGATCTGATAATAATTTAAGTTTAATAATTCAAAGGATTTAAGTCTAAAGAGTTGAGAAATTCTATAAGTGCAGTGCATGCATTTTACATCACAAGATGTTGATATGCTCTAATACTTCATTTTAAGGTACATTGAATTCATTATAAATTTTACTATTTTTAATTGTATTTATCAATATTCTTTTATTAATATATGATTTGATTATTGATGAATTTTTATCGGGATCTCGCGTCAGTTTTAATAATTTTTTTCGTATTTCAAATGGTTATAACGATTTGTTTGTATTGCAAATAAAAAATCATCATTCAACTGAATATTTAAAAGAGTAGACCTTCAACAACACAGTGAACAAATTTATTTTCCACTCTATACTTAAGAAATTCACTTTCCACCCTATACGTAAGAATTAATAATTTCACCCTAAGTTAGAGGTAAGCTACATCACAACCAATTTAGGTTCAGTTCTTTCCTTGTGCATTTTTCTGAGTTATTATTTTTAAGTTATGCTTTTTTATTTTTTCCATCATGATATGCTAGAATATTTCGTATATAATCCTGCATAATTAATCGTCCACCCTTTTCAAGTGTAATTTGTACCCTATTCAAGTAAGGAACCATGACATATTTCTTCTTTATATCATAATTCAATCAAAATTTCATGAATGTTCAAAACCATGGCATATAATTACTTTGTTTCTCTTCTATTTTTCTATTTCCCTTCAACTAATCGGAACATATTATATACTTAAATCATATATATGCAGTATAAGTAAATAATCTAATACATTCACACACATATTATATATATATATATATATATATATATATTATATATATATATATATATATATATATAATGTGTGTGTGTGTGTGTGTGTTAGATTTATCAAAGGTAGGAATTGTTCCTACCTTTGCCATGCATAACAAATCTGGTGGGAAAGGCCTTTTTTTTGTTCTTTTTTTTCGTTTCTTTGGGAATATTCATTCCGTTGCGGAATAGAACATGTGTGCCCCAAATAGGGAAGCTGGGCCCATTAAATTTATGGGCTTATTTCATAACAAACTTACAGAGAGGGGAAATATATATCAGAGGCCAGAGCCCATTAATAGCGACGAACTTCTCATCAATTGGGCTGGCCCAGTTAATCATTTAGTTCATTTCCTTGAAAATTTGGTACCTTTTTAATTTATGTTAAAGATTGCATGAGAGCAGACATTATACCATACACTTCAAATTCCAGAATTTGGCCTTTGTAATTTGTAATATATAATTAATCTTAGCCAAAAGGCCGATATATACACTTAACATATATTTATAATATATACACTTCTAAATAAGGTTTCTGGTTAAGAAAATGGGATTAGGCAAACATTCGGATAAATGATATTTTATACCTCTGTGATATTTTCAGAAAACAGTCTAAAACTTTAATTTTGGGGTTGGGTTGGCCAATATATATATTGGTTTTTCTTAAAAAGAATGACAATTTTAGATTTAATTTAAATATTTTCTATTTGTGAGTTGAAAATGTATTGTGGAGTATATTTAATGATGGAATGAAGGGCTTCCCTAGTGAAATATTCACCTCTTTAATTAAAAACAATAATTGTGGAAAAAAAATCATATTGTTAAATAATTCCTCACAATTTTTTAAAAATAGGCTAGAAAATTAAATAAAATAAAAATTATATTACATTAGTTAATGTTAGTTGCAATGGCAACATTTTAATTTGTTGCTTAAATTTTGGAATTTTAGCGTATATGTTGGGTTTGTTATAAGAGTAAATAGCACTTTACCCCCTAAATTTTATAATTTTAGCATATTACACTCAATAATAAATTTTAAATATTTTGTCACATTAAACTTAATTATTTTAGAATTTTACTTTTAAAAGTAAATTTTAAACACTTTGTCCCCTGAATTTATATTTATTATAATATTTTGCCTCCTAATATTATTTTTAAATTAAATTTTTATCGGAATACTTTTCGTCAGCAGCCACCATGCATTTTCTTCCTATCTTTCCATGTAAAAGTCAAGAATAATACATAATAATACTTTTTATATTGCCAATGGTGAACACACGATACATGGTGACACTTTTACGGTAAATAATTATTGTACTTTTATCAATAGTACAATGATCAATATTATTACAATAAAAGTACCATTATTCATCGTGTTTTTACTATTAATAATAATAAAAATATTATAATATATATATTTTTACTTTTGCATTGTGAAATAGAGAAAAAATATGCGACAATGATGAAGAACATTATAAATTTGATCAGAAATTGATGTGAAAGTGAACAAAGAATTATAATTTTACTTTTAAAAGTAATGCAATTGAAAAAAATTTAGGGAAAAAATTTCATTTACCCTTGTTATAAAGGAAAGGTATTCATACCTAATTTGATCCTTTGAACTATATAAAATAGGCAAAAAATAAATAAAAATTAAAGTAACGGTCAAATCACTCTCATATTGGGCCTGTAACCCACACTTTTGCTTTAGTGAAGCTGCAGATCAGTGATCTTAATTTAGAAGATTTTGACCATCCTCGGGAAATTGAGTTTTATTCGATTTCATATCAAATTATCATGAACTTTCGAGCTGTAGTCAGATTGGTTAAATGACAATCACAACGTTTTTAAAATTTAATTTTGTCACAACTTTGTTCATTTTATACTTCTCATATGCATAAATAATTTACAAGGGATACAAAGGACAAAATGGATAGGTGTAAGGAAGAGAGGCAAATGATTTTGTGGGCCATTTTCCATTTTTCTTAGTTATGAACTAAAGTTCAATCAAAGCAAGCAAAAACTCCTTATGCCTAATCATATATTTTATGTCAATTGAATCATATAATAATTATCCAAAATATGACATCGTGACAATAATTGCATCAAGATGACAGTTGAATTGAATTCTTTTCATCATAAAAATAATTATTTTATAAATAATTGATATAAAAGTGGTATAAGTTTTCGAACGTCAACTCCACGTGCACGATCTATTAATAAAGAATTACCGACTATTTCTAATACAAATAGTTATAAGTCCCAAAAATTTATTTGGGAATACTCATTCAACGCTCAGGTTTATGATATAAAAAGAATGAGTGCTTGACAAATAAATAATTTATTTTCAAATGATAAAAAATAGGATATTTATATTAAAAAGTTAGAAGAATATAATCTTATATAATATGAAGTATAAATTATTTGAATTTCATGAATATATATAATTTAAAGTTATCCACCTTACGAACTTAGTCCTAATCTTTTAAATTTGATCAATCAGGTATCGCCTGCATGACGCATTACTGATACTTAAACGTATCACTATTTTATCCTGAGAATAATATAACAAATGAGATGTACTGATAACTCAGAAAAAGTGATTGAAGTGGATTAAAAGAGGCGGGTGAAATCAAAATTGTACCGAGCAGAGGTTGGTCCAGATACGAAGTCTGAACATGTAGACCTTGACTAGCACAACTGTACGTGTGAACGTGAATAATTACAATCAAGCCATTTTCATGACTTGTTTCCAGTTACAGACTAAAATATTTTAGTACAATTCCACACCCTGAGAACAGCTAAGGCGATGTTTGTTTTTCATTTCACCGGAAATTTTTCCACTTTTAACTATTTCAAATGTATAAATCATATTTGTTTTACTCAATTTCATTAGAAATAATCTATTTTATCTTTTAATTTTTTCACTCAAAACACTTTTCAACTCTATTCCCCTCATTTTTAAACTTATTCTTACATAATATCAATCAATATTTTCCTTTTAATCAACTCATTTCTCCCTATAACTACACACTCTCTCATTAATATATTTTTATTACTATCTACATTAATATTATGGGATCCACAACTACCAACTAACTCTCTTTAACATATTTTTATTATCACTGTATAACCATCACTTAAAATTTATTCTACTAAAATATCTAACTCACATAAAATATTAATTGTGGACCCTATCACTATCAAATTATTTAATATTATATACATATAATTTAAAAATAATTTCATTAAAAACATAAATCAAATATAATTTCATATTTAATCTTATAAATTTTATATGTAAAAATAATTATTCAAATATATTTTCAATCTTATACAAAAATCAATAAAACTCAACTGAAAATATTAGAAATAAAAATTCTCCAATAAACCAAACATTCCCTAAGTTTCCATGAACCAATCTTGTTTTTGTCTTTTCCCAATGAAATTGACTTATCATGAGTCATGACATAGCAATATGTGGCTTCGCTTTCACTGAAAGGTTAGGTTGGGGGGTCATTCCTAGAAACCAACTCTTCCCTCCATTTATTCATCTCCTAAATATCAATGCCACAATTATTAAATAAGACAACGTGATTCCAAATGGAAAAAAATACTTCAGTTTATTCAAATAATTTTACGTCTCTATTTATTATGATTAAAAAATAAATTAAATTACTCAAAATTTATTATAAAAAAGTCATTTAAATTGATTTTGTTAAATATAAGTACGAATTATGATTGACTAATAAAAATTATAAAATATATAAAAAATAAATTTGATTCGTGTTCGACTTCATTTATACTCCGAGTTTTATTCCTAGTATTTTTTAAAAAGAGTATATCACCCTTGTGTATTTGAAAGGATACATAGCTTCTTTCAAAATTTTAAGATATTAATCCACAGTATAAATATATATATATATATATATATATAAATATATATATATATATATATATATATATATATATATATATATATATCCATGGCTTCACCTAATGTGCTAGAGCACATAAATAGAACCAAATCTTGATAAAAATAGCCCATGATAACCATGTACTTGTAAAAAGTTCTTTATTGTTCCTGTTTTCCCTTCTGTAGCACCAAACCCAACAATTCGCCAAATGCAACTGTCGCATCTCGTATTTATTTAATATTTTAACTAATTGATTTTCAAACAAATTCAATATTGTAAAACTTTAAAATTATTATTTTTTATTATTATTCAGATATCTTTTTCAAAAACTACTAATTATATCATATAATATTATATTTACATAATAATTAAATTGATTGATCACCAATAGCAATAGAATATTTTATTCTGAACAGGAGTAGTATGTTTTTTATTTCTGCCCTTGGGAAAAAATAATATTTAATTGAAAAGATAAAAGTAGTGATACATATCCTTGACCTTTCGTTCCTCCAAAATGGTATACGATTTGGATGAATATTTATTGATGGTGGCCTGTACAAGACTATGTCAATTCTAATTCTTAATATACAGCATGCACTTCAATAACATTATCAGCTTACAATATTTTTAATTACTATAATGGCGTCATCATTTGATATTTTACTTGTCTAAGGAGGAGAGAGAGGGACAGCGTCACAAAATTATTATAATTTCCTTTCGGGAGAAAAAAAAATGCTCACTTAAAATTTGTATCTGTTTTAATTTGTAAGAAATTTATGCGAAACATATTTTCAGTAAGGATATTTTTTAATTTTATTTTTTACATAATTAAATAAACAACAGAATAAGAGAAAATGTTCTAGGATATGCCCTGGGCCAGCGATTCCGTTAAATGCAAGAATTGTATTTAAATCTATGGAAATTATAATGTAATTTGAAATTGGGACTTGGACAGCTTATCCAAAAAGGAATCACTTTAAAAAAAGAATATAATTGTTTTGCTACAATAATTGCTTTTATAAAATTAATTAAGATAAAAACTAGTGTTTAAATTATTATTATTGATAATTATTAATATATATAATATTTAAATTGTCATTATCGATAATTAGTTATACATATATAATGATAACCTAGTGACAACAAAAATTACCATTACAATTTGTGATAAAATTTTTACTGTTATTATAACATATATCATTAGTTGACAATAGTGACAATTAAATGCAATTCTTGTCACTTGTAAGTTTGTGAAAATTAAATTTTTTGTCACTTAATATGTAACTAATTACAACTTTTATATTACTATTTAATATTTTGTCACTAAAATTATTTTTTCTTGCAGTAAATATTCAATAAATACATATAAGTTCTTTAATCGAAATATATAAGGTGGTCATTTTTCTGTTTTTATTCCATCTCACATGAGCATATCAGTGTTCTGTCATCTGATGTTCACACAACATGCATTAAATATTTGAATGTGATCGCATAGGCTAGGTAAAGTTTGGCGTCAACCAAAATTATTCATAAATATATCAAGATTAGTTCAAACAAGCAATTTATTATCCCCCAGCCCCAACCCAAGACTTAATATAATTGTTTTTCTTTTCTATATATATATATATTATATATATATATATATATATATATATATATATGTGTGTGTGTGTGTGTGTGTGTGTGTGTATGTATATGTATATATGTGTATGTACACTTTTTGGGGGTTAAGGATGTGGGTCATTTAATAGAAAATAGTAATTTTGTATTAAAATTAATAAAATATCGTGTAATCGAATGGGGTTAAAAATAGAGGTAAAAGTGCAAGTGGGAGTTGCGATTTTGTCTGAAAGCGCAACCCTCGCTTGCGCTTTCAAATTTTTTTTTTTTTTAAATTATTAAAAACGCAAGTTAAGATTGCGTTTTCATACAGAAAGCGCAACCTAACTTGCGCTTTCAGTTCTTTTGAAAGCGCAAGGTACTATTGTACCTTCAAATTTAAATATATTTTTTTATATATATTTTTAAATATTATATATATATATATATATATATATATATATATATATCTTTGCTTTATATATAATTAATATATAAATTTGTGGGAGTGGAGAAATAAGGAGTGAGATGTAATTAAGGATGATTGATATTTTATATATATATTTTAGATAAATATATATAAATATAATTATATATATATATATACACATATATTTAGGTAAATATTTTTTATTATAATAATAAATAACATAAAGTTATGTTGTTTAATTTTTTTTTTTTACTTAAGTATATGTATGTAAATATTTTAATAAAGATAATAACAATACTATTTTTGATAAATCAAACAAATAATTTTTTTGAATAATAATTACAGTATTGAATTTAAAAGTTTTGAAAAATACAAGAATAAAAAAAATACTAAAAATGACCACCAGTGCCACACGTACGTCGCTGGCGTTGTCGTCTACCTCGATGTCCACCCTGATCAGTAGCAATATCATGTGATTGGTTTGAGGTCGGATCATCATCATATGTATTATAGTTTAAATTGAAGCTCGGCCGACCTGACGAAGTTGTGGAGCTCGACTCTCCACGATCGTGATAGTCGCTGTTGGAAATGTAATATGCGAGACAATAAAATCTCCACGTCCAGAATCGTGTCCTATATGCTGCTGAACACACGGTGTTTGCGCCATGTCTAAATCTGAACTGAGTAGTGTAGAAAATGACATCGTAGATGGTGGCATACTCCAATACGGAGTGAATGAGTCATCCGGTTGTGCCTGTTGAGGCACATAATAGTCGGCGGTGCTATCCAAATCGTGTGATACACGATGTGTCGAGGTGGATGAACCTGCCTCATTTACTACACTAGACATAAGTGGATGAGGAATGTCGTAAGATGTAGAAGCATGACTAGTAAATGCACCCCGTGTCGAGGTAGAGGGACCCGCATCATCTACTACTCTAGTACGCATCCTCGTCCTCCTGACTGTGTCTTGTGGTGGTGGCATTGATATATTTACAACATCTTGTTGTCTACGAAGTAGGCGTCTGAGATCCCCACAACAATCAACAACTTGTGTTTGTACTTTGTGTAAAGATGTATTCCATCAACACTTATTACTTTACGACAATTTTGGAACCCATCGATACATGGCTTGAATGCCTAGAATACATATTTCAATTTATTTTTTCTGCGAACTCGGTGTCGATGTGATGCCACTCCACAATTGTGCCTGGATTCCATTTTTGCAGAACTCCCAAATACTTAGGCAATTTTCTAATTGAGCTCTCCTAAGTGTCATAAACATTTTCCCTTGCGCGTTTCAAACCGTGTCAGGCTTTATGATATGAAATTTCATACTGATACTTCTCTTTCACATTTTATTGGACATACTTAATCTCATAGATTGGGTCACACTGAACTATGCCAGTAAGCAACCTTGCGATCATGTTTTTACATAGGTTGCGATGATCCACATGCACTGAATTCATAAGGCAGGTATGAGGGCTTCCCCACTTGGTGATTTTTCATAAACCGAGCTTTGCTTTCAATGATGCTCGAAGCCCCCAATTACACCACGTGGTCGATGTACTATGGTTGCATTCCACTTTTCATAATTTTGGTGTACTCTCAACCACCCGATACTCACGTCTGACAACTCGTATAGAGTAATCTTTAACTGAAGCTTGGAATTTTTTTTTGTCTTTGAATACCATACCATTTTCAAGCTCTCTAATACTAGAGTCATAAAACTTTCCTCTATTTGGAATATCAATAGAATCAACAACTTTTTCTGGGTAACATGTGGTGAAGAATGGTATAGTACGATTAGAATCATATTCATTTGTTATTGAGGGCATTGAGGTATAAATTGACACTTGATGTTGGGATGAGTTTCCCTCATCATGTTGCTCATACATCTCTTCCAAATCATCAATTTCGACCCCATCACCATCATTATCATCACTATCATCATCATCATCTTCATCAGCAATTTCATCGTGTTCGAAATTAATATGTTTTTCAGCACCAAAACTATCGACAAGTGGCTCGGATAATTCATCAGTGTATGCATTATACGGCTCTGTATTTGTACCTTGAAAATTCTCTTGACCAGAGCTTGAAGCATCTGCATTAAACTCATTGATGCCAACACTTGCCATAACTTGCGTCATTGTAGTTATTTCAAATACACTATCATCTCTTAAAAATGATGCATACTGATAATACTCATTGCTTGTTGGTATCTCAGGCACAGTATTGTGAACATTTTGTTCTGCCTCAACATAAAATTCTACAAATTGATTTTCTCTTCCCGGATCTAAGAAAAATTCCAATCCTTCGTCATCAGTTATTAACATTAGTTGTGACACATTACCGCAACAGTACTTATCAAATAATTTTAATAAGAACTGTTTATCATCAACGCCCGTAATCTGATTCACTTTCAATAGTAATTCAGAAAATTTTGTCCTACGAGACATTCTCCTCGCTCCAATTGCAGGGCGATCATATGTCACTGAATTAACATCTTGTATAATTTGACTACCAAAGTATACTAGAACATCGATGATGTTTCTATTTGTCATAACTACATCAAAATAAATATTAATATTTTAATTTTAAATAATAATTTCAAAGACATAATATTTAATTAAGATTATCATAGTTGTGAAAAAGATTCTCTAAATAGTTCAATAATTTTTAACTCACATTTTCAAGTCAAATAACAAATAACAAATATAATATAAAAAAATGCAAACATTAGCTTCTCCACATATAAAATATGCTATTAAAAATATACTTGCATGTATCATTATAAAAAATAATATTAATAACATTTTAATACAATAAAATTTATTTTTTTAATATAATAATACATCTACTTCACAATTATTACAATAAAATATATACATTATAATTGAAATATGATACATGTAAGTCACACTCACAATATGATATGCGTCGTATTTTAATCTATCGCGTACTAACGTGAACAAAAATATATAAATGTTAATTAGTAATCTTTTTTAATTAAAAAATTTAAGAAAATAATAACAATATTACTTATCGAAAGAAGCTAAAATAGAGGTAAAAAAGGTAGGGAATGGGAGAATCCGAAAAATGAAAGAAAAAATGATGAAAAAAAATTGAGAGAGAGAGAGAGAGAGAGAGAGAGAGAGAGAGAGAGTAATGGGGGAAGTTGGTGGGGGCAAGAAATGGGGAAAATGGAGAAAATGAGGAGGGGGAAGGTGGGGCTCTAATGGTGGAATGGGGAGGCGTGCGAGAGTGAGGGGGAATGGGGAGAGGAGAGGGGAGGGGAAGGAAGAGGGGAGTATCGGTCGGCTTGAATGCCGACCGAAGTGGTTGCGCCTCATGCATGAAAGCGCGATTGAGGATCGCGCTTTTATCTGAAAAGTGCGATTTTCACACGCGCTTTCACGTATTTTCTAAAACACTCGCCAAATTACGGTAAAATTTTAATTATTTTTTAAATTATTATTTTTTATTAAATTAGTCTAAGGATGTATATATATATATATATTATATGCATATTATGTAGGATTTTATATGGATGTTCAACGCATTGTTTTCAAAATCGAATTGGACTAGCTAGTTCAATCAATTTAATAGAAAAATTGATAGTTGATCCGATTTGATTAATTTTAAATAATCAAATTTTCAGTTTAATGATCAAAATGGGTCGACCTCGATCAAATTGGTTTTTTAAAAAAAATTAAATTTTAAACTTGATATTTTATTATATGTATTTAGTTATTTGAATTTTATATTTTATTAGATATTTTTTAGTTGGTTATTAATATTTTTTAATTTTTTAAATTATTATTTTATATAATATAATTAATTGTTATTGTATCAGTCTGATCGATTGAATCGTTGACTAGCGTAAGATCGATTTAATCATTAGTTCAGTTATAAAAATACTGATTTAACAATTGAACTCTCCAATTCAAATACAATAATTTTTTTTTATCTCAAATAGATGTCCAGCTATTTGAGAAGTTTAATCTACTAATAATTATTTAAAATCCATACATTTAAATTTTATTATCTATCATACACCTCTTTTTTCTCTCTTATTTTCTTACTTTCTAATTTATCTTAAACTAAAAAAGAGCAGGACAAGAGGATAATTTAACTTGTTTACCTATTTGGCTTTCTTATGCAACTAAATAAGAATCACTAAAAATTTTGCTTGTAATTTTTTTTACCAATTACTTATATTAAGAGAAGAATTAAAAGAAATTGGATAAGTTTCCTCATACACGAAGTTATTGCAAAGCATCATGCATCATATCAGTATTTTCATAATCGAATCAGTGATCAAATGATTTTATTAACAATTAGCGGTTCAACTGGCGGTCGGATCGATTTAATGAAAATTGATTATATTTTATTATTTTATTATATAAAATAATAATATAATAAATTAATTATTATGCAATATATTTTAAATATAAAAATAAATAAATAAATAACTACATAAAAAAATATAAAATAACACAAAATCTAAATAATCAAAATATCAAATTTAAACATTTATAAAAATTAAAAATTAAAAAAAAATTAAAAAAAGATAAAAATCGATCAAACGATTTTTTGGGTCTAATCGAACCGGATCGACCTCCGATTTTTTATTAGATCAATTGAATCGATTAATTCGATCCGATTTTAAAAACATTGCATCATACTCATACTCTAATGAACTTTGTAAAGGAATTATTTAAACATTTTTTGAAGTCAACATAATCTTATGTTAAGTTAAATTTTTTGGTTGTATATATATATGTGTGTGTGTGTGTGTGTGTGTGTGTGTGTGTGTTTTATTGTCTGTCTATCAAATTTAAAATTGAAGAAAGTGTAGAAACTTTTTCCTAATAATCAATATTTGGCCCCTCAAAACTTTAACTCTGGATCCCCCCCTATAGGCTATATGAATAAGTAGGCTAAATAGGATGACAATAAGATAATCTGTTCGATTACCCTTTTTTTTTTTTTATTGCGTATCTGATGAGGGAGAACAGTTTAAATTCCTATTCTATCCCTAGAAATTGTTAAAATATTTAATTTATTTGAAGATGTGCTTTTTTCTTACACGGAGTCCAATTCGAATTATATCGAATATCGGGTCGGGCCGATTCGATATCTCAATAGTCGATGTTTAAAAGTGATGAAATTGAAGAATCAATAAAATTGAGATAAATCCTATTATATGTATGAATATATATAAACTAATCAGTATAAACATCCCAATATTTAACTGTTGTAGGATAATTTTAATTCGCAACTCACTTTATCTATGAGTTCATATTGACTTCTCGACTTGAACTAATTTAAATATCTAAATATTTTAGTTGGAATCACCCCAATAAATTTGGAGTATGTTAATATTTTAGATTTTTTCAAACTCAAATACATCATCCTGAAATTAATCTGACTCGAACTATGGTATAATGATTTCTCTCGAATCAATATTCATGTGCATAATGTACATACAAATTAAGGGTAAAATAGAATTTTGTCTTATTTGTGATATTGTAAAAAGGCGAACAAATCCATGTGAAATGAAAAAATGCTCATTATCTTCTTATGTTTAAGAAAAAAAGACAAATAACACCATCTTCAATGTTTCTTAACTTTGAAATGACCAACACAACCTTATATAAATAAAAATAATGTCCTTTACTTATAATTTTTTGTGAATAAAGTAATAGTTATTATGTACATGTATAATAAAGTAAGACAATCATTCTTTAATTAAAAATCTTAGTACTTCTATGCCACACATGATTAAACGTTAAAAGTATGGCATTATATATATATTTTTCATTATTTGATATCTTTGTATAAAACAATAAGAATGTTAATTAACAATATTTTATACCACATCTTTCGAAATATAGAAAATAAATATATAATCTACATAGATGTAAGTGTATTTCTCTAAATGATGAAAACATTAAAAAATAATAAATAAAGTAAAAGTTACAATTATATATATATATATATATATATATATATATATAATATATATATATATATATATATATATATATATGAGTATGTTGGTAATTTCTAAATTAATAAATGCAAAAACTTGAGGCTGGGTGTTATTTGCACTTTTTTTTTATTTCAAAACTCTAAGGGATAATTAATTATAATTTCATTTCAAATGGAATTATTTGCCCTTTTAGTATTTCACATGGGGTGAAAAAAAAACATTTACCCCACTGACTAGTACATGTTACAATTTTAGAATTATAAAACGTTGTGTTTTGCAGATAAATTAAAGTGTATGTAGTAATTTACTTTTTCAAATTTAATCTAAGTCATGATCTTCGAACATTTTGCATTAACATTAATTAATAAAGTGAATCTTGTCAAAAGGTTTAGTTTTTTTTTTTTTAAAAAATAAAATTCTATCAGAGATGCATTCACATGTGAACTCAAGTACCTAGAAAAAAAAAGGTTGATCAATGCAACCATGTTCTTCATGTTAAATAATTTTTACAAATATCACTGATTCTTATGTTTTGGGAAAAGTTAAAATTGGCTTTGCATTAGTTGTTTTAATATCCTTATCTTCATTGATATGTGAATGGTTGGTTCCTTCAAAACTCTTAGTATCATTCATTTTGGTGAAGATAAAAAGAAAAACTAAAACATGAAAATTAAATCATACCATATATATTTTTTTCTAGACAAAATAAGCATATATTTCAATTTATTTTTGTACAAGTGTCATGAATTTTTTTAATAAAACAAATATACAAATTTATAAATAATTGTATTTGTACAAATATCTCTTTTGAGTCTTTTTCTTAAACACCAGACAAAAAAAATAATATTTTTATTACTATTTTCCTCCCATATCAAAACATAGCCAATTTTTTTTGTTAGACGAAATATATCAAGTAATTCTTTAAGATATTTATTTTGTTCTCGACAGAAAAAAAATATTAGGTTGTTTAAAAATTTAGTCATATCAAATACTATTATCTGGAGATTTTTTCTGAATAAAACATATCTACGTATCTATCACATAAAAAAAAAAAAAAAATTATTTTGTCATCGCTCATTTGTAAGCTCATATATTCCAAACTACTTTTTTCTTGAAAATTCTTCTCCACTTGCAGCCATTCTTGCTCTGCCAACACTGTTCCCTTTTGGCTTCTTATGGCTTTCCATGCTCATATGCTGTGGCTTCCTGCCTCTTTCCATGTGACTTGTACAATTCAATTAATTCCCTCCACAAAATTTATGTCTCTAATTATTTATTTATTGGATCATATTATAATGCTATTTCATGTACCATACACTTACATATTTTTTAATTGAAGATTTCCATTTTTAATTTCTCAATTAAGTGAAGGTAAAGCAGAGCGGACGAAAATTAATTTCTCTTGCATTTTCTTTTTTTAACAAATTAAATACTTATGTAATTAAGAAACATTTTAAATGTGTCGAATATTATAAAAAATAA
The DNA here is from genome assembly GCA_019321725.1 of Paulownia fortunei. Classification (NCBI taxonomy): domain Eukaryota; kingdom Viridiplantae; phylum Streptophyta; class Magnoliopsida; order Lamiales; family Paulowniaceae; genus Paulownia; species Paulownia fortunei. Next base: position 3,357,243 of record CM033105.1, on the reverse strand, counting down.
TGAAATACATGTATATATATTCACATATATTTACGATAATTATGTTCAAAAAAGACTTTCCGTAATATTTTTTCTAAAAATTCAAAAATAGGGTTAATCACAGCACTATGTTATTGAACGTGCATTGAATATATGTATCTACTATCAAGTATTGTATTTAACACCAAGTGGAACACTTAATATATATTTATTATACATATATTGAATGTAATATGGATTACGGACAAATGAAGTCTAATAATAAAATAAAATACTTAAAAGTTAAGTATAGTTATGAGTTATTAATTATATAATAATACAATAATATTATATTATAATATTATTTTATATAATTTGAATAATTAGTATTTCTAGGAAAAGACAAAAATAAGAACAACCTGCAGTGGAAAAAGTCTTGGTTTAATTTAATAACCATCAAGATATTAGTTGGTAATTTGCGTCATTCACGTTATATGATGTGAACCCTGATATGATTGCACTTTGAAATTAGTTTGCATTATTTTGTCCTTTTTTATCCTTTTGTTCCTTTTCGTTTTATAATATACTTGCACTACTTTTAATTGACGTGAATAGTGAAAACATAAATGGAAGAAAAGTATCTCTGGATCTATAGAAAATACCCTTTTGATTGGATTGAGGAAATACTATGTAATAAAAACTCCTACCAAACTTTAATTTGTTTGGATGCAAAAAATATAATTAATTTTAATATTTTATTATTTTTATCTATAAATAAAAAGAGAATGATGAATTGATAAAATAGAAAATAATATTAAATTCTCAGTAATAGTTCAAAAGAATTATAAGATGAGTCGAGTCCATTTATGAATTTAGTAAATTAATTTGTGTGAGTTCAATTCATGCTTAAGTCGAAACATAAGTATTAGAGTATATAGTAATTCAAGTATTCCATTTATTTATAGGTTAGTTCAAGTTTCAACCTAAATTGATTATTTGAGTTTAATTTTTTTAAAATGAATATGAGATTGAGTTGAAAATTTTTGAAAGTTCAATAAGGTCAACTCTTTTGTAGTTTTACTATACAAAAAAATAAAAAAATTAAGCATCTACTTCTGGATAAGTAATATCATTTCTTTAAATTAAAGTCCTTTTAAACATCCCAAATTTAACAAAAATATAAATAATTAGGAAAAAGAAGAAACTAAAATTACCGACATCATAACTTCAGATAATGCTAACCGAAGTCGTAACAAAGTCAACACTCTCCATCCCAAATTTATCTTATTTCAAACAAGGAGCTACATTTTATTCCTCTTCCAATTTTAACCACGTACACCTCTAACTATTCACGTTCCAAAAACACCCCCCCCCCCCCCCCCCACCCCACCCCCCGGTCACAAGTATAAATCACACTCGCACATCTATCTCCACCCATAGACATTCCACCTTTTTTAACTCTTGTCTTCTCTTTTTTCTCATTCTTCTGCAACAAAACAAACATCATATTGTCAAACGACGTCGCAGCGACAGCCATGAACGGAGTTGAACTCGTGCCGACCTGGCTTTCGCCAACCGTTCTCTTCTGCATTCTAAACCTAATGATCGGCACCATATTCATTACATCAAGCCTCAAGCCTCACAGAAAGCAAAGCAACCTCGGCGACAACAAGGATGAACAGCCGCCGCAAATGGTCCGGGTTCCGTCCTTTTTTGAACGGGTCAAGTCCTTTAACCTCTCCAGGTTCCAGTCCCAACAGCCCGACCAGGCCCATTACGCCATCCCAGCTCAAGAACAAGCTGCCAATTACGCCATCCCAGCTCAAGAACAAGCTGCCCATTACGCCATCCCAGCTCAAGAACAGGCTGCCCATCAACAAGAGCCCGATGACGAGAGTGAAGTAACCTATCACGTGGCGAGGAGCAAGTCTCATACGGTGGCAAAGGCGACGCCGGCGACGAGGGTGTTGAAGAAGTCTGCGAGTGAGAAGTTGGTGGCGGTGGACAAGAGAGAGGAGGAGGTTGAGGTGGATCAGCGGAGGCCGGCGACGGCGAGGGAGAAGACGGCGGCGTCCAGCGGGGAAGATGAGGCGGTGGATGCGAAAGCGGATGATTTTATCAACCGGTTTAGGCAGCAGTTGAAGTTGCAGAGGCTGGACTCCATTTTGAGGTACAAGGAAGTGCTGAACAGAGGGACGGGGAGGTAAGAGGAACCTGCTTATTTGACAAATATGCCCCTCCGGTAACGGGAAAGATTTTGGCAGGGTGTATTGGTCATTTCACTTCAGGGTACAGGATGTGGCATTGCATGAAAATAATTATTTATGTGGAATTAAAGATCATGTTGACATGATCAAACTTGAAGGTTTGGATTTGTTAGTCGGCTTGTTCATCTACAAAATTTTCTATTGCAACTATCTTCTATTGTAATTTATTGATTATTTGTGATCTGCAAAATTTTATTTATAAATTATACATGTGATAATAATTAATACAATACAATAAAAATACAATATAATTAAAGATCAAACTTAAGATTTGAATTTGTTAGAGAGTCTACTTGCTTATCTACAAAATTTTCTATTATAACTACTATATATTGGGCATTGCATTAATTATTCATCATCTGTAAAATTTTATCTTGTGGCGACAGATAATTAATATAATACAAATATAAAAAATCCAATAGAAGATCTCATCAACTTATTCATTGGTTAGAAAGTCTCTTTGTTTTTCTTTTACAGCAAGTTCATTAAGTTGTGAATGTTTAGTACACATAAGTGATGAATATGATTTTATTTTGGATAACTATGTTGCTCTCAATCATATGTTAATTATAATCAACAATCATCATTTAAATTATCAACAAATACTCTAATTCTAAATTTGATGCGTACCTGAATTCAATGATCATGAAAGTAATCGGGTATGTGTCTTTTAAAATCAAATTAATTTAGAAAGCTCAACGGGTTTTTCTCTAAAATGGAAAAGAAGAGAAGAATAAAATTATATGATATGATTTGAAAATCATAACCCATAATATTTTTTATATATTAGGTCAAAAATAATTTCATCAATTTTGAATTTGACTAATTTTAGGTATCTATATATTATAAAGTCTATACCTAAAAATATTTGTAAAGTCTCATACAGTAGATTACTTATTTGATTCTATTAAATTAAATAACTTATAATATAATTATTGTTTAAATATATAAATTCATATTAAAAAAATAATTCCGTCAAATCAACCTTTTAAATTACGAGGGTAAGTGTGTTTTGCCACTGCCCCCGCCAATCCTATAATCATCCTCAAAAAATGAATTGAACTTATGCTAGTTATGCTGAAATAACTTTTCTTATTTTTTTTTCCCCAAAATTAAGGATGTTTATTTAAAGATCATTAGTACTTCAATGTTTGTAGAGAAATGAACTTGAAATGCTCGTTAGAAAAAGAATTCATAGTAGACATGTTGGATTAATGTCATTGGCAACTGAATTGAGGCTTAAAGTACGTTTTATATGTTGAAATACCATCATTAGAGCCAGAATTCTTTCTTCTGTAGGTCTAGTTTCTGGTAAAGCAACTCCAATTTCCTAATAAAATGCCACCATCTGCTGAGACTCCAATCCATTAAGAAACTGTTGGTCCTCTCACGGTGGACGACCCTCCACAGATTTCTTTTTACACGGAGGGTTAGTTAAGGTGTCCATAGAGTCCCCGTTTGAGTCTAGAGATTTTCTGACCTTGTATTGTCCCAAGTAGTTCTAAGTCAGTTTAGCAATTTCTAGTCACCCTAGTTTAGGAATATGTACATCAGAACATCATGTTTATTGTTAAGGAGGAAAGATGGTTCAATACCATATCCTGCGTGCAACTGAAAAATTGGCTCTAAATATAGAAATTGATGATATACGAATTCATAAATGTTCGGTTGTACACAAATGTAAAATAATTGTTTATTTATTCTAATATTGTTTTTATATGTATTGTATTTGCACTTACTTTTAAATTATTTTAAGTGTGTCATATTAGCATTATTTAATACTATATGATATTCAATAAATGCTTATAAATATTTGATATAATTATTAGGTTTTAAATAAATATGATAAATATTTATAATTTTTTTTCGTTAAGTATAATAAAAGATTTATAATATGTATATTAAACATTTTATTTGGAAAGTATAATAATATTTGTTAACCTCAAATGTCGAATGAAAAATATGTGTATTTTTTTATTAATAGTAATTATGCATGCTATATGGGTGTAGTACTAATTTTTACAAACAAGTATCCATTTGTCTCTAGAATTAGACCAGGATTCGAGATTGGGCCTCGAGTTCCACAATCATATGTTTCCTTAATTTTGACTTCTGAGAATCTCGTTGACTAAAATAGAGCAGTTTTTATTTGTTTCCTTCTTTGAGTATTTGTCACACTTTTATAGTGGACGAGGACTACCTCCCGGCCCACTAGGCCAGTACGAATTTGGATCATGGGAGCAAAGGTATCGTCGTCCAAACTCCTTTGATTCCAAGATCTTTAATATGTATGGATCCGACCCATTCAATGATTACACCTTTGTTGCCGTTCATCCATTTCTTTGAGGTTAACAGTCAATTCCACCACTAAAATACGATTCAAAGCATACATAACGGATTAAAAGTGTACAATGCAATGTTTTTAAAATTGGATTGGATCGACTAGTGCGATCGGTCCAATCGTAAATTAGTGGTCAGTTTGATTAGATTATGATAAAAAAATCAAAAAATCTGATTAAATCGGATACACTAATCAAACCGAACAAAAAATCGATTAAATCAGTCTGGACCAATTTTTTTCTTTTTTTCTTTTTATCTTTTTTTTAGAGATCTTAAACTTGATAATTTGGTTATTTGAATTTCGAACTTTGTTATATGTGTTTTTAGTTGATTATTTATTTATTTATTTTTACCTTGTATATAATAATTAGTTTGTTATATTATCATTTAATATAATATAATATAAATTATAATAATTATTAGACTAATCAGACCGATAGTTGAATTGATCTGACTAATTGAACGACTGCCTGACAGCAAAACTAGTTTGATCATCGGTGCGATCATGAAAACACTAGTACAAAAAATATATATAATTGAAAGCAAGATACAAAATGCTAGAAAGGAAGGTGTGTCTTTATTCTCAACCGAATGAAGAATATGTGTGGTAAAGAGTTTAGGTAAAAATCACAAAAGAATCCTATGCATATTGCATGAATTCATTTGCTGCACAACATGTCCAGATTAAACATGTTCAAATCTGCTGTGCTTATTAGGTGTGAGCTCTCTACAACTTCCACGTGTTGTCATCATCTTATTTTTGGGCCTTCAAATCACTGCAATTCACCACAAAGAAAAAGAGAGTCAGATTCAGAAATTAACAATGGTGTTTATTTAGTCCAACATAAAATTCATTTTAAAAAAGAGAAATCTACCATTCATCGATTCAAGTTTTCTCTTACAAATTTATCAAAATTGGTCAAATGTATTCTCTTACAGCTATAAGTCATATTTCTCAGCAAATTGTTGGGTCGCAGGTTGATCCGCCTGCTCATCCAGCGCCGCTACCTCTTGCTGAACCAAAACTTGCTCGTTTCCCCTGAAGAACTGGACTTGTTTCTCGACCATGTCGAGCTCTTTCTTCACTTGTTCTATTTCAACTTGGAGCCTCATCTGCACTTCAACAGGGCCATGCACTGGATTTTCTTTCCTTATCCTGGCCTCCAAAATCAGGCTTTCAACAGTTTTATCTCTCTTGTTTTCCACGACAGAGTTGAGTATTTTCATGGTGATTTGAATCCCAAATAGCCTGTGCACATTCTGGAAATCTTCAGCCTTTTCATATGGAAAGTACCGTGCAAAAATGCAACTCCTGTTGCATATCTTCCAATGGTGCTTGCACACAGTGCAAGCTCTAGGGACCATATGAAATGCATTAATCTCATTCATGATCGCCAAAGTTTTTCTGCTTCTTTGAATCTAAAACTGAAGAACTAGAAGATGTATCTTTTTTAGGAGATATGGATGAAGAATATATAGTCAAGAGTTTAGGCCAAACATGAAATAGAATTATATTGGGCTCTGACCTGGATTTTTGGTTGAGCATTTCAGTAAGTTGGTTTAATATGGGTAAATTACATTCTGCTGGAAAACACCCAGGTTTTTCTTTTCTTGATTTCCATTTGCAAAAACAACATAAGTATAATTGCTGTTGAATTTAATTTGTGAAATGTGGAAATAGTAATTCAAAAATGGCTAAAAAATGATTAAGATTGGTAAAGAAAAATGGGTAGAAAATTTTGATTAATTAAAAGATTTCGAATATGGAAAGTATACTTCAGCAAAAATGATATGTTGATAGGGATGATAATAGAGAATATTTGGGACGAGTTTGCCTGAATTCAAGATATACCTCGCCAAGAACCCAAATCTTAGCGGGTCTAATCCGCAGACTTGATAATAAAATTTTGGCCTTGTAAAGAAATTATCCGAAAATAAGATATGGACCTTGCTCCTCCCTCTGTGGTAGCGCATTTGCTCCATTCGCTTCCTAGCTTCCAAACGTGTGGTCGTAGTGCTGAGGTGGTGCTCATAGCGGTGTGTGGAGGGAGGAAGAACCCAAGAGGTGTGCATCGCATAAGTGGTGGAGCGAGTGAGAGACTAACATTAGATTTGCCACTGGAGTGATAGATGAATTGGCAATTCCAAACAGTTAGAGAGAAGATGAATGGCCAAATGAATGAAGTCAAAGCATACATAACAGATTAATCATAAATTGGTGGTCAGTTCGATTAGATTTGTGATAAAAAAAATTGATAAAATCGATGACACTAATTAAACCGAACAAAAAAATGATTAAATCAGTCTGACCTAATTTTTCTCTTTTTTTTAAGAGATATTAAACTTGATAATCTGGTTATATGTATTTGGTTATTTGGATTTTGGACTTTGTTATATGTGTTTTTTAATTGATTATTTATCTTTTTTATCTTATACATAATAATTAGTTTGTTATAATATAATATAATATAATATAATATAAATTATAGTAATCATTAGACTGATCAGACCGATAGTTGAATTGATTTGACTAATTGAACGGGTGCCTGACAGGAAAACCAGTTTGATCATTGTTGCGATCATGAAAAAAATCATACAAAAAATATCTATAATTGAAAGCAAGATACAAAATGCTAGAAAGAAAGGTGTGTCTCTTTTCTCAATCGAACGAAGAATATATGGTAAAGAGTTTAGACATAAATCACAAAAGAATCCTCCATATATTGCATGAATTCATTTGTTGCACAACATGTCCAGATTAAACATGTTCAAATCTGCTTTGCTTATTAGTTGTGAGTGCTCTACAACTTCCACACGTTGTCTTCGTCTTATTTTCTGGCCATCAAATCACTACATTTCACCACAGAGAAAGAGAGAGAGTCAGATTTAAAAATTAACAATGGTGTTTATTTGATCCAACATAAATTCATTTAAAAAAAGAGAGAAGTCAACCATTCATCGATTCAAGTTTCCTCTTACAACGTTATCAAAATTGGTCATAAGTATTCTCTGAAAGCCAAAAGTCATATTTCTCAGCAAATTGTTGGGTCGCAGGTCGATCCGCTTGCTCATCCAGCGACGCCATCTTTTGCTAAACCAAAACTTGCTCTTTTCCCTGAAGAACTGGACTTGTTTCTTGATCGTGTCGAGCTCTTTCTTTACTTGTTCTATTTCAGCTTGGAGCCTCCTCTGCACTTCAACAGGGCCATGCACTGGATTTTCTTTCCTTATCCTGGCCTCCAAAATCAGGCTTTCAATAGTTTTATCTCTCTCGTTTTCCACGACAGAGTTGAGTATTTTCGTGGTGTTTTGAATCCTAAATAGTCTGTGCATATTCAGGAAATCTTCAGCCCTTTCAGATGGAAAGTACCGTGTGAAAATGCAACTCTCGTCGCATCTCTTCCATTGGTGCCTGCACACAACGCAAGCTCTAGGAACCATATGAAATGCATTAATCTCATTCATGATCGCCAAAGTTTTTCTTCTTCTTTAAATCTAAAATTGAGGAACTAGAAGTTGTATCTTTTTTTAGGCGACATGGATGAAGAATATATAGTCAAAAGTTTAGGCCAAACATGGAATGGAATTGTATTGGGCTCTGACCTGGATTTTTGGCTGAGAATTTCAGTAAGTTGGTTTAATATGGGTAAATTACATTCTGCTGGAAAAGTCCCAGTTTTTTCTTTTCTTGATTTTCATTTGTAAAAACGGCATAAGTATAATTGCTGTTGAATTTAATTTGTGAAACGTGGAAATAGTAATTCAAAAATGGCTAAAAAAACAATATGATAGGCTTGAGTGATTGAGATTGGTATGGAAAAATGGGTAGAAAATTTCGAGTAATTAAAAGATTTTGAATATGGAAAGTATACTTCAGCAAAAATGATATGTTGATAGGGATGATAATAGAGAATGTTTGGGACGAGTTTGCCTGAATTCAAGATATACCTCGCCAAGAACCCAAATCTTAGCGGGTCCAATCCGCAGACCTGATAATAAAATTTTGGCCTTATAAAGAAATTCTCCAAAAATAAGATATGGACCTTGCTCCGCCCTCTGTGGTAGCGCATTTGCTCCATTCACTTCCCTAGCTTCCAAACGTGTGGTGGTAGTGCTGAGGTGGTGCTCATGGCGGTGTGTGGAGTGAGGGAGAACCCAAGAGGTGTGCACCGCATAAGTGGTGGAGCGAGTGGAGACTAACATTAGATTTGCGCCTGGAGTGATAGATGAAGTGGCAATTCCAAACAGTTAGAGAGAGGATGAAGGGCCAAATGAATGAAGTCAAATCATACATAACAGATTAATCAGTGGTCAGTTCGATTAGATTGTGATAAAAAAAATCCAATTAAATCGGTCACACTAATTAAACCGAACAAAAAATCGATTAAATCAGTCTGACCAATTTTTCTCTTTTTTTTAGAGATCTTAAACTTGATATCTGGTTATATGTATTCGGTTATTTGGATTTTGAACTTTGTTATATGTGTTTTTTAATTAATTATTTATCTTTTTTTATCTTATACATAATAATTAGTTTGTTATATTATAATTTAATATAATGTAATATAAATTATAGTAATTATTAGACTGATCAGACCGATAGTTGAACTGATCTGACTAATTGAACGGGTGCCTGACAGGAAAACCAGTTTGATCATTGTTGCGATCATGAAAACAATCGTACAAAAAATATCTATAACTGAAAGCAAGATACAAAATGCTAGAAAGGAAGGTGGGTCTCTTTTCTCAATCGAATGAAGAATATGTGGTAAAGAGTTTAGGCATAAATCACAAAAGAATCCTCCATATATTGCATGAATTCATTTGCTGCAAAACATGTCCAGATTAAACATGTTCAAATCTGCTTTGCTTGTTAGATGTGAGCGCTCTACAACTTCCACAAGTTGTCTTCGTCTTATTTTCTGGCCTTCAAATCATTGCATTTCACCACAGAGAAAGAGAGAGGTTCAGATTCAGAAATTAACAATGGTGTTTATTTGATCCAACATAAATTCATTTAAAAAAAAGAAAGAAGTCAACCATTCATTGATTCAAGTTTCCTCTTACAACGTTATTAAAATTGGTCATAAGTATTCTATGATAGCCAAAAGTCATATTTCTCAGCAAATTGTTGGGTTTCAGGTCGATCCGCTTGCTCATCCAGCGGCGCCACCTCCTGCTGAACCAAAACTTGCTTATTTCCCTAAAGAACTGGACTTGTTTCTTGACCGTGTCGAGCTCTTTCTTTACATGTTCTATTTCAGCTTGGAGCCTCATCTGCACTTCAACAGGGCCATGCACTGGATTTTCTTTCCTTATCCTGGCCTCCAAAATCAGGCTTTCAATAGTTTTATCTCTCTTGTTTTCCACGACAGAGTTGAGTATTTTCGTGGTGTTTTGAATCCCAAATAGTATGTGCATATTCAGGAAATCTTAAGCCCTTTCAGATGGAAAGTACCGTGTGAAAATGCAACTCTCGTCGCATCTCTTCCATTAGTGCCTGCACACAACGCAAGCTCTAGGAACCATATGAAATGCATTGATCTCATTCATGATCGCCAAGTTTTTCTGCTTCTTTAAATCTAAAATTGAGGAACTAGAAGTTGTATCTTTTTTTAGGAGACATGGATGAAGAATATATAGTCAAAATTTTAGGCCAAACATGGAATGGAATTGTATTGGGCTCTGACCTGGATTTTTGGCTGAGAATTTCAGTAAGTTGGTTTAATACGGGTAAATTACATTCTGCTGGAAAAGTCCCAGGTTTTTCTTTTCTTGATTTTCATTTGTAAAAACGGCATAAGTATAATTGCTATTGAATTTAATTTGTGAAACGTGGAAATAGTAATTCAAAAATAGCTACAAAAATAATATGATAGGCTTGAGTGATTGAGATTGGTATGGAAAAATGGGTAGAAAATTTCGAGTAATTAAAAGATTTTGAATATGGAAAGTATACTTCAGCAAAAATGATATGTTGATAGGGATGATAATAGAGAATGTTTGGGAAGAGTTTGCCCGAATTCAAGATATACCTCGCCAAGAACCCAAATCTTAGCGGGTCCAATCTGCAGACCTGATAATAAAATTTTGGCATTGTAAAGAAATTCTCCAAAAATAAGATTTGGACCTTGCTCTGCCCTCTATGGTAGCGCATTTGCTCCATTCACTTCCCTAGCTTCCAAGCGTGTGGTCGTAGTGCTGAGGTGGTGCTCATGGCGGTGTGTGGAGTGAGGGAGAACCCAAGAGGTGTGCACCGCATAAGTGGTGGAGCGAGTGGGAGACTAACATTAGATTTGCGCCTGGAGTGATAGATGAAGTGGCAATTCCAAACAGTTAGAGAGAGGATGAAGGGCTAAATGAATGAAGTCAAAGCATACATAACATATTAATCATAAATTGGTGGTCAGTTCGATTAGATTGTGATAAAAAAAAATGCAATTAAATCGGTCACACTAATTAAACCGAACAAAAAATCGATTAAATCAGTTTGAACCAATTTTTCTCTTTTTTTTAGAGATCTTAAACTTGATAATCTTGTTATATGTATTTGGTTATTTGAATTTTGGACTTTGTTATATGTTTTTTAATTAATTATTTATCTTTTTTTATCTTATACATAATAATTAGTTTGTTATATTATAATTTAATATAATATAATATAAATTATAGTAATCACTAAACTGATCAGACCGATAGTTGAATTGATCTATCTAATTGAACGGGTGCCTGATAGGAAAACCAGTTTGATCATTATTGCGATCATGAAAACAATCGTACAAAAAATATCTATAACTGAAAGCAAGATACAAAATGCTAGAAAGGAAGGTGGGTCTCTTTTCTCAATCGAATGAAGAATATGTGGTAAAGAGTTCAGGCATAAATCACAAAAGAATCCTCCATATATTGCATGAATTCATTTGCTGCACAACATGTCCAGATTAAACATGTTCAAATCTTCTTTGCTTGTTAGATGTGAGCGCTCTACAACTTCCACAAGTTGTCTTCGTCTTATTTTCTAGCCATCAAATCACTGCATTTCACTACAGAGAAAGAGAGAGAGTCAGATTCAGAAATTAACAATGGTGTTTATTTGATCCAACATAAATTCATTTAAAAAAAGAGAGAAGTCAACCATTCATCGATTCAAGTTTCCTCTTACAACGTTATCAAAATTGGTCATAAGTATTCTCTGAAAGCCAAAAGTCATATTTCTCAGCAAATTATTGGGTCGCAGGTCGATCCGCTTGCTCATCCAGCGGCGCCACCTTTTGCTAAACCAAAACTTGCTCTTTTCCCTGAAGAACTGGACTTGTTTCTTGACCGTGTCGAGCTCTTTCTTCACTTGTTCTATTTCAACTTGGAGCCTCATCTGCACTTCAACAGGGCCATGCACTGGATTTTCTTTCCTTATCCTGGCCTCCAAAATAAGGCTTTCAACAGTTTTATCTCTCTCGTTTTCCGCGACAGAGTTGAGTATTTTCATGATGTTTTGAAACTTAAATAGTCTATGCATATTAAGGAAATCTTCAGCCCTTTCAGATGAAAAGTACCGTGCGAAAATGCAACTCTCGTCGCATCTCTTCCGTTGGTGCCTGCACACAACGCAAGCTCTAGGAACCATATGAAATGCATTAATCTCATTCATGATCGCCAAAGTTTTTCTTCTTCTTTAAATCTAAAATTGAGGAACTAGAAGTTGTATCTTTTTTTAGGCGACATGGATGAAGAATATATAGTCAAAAGTTTAGGCCAAACATGGAATGGAATTGTATTGGGCTCTGACCTGGATTTTTGGCTGAGAATTTCAGTAAGTTGGTTTAATATGGGTAAATTACATTCTGCTGGAAAAGTCCCAGGTTTTTCTTTTCTTGATTTTCATTTGTAAAAACGGCATAAGTATAATTGCTGTTGAATTTAATTTGTGAAACGTGGAAATAGTAATTCAAAAATGGCTAAAAAAACAATATGATAGGCTTGAGTGATTGAGATTGGTATGGAAAAATGGGTAGAAAATTTTGAGTAATTAAAAGATTTCGAATATGGAAAGTATCCTTCAACAAAAATGATATGTTGATAGGGATGATAATAGAGAATGTTTGGGACGAGTTTGGCCGAATTCAAGATATACCTCGCCAAGAACCCAAATCTTAGCGGGTCCAATCTGCAGACCTGATAATAAAATTTTGGTCCTGTAAAGAAATTCTCCGAAAATAAGATATGGACCTTGCCCCACCCTCTGTGGTAGCATATTTGCTCCATTCGCTTCCTTGGCTTCCAAGCACGTGGTCATAGTGCTGAGGTGGCGCTCATGGCGGTGTGTGGAGGGAGGGAGAGCCCAAGAGGTGTGCATCGCATAAGTGGTGGAGCGAGTGGGAGACTGACATTAAATTTGCGCCTGGAGCGATAGATGAAGCGACAATTCCAAACAGATAGAGAGATAAAGGTCCAAGTGAAGGACGCCTAAGATTTATTTATACTTGTTTAATACAAGCAGGTTTAGAGCGGGTTTAATGAAACTAATTTCCCATATCAAATTTATTTGGATTTAAAAAATAAAAACATAATATTCACCCAAAAAATCATTTAGCTGCTTCAAACTCATCCCAAATAAAACGAATTTATAATCATACCTTTTGCCATCCGTACACGCCGATGAAGTTATAAAAAGAGTCATTCCATCATTCTATGTGATATAGGCGTGCGGGGGAGGGTTGGCCCTATATGCTGATAATTTATTGGGGATTTTGAAGGCCTGATTTTCTATATGGGTCGTCCCCTGAACCTAATTGGACACAATTGCGGCCCATTTAAAAAGTGATTTTATATTCACATTGACCTAGATTTGAAAGACTAATAATATATACGGTAAATCAAAAAAGAAAAAAATGATATATATATGTATATATGAAAGCTTAATTAAGATTACACGAGTAATTTTAGTGTATAACTTTTTCTTTTTTCTAGTGGCATCGCAATCAAATTACTTTTCCTATAGAATAAATTTTAAAATAAAAAGTCACCAAAACATAATTTTGAAGGAAAAGAGTAAAGAAATGATGTTTTAACAGCCGACTTGAAACTCCAAAACGCTCTAAGGAAAAATGATTGAAAGTGATAATTTAATAGTTATCGTTAAATATATATATATATATATATAGTAATTGACAAGATTTTTATATAACTATGGTCCTTTTAAAATCTGAAAGAGTTTTTTGGGAAATAAAATTGTAAAATGTTTATTGACAAGTTCAATGTCAAAATTCGAATTGTCAAAAGTTTTGTAAAAAATAGATTTTAGCATGTAAAAAGTATTGTACTCTTTTTAATTTAAAAATTACTACCCTTTTAATTCAGAATTTCCCTTAATAATTTATTAACAAATGAATACAATTTACAAATAAAAACAATTATCAAAGATTATACTTAATTCAAAAAATAAACTTATTTTATCCAAATACTTTACTATACATATGTATGAATTGATAAATACTTCTCATGTGTTCATACTAATATTTTCTTTGAGTTTTTCTTGAAAACTAAAATGAAAAAAATATTTATTTTTTGGCATTTTCTTTTCCAAAATCCAATATCCAAACATAGTCTTAATTGCCACTTTTATGGAATAATAAATAATAATTTACCTTATATAGCCCTTTATTCGACACCCAGCAAAATGCCATCGTAATAATATTTGCAAGCATCGAACTTTTGAGAACCGCCCAGAGACCAAGAGTGAGCGAGTTCCTCAGCAATGGCGGAGAAGCCCCATCCTGTTCGGGTTTTATACTGCGGAGTCTGCGGGTTACCCGCTGAGTACTGTGAGTTTGGACCCGACTTCGAGAAATGCAAGCCTTGGTTGATCCAAAATGTGCCCGATCTTTATCCGGATCTTCTTAAAGGTTCCCCCAAACCCTGACTGCAAACCTATAATTTGTTTTGGAGATAATAACTGATTTCATTTCCTAATTTTTGATTGGTGCTGATTGTCAGAGGCTGTTGCCAAAGACGCTGATAAAGTATCTGATCAGCTCCATTCCACTTCTATCTCCGATGGTATAATACAGACACATACACACAATACAAATACATATGTGTGTATGTAATTTCTTCTATGACGTATTTATTGTAGTATTTAACTTATTCTTTCTGCTAATGTATTTATACTTGGATTCTTTACAGCATAGTGTAGAGTTATGAAATCGGTGTTCGATTTTAAAATGTATTTTGCTTATTGTATAGAATTATAGTGTTGTTTTGTGAAATTTGACTGTACTTTTGATGTTGTCACCTTCTTGTACAATCATTCATTGCTGTAGGATTTAGTGTGTATTAATAGGCATGCTATCCAAAACTGAACCAACCACATATCTACTCTTACTTCATTGTTGAGAATCTGACTAGATTATGCTTTGGCTTGTATGTTATTCTACTCGGCCTGGTTGCAGCAGGGTCTTCCAAACCCAAGGAAGAAGTAAAGCGCCTACCAGGTGGGAAGATTAAGAAGAAGGTAAGATTTCTATGATATGTGTTTTCTTTTTTGAGCTTGTGCAGAGTTTGCGTTGCAGAAGTAGGTTCTGTCTGCTGTAATGCTAAGTCCTTCAAAATGTTTTTTGTATAATTGTTATGACTGCTGATGCAATTTTGTAACATATTTATGCTCTTCTATGCCTTAATACGAATGCTACAGACTAATGTACTATTGGTCTGCATAAAACTTAAAAAAAATTAATTATTTAGTTTTTGGTATTTCAGCATCCTTTTGCTGTATGTGTCCCTTTATCATCTAAGCATTTTTCTTCTGTTTCTACTGTTGCAACTGTCACAATTTTCTGCAACATCTGATAACACTCTGTCAAACAGTTCTGGATTTGTCTTGATGCAATATTGTATTTCTGTGAAAACTGATATTATAGTGATGAACTAATTTAAGTTCATACTTTACCTTTAGTATTCAGAAGCTACAAAATTTATATTCATATGTATTTTGCACCTGAATGGATATTAGATGTTGTGTAGTCTGCCATTCTATGAAGCTCCTTAGGACCTTGCTGCCTGTTCCCTTAACAAGGTTGCCCCTCCATCACTCCATCTTTCTTTTGTTTCTTCTTTTTTTTTTTCTGTAAAAATCAAGATAAGGGCTTAACTGTGGGTCCATGCCTGGATGTTGTATGGCTTTGGGATGGGGCTTGCAAATATGTTGTTCGCCTCACCTTCCATGCTTATATCTAGAAATAAGTTCAACCTTATTGGTAAAATGGGCAGCGTCCTCCTGTTTAACTAAGGCTTTTCAAGGGAGAAAGAAAGACATTGTTTTTTTAAAATTCAGAAATTATATATTCTCTATTTTTCCAGAAGAGTCTTCTGAGCATTTCTTTTTGCACTAGATCAGTTTGATTTTCTTTGAACACATGTTTTTCATATAGGAAATTTTGTCAAGATGTTAAAAAAGAGGTGTGTAGATGGTGACTGACCCGGGATTTCATTCGAGTATCAAAAAATAACCGTTGTTTACTTTTTCTTTTCCAATTGCCTGCTCAACATGGTGTGCAGAAATGGCATCAAAATTTTCTGAACCCGATGAAACTAATATTGAAAATTATTCATGGGATTGAAATTTGGGAGTAATTTCATTGCAAAAACAATAAAACAATGTAGTTTGTAATAATAGTTGGATTATACGTCTATATCTGCTTCTATGGAGACCTTAGCATGTTGGAGCTCTATATACTGAGAGTGATGAGGGGCTTGGAAGCTATACTGCATGGACCCATCTAATCAGCTCCAAGTAGGTCACATAATCTAGGATAGATATCACAGAGGGACTATAGTTTAACCATAAATTGGTGGCATGTGGCACATCTGATAGTTGTTGTTGCCTGTATCTGCACTAGCATTTGTTTCCATGTAAAATAGTTGAGAAGAATTCCGCTACCTCAATAATTTGAAGCGGTCTTGTGAGTTCTTCTACAGGAAACTGCAATGCATGATTAATAGAACTTCTTGGCTTCTAGTCGATTCCATTACCTCCTGAACTGTTGGGAAAGGTCCCATTTAATGCGGCTGTATGTGGAGTTGACAGGGAGTTCATGGCCGTCATGCCTGTCTAGCCTATAGCATTTGTAGGAGCACTTGAATCGGTGTAGCCAAAATCTTATCTTAGAAGATCATTCCTGGTTATGAACTTGTAGAATCTCCTTTCTGAAGGTTAGTGCCACAAAAGTAGCCCTCCCTTGTGACGGATCACACTATTGTGCTCAATCCTTGAGGTGGCCTTCAATTTGCTTGCATTCTTCTCTCTTTTTCTCTGTCCTTCGCAATTCTTGCTTTTCTTACCTAGGGAGGTGGGAGGTGGGTGGCGTAAAGCAATGCATAATACATTGGCTTCCTGTGCTTCTTGACTTGAGGGTGTGGCAATCAATTCTTCCCTTACTTAAAGCATAACACATTGGCTTCCTATGCTCCTTGACTTCAAGCTCTGGTTGAAGCACTAACTTGGGTTTGTCGCTGCCAATCTTGACTTTCCTGGCCGGGATCCAGCTGTATTGGAGCTGGATGTAGAAATTGAAGATTGGACTCACCTAGAACCGACAAATATAACTAAGCTTTCTGTGTGTACTTATGTCATTGGTGAGACAGTAACACATCTTGACATACTGGTAGGTAAAGAGCACCCTATTTCTAGCAGTTATTCTTGTAAATTTTGCTTCCTCAAAGATCTTTTCTATATATTTTGATACTTTACCATGTTTGTTTTCAGTTTCTAATAGTGTATGATAATTTTTGTGCTGGTAAATGGGACTTCCCTTCAAGTAGCAGCATTGAAACTTATGGGCCATTTTGCAGGAGAAGCCTGAAGTTATTATTGAAAAGATGACCCGTAACAAACGGAAATGCATCACCACTGTGAAAGGCTTAGACCTCTTTGGTAAGGATGTGTTTGCATCTAATTCAAAATTGCATGTATTTTTCTTATCTTTTAGTCTTTATGCGAATGCTAGTACAACTCGCTTTTTCCAATATTTCAACTTTTAGGGGTTAAACTAAGTGATGCATCAAAAAAGCTTGGCAAAAAGTTTGCTACTGGAGCGTCTGTGGTTAAGGTATGTTTCTTTGTGTTATGAAACCCTTCTGAAATATAAGTGTTACTGTGAATGATTTGCTTTCTTCCTTCTTGATTTCTTGCCAGGGTCCCACTGAGAAGGAGCAAATTGATGTTCAAGGAGACATTGCCTATGACATTGTGGAGTTCATTACAGAGACCTGGCCTGATGTAATTACATCTCCTCTTCTCATTTGTACATATAGTTAATGCTTATTAATATTTTTTTTAGTATCCTTATCCTTTGGGTTTCATATTTAGGTTAAACTCATCATAGCAGCATGTGGAGCATCTTTTTACATATCTGAACTTCAGCTAAAAGTATATGTGCATACTCTTTCTGGCCTAATAGAAAATTGAAGATTGAATTTCTGGAGCTGTACATTGTTTGAACTTTACCTATTTTTGTCTTTAGAAAACTTTAAAGGATAATAAAATCGAAAAATTGCATACAATAGCTTTCCTATAGAAATTCTAATTTGATCTGTCATCAGTAGCATTATTGGTTTGGGGGTTGAATTGGGTTCATGCGGAAAGTGCTATATTGTGGGCAATAGTTGCATAGGTTGCTTTGATATTACTTCATGTTGATCAAAATTTTACCCACCTCATCCTTTAATCACTGCAAAGTAGCTGGTGATAATAATGTTGTAGTAAAATTATTTCTAATTCAGGCAATAAAATTGTTCCTCTATGTTGGAAGCCTAGTTTAGGCTATAAAATTGGTATGTATGGAATATTAGATTTTTGTATATTCTCTGAGTTCTGAAACTGTTGTGAGCACCTTAGAGGCAGTGGTCTTTTATCTATGTAGGGGCTTACGATGGTCTTTTGTCCATGCAAACCCTCTCTATTTGAAGTGCTGAATATGCATCCTAGTTGTGCCTGTTTCACATATCTATGTTCATTTAATTTTATATTTTGTGAAATGAATTAAAAGACTAATTCTTTGTCCTTTTTTACCGTTTTAGGTCCCAGATACTTCAATTTTCTTTATCGAAGATGGGAAAAAGGTTTCAGCTGTGTGAATGCCAATTACGTTGTTTTCCTTCGTTGGCATGAATTTTGGCGAGGAAAGAAGAGGCTCAATTCAGGAGGCTCCCATTGCAAAGTTTTGAGTGAAGTAGAATTGCAATGTGATGAATATTTTCACACTCCCGGTATTATGTAGCCGAAATTATTTCAGAAATATGTTGGTGTCTACCTAATCTATACAGCTGCAACATTGATGATTTTATCTGTGTGTTTAGACAAAAATATATACCACATGTCGTATGGAATTCCCAATGGCTTGTACAACTGTACTGCTTTTCGAGCTTTTGCAAGAATGACTCTTGCAATATAACATGATTTTGATTTTAGCTAATCCAATTTGCTATGGCTGTTTTTGAGAGTGAAGCGCTCTGGAATGTGTCAACTGTTTAGACTTCAATAGAATAAGTTGTTGCACTGATATATTCATTATGTTGCATTCTACGTGAATTTTTATACCTAAATTTGTTTTTATCAGAAATGTTATTCTTTCCTACATGTTCAGAAGAAAGAGAAAGCACGGCAGACTCAGCCAAAGAGGTCCTTTTCTCCCTCGAATTCCAGCAAGGTAACTTTAAAAGGGCTAACTTGTCTTTGTAGAACAGATGCTTTGGCACCAACAATCTTTGCGCTGGTAATATTGCCAGCCACTTATGGCTTGGACTGAAAATGAATAGCAAAGGATCAGCCTGGACCAAATTGAACCACACGTGCTCCGCCTTGCTCTTTCACATTGATTGTGTTGTGGACGTATCTTAGAGATCTTACGACATTTTCTTTTCTATCTTTAATAAAGCAACAAAACCCTTTCATTATAGGAAAAAAGAAGAGAGAAATATTAACATACAGACTTGAGTCATTCTTGACGGATTTCAATATTATAGGTCTAAAAACAATTACAAATATTCAAATTTTCGTAGAGTCCAGTAGTGGATCCATGCCAAAGTGGCCATGGTGAGATGGGATTAGCAGGAGCAAGAACATGCCAAAAATTTTCCTACAAACTCACCTCAAATTTGAGTAATATATACTTTGATTTAAAATTATTGATTGTACTCCACTAATCTTTGATAATTTTGATGTACTGAGTGGTATAATTAAATCATTTTTTATTAAAAAAATCATGAGTGGTGTATGAAATAATGTGAAATCCTTGTTGAAATGGCCGATAGTCATGAAAACAACAGGTTAAATTTGTGATCAACACATGCGTATCAGCTTACATGCCAATTTTTTTCTTAAAACAATTTTTAAGTACTTTTCTCTTCGCACAATCCTCAATGGTGTAAAAAATTAACCTCATAACATTCTGATTTTAGAATGTTCATTTTTGTTTTCTAATTCATAGTTGGTGGACTGTGCGCGTGCTTGATAGACACATCCAAAAAATAGTGATTGCATTTTTCATCAATATAAGAAATAAAAAATAAAATCCAACTTTATTTGAATTTGCAAGTCTAAGTCTATTGATTTGTGAAATTCAAGTTTGGTCAATATATGAGCTGTTTGCTTGCTATTTTAATTCTCAATTATTCATCCAAATCACAGTATTTGCCTTTTGTCCTTCTATCCTAAGTATAAAGGAAGCACTGTTTAGATTCTGAAACTTTAATAACTTAAGGATCTGGGGACAACTTGCAAGACTTTTATGTTCATAAGAGTTATGATTGCCCTAAATTCTGCCTTCTCTTTGTATAATCATAAGCCGAAAAAAAATTGAACGCAATTGAGTATGTTTGCTGCACCATCTACTTATACTGTCTGATTTCCTGTAATAATATTTGTAGTCATTCAAAACCAATCTCACTCATTTCAGAAATAAAGTTTATTATTTTATTCAATACATCATGATATCAAAAATTAATTAAATATAATTAATAATTAAATCAAATTATACATTTAAAAATAAATAAAAAAACTAATTTCGAAATAAATTTAATACCCACAATTCAAAACGATTCAAACAAAAAATCTTTTAATTATAGAGTACTGAAGTATCAGTTTTGTCATTTAAATAATATTTTTTTAATTGTAAACTACTGATATATCAACTTTGTCATTCAAATAATATTTTTTAATCATAAAGTACTGAGGTATCAACTTTTTCATTTAAATAATGCCTCATTGGCTTTGGCTTGCTCTTTTTCACTTATGTTGCATGAAAATCTAGGAACAAATTAATTTGACATCATTATGCTGGCTAAAGCTTCAGGCAGGATATCTCAATCTTGGACATTCGTGCAAAAAAGGGACAGAATAATTTGACATGGTTAGAATGATTTTATGTGTTTTGCACGCGTGCACAAGAGAAAAAGGAAAGAGTTCAAACATAATAGTAATATGTTTAATGTTGCTATAATAGTAGTAATAATTAAGGTAGCTATCACATGATTATTGATTAGGGGGATGATTAAATTATAGTATTATATATATCCCTTTTGATATGGATGTAATGATTTTCCAATGCTCATTATGTTCGTGGTTTACAGCAAAGGATTATAGTTTAATAAAAAACTTAGTGAGCATCTATGCACTTGCGTCAAGATTTGTATTTTGATAAAATTCATTTTATTATCAAGTGTTTAGTAAGTTGAACCGATTCAACATTAATTTAATTGATTTAATAAAAATTAATTATATTTTTTTATTATATTATGTAAAGGAATAATATAATAAATAATTATTATATATTAAATTTTAAAAAAAAAATAAATAATCAACTAAAAAACACATCTAATAACATTCAAAATCTAAATAATCACGTACATATAATTAAATATTAAGTTTAAAATTTAAATTTTCTAAAAAAAAAAAAAAATATAAAAAAAGAATAACAAAATCAATTCTGATTCTTAATCGATTTTTTGATCGATTTTAACCGGTTCAACCTCATTTTTTATTTTTGATAGCTAATCGAACTAAACTAACCATAAGTTCATAATCGAACCGATCGATCTAGTTCGATTCTAACAACACTACTTGGGATGAATTGAATGCCTGTTTATTTGTCTTATTCTAAGATAATTGCATTTTTGGTAAAAATTGATTATCAAAAGATTGATTTAATGATTGCTATAGATCTAGCTATCATTTTGTAACTTTTACCAAACATTTCTACATTTTCTCACTGCAAGAAGCAAGAACATTAGTTAGGAGATGTTAAGTAATAATATAAAAGTTGACATTAATTTTGTAAAGCCGATAACTTGAGTTTTCATTTTTTTTTTCACAATAATCATTTTTACATGCTTAATAATGACAAAAAAATTATTTAAATTGTCTATTATTAACAATCAGTCACAACAAATATCTTGCCACAACTAATAATAATTATTTTTATTTTTACTAAGTTGTCATTATAAATTAGGTGACAACTTAAATACTATACCTATAGTACTAATTTTCAAATTGATAATTAAATATTAGTTTCTATTTGAGAAAGCCATCATTGTGATAAAACAATAGTTATTATCTCTCTTAGTTAAAATGTGTATTATACTCATATAATATATATACGTATGAATAATTAAAAAATATTTTTATTTTCCGTACATATTCTGAACCGCCGTGTAATACTCCGTCCTTTTGAAGCAAAATGTTTAGTACTCATATTAAATTTATTCATATAATACTTTACGAATAATACTATATTTCAATAAATATTTATAATATTTAAATATAATCTAAAAATTATTCAAAAAGTTATTTGGAAGTATTAACAAAATATCATATAAATAAAAAATAATTTTTTTAATAATTTATGGATATACTTTTTGTTATTAAATGGCTATCTTTAAATTATGTCATAATTATAAATTAAATAATATAAAAGTACTTATAAAATAATTTTTATTTAATTTAAATTTAAATAAAAATACAATTCATATAAAAAATATCAGAATAAGTAGTACTTTTGCTTTTGAATAATTATTTTATATTCGTATTTTACCTGTTCGTCTATAAATTCGTATATTAATCAATTTCATATTTTTTACTGATTTTTTCAGCGTAACTTTAATAACAAATCGTAATATACTCGTATATATTAAATGACGAAATTTTACTGCTCTTTATTTAACTAACTAGGGATGTTATTACTTAATATATATTTTATTAGTAACAACTTTTGTATTATCATCTTTCTTCTTGTTGTGTCTGTCGGTATTATTTTACCCCAAAACCATTACATTTCTTGTTATTATGTCTCTCTCTCTCTTGCTCACAACAATATGTACCATTTTCAGTGATAATTTATTAGTTCCACGTGTAAGTACTAAGAAATTTAACCCATTAAAGACAGAAAAACAAGTTATTAAAGTGATGAGGACTTCGTTGTCTGAGTTTATAGTAAATTTGGTATTGATTCACATTTGTTTTAAGTTTAGAGAAAAGTTTGAAGTATTTATATGTATTTTGTCGTTCCTCTAGAATTTTTTTTTCAGAAATTAAACCATGTAATATGTTTATCATACAATTTTATTATTCTCCAATTAAAATGAAAATGTCGTGCGAGATAAAAATCTTATAATTTTACCCATACTTTTTTTTTCTATCATTTTTTATTATTTTTTATAGGAAAAAGTTACCCTTAGTGTGAAATTCATGCACATAGTTAAGATTTGCAATAAAAAGAAAAAAAAAAAAAAAAAAATCCGATATTCCAGTTCCAGGATTCCAAACACCCATATGCCACTAGGTAATAACAGGAAAAAAGGTAGAAGTTTAGGACAATAACTTGTCAGCAAAGACCCCACTAAAAACATTTACCATGATGCTGCTTTTGTGTTGAAACTGCTCCTGTTTACTCTTTATATAGTCTAAAAAAAGGCTTACCAACTGGAAATTTCATATATTATTATTTAAATAGATGTGTGATTTGAATATAATTCATAATATTATAAAATAAAATATTAATATCATCTTTTAAACCTTATAAGTTTTTATTTAAATAGTATTTAAGTGAATAATATATTTCAATTAAATCGACTAATTTTTTCAAGAGTAGGCTGGATATATGTTTTTATTTAAATGGAAATAGGTTAGTTCCAAGCTTTTCTCAATAATCCTCGGATTTTAGCATTTGTTTTAACTTCTAAGGTTGGTTTAGTAATATTTTTCTAATGACTTTCTGTTTAATTCTTTCAAATTTTGTTGTACTATACTCATCTCACAGGCGTTTACCTCAATTAATATTATTGTTATTATTTTTGTGAAAAATATATATAAAATTATTGCCATTGCATATAGCACGAGTTTCATGCTAGTTTTCAAATAAAAGAAAAATTAATGGGACACATGAATTTAGAGAAATCCACAGTCTACATTCCAGAAAAGTGAAAAAAAAAACAAAAACGTACGTAAAAGAAAAACTGAGGTAAGAAAATTATGGGCCAGCCAAAAAGTATAGCGAGTGTGATGTTGCAGACCAACTTGCTTAAGCTCTGATAAAATAATAAAATAAAAAATAAAAAAATAATAAAATAAAAAATAAAAAATAAAAAATAAAAAACATAAAAAGAAAAAATTATAATCCAAATATCTGCTAGTACAATAACATGTAAGATTAGACAGAGCATGATAAGACCAAAAGACAGATTTGAAGAGAATTTCGGTTAATAAAAAAATCTCTAGCAACATTTCTTGTGTGTGTGTGTGTGTGTGTGTGTGTGTGTTTAATTATTCATATTTATTTATGCATGTTTAGGTAATATAAATTAATATTTACTGGTTGGGCGTGGAATTTTTGGATCTCTACTTAATAAGTTGGTCAATTTTGCCAATGATGAATTGTTGAAGTAGCAAATTGGACGCCCTAAAGTTTTTGAAATATTAAATTTGAGTTACGTCATAAATTTTTCTATTATTTAATAGTAGTTTATAAATGATATTTTACTCACTTCAGCTGACAGAAGTACTAAATTGGCTGGTTAGGCATTAGAATTTTAGAGGTGGATCTTTTGAATTCAAAAGGCAGTTTCAATGCATGTACCATTTCATCCTCTATGAGTTCAAGATTTGGTTCTTCCATACATGTAGCATTTAGTTCTGCGTAATACATTTCAGTACCCTATTTTGATACTATCAATTTGTCCTACCTCCAACTCACAAACCAATTGGATATAAAATTTTTATTCAAACATTTCGAGCATATATAATGAATAATTGGGCTACAAATGGCTCGTTCAAAAGAATGTTTTTTTTTTTTTACACCCTTATATTTATCTTATATTAAACAATTAAATCATATTATACGATGATGATTGAATTTGGCCAAATGCTAGTCTCATGGTGTTTTGTTCTTTCAATCAACTTAGTAAGTTATTTGAGCCAAGTATTAATGTAGATTCGATTTATTTGGTATTGAAATTTGTGAGTCTCGTTGCAACGAAATATCATGTTCACTCATCACAGGGAGTCCACACATTCATGACTATAACCCCTCAAAACCACCGTACCCAAGACTTGCCAATAATTACAACATTGATGCATGAGTATGCCAACGTTTTCAACTGAAAAATGTGACAATCTAACTTCTATAAAGCATGACCATTGTCAAAATGAAAACACACACCCTTTCTATCGTGGGCTTTCACATCCCCTTTGTGGAGATCTTGTGACCATTTTCCACCTTTTGGAACATGTAAAATTATATAAATATTCAATTTGGTGGAGAAAGGGTAAGATGGACTTGTCTTTGAAGTGATTGATGTCTGAGTGAGAGGCATGAGATATGGTTAACCAAACCGATATGCTATCAACGACAAAAGGAGAAATAGGTGTTGATGACAACAATTGATTCACTGTTACTAAGCACAGGAAGTTGGTGCTTTCACAAGTTTGTCGATTCCTAGTTCGTTCATTATAGCTCGTTGATTCGATTGGTAGGTCCATTGTGATTTTGATAATCTTTTATCTTGATTTTGTGTTTAATCTTATAAGGTATATAATATATGTATATATGTCATATGTATAAAATATTTTTAAATTTATATTTCAAAATTAATTATATACACATGACGTGCGTATATATTATAATAAGAAACTTTTCTAATTAATTAAGAACCATTTGTTTTATTGAAAAGGTATTTGCAGCTTTCCATTGTATGGCTTATAATCCCACACTCATGCAAGTTTGATTTAAATGTTTTTTCTGAATAATTTTGAAAAAAATGATTTAATCCACAAAATTGTTTGGTAAAATGTACAAAAATTGATGATGAAGAAAGAATTACTTTATAAATTGATTATTCAAGAAAATTATAACAAATAGATGGAAAAAGAAATAGTGGAGGCCTCTTAGAAGATTGATACGACGTAACTTTTTGAGTTAATTATATGATAAATGCGCCCCCCCCCCTCCAAAGTGCCAAAGTGGTGACTCCATAGTAACTATATAGAATATACCAATTTAGTTGTCTGTTTTGTGGGAATTTCATGCTAGACATTTTTCTGCTATACATAGACTTCTTAGCCATACATAATAATATGAAAAATTAAATTTTTTTAATATCATTATATATAATACAATAATTTATAATTTTATTTGAATAATATTTTAAGTAATCAACGATGACATCTAATATTTCTAGCAATGTATGATTATGTGTACGACACTTTGCAACTGTACCCGCCGAATCTCCCTCACAAGTTGGTGAGGTGAAAGCTGCAAGTTGCACAAGTTGCTATCCATTTAAGTTTTTGGCTCAAAACTCAAAATCCCATTTCCATATTCTCAATTACAAAGCCTTTCTCTCCTCTCTATGTATGTGTGTGTGTGTGTGTGTGTGTGTATAGATGTATATAAAGGCAACCAACAATGCATGTGTTGTGTACACATAGTGCACAAATAGTTTCAAAAGTATAGTAAGCTTTGTGGTGGTTTCTCAAGCTATTTTGTACTTGGGGGATCCTCTTCTTGGACATGAGAAGGATGATGATGGGATAAGCATTCATGATTCATGTGAAGATCTCGTGAGTAGATTTTGGTGGTGAGTGATGGGACTGTTTATATGAACCACCCAGTTTTGTGGGCTACCACCCCCATATATCATCCCCATAAAGATATCCACTATCTATTGATTAAAGGACTCCTCTCTCTCCTCCCTCTCTCTCTCTCTCTCTCTCTCTCTCTCTCTCTCTCTCTCTCTCCCCAGACTTAATATAAGGTCAATATCAATACCATTTCTCTTGACATTTCCTTAACAAAACAAACAAATGCATATGATGTGGCATTTTCGTAATTCCATCACCCACATGCTGAAAAGACAAGAATGCCCCTCATCATGTGAATTCTCAATAAGTTCAATATGTTCCAGTTTTTGGTCCCAGGACATCAACGTAACTTTTATTTGTGGTTCCCATATGCATGCGCAATCTATGTGATAAAAAATTGTGATTTTCTTGAGACATGTCAAGAAAAACCCTCAAGAAAACATTTCTTGAGGAAACATAACCCGATCTTGAGATTTTAACCTTATGGTGAACTATGACCTTCCTATTAAATTGTACATCATACTTGAAAATGGTTAAAGACCCATAGTCTATCTTTATAGAAAAACGTGAAAATAAAGACATATCATTTGGACCTCCATCATGTAATTATCAAAAAACAAAATATAGAGCTCCATCACGTGATTAAGACTATGTGATATTTTGTACTATAAAGAACCTCCAGCGATAACCTTAAAATTAAACCTACATCATTTGTTAAGTATTAATCTTTTCGAGTGACTCCTAATTTTTACTAATTTTGAGTATTAGAAGGTTCTTAGTGGATGTCATCTCACAAGACTAATATGTTCTTATATTAACAAATATCTTAAGAGTTGAGTTCAAGAGGATACCCTCTCAATTCTATTGACTAGTGAAAGGTGTAGTCTTCTAGAATGACCTACACTAGCATAATGCATTAAACTTTAGCATAATCATAGATTATAAATTTTTTAAAATATTTAGTGAAATATTTTAAAGCTTGTAAGATTTGTATAACATTTGTAAAAAAATTAGGAAATGAATTTATAAGCTACAAAAATAAAAAGCATGTTAGGATTTTCTAAATTTCTTAAAAAATTAATGAGACTTAACTTAGTTTTTAACAAGCTACTTTTATTTAACCATATATAAATTATAAAATTATTATTTCTTTTTAACAAGCTATTTTTATTTAACTATATATTATATTTATAACATCTTATAAGTTATGTGATGTTATTTTATGCAAACACTTCAAATGTTCATTTTTCATACTTTCCAAAGATATTTTATTTGATGTAAGAATTTAGAAAATATTTAAAATAAATTTAGCTTAACACCCTTTCAATCTTGGAAGATCCAAACAATTCATAGATCTTGTAATTTGTAGTTGTTCGTAGCTCCTCGACATGTAAATAATATGGTAATTAATACACATAAGTATATTATAAATCTTATTTTTTATTGTTGTTGGAAAAAAATGATCAAAAAATATGTAGACAGAAGAACATAAACGTATGAGTAACTTATGAAATTAAAATGAAATGGCCCGGCACCATAAATTCGGTATATGTCATTTTATATGCATATATTGTTTATATCACACACAAAATCACGTAGAAAACTTTTACATACTGCATAATTAAGTATAATATATGATTTGATGTGAAGATAACTATTGACCTACAACTGATAATTTCACGAATTAAAAAGATTTATATATTTTAATTATATAAGATCAATCAACACTAAAAAATATTGTACCATGGAAATTAATTTTATATAGAACTTTGAAATTTAACAATTTTCTGAGAATGTAGAGTATTTCATCGAGTATCATAATTTGATTCAATTAAATGTACAAATATTCTTTACTAAGTTCGGAAAATATACAACAAATATATATATATATATATATATATATATATATATAATACTTTTCACTAACTAAGCTTGCCATAAGATCGTTTCATACTCCAACACAAATGAATAATTAATCACAAACAACCTTAACACAAACATAATTACACTTGCTACCTGATTAATTAAATTTGATCACGCTGGCCTTGTACCAAATAAATTTTGATATGATTAGTTGTGACACAGATGTTATCCTCATATTATAAACAAATGAAAACTTAAAAACTCCATTCAACCAAACACATACTGCAATGTAAGGTTACACTCTTGTCTAACTTTGTTCTTCTTTTGGTGCTTAGTAGTTATTAAAGCTAAACCAAATAAAATCTTTTCGGGTGCCTTCTAATCACTACTTAAGTGCTGTTTGTCTAAACTTATTTAACATGTTTTGAAACTTATTAGATACTAGATCTCATTTCAAAAATAAGTTTTTAAAGTGTTTGGATAAAATAAAATTATAAAATTTATAAAATATTGTTAATAGTAATTTTATAATTAATATGATCAAAATTAAAAGATTTTATTAAGATCTTATACATAAGTTAGGAATTCGTTACTTTTTTTTGTCGGAACTTCTAAGACCCTAACATCTATTTTGAGAGCTTGTAAGTTTATTTTTCTAAAAATTATACCAAACACATGAAAACATTTTATAAGCTTTCAAATATATTATGAGTTCTCAAAAATTTTGTAAAATAATTTAAGAAACTTATAAAGTCACCCACATACCTTTGTTAAAAGAATTTGATTGTACTTTCAGTGGAGATTCTTGGTAACTTTGACTTATCCGTGGATTTAACCAATAGATGACAATTTTTGAGAAGAGAAAAATAAAAAAACTCTTGGCCATGATTTTCTTGGTACAAGCTAATAGATATGGAATCAAAGAAAGATCAACCTTGGTTGGCATTTTCTGCTTCTTTCTCTTTTGTTTGGTGGAACATAACTGTTAATGTTTGTAGACATGTGTCAGGAGAGACACATACTACAAGTTGTTTTCATGAAGCTCTTTTTTTTTCAGCTTCACTAAAAGTAAAGTCAATGGAGCACCTATCTAAGTTGTATATTACTACTAAGTACACTTTATTATTTCCTAAAATAAATTGTTCAGTTCTTTATGGTTTTTCTATTTAATTGTACATTAAATTTGCACATCGTACATTCTTACTATACATATGATTTGCAGTTCAATGGCTTTTATACTTCTAAAATAATGATCCTAAAGCTAAAAATTACCTGTGCAGAGAAAGACTGCTTGTTTATTATTGGAGTACAGCGGAGTCAATAGCAACCATATTTTTTCTTGGCCTTGTGATCTGTGGGTCAAATCCTCAAAGATTTGAGTTGAATATCATTTTACTTTGACAATACATATACATGTTGTCCACTTCCAGCCCAAATCTTTGCTTGGGACCTGAGAATATATCTATGCCTTGTTTATTTTTGGATAAACATATAGCATCCCAAGGATTTATTGCAATATTGTAGTTGCACAACTTGCCATAAGCATGATACCAGTGCAAGATTTCCTATGGCTTCTTCCTAACATGTACTCCACATGATAGATTCTTTACATGGCATGCAGCTCATGTGGTACATAGATAGCCACATTTTGAGTGATTAGATCCATAGCTAGCTCCCTCCAAATGTACACAGGCATTCATTAGTAGTATAAATTTCATAAAGCTTCTAGATGTGGTTTAAAGAAATAGTAGAAGGAAAAGGGCAAAAAGAAGAGATTTTTATGCTGTCACTAATTTAATTACTACATATTAGTACTAATGTACTAATTCTTAAATTGCACCTTAGAGAAAATTGAGGGCTCAAAGTGATTTTTCTTGGGACAACATGGGCTTGGTAATTATAGTTAGAATTTGACTTTTGAGATTTCCTTGTTGCCTCCTATACCTACAGAGCTGATCTTACAATGAAGAAGAAAATCTTTGGTGATGCTCCCTCTTCCTTTCCAGCATATTTCTGTGATTCTTAACCCATAACCGTTCCCTGATACATCACAACTTTATCAAATCTGAATTGGTTACTATCAAAAGTTCTTCGACAACGCGTACCTAATTATGAGTAATAACCATCATAACTTGATCCCAAATGGGAAAGAAACAAAGTAAACATACTTAAGAAATGTGTTTAGCAATTGTTACAGGTTTTAACTTCACATTCTCACGGCCCACTAGAATGAGGAAGTCTGTGGGTGGCTTTGGAATCTTTTGTGTTTTCACTGTTTTTTATTTTGTTTGTAGGATTGTTGTGGTTTAAACGACTGGTGGGTAAAACTACACAACTCACAGCAAACAAGAAAATATATGGAAGAGTAAGTCACTTTATGTATAGATTGATTTCTATTCCAAATAAATTCAATAAAATGGTTAGAGTACAAGGGTATTTATAAGTCTTCTCAAATATGAACCTAACCTAGTACATTACGTGCTAGAGATACTGGCCACTGAATTTATGTTAGAACTTGACAATTAGTCTATATGTGTTTTGAAGTGGTCTCTCATGTGTTAGTCAGACATCCTAGTAAATAAAACACAGATCATTGTTTTAATTGTGCATTCACGGTATCTCATTGTATGGACCATTTAGTGATGACCTATGCTATGTTAGTGTGTGTGTGTGTGTGTGTGTATAAAACTAGTTTTCAATCGGTGGAGGGCACTCATATAAGAATATGCAGCCTAGCTACAAGGGTATGTTGTGTGCATAAATAATAAAATGTGAACATACAACTATTATAGATATTAAAATGTTAAATGATTTATCTCATAATTTAATTTTTTTGATGTGATAGTTATTTAATATGATATTAGAGTTAGGGCAAACAAGAAATTCCGATTTCAAATTTCACGTTCACCCATAAAAAAATATTCCACCTGCAACATTTAATAAAATCTGTCTACACGTGAACGAGTGTGTTAGAGTTATTAAAATATTAAATGACTTACTCTCTAATAGTTTAAACTTTTGGATGAAAAGATTATTTAACAACAATTGATTTTTATTAGTGTATATTTCAATCTTAATCAGGAGAGGACAATCACTTTTGGAGAAAAGAAAAAACATTAGAAGCCCTTGTCCTTTCCTATCCATGATAATAATTCATGCACCATATGTCAAAGATTTCGTTCCTGATTGCCAAGATTCACAATGTTTTTCTCTCTATATATACCATTCTAATCGCTTTCTCCCTCCATCACCAATTAAGAGCTAAGAACTAACCTCTACTTATAGTCTTTGTCCTAATCCTTTCTAAAATGGCAAACCCTTCTCCCATTTCTTCAGAATTTGTTGTTTTTGTCATTACAAGCTATTTTATGTGCAGTTTGGGGAAGCTTAGGCCATGGCCTAGTCCACTCCCAAATGACATCCTATCGCTGGATGTCGGGACTAGGCTCCGTACTGATCCTGATTCCATTAGAATAGCTTCTAATGACTTTGGAAATCTTGTTCAAGAAAATCCCTCTGCAGTTCTTTATCCTTCATGCGTTGATGATATTGTTAATCTCATTAAATTCTCGAATAATTGTTCCACTCCGTTTAGTATTTCAGCTAGAGGCCATGGGCACTCTGTTAGAGGGCAGGCCATGGCACGTGACGGGGTGGTGGTGAACATGGCTTCTTTGAGTGAAAATGGGATTGGAATAAGGGTTTCATGGAACCCTTCCATAGGGTATTATGCAGATGTTGGGGGAGAGCAGCTGTGGATCGACATTTTACGTGCTACCCTGGAGCATGGCCTTGCGCCTGTCTCTTGGACTGATTATTTGTACT
Organism: Paulownia fortunei; assembly: GCA_019321725.1. Classification (NCBI taxonomy): domain Eukaryota; kingdom Viridiplantae; phylum Streptophyta; class Magnoliopsida; order Lamiales; family Paulowniaceae; genus Paulownia; species Paulownia fortunei. The sequence goes on along the minus strand of CM033105.1, from coordinate 3,324,864 downwards.
TGACTGTGGGTGGAACACTCTCTAATGCTGGAATCAGTGGACAGTCATCTTTACATGGTCCTCAGATCAGCAATGTTCTTGAATTGGATGTCATTACTGGTACATGTGATTTAATCTTTTTCTTTGTTATGTGGAGTGGTGGTTGGTTGGGGGTGGGGGGAGAATAGAACAGATATCCACATCAGTTGATCAAAGAGAAATCTTTGAGAATACTAGGTATCACGTACAGAACAAGATTACAAATAAAATTGTCGCTTTTGGAACTTTATTTAGGATTAGGAGCATGTTCTGTATGGACCTACATTCACAAGTTTCAAAATAGAATTTCTTTTGGATTTTGCAAGAACATAGGAACTAAATATTAGTAATATTTTTTATCTTCTAGGTAAGATTTTTCAGATCAAATTTTTGAATGGAATATTATTGCACGTGTTAGGTACACAAAAAAACAATAGGTCTTGAGACTCATGAACAGTCTGATGGATGGTATATCATCATGTGAATGATAGAATCTTAAAATTCCAAATGCATTACATTTTACTGATGACTTTTTCCATCTGTTTTGATTTAGGCAAAGGTGACTTCATCACTTGCTCCCAACACATGAATTCTGAGCTCTTTTTTGCAGTTCTTGGGGGCCTGGGGCAGTTTGGCATCATCACTAGAGCAAGAATCGTCCTTCAGAAAGCACCAACAAGAGTAAGGATAAGGAGTAGTAATTTTCTTGTGTGTGTGTGTGTAATATATATGCATATATATAGACATATATACATATATGTGTGTGATATATTCTCCATGTCTAATTTTTTTCTTGATGTCACATTTGCTGCATCAATTTAGGCAAAATGGGTCAGATTGCTTTACAGTGATTTCTCCATATTCACAAGGGACCAAGAGCATCTCATCTCAACAAATAGCCCAAACTATGTGGAGGGTTCCCTGATCACAGACCAGAGCCCTCCAAATAACTGGAGATCTTCCTTTTACTCACCTTCCCATCACTCCAAAATCACTTCTTTGTTGAAAAGCAAACAAGGCCTCCTCTACTCCATCGAACTCGTCAAATATTACGACGATCAGAGTGCTGATACCATTGATGAGGTACAATTTTCGTATAAAGACTGTTGAGTATGCTGCGATTTTTGAGTATTTTTATACGGTATATCTACACTATGCATGATTTGAATGAAACCTGCAGCCTGTATTCTACACCTAATATACTTTTTCTGTTTTTTCCCTTGTAATTTATAGGAACTTCAATTGTTGCTGAAAGATTTGAGCTTCATTCCTGGCTTCATTTTCAAGAAAGATGTTCCCCTGATGGATTTTCTTGGTAGAGTTGCAAGCAGAGACGATCAGAACTCAGAAGGGCAATTCGAAGCTCATCCATGGCTGAACTTATTCGTACCAAAATCCCGTATCCTGGATTTCAATGCCGGTGTTTTTGTCGACATAATTGGCAGGCATAACCAGACCTCAGGGCCCATTCTTTTCTACCCATTTAACAGAAAAAAGTACTCATTTTGCAGCCAACTTTTCTTCTGAACTTCACTTTTCCTTTTCCTTTTGGTAGATTTTTCTGTATTTTATTGTTTTTTATATTCACTTTAGCTAAACTAATTAACTTTGCAGATGGGATGATCGAATGTCTGCTGTCACGCCAGATGAGGACATTTTCTACACTCTGGGACTACTGCATTCAAGTAGGCCCCATGACTGGGGGAATTTTGATAAACTAAATAATGAAATAATCGAATTCTGTGAAAAGGCTGGCATCGAGATCAAACAGTACCTTCCACACTACAAATCCAAGGAAGATTGGATGAAACATTATGGTCCCAAATGGAACACTTTTCAAGAAAGAAAAACTAAGTTCGATCCAAGAATGATATTATCTCCGGGCCAAAGAATATTTACTTCTGTGGACTACTCAGATATGTGAGTTGCATAGGACTAGAATTTGTAGAATAATTAGGTTCATCACGAACTAGTTTTAGCTATTCAATGCACTATGTCAAAGTACTTGTAATGCAAATCTTGTAATGGGATGACTGAAGTAATGAGGTTTCATTCAAGGATTTTTTATTTTCACTTTTTTTTAATTATTATTCTTTAAAAGTGTCGAAATTATAAATTTCTAAACAATCACAACCATCAAATTAAAAATAAATAAATTATTGGGACTAATAGATTTGAGAATAAATACATCGAATTGGAATTGGTGAATATATTTGATTTATAGGTTAGTGGATGTTAGGGAATGATAGTAATCAATTCAAGGCAATCACTTCAACAATTATATTGTTGGAAATAGGAGTGTATGTATGGGTGTGACACGTTTGGACTTGCAAATTCTGAATTGTGATATGCTGTCCATTAGACGTGATTATTCTTATTGTTTTTTTTTTTTTTTTGTTTACTGAATTGATCTACTGCTCATTGTGTTGGGGACCAAAAGAGAATTAAAATGGATAATAATGAATTTATTAGAGTGTATTTTGGGTAATCTGGCTTTACTGATACTTACATTTTTTAGATAAGTAAGTATAGGCTTAACTCAAAATAATAGCCTGTTAGTTGGAGATATTTTAATATTGGTGGAAGTTATTTTTAATTGAATATAATGCAATAATTATCATTAGATTGATTATTTTTTAAACATTATTTTAGATTAAATTCATTCGTGTATGAGTAATTTGGGAATTTCGAATATCAAACCATTGCAGTTGATGTAAATGATCCTTCACTTTTCTAGTTTATGTAAACTTGTATATGAGTACTTTTGGTGTTCGTATTTAAATTATCTTACAATTTGAATCAAGTAAGTTTATAAATATATTGAAGTGTGGACATGTAAAAATAATTTGAATTTTGTGAATTTTAAGTATAAATAGTGAACATGTAATGAAATGTGATTTCGTCAACATGATAGTGTTTTTAAAACTTATTTTTGAGACCACATAATTGATTGTTCCGTAATAAGTAACGAATAACCAAAAATTTATTGGGATTTAAGAATATAATTAGTAATTCAATACAGAAAATTAAGCATGTACCCGTGATCCATCACAAATGATCGAGTAACACCTTTTCGGAGAACTTTAGGTCCAATTCCAACATATGTTAGGATCCATGCACAATGATTCACAATTTGGTATACTTTAGAATATGAGGATTGAGCAATGATGCCATGATATATTGTTCACACGATGAAAAGAGAGACAAGCCGTTATTTGTTGTTCCTTACTTTTCATGCAAAAGGGTGTGCAAGAAGAAACTGCTCATGATGATAATTGATATATATATATCCGCCAGGATATTATAATAGTGAAAAACTTTAGTGTTTACTTTGTAACAGTTTACATTAATGATTGTGTCGCATTGATGCACGAGGGTTTACAATTTTCATTTGCAGGGCGGCTAAAAAGGTTTGTAGATCAGTAGGGGCAATGAAAAAATATGTTCACATATAGAGGAGAAAGCCAAATCATGACCGTGATTAAAAAAGTGAAGCACCTTACACTTTTATCTTTAGCACGGAAGGATAAATGACAATTTAATCCATCATAAATTTTATTATATTTTTAAAATAATTTAAAAATGCATGATCTCTAAATTTATGTATATTATAGCATTTTGCTTCTAATGCCACTTTCAAGTCAAAATTTCATTGGACAATCACTTCGTCTCCAGCCTTTTTCCTCTCTTTCCCGCTCAAATAACAAGCAAAAAATTTCACAATATTTTTCGATTATTGTAAATGAGGAAGACGCAATAAATGATGATAATTTAATTACAAATAATGTCGATCGTGATGCTATAAATAGATGAGGTGATGATTATGAATGATAATGATGAATGTGTTTATATGACGATATATCAATTGAAATTCAGTATCCTAACAATAACAAATGATGAAAAGGTTTTTTGTTGAAAATTTTAACTAAAAAATATTATTGGAGGTCAAAGTATTATAATAAATATAAATTAAGAGATTAAAATTCTTTAAGTTATTTTTTGAAAATAATATGTCAAAATAGTAAAATTTGAGGGGATGAATTTAGGAATTTGTAGTTTCAATGTAACTTTTATAAGGAGTGATGGACTGTCACTCAATAATGAATGCCAAAATTTGAACTGATACGAGATTGTAGGCTATAATTGGAATTGAGGGATAATTAAAAAAAAATATTATGTACTTCTACATTTTAAAAAGTAGTAAAGAAAATCATATTAAATTAGTGGACAAAAATGCCCCCCCCCCCCCCCCCCCTCTCTCTCTCTGCATATACATTTATACGTATGTGTGTGTCAGTGAATAATATAAATTACCTTTATTTATTAAAAAATATATATAATAAAACTTACACAAACGGGTATTGAATAAATATTTCTCCATTTATCTCAAATTTAGGTCTCCTGTTTTTATTTTTTGGAGTGATTTTTCCCCAAAACTACTCTTTATCTTAAAGATATGATGCGGTAATAAAAATAACTATTTTTTATGGCAATATTATAGAAACATATAGAAAAACTCAGTTGTTAAACTTTGATAAATAAAACTGCGTGCAGGGTCATTAAATGGGGGCAACATTTTCGAATGTAGAGAGTATTTTTAATGTATGGTTATTGTTGTTATTATCATTGAGTATAGACTATATTTACAGTAAGTAACTACCATAATAGCTAGTTATTATAAATAAAACAAAACTCCTTATATTTTATATATTTTAATAATTAAAATTAATCAATAATAATCATTTTAAGTACATTCATATTACAAAAATAAATAACAATTTAATGTTATTACTACACGAAAAGTTCCAGGGACTGATTATAGTTTAATTGTAAAATTAAGTCCAATAATGAATATTAACAATTAATAATTTTAATTGGTTTATTATTATGTATTAATAAGTTTAAAGGATTTTACAAGTAATGAATAAATAGAGGTTTTCAAGCCAGCTGAGTGCTATTAGTAACTAGCTTATTATTTGCACATTATTAGATTTATATAATATTATTAGTAAGAGTTAATTTCAATTTACCCCTATTCTCATTCACTATCACTTTATCTACCTTTACTCTTAATAACTTTACCTTAATATATTCTAAAAATTATATACTTTTTACCTCATGTTGTTAACAAATGATTGAATTACCCTTATTCTTTATTTTTAGTATTTAATTTATTTTATTTTAATATTCTAATTATATTTTAATATTAATCAACTTGCATTTATATTTTAATATTTTTTTACTTTATTTAATTAACAGTTAATATTATATAAGAGTAAAGTGGTACAATTTAAAGTATAGAGAGATATTGTGATATAAAAAAAAAGTAGAAAAGAGCAAAATAGAATTAACCCTATTGATAATTTTGCATGCATAATTAATAGAATAGTGTATGTGCGTGCACGTGCGTACTCACATCTCCGCACGGACACATATACGAATATGTATGTATGCATATATCTTTGTATGTATATATGTATATACATATACATATATGTGCATTAACATATATAATGCCCAATTACTAGGGAAACTATTTCTAATACCTTATTTATTGAAATTGTTTATTGAGTCCCAAATATGTGAGATTTTTCAATTTTTTGATGAATTGCTTTTCTTTGCAAAAATCATTAAGCATAACAAATATTAAAATTTGATTTCAGGTAAACAACGATACCCAATTTGGATGGCCTTTTTTTATTGAAAAATCGAATTCAAAAATAATAGTTTAGAATTAGTGATGTCACATTATTATTTTATTTCTTAAACTATATGATACTTTGAAAATCTAAGACATTTTAAGTCATAAAGTATTATTTTTGAACAAAAAAAGAGAAGATTGTGGACAGTAGGAGTCATATTTTCCCTAGCTTGGTTAGTTTCATTTCCAAACAACATATTCTTAATTTTTAATATTAAAGATTCTGAAAATGCATTTGTCTTGCTTATTTTAATAAGAAAATAATCTTTATTTTTATTTTCAAATTTTTTGGTCAAAGTTGAAAATGAAATCAGCTACCAATTTTTTTTTCAGGCCTATAAATATTTTATTTTTTTCATGCAAAAAAATCATAAAATAAAATAATTTTATTTCCAAATTTTTATAGTCAATATAGAAATATAACTAATTCAGAATATAATTTTATTTTGCACAAAAATCTAATAAAAATATTTCTAATTTTAAAACTATTGGAAACAGGAGATTGAAAATAAAAACAAACGAGCCAAATCCAAAGTATCGTGAAAACTATCTCCACCTGTATTATATCACTCGGTTGCTGTAGTACTAATGTTCGTCTGACATTTGTCTCTTTCTTTTTATGTAATTTGTGTCTCTCTTGGTATTTTTACGAATTTAAGTTGAAGGACATGGGTAAAATACAAATGGTTAGAACTTCTTCTATTATACGAATATACTATATGTAAGTATAAATAATTAAAAATACTATTTATTCTATATTTTAGGAATTTTAGTAAATAAATCTTATACTTCAAATTTGATTCGATTGATATACATATTATGTATATATTTCGTATATACTTAATGGATTGAATTTGGCAGTAAAATTGGAATTCTTTCTTGCCATCCTTTTTAGAGAGGGGAAACTTAAAAAGTATATTAAAATAGTTACAAATAGTACAATTAATACATAGCAATATACATCTTAATAATATATAAAATATCAAGAATAATAAACCGTTATCTCTATATTGTGTCAAAATCATAATTTGTAACACATAAAAATTTATTTTTGTATAATTGAGTACTATACATAATAAATATTACTTTTGCTCCCAAATAATTTTTTCATATCCGCATTCACTTTTATGTCTAAGTGATCATAGTGTTATTAGAGCTGACCCATTTTTTTCCATTATTTCTTAAAAATATTTATAATATACACATATATATTGAATATCATTTTTTTTAATCCCATATTCTGACTAAGCAAGACTGCGATTACTATTTACCCAGTTTTATTATCTTAGTTTGAGAGAAACAAGAGAAAGAGCCAAAGAATAACTGGGGGCAACCTGCAAGACTTTTATGTTCAAAGAGTTATGATTGCACTAAATTCTGCCAACCCTTTACATAATCATATAGAAGCCCAAAAAGTGGATTCTGCTGAGTGTATATGTTTGCAGCTCCATCGATCTATCTGTATTATCTGATTTACTGACTCACTTCATTGTACATATATATATATATATATATATATATATATATATATATATATATATATATATATAGTAGAGTTATCTATTTTTGCTAAACAAATTGCACCTAAAAATACATTAAGTTTATTATTAAGTTTATTAGAGTGATCATCATTTAAAATCCTTCTATATTTAAATTAAAATCGAATCGAAAAAAGATAAAAAGTTTAATATAAATAAATATATATGAAATATGAAAAATTACATTATCTGTTTACTATATTAATAAAAGAGTAATCATAGATCTTCTCTTGATACATGTAATATATCTCATGATAGCAAATCGAGTCAATTTGGGCCAAAAATATGAGTCTGGGTCCATATTAAAAAGCATGGATGTTTTATAGATATGCCTTATTTTAAGGACAAAAAAGACAAATTAAGCCTATGTATATAATTATATATATATATATATATATATATATATATATATATATATATATTTATGAAGGACAAAAATCGATAAGGATATTTCTGTGATACATTCGTGCAACAAAGAAAAAAAATTTAAAAACATAATGATTTTTGTTTTGTACATGCGTGCATGCATTAACACAGAATTGGAAACACAATAATTCGTTGCCTATAACCATAATGATTGCTAACTTAACACGTGATGATTGATTAGGGCATGATATTCCTATCACCTATTTGATAGGTGTAATGATTTAAGAATGCTCAGCAAGGTTTGTTGATTACAGCCAAAAAATAGAAAATCTTTTTTGGGATTGTTGGAAGATTATTAAGCAATGTTCATATATTGTTGAGTTTTATATGAAATTTTAAAGTATATTCAGAAGAATTAAAAAAAATAGTATTTATAAATGTTTTACCTTCTAAGAATTTGGGAATATTTTGCTGAAGTTGTATAAAAGCCTACAAGGTAAAAACAAATAGTAAAAAAGACCACTTTAATTACCACTCACCGGAGCACTACTGTCGTTGTGTCGTCTGGGTTGATGGTGGTGCTTCAGTGGGTGGGTGTGACTTGGATTTTTTGGTTATTTTTTTAATATATGGTATTCTTTTGAAATTTTGGCAAAATATTTAAGAGTTTTATGCAATTTAACCCCCCAAAAATTCTCAAATTTTGATTTTTAGGTCAATTTTTGACTTTATGGCCAAATTATATTGAAATTGTTATTGAGTTAAGAGATGGCAAACTAAAACTGAAAAAAAAGAAGATAAGGTTAAAATTTAAAAATAGGTCAATTTACAGAATTATAAATGCTTTTTTCCAATTTTAACTCTATGATCCAAATTCTTTCAGCAACAATAAGTCCAATATGTTATATAATTAACAAGATACGGGCAAATTATGTAAATAGTTCCTTAAGTTTAAATTTAGTATCATTGTTGTCTCTTAAAGTTAAAATCATAATCATTCCTAATTATAATTTAATTCCACGTTCATCCCTCATATCCCTTTCTCCTATATTTTTGTTGGAAAAAATAGCAAGGCATGCTATTTTTAAAGGATAAAAGAGTCAAAATAAATTTATAAAGTTGTTCTTTTGTCACTAATTTTGTACTTTAGTTCCAGAATTTTTTATTAGGATATATTTGTGGAATAAATGATATAGTTATCTATTTTATTCAAAAAGATTTCAAAGATAAAATTCATATCATGACTTGGGTGAATAGTTTTATTAAACAACTCAGCAAAAGAACATAATATGGAAAATTACTAATTCCCAAATAAATTTTACATCGAAAACACATAAAAATATTTCTCAATTCCAAAAATTTATTGCACCAACTTTTCAGTATTTAACCATTAAATTTTGCGAAACTTTGAATTAAGTTATCATTGGGCTGCTTAGTTTAAGATATTAATGAACTGAATAATTCTAATAGAATTTTCTCTTTCAATTTTTTTAAATTGATAGATCTACGACAATTTCAATATTTTGTTCCTTCAATATTGAAAAACTTTATTTGAATTATAATTCTTTTAGAATCTTTATGAACTTAATAATAACTTATTGATTAACTTAAGACAATTTTTTTTGTTATTTTTAAGCGGATTGAATTTCAACAAATGTGCTCAAGGAGTAACTTCATTTTGGTACTTAATTATCAAAGTCGGTTCCCTTGAGTTGTGGAACTTGGAATATCGTCAAATTGTTATTTGTCATTAATAGAGTGTGAAATTTAAAATTTTGATTATATGGATGGATTTTAAATATTGAAAAACTTTTGAATAAAGTTAGGTCAAATTTTGAGCTTAGTCAATGCCTGGTCAACAGTGGTCAACGGTAAAAGCCAATCGTTTGACTTGGTCAATGCTTGATCAACAGCTTCTTGACTTGGCCAATAGGTTAGATAACTCAATTTGACTTAGTTTGACTCGATTTATCTCGGTGAGTAGGTTTAGAAACTTTCGGTGTAGCATAGCGGTGCTTCATAACTTCGATTTGACTGAATTTTTTCTTTTTTTCAACAGCAACGAACTCTTGTTTGTGGTTCTGATACCACTTTATTGAAAATTTATTAGTGAAATATTGATTACTCAAATTTTATTACAAGATATAACATTCAAATTATTCAATCTCAATACAACTTTACTTTTAACAAACTTTTCAAATCTTTCTATAAACTCTCTTTAGAAGTTTTGTTTCTAATTACTCTTATTTCTCTCTCTTTTGTTTGATGTTTTAACACTTTAAATGAAAGCTCTATTTATACTAGTTTCTAACAAATTTCTATTACTAAATAAATAAATAACTTAAAATTATAGTCATACATTTATTAACTAAATTATCACATAATTTTTAATAATCTTACCAATATTATCTAAAATTAAAAACTTCTAAAATTCAAATTAACATGTACTTGATTAAGATTTAGACTTGAAACAAATTTATTTTCAACACACACTATTTTACAAAAGTAAACTCAAAACTACTTCATATACTAAACTTTTTGGCGAATGTTGTACATAGTTCAAAATCAAAATCTTTTATGGTAGCATTATGATGTATGTTTGCCTTTTCTTCTTCCTAGTGAACGGAGATCAGCTACCTTACGAATAAAATCTTTTAATCAAAGGCCATCAGTTCGATTGTGAATTTTAATTTTATTAAAAACTAGAAAACTCAAAAAGAAACTATACAACACTAAAAATTGTTAAAAGACAACAATATCATGGACGAAAAAATTGTTAAAGAAACCCGTTATTTTTTCCATTGATGGGAATTGAGTTTGAGTTGAGTTGGATAAATTATTGTTCAAGTTTGAACTTTTATTGATTTTCAAAAATTATTTGAGCTTAATTTGAAACTTAAATGAGTTTTAATTGTGTCGAACACGAATCGAATTCAAGTAGTTTGATATTTTGATATATATTTTATTATTTTTTACTAATTAAATTGAGTTAGAATCAAGTTTCAAATTTTATTAAACTTAAATTATTATATTCAATTTTAACAAATCAAGCACAAAAAATTTATTGAATAAGTTTAATTTGTTTTTCTGACCATAACATCTAGTATAGCAAATCTTAGTTAAACATTGTAATAAGTTAACTATTAACACATTAAATAGCGAAAGTAGTTCACAAAGACTTTAACCTTTTTCTCCAAATTCAACTCCATATCGAGTCAAATGGCCAATTGATGTAAGACTGATCAGACAGAATTGAAAATTCTTTGGCCTGGTGACAATATCATTTTCGGATCAAACTTTGCTTTCCTTTGTTGAATAGTTCCTCATTTGGAGCCATGATTCTTTATCCAGTCTTGCTTGGATTTGTAATAAGCAAGATACTGCTTCGCCTTGATGCCACCCTTTTCGCATAATCTCACAATCTCATTGTTTAATTTATCAATAATATGTGATTTAGAGATAAAATCCTTGTGCCTAGTTCAGCTTGGGGTCATCTGAGCTCGGGTATTTGAGTTGGGGATGAGCTGAAAGGATAACACACATTAGGCTCATTGGGGTGACTTCCAACTAAAACCCTTCGATGCTTAAGTTAATTAAGTCTTGAGGTCGAGAGGAATTGGTATGCAAAGTGAATAAATGATGTAAAAGTTATTTAATGAGACATGTGCACCGTGTATTTATACTAATTGGTTCTCGTAGGTCGTACATGCTAAGGTCCAGATATCATGATGTAGTTGACTGACACATCCCATTTGTCCACTTCATCAATGGTGGGGAGCTTGGGTTGACTCTAACTCGAGACCGAGTTGGGTCGAGGTAAAAAAAGTACGGATCTTTGGGTATTTTTGGTATTTTAATGATATTTCGAGGGCACTAATGTAAATTCAGTACTAGGTACATCAACTTTTTGTGCATTCAATGTAGGGAAGTTAATTCGGACCATCTATTTCGAACCAATGTTTCATCCTGGCCGTTCGTTCAAGTTACCTTCCATATATATATATATATATATATATATATATATATATATATATGTATGAGTCCTCCTTTTCTTACCATTTACTTTCACTATCAATCCCAGGGTAAAGCGAACTTGCGAGCTTGAGGTATCTCAGAATGCATAGATTTTTCAACTTGTCAGAGATCAAATTTTTGAAGTAGCATCCTTAGTTTTGAGTTGTTTCTCTTTTCATTTCTATTCATTTTTCATTCAATCAGTCCCTTTCTTCATTGTAATAATGTCAAACCTTGTTTCTTTTGAGCGAACTCTAAGTGAGTCTGGTTTAAGCCCTAACGAGTCAAGCTCAAACTCGAGTTCGAGTTTTGGGGATGTTATTGGCCCTTAGGAGGTCCAAGTCGACCCTCTTCACCGAGAGGCGATCTCTGGACCTTCGTACCGAAACTCTGAAGCTGTTCCCGAAAGGAACACAACTGATGAGGAATCAGACCAACATGAATATCAAGATGACCCAGATTTAGAGTGTACTACTCCTTGGGTTTTGATTAGGTCCACAATTCAGGAAACAGAAGTTGCAAACATTAGGCGTTGAATTTTTATACCTGAGGACTATAGAATAATAATCATTGGGCATAGAGATAAGATCGACAAGCCACCTCCCAGGGGCTTAGCTTTTCACATTTCCAGCTTAGAGGCTGGTCTTAGGTTCCCCTTGTCCCATTTGATAGAAGATATTCTTACAGGTTTAGATGTATGCCTAGCTCAGCTTCTTCCAAACTATTTTCGTCACAGAATGGGCATTATTATTTTAATGCGTTATTTCCACTAAGACCCCCCATTTACACATTTCTGACATTTGAACTCTATTAATTCTTCCCCTAAAACTAGAGAGAAATGATTTTTTTACTTGACTCCAAAGCCCAATCACAAAATGTTGCACCACTTACCTTTCTCTATAGGTCCCTAGAAGGATAAGTTTATTTATCTGAAAGCCCTTAGGAATAGGTCGTGGAGAGTTGCTCATCAATGGAGAGTTTATCGTTCTCGACCTCAAATTTAAGTCTTGTCTCCTGGGATGATGGCTTCGTACCTAATCAACTTATTAGAACTTGGTATGAAGCTCATAACCTTCTTATTGAAGAGGTTTATGTTTTGGCTAGCCTTAGCCCCACTTCTATCAAGTAACTCGAACCTTTGGTAATTCTCTTCTCACTACCCTTCTTCCTGAACTCGAACTGAATGAGTATTAACATATTTTTATTTACACCATTTTAGAGATGGCAGTTGGTGCATCTATGGTTGTAAAAACCAGGAGAGAACAAATGGATGCTTTATTGGCTCGAGCTCGTCCTGCTATTCCCTCTTTGCAAGCTCTAATTCTTGAAGAGACTTCTATAGCTCAAATTAATCTGAGCTCTCCTGGTGCTGCACCTCATTCAGTTCCTTTGGTCCAGGATCCTCCCGCAGAAATGGTGACTACGAAGCCTGTTGACATGGTTTCTGGTTCTTCCAAACACTCAAAGGACAAAAAGAAATATTACTCCATGGAGGATAAGGGGTCGAAAAGTAGTGCCCAGAACAATGTGTGCTTTGGTTCGATTAGAGGCAACAACTGCTCATCACTCTATGGTGGTATGTATATTCTCTTTGTCTCATTTCTTTATCAAGGGTATTGGGTCTAGTTCCATCTTTTTTTTCTTTATCTCTAACTCTTGTTTTTTTTTAAATAGAACAATGCCATCATCCACCAACTAACCTTAAAAGTAGTTCACTAGAGGCATGAGTGGCTCTCATGCAATGATAGGATCAAAGAGGCCTTGGAGAAGCTTTGTACTATTGAAGAAGAGAAATCCAAAGCTGAAGAGAGAGTTCGATCCGAACTAGGTGGGCAGATTTCTAAGCTGAAGCGTGCTTTAGATAATGCTCAGCTCAAGAACGAAGAACTCCATAAGGTCATTGACGAGCCTGACTCTCAAGCTAAAGAAGTGGACTCAACTTATTATCTTGAGCGTGAAAAGTCCTTTGATTTGGGTCACATGGCAGGTCATCAGGAGTATATAATCTTCAACAAATATCAGTTGATGATACAAAAAGCATGGATGGAGAATGTCCGAGCTTTCATGAATTTGAACTCTTTTGCCACTGCGGTAGCTCAAAAGACTGTTGTCTATGAGTTCACAAGGTTCATGAAATGTTAAGCCCAAGCTTCCAAGTTAGAAGCCTTTGTTGAGGGATTTGCCCCAACTTGCCTCGACCACTTCAAGAATGAAAACCTTGAAGAGCATCTATTTGAGGATGAGGAAGAAGAAATCGAAGCTGATGAGTTCGCTCATCTTATTAGTGTACTCGGAGGTACTGGCAAGGTGGGAGGGACTTCAAGTCAAGATGAGGACACTGCCATAGAGTTCAATTATGATGGTGATGGTAATGCAACAACTGCTGAGGTAAGCTAGGACATGAGCTGATGAACTTCACTTTTTGGTTTTTGATGTCAAGGTCTATGTTAGCTAGGGCATTCTTTTTGTACATAACCTTGTATATGCTGGGACTTAGGGCACTTGTTGGGTAGATTTGAGTGCTTAATGCCTTTAAAGCAGTGTACATTTGTACATCTTTTATAAGTCAGTGAACAATTGTTGTTGGGTAATGATTATTTCTCTTTCTCTTTCTATATTTTCTATTTTTGAAGTAAATCCCAATTATTTTAGTTTCGTAAAAAACTTTTGTTCTTATTGATCTCGAAGTCGCATATATTTGGTAATGTATAGCTTTTTTGCAATCTCAAGCCAATCAGCTAATAATAATAATGGTGAGCTTTGAATTTAAATAATTCATAAAGCAAATCAACTAACCTCAGATAATTTTTCATCAAATTATTACGATCTCATCGAGGTTATTTAAGTATCCTATTGATCTCTCTGGATTAGTTTTTTGAGAATTCTCCCTGAGTCTGGGTCGTTTTGAGCTCGATTATCATCCTCAGGTCGTTCCAAGCTTAATGATCCTTCTCAAACTGTTTCCAGTTCTTTTGCCATGATTTTTTTCAGATCGTTTTGGCCTCTTTACATACAATCTTTGTGAGATCGTATTATCGTCATGGCCATAATCTTTTTCAAATCGTTTCGACCTCCTCGCTTACAATCTTTATGGCCATGATCACAATCTTCATGAGATCATATTATCTTCATGTCCATGATCTTTTTTAGATCGTTTCAGTCTCCTCGCTTACAATCTTTGTGAGATCGTATTATCTTCATGGCCATGATCTTTTTTAGATCGTTTCGGCCTTCTCGCTTATAATCTTTGTGAGATCGTATTATCTTTATAGCTATAATTTTTTTGTCAGATTGTTTTGGCCTCATCGCTTACAATCTTCGTGAGATTGTATTATCTTCATGGCCTCAATCATTTTTAGATCGTTTTGGCCTCATCGCTTATGATCTTCGTGAGATCATATTATCTTCATGGCCATGATCTTTTTTAGGTTGTTTTGGCCTCATCATTTATAATCTTCATGAGATCGTATTATCTCTATGTCCATGTTCTTTTTCAGATCGTTTTGGCCTCCTCGCTTATAATCTTCATGAGATTGTATTATCTTTATGGCCACGATGATAAATTTTTTCTAAGCTTTAGCTGGAGGGAAAGGCTCTAGAATATTCATCCCCTATTGGTAAAAAAGGCATAAGATCTGTATAGTTTCCATTAGGATTGTAGGTTGGTGAGTTAAGTTCACGTGGAATTGACATTTTTTGCACCTCTTGGCGAACTCTAGAGCATCCTTAGCTAGAGTTGGCCAAAAATAACTTTGGCGTAAAAGTTTTTAGGCCAATGATCAACCTCCTAAATGGTTTCCACAACTCTCTTCATGGATTTCTCTCATCACAGAGAGTGCTCTATCGGGACTAAGACATTTTAGTAGTGGTCATCCAAATAATCTCTTATACACTTTGTCATCTATTATTTGGAATTGGGACGCCCTTGCCGACATGCGCTTGGCCACTAAAACGATCACTTTTCTTGAATTAATGCCTGATGTTGTGCTTGCAAACCTTGCCAGAGCATTTTCTCTCTCATTTTCTATGCGCGCAGTTGGAAATCTTCGAAGTACCCCATTAAGTATTTTACCTTTCCCAAGTACTCCATTATAGATTTATCCTTTACTTCATAGGATCTTTCTACCTGTATAACAACTAATTGAGAATCATTGTAAGCAATGAGATGTCTTACACTGCATTTCAGTGCCATTTTTAGTCTTATAATTAAGGATTCATATTCTTCCTCATTGTTGGTGATCTCGAACTCCAACTTCAAAGTGAGCTCGATCCCAAATAAGTGGGGCCTTGTAACAAAATCCCTGCACTACCTCTTTTTGAGGTGGATGACCTATCTACATGAAGCAACCACGTCTCTTCCTCTTGAGGAGCTGGTTCTATCATTGTGGCCTTGCTAATGAAGTCTGCTAGGACTTGAGCCTACACTGCGATTCTGCTAAGATATTTGATATCAAACTCCCCAAGCTCAACTGACCATTTCGTTATTCTACCTGAGATCTCTGGTCGTCATAAGATTAAAATGCTGATTGGTTAATACTATAATCTCATGTGACTGAAAGTATGGCCTCAATTTTCTTGCTGCAATGACCAGTGCCAAAGCTAGCTTCTCTACATCTAGATACCTCTTTTCAGCTCCTTGCAATAGTTTGCTGACATAATAAACCTATCTATGGACTCTCTTCTCATCTTTTACTAATACCAAACTGACAACTTGAGCAAATACTGCCAAATTTAAACCTTACTCTTCAATAAAATTTTAATGAGTATAGAGCGAGTAAGAGTCAATCCCATGAGGATCAAGCCTAATTGATTTACTATCGACTCACTAATTAAGAATTTTAACTTCAAAATTACTAACCTAAAACTAAAACTTCAATAAGTAAACTCTAGAAATAAACAACAAATGGTCGGGGGATGGGAGAGATTGATTTGAGTAACTAAGTCGCAAAAATTAAAACTAATTAAAATATAAAGCAATCACAATTAAAACAACAATCAACAATCGATTAAAGTAGGTTGAGGTTTCATTCGCCGCCATTAGACAATGAGTTGTAATTTCATATCAATATTATGAATAATTTACCAATGAAATTATCAACCGTAGATAATAACAATCTCTACTACCCCAATCTTTCTTTAATTGCTCGTAGTATAGAACAAGTTCTCTATCTAATTTTCTACCTACCAAACAACCTAGAACAATCTCTCTAGATTTAATCTAATGAATGCATTAAAACAAGAAAGATAGATTGATATAAATAACAACCATACAAGCTCGGGTCATTTAACTTAGGTTATGTTTTCCATTACAATTAAAAAAATATCTCATAATCATTAATCATAATTTACTACGTATGATTAGAAATTCAAAATAATTATGGATCCAAATCTCTAATCTAGTTGTAGGGAGTTCTCATACCCAATTTGATTGCGCACCCAAACAAAGCAAGAAAATATCCATAAGACATTAAGTATAGAAAAATATAAACAACTTAAATTGAAAAATTCATCAATAATATCAAACATTCAATTACAAGAACCTATGTCTAGCGTTTTGAAATCACCATCAACCATAAAGAAAGTCTAACCTAACATGATAAGAAATGACAAGAGAATAAAAATTAGCAACATTGAAAGTTAAATAAACTTATTGATTGAAGAAGATAGTTGAAGTTGATGATGGATTATAAATGTCTCATCTTCTAAGTCTCTCAATTTTGTCTTCCTTGAAGCTCCAAAACCCCAAGAGTGCTTTCAAAATATGAATGAATATAGAGAGTGAATCTGAAAAAATTTTCGTGTGTTGAGAGGATAGTGTCTTTTTATAAATTGTGAGATGGTAATGTGATTTGGTGTAAAATATGTAAGGCTTGTTGTGCATTTGGTGTAAAGTGTGTAAGGTGTGTTACGAATTTGGTGTAAAGTGTGTAAGTTGTGTTGTGTATTTTGTGTAAAGTGAGTAATGTGTGTTGTAAAGTATGTAATGTGTGTGGTGTGATATATGTATCTAGTGTATACATATCACAAACATGTGCCAAAAGGTATAAATAGTCGCCACTCCAAGCAAAAATATCAATTTTGTTATAGGACCGGCCTAGACGCTAAAGAGGATAGTAAGCTCAACACCTAGGTGCCAAAACAGGGTGCCTAGGCACCGTTGCTACTATTTTTTTCTTCTCCAGTTCAGCGCTCTAATATTGTTCATATCTTTTCAACTGATTTTTGACCTCTTTAAAGGATGAATTAGCCTTTGATATCTTCATAACAATTATAACTCTATCTCTTATCTTTCTTTATACACTTGAAGTAGATCAATATCACATTTGTGGAGAATGTTATGCTGCAAGTACAAAGACTGCTATATCTGAAAATTTCAGTACACCTTTGACTTTTTAACCGAATTTTTTTCTTGAAATCAATTGAATTGTGATATGTTGCCAACATAAAAGTTGTAGAACTGTCATAGTAGATATGTTTGCAATAAATTATGAATCAGGTCAATAGGGCTTTGGATCACACATTGATGCCCAAAATACAAAAACTGTCATAGTAGAACTGTGTTAATTTGACCTAAGAATGCTTGTTTCAACTTTGTTTTGGCTCATTTTTAATCTTTTGATTCCTAAACTTCTATCACACCCAAAACATTAATAAAAACCTATTATTAACAAGAACAAAACAAGGAATACATAAAAGAATTGTTACAAAATATGTAAAATTATGCACTTATCAACAAATATGGAGAGATCAAGTACTATTTAAGGTCTTGGAAGGCTTACTCACATTCATTTGTCCATTGGAAGTTTTTCATGTTTCTCAAGATCGCAAAAAATGGAAGGTTTTTATCTACTGACCTGGATATGAATCTGTTCAAAGATGCTACATTCTTCGTGAGTTGTTGGACCTCTTTAACCGACCTGGGGGTGTTCATTTCGAGAATAACCCTAATCTTTTCTGGATTTGCCTCAATACCTCTTTCATTAACCATGAAACCTAAGAACTTGCCCCCTCAAACTCCAAATGTGTACTTGGTTGGGTTTAACTTCATTCTATAGGCCCTCATAATTGAAAATGCATATTTAAGATATTCAAGATGATCTTCCTCCCATGTACTTTTTACTATCATATCGACAGCATATACTTCTATGAACTTACCGATCTGATCTTTGAACATGAGGTTCATCAGTTTTTAGTAAGTTGCTCGACGTTCTTTAACTAGAATAACATTACCTTGTAACAATAGACTATCTTCTTAGTTACAAAAGTTGCTTTGGCTCGATCTTCTTTTGCCATGAAAATTTGATGATAACTTTGGTAGGTGTCCGTCATGCTTAAAAATGCACATCCTATTGTGGAGTCCACCAAGAGGTCAATCCGAGATAGTGGGTGTGGATCTTTGGGACATGTTTTATTCAGATCGGTGAAATCAATGCACATTCTCCACTTCCTAGTTGTCTTCGATACGACCACCACATTTGAAAGCCAATCTGCGAACTAGATCTCCACTACATATCCCACTTTTAAGAGTTTATTTACTTACTTCTCAATCATCCGATTCCTTTCTATTCCAAATCTTTACTTCTTTTGTTTAACTAGCTTGATGGAGGGATCCGCATTCAATCGATGTACTATGATTTCTGGGTCTATCCCTTGGAAATATGAAGGTTTCCGTGAAAATATGTCCACGTTCTCCCTCAAGGGCTGAATAACCATGAGCTCAAACCTTGGGTTCATATATGACCCAATCCATGTGAACTTATCTGATTTATCTCGCTCTAATTCCACCATTTTGTACTGCTTAGAATGTTCAATTCTGAACCCTTCTAACCTTGTCTTCTTATTCGATGCCTCTCTTGAGGTCATTCTGATCTTGATTTGAATAGCTTTCTTCGTTGTTTGCTTCTCCACCCCTTGTGTTCTCTCTTTTTCAATGAGAGATTATAGCACTCCTGAGCACTTTTTTGATCACACTCGACCTCGTCTACACCAGTTCTTGTTAGAACCTTCATCTCAAGGTAATAGCTTGACACTATTACTAGAAATTAGTTCAATCCTGGCCTTTCTGGGATCACATTGTAAGAAAATGGTGTATTGACCACTAAGTACTTAACCATTACTGTCTTCCTATAGGGCTTTTCTCCTAGTGATGTTGGCTAGTCGACCATGTCCAGTAGGACGACTTTACTTCCCCCGAAGTGCGTGAGCAGAGTGTTGACAGTGTAGATTGTTGTAACATCTAACTCTATTTTCCTCAATACATGCAAAAATATTACATCAGTTGAACTTTCATTATCAATTAGTACCTTTTGTACTGTAAAATTAACGATGTCCATTGTGATCAACATGGGATCGTTTTGACCTACTTCTGTTCCTGCTATGTCATGATCATAAAAACAATGGAGGTTGAACTTTGTATGTTCAACATGATAAGTGCATATTTTGACATATTTTTAGATCAAATCCTTTATACTTTTCTTACTTTATTCTTGTTAATATTCTTGTTTTATTAATGTTTTGTGTTAGGGAATAAATGGAAGCATGTTTTCAGACTTGTGCAGTTTTTGTAATTTGAGCATAACTTCATGATCAAAAGCTCTATGGACCTGAAGCTTGTTTCATTTGAAAGCCAAGAGATAGATGTACAATTTTTATGTTGGAGGCTCAGCCCAATTCAGTTTTGATGATAGCAGAAAATTCATCCAAGTAATTACACAAAATGGATCACCAAAATTCGGATCAGAGTTCAGCCCAGTATTGACTTATTTTACCAATTCGGTTATATATCTTGAGCCCAAATTTATTTTGGTCTGAAATTCGGATATGTTATACCCAAGAGGTAAATAAACAAGTTTGATGAAGACAAGATGGTGTGAAAATGTGTCGAAATGGTAAAACCATAGGCTGCAAGTTGCTGCTGATGTTACAGGGCGGCTCTTGGACATGACTCAGTAATTTGACCATATCTCCTTCGTCCGATTGCCAAATTTGACAAACGATATATGAAAATATATCAGCGTTGAAAGATCTACAATTTTTGTTCTTCACGTATCTTCAAAATCTGGCTGTATCTGACCGAAAAATGTAATTCAATTCAGTGGATGAGAAATTTGTGTAACAACTTACCAACTCTTGGCAACTAGCATACCACTTGATTAACCCCTCCATTATTTGTTTGGCCTCTAGCTTACTCCAAGTACTATAAATAGGCCATGTATTCAGCTTGTAAAGGAGGGGGGGTAGAGGGTTTCTTTAGGCTAAGTTATCTAGTTTGTATGTTTTCTAGTATTGTAAGTTTTCTAGTAGTAATAGAAATGCATTCTCTAGTTTCTCTTATATTTTTAGTCTTTGTTACTTTTATTATGTCTTTCTAAATTTTATTTTGCTGAGGAAAAAGGGTGAATCTCTTGATGGAGGAAGAGAAATGGTTATAAGGGTAGAAATTGTTTAAGTATGTTGTATTATTATTATTATTTTTGATCTAAACCCTACTTGTTTTTGTGGTGATTCTTGATTTATGTATCTCCAATGGCACAACAAATACTTGGGTTCATTTAGCTTATTGTACGGTTTTACCCCACCGACTGCTAATGTGAAACCTTGATTTGTTGTTGACGAAGGAGTACATAAATGCTTGATCCCATAAATAAGTGTTGGCGTTAAGAGATAATTTGCAATAGTAAGACAATATCATGATTACCTTATTGCAAGAGTTACTTGATAATATCTTCCCATTGGAACCTTCATTATGTATGGATTCTAATTGTGGCAATTAATAGAGGTAAAAAGAATAAATAACCATTTCTCTATCCAAAACTCAAGAGTGGATCCCTAATCCTCAGTACTTTTATTACTTCGGTTTTTTCTTTAGTTACATCATACATTAATTGTTCATATATTTTTGATTCACATAAACTCCATCTTTTATAAATATAAACTTGAATTCTTCAAACAACTTCCCTGTGGATCGACCTCGGACTCACGAGAAATTTATTACTTACTACAACCTGCACTTGGGTTTGCAACCTTAAAGTTGT
Organism: Paulownia fortunei; assembly: GCA_019321725.1. Lineage (NCBI taxonomy): Eukaryota > Viridiplantae > Streptophyta > Magnoliopsida > Lamiales > Paulowniaceae > Paulownia > Paulownia fortunei. The sequence continues at coordinate 3,303,193 of CM033105.1, read as the reverse complement.
AGCACAACACTTCATGACTAGTTTTTAAGGATCTGAAATGTTTTTTTTCTAGCATTGTGAGAATCTCCTCCACTTGGGCCACCTGCTATCATCTGGATGACCCCTCTTCTGTGCAAATTATCCCCAAGAGAGTCCTGCATGGCATGGGAGTGCTCTTGTGGGCGCTTTCTATTCTCCTCGACCTCGTATGTAATGTTGGGTCATTTCCATCAAGTGTTCCTTATCAACTGGTATGTCTCGAGCTAGGGTCGAAGTGAGGGGTCCTTTCATCAACTTATGGATTAACATATTGGTCATCATGTCAATCCTCATATCTTACACCTCCTAAGGCTTCATTATTGAATCTATTAATGAAGTTCCGAAGGGGCTCATCTTTTTTCTGTCTAATGGTAAAAAGATGTGTAGCAGACTTCAAGCTTGCTTTTAGCTTGCGAACTGATATAGAAATTTCCGTGTCAGTTGTTCATATGTGTTAAGTTGGTTTTATACTAACAATTTGTATGCCTTTTGATTAATATTTGGTTTATTTTCAAGTATTTATATTAATTTTTATGCATTTAATTTTAAATTTTGTACGTAATAGTAAAAAGAGAAGAAAAATAGAAAGAAACATAAAACTTGGTTAAACTTTAGAAGAACCTATTGTATGATGTTATTGAAGGTAGTACTCGTATTTTAATTATAACTCTTTGATCTAAAATTATTTTGACTTGATTTTTAAACCATTGAAAAGCTAAGATATTTATCTATAACTTCTATCTTTACCATAAAATCCAGTTCGATCTATTTCAATGAGAAAAAATAGGATAAAAAGTCTGCACTTGATTGAAACTTTCTAGTATGACACATATTGGTTTTGTAGACATAACTCTTTTCAAATATTTCATATTGATTTGATTCAAGTGGATATGAAAATCTAAGACATATATATACAATTCAGTAGAAGACACCAAAAATCAATTCATCTTAGAAGGAGGTTAAAAATGACTTGAAAGAGACTGAATACTGTCAAAGCACTGAAGTGAATGAGAAAAACTGCAGCAATGGAGCATAGACGCCAAAATAGGGCGCCTAAGTGCCAAAGAAAACAGAGAGCACAACACCTAAGCACCAAAATAGGGTGCTTAGGCACTGAAAATAGAGAGCACGATTCTTAGGCACCACTAGTCAGCGCCTAGGCGCTCCAAAGCGGAAAAGTAGGGTTAAAATGAGATTTTTTTTCCCTCTTTAGGGCATCTCACATCCAATTTTAAGGATTCCAAAAGCCTCCAAGAGAAAAAATTATATAGAGAAGGGGGGGGGGGGGGAAAGAGAGAACAAGCCAAGAAAAAAAAAGAAAAGAAGAGAAGAAGAAGAAGGAAGAAGATGAGAGATTTCTTCCAACATTTGAGAAGAAGACAGATACAATGGAAGAAATTCATACTCTTCCAAGTTCTATTTTATTTTCCTCTTTCTTTCTTTGATTATATTTATGAATATTGTTAAGTTATCATTCATTTTTACCATTATGAACTTTTTTTTTTCTAGGATTGTGATGCTTTAAATATTTGTATCAATTCAATTCTTGATTTAATTTTCAAGTTGAGTTTTATACATTATTCTTAATGCTTTCAATTACTTGGCCACCAATTGAATGATTTGCTAATCATATTGATTCGGGAGATGATATACGTGTTTAGTTCTATATGTAGAAAACTATATATTGCATGTGAGATAGGAATATACTTACATGGTTTGTGTGGTCTTGTTTGAAATTCATATAACCTAATGAATTATTGATTGTTGTAATTCACATAAGAATATAGTGGGTTAGTAATTGATGATATTTTCATTAGACCTTGGAAGACGCTAGTGGATAATTTAAGGATTCTCGACTATCACTTGAGAATTGAATTGAGATTGATGAGATAAATTATTCAATTCGAATTAATTATGGTAAAATCATAACTCTAGGCTTTTAAGTTATTGAATTTCATCATTAGTGATTTTTATTATTAGTTAGTTTAGTTAAATTTAATTTGTAATCATAAACACTCACTTTCGTTTATTCAAATAAAATTAGAGTTAACAAAATTTTAGTACTTAATAATTCAATAGTTCTCGTGGGAACGATACTCTACTTATCACTTTATTATTTGTTAACGAAAATGTTCACTTGCGTTCACCAAAATCCACAATATTTTTGGCATCGTTGCCGAGGATCTACAATAATTTTTTTTGTATATATATATTTTTTCTTAATTTTTATTTTTCTTTCATTGTTTGAGTGTATCCTAGTTTATAATCACAGGTGTTTTCTTGTGTGTGTGAGATGAGCGAAGAGTGGTAGACAAGATGACATATAATTCATACTATTGGCCAAGTGAATATGACATGAGAAATCAAGCTTCAACTCAGGCCTCTAAAATGAATCGAGTAGATGTCATTAATGCACTGGGTGCTCAAATAAACATCCTTTCAAAAGAGAGAGGAGAAATATTTTGCAGCAAATGTAAATCATTCACCATTCAAGCTGCAAAATTATCCTTTCTCCAACACTTATCAAGGATGGTCAAATCATTCTAATGATTCATGGAGAAATAATGAGAATATGATGTGGCATGCACCTAGTTACCCACCATTAGAGAAGAAGTGAAGCCTTGAAGAAGCATGAGCTCAATTCAAATGTACTATCGACCGAAACTTGTTGCGAACTGAACTTAGTAATCCATCACAAGAGAGGATTTTTCTTGATGCAACAATGACTCGATTAGTAAACACTCAGAGTCAATTCATGTTGGAAGCCACAACTGATGTCCAAAATCCATCATCGTAACTTCAAAACTTAGAGATCCAAAATTGTGAGACGGATAACATGTTTCCAACAAGACATCAAGATAATTTTCCATACACACTCGAGACAAATGGAGTGGGAGAAGAACATTGTGATGTTAGTTTGCTAAGTGATGAAGAAATTGAAACTATCTTATGGATTGAAAACTTGATGAATGATGAACAAGAGGGATCAACAGAAATACCTCTAGTGGAGAATAGAGAAAATGAATAAAATGTTCAACCAAGTGCATCTCAAGAGCCATCACTCGAAGTTTCTTATTCCTATCTTTTACAAAATAACAATTTTATATCAAATGTCGTGGATAATGATACGGGGATCTCATCACACAAGTATGAATTAGAGGATCACGAATTGGGAGATTGCTTATTAAAACATTCTATGGTGGAAAATAGAGGTGTATTTGAAGATGTTGACAAATCTATTATCCATATAGATTTTATCATCCCTGACATTGAAAATGATAGAAACGTCTCTCTTACACAAGGACAACTATTTTTGGTTATTGGGCATGCACTCAATAATATACAAAGGGTACTTGATCCTATGTTGGATTATACTAAATATACTTATCTTTGGGGATCATCTACACTTCTGGAGCATACAACGCATGGCATGAGAAACACTTATTCTTGAACCCCAGTTGAGCAAGGAAGAAGTCTGAAGACTATAAATTAAGCGCTTCTTGGGAGGCAGCCCAAGTGTTTTACATTTTTTTTATTTCATAGTTTTTTTTAGTTGTTTAATATTCATTTTTCCTTTTAGTTTGATGAATTTTTTTGTTTTTCATTTCAGGATCCAACTCAAGTTTGGGGGAGAATTTGTAAAATAAGGAGTGATATGCCACCAACTAATGAATGCACATTTATTATTGTTCTAGAAGAGGGGGATGAAGAAGTTGATGCAAACTAACACCATTCAGGGAAGTCTTCTATACTTTATCTTGTTTTATTTAACATTGTGGACAATGTTAGTTATAAGTTTGGGGGTCGATGTATGTGCTTGAGTTGGTTTTATTTGTTTATAGCTTTTGAAAATTGATGAATATTGCGTTTATGTATGTGCTTGACTTTCGTGGCATTTTTTTTTACATTTCTTGTAATCATTTGACATATTAAGAACATAGTCTTGAACATTTAGATTTTCTGTTTACTTAGAGAAAGTATATGTGAATTTGATGCTTTTTTCTTGCGAACTCAAATAATTCTAGAACTTGTTTGGTTGTCACTCAAGGCGAAATCCTAGGCTACATAATATTAAGGAAGTGATTTAGGCCATTTTTGGACCGTTTGAGCCATTCAAGTCATCCTATTTATGATGCATAATCTCTAGTGTTCCCGGTTAAGCCTGTTGAGCCATTTTTTTGTCACCCTACAAATCAACCTTAACCAAAGAATTGAAATAAACTATTTATCTTATATATTACCCCATACTCAGTTCATTGCTATTCTAGTAACATTATTTTGAGCAATGAAAGTGATTTTAAAAAAAATGGCAAAAGAGAGGTGGCGATTTGTACAAAACTCCCGAAAAATAAGAGTAAAGAAATATGAGAAAAGAGTGCAACACCCATTCTCCATAAAAACAAATAAGTTTGGGGGTGTAGCACTTAAAAAAAAGAATATGTGAAAACAAAGGGAAGTTGGAGTTTAATGAATAAAGTGGTATGACAGATCAAAAAAAGAAAGGTTCGCGAAGGTGTGAGACGAAAATGTGGTGGTGCTTATCAACAAGATTCTAGGATAGTTGTGTGCTATAAATAACTTGAATAACTATATTATCTTTTATCCCACAATTACCTTAGCCACACGTTACAAGCTTTCAAAGTTCTAATAATCCTTGATGTTGTGTTAGTATACATTAGTGGAGAGTGACATAAAAAAAACCTATGAAATTCTAAAATATACAAATAAGAGATCAATAATTTTGTTGTGCATTTGCATAAATCAATTCGAGCAGCAAAAAGTTAAGTGTAAGATTCTACACACACACTCAAAGGATTTAAAGATGGGTGAATTTGATACTTGAGTTGAAATCATGTATTTTGATGATATTTTGAGATTTTCTTGAGTTATAAACTCACAATAATTTTTTTAGGCCCATTTGTTTAGTAGGTTTGTTTATCACTTGATATTTTACTTGTTTTACTTCTTTCTTTTGCTTGAGGACAAGCAAATGTTTAAGTTTGAGGTATTTGTTGAGTTGGTTTTATACTAACAATTCGCATGCCTTTTGATTAACATTTGGTTTATTTTCAAGTATTTATATTACTTTTTATACATTTAATTTTGAATTGTGTAGGTAATGGTAAAAGTAGAAGAAAAGTGGAAAGAAACATAAAATTTGGTTAAAATTTAGAAGAACCCACAGTATGATGATACTAAGGGCAGTGTTTGTATTTCAATCATAACTTTTTGATCCAATATAATTTTGACTTGATGTTTAAACCATTGGAAAGATAAGAGATTTATATATAATTTATATATGTACTATAAAATCTAGTTCGCTCAATTTCAATGAGAAAAATTAGGATAAAAAGCCTGCATTTGATTGAAACTTTCTAGTATGACATATCTTGATATTGTGGGCATAACTCTTTACGCAAACTTCATATTAAGTTGATTCAAATGTCTATGGAAATAAAAAAACATAGAACTACAATTCATTAGAAGACACTAAAAGTCAATTCATCTTAGAAAGAGGTCAAAAATAAGTTGAAAATGATTGAATACTGTCAAAACACTAAAGTGAAGGAGAAAAACTGGAGCAACGGCACCTAGGAACCAAAGAAAACAGAGAGCACAGAGCCTAGGCACCACTAGTCAATGCCTAGACACTCCAAAGTGGAAAAGTAGGGTTAAAAGGGGATTTTTGCCATCTTTAGAGTATCTCACATCCAATTTTAAGGATTCCAAAAGCTTCCAAGAGAAAAAATAAGATAGAGAGGGGCGAGAGAAGATGAGAGATTTTTTCCAAGATTTGAGAAGAAGACAGATACATGGGAAGAAACTCATCATCTTCCAAGTTTTATTTTATTTTCCTAGGGTTGTGATGTAATTTAATTATGATGTTTTGAATATTTGTATCAATTTAATTCTTGATTTAATTTTTAAGTTGAGTTTTCTATATTATTTTTAATGCTTTCAATTACTTGGCTACTAATTGAATGATCTGCTAATCATATTGACCCGAGATGTGATATATGTGTCTAGTTCTATTTGTAGAAAATCATAAATTGCATGTGAGATAGGAATATACTTACATGATTTGTGCAGTCTTGTTTGAAATCTATAGAACCTAATGAACTATTGATTGTTGTAATTCACATTGGAATATAGTGGGTTAGCAATTGATGATATTTTCATTAGACTTTGAGAGAGGTTAGTGGATAATTTAGGGATTCTCGACCATCACTTGAGAATTAAATTGAGATTGATGAGATAAATTATTCAATTTGAATTAATTATGGTGAAATCATAACCTTAGGCTTTTAAGTTATTGAATTTCATCATTAGTTGATTTTGAATATTAGTTAGTTTAGTTAAATTTAGTTTGTAATTATAAACACTCACTTTTATTTATTCAAATACAATTAGAGTTAACAAAATTTTGGTACGTAATAATTCAACAGTTCTCGTGGGAATGATACTCTAGTTATCACTTTATTACTTGTTAACGAAAATGTGCACTTGCGTTTACCAAAATTCGCAATAATATGATACCACGGTCCCCATAGGTAGTCTACTGAACCATTCTTGAGCTCATCCCGCCAAAGTAGTGATAAAAATCTAGGCATTCATGGCCTCAGGTTGGCCATAGAGTTGCTTGATGTGATCAAAGACGATCAAGTGTTCCTGTGTATCCCTATTTCCATCAAATTTGGGGAGATCCAACAACTTGAAATTGGGTATGACAACTTCTGCTAAGATATTCATAGAGAAAGGGGATCCTCTCTTTTGTAGAGATAATGTTACTGCCCCCCTCCTCTTCAGATCATCCAGCTTGTGTGTAGCCTACTCAATTTGTTCACTAAGCTCATTTATGTCCATTCTTGATTGCATTTCTTCTCTGTATGCTCTATTCTTTAGCTCTTCTGAAACTCTCGCATGAGGCTTCATTGCCTGGCTTGCTACATCCTCGGCCTCATTCTCGTCCAGCCTGATCTTTCGAGTCTTTTTGTCCAATGCTTCGACTTTTTTTTCCTGGGGAGTTTCTTGGGGAAGAAAAGTCATCCCAGATTTGCCTGCTAATGTCCGTTCCTAACATTTTGAAATCACTAGCCTTCATGTGGATCATAGGTTTCTCCCATTCAGGTTGGTTGTCACAAAATTGAAGGGAAAGAAAGGGTGATGGTTCATGATGTGGTGGCTCTGTTGTCTTCTTATGTGTCTCCGTCATACCTGGTTCCACCTCAAGTTTTTCACAGACAGCGCCAACTAATTTAGAGATAAAATCAGTATACCTTAGTTTGGGTCGAGGTGATCTAAATTTGGGTACTTGAGTTTAGGATGACCTGAAAGGATAACACACGTTAGGCTCGCTGGGATAGCCCCCAACTAAAATCCTCTGACACTTAAGTTAGGTCTTGAGGTCGAGAGGAACTGGTGTGTGAAGTGAATAAATAATATAACAGTTACCTTATGAGACCAGTGCACTGGGTATTTATACTAATTGGTCATCGTAGGCCATACAGGCTAGGGTCCAGATGTCAAGATGTGGTTGACTGGCACATCCCATCGGTCCGCTTTATCAATGTTGGGGAGCTCGGGTCAACCTGAACTCGAGATTGGATCTGGTCGAGGTAAAAAAGGCACGAATCTTTAGGTATTTTTGGTATTTTAATGATATTTTGAGGGCACTAATATAATTTTAGTGTTTCGTACATTATATGATATTCATTGGGCCGATTGGAATGCAGTAGTGCAAGCATGCAGAAGATATCCTCATTTGGTGTTACTGCAGACATTCAGTCATCCGATCTGCACAATTTAACGTTGTCACAATTTAGCAAATACAAATCTAGCTAGCTACTAACAAAAATTGGGTAAATTTTGGATGTAAAAATGATGAGTGAATTTTATACCCATTAATTGAGTATCATTTATTTAACTCTTTGATTAATTTTCGAGATTTTTGTTAGTTTTATTATCATTTTTAATATTTATTTTTGTAGATTTGAAGTGGATGTACTAAAATTTACCTTCATCTTACATTTTTCAAAAAATAAAAAGTAAAAAATCAACCCGTGAAAAGCAGCGCCTAAGCGCTACCGCTACTGGAAAATGGTATCATTCCAGAATTTGCAGTGCCTAGGCGCTGCCTGGCGGATAACTAAGGCAAAATGGTATTTTTTTTGCTCTCTTTAGGATATCTCCCATCAAGTTTAAGTATTCCAAAATCCTCCAAATCAGATTTTTAGGGAGGAAAAGAGAGGAGAAGAGTGAAAACAAGCCAAAAAACAAGAAGGAGAGGAGAAGAGAAGAAGAAGATAAGAGATTTCTTCCATATTTTGTGAAGAAGATATCTACAAGGGAAGAAATTCATATTCTTTCAAGTTCCATTTTTATTTTCCTCTTTCTTTCTTTAATTATGTTCATGAATATTATTAAATTTCTTTTTATTTTCATCATGAACTAATTTTCTTTTTGTAGGATTGTGATGTAATCTAATTATGATGTTTTGAATATTTGTATCAATTCAATTCTTGATTTATTTTGAAGTTGAGTTTTCTACATGGTTTTTAATGCTTTCAATTACTTGGTCATTAATTGAATGATTTGTTAATTATATTGACCCTAGATGTGATATATGTGTCTAGTTCTATGTGTATAAAATCATAAATTGCATGTGAGATAGGAATATACTTATATGGTTTGTGTAGTCATGTTTGAGATCCATAGAACCTAATGAATTGTTGATTGTTGTAATTCATATAAGAATATAGTAGGTTTAACAATTGATGATATTGTCATTAAACCTTGGGAGAGGCTAGTAGATAATTTAGGGATTCTCGACTATCACTTGGAAAATAAATTAAGATTGATGAGATAAATTATTCAATTCAAACTAATTATGGTGAAATCATAACCCTAGGCTTTTAAGTTATTGAATTTTATTTTTAAATACTTTTTATTATTAGTTTAGTTTAGCTGAATTTCGTTTGTAATCATAAACACCCATTTTCGTTTATTTAAATAAAATTAGAGTTAACATAATTTCAGTACTTTATAATTCAATAATTCTCAACCATACTCTATTCATCATTTCATTACTTGTTAACGATAATATGCACTTGCGTTCACAAAAATCTGCAACAAAAAATGAGTACTTTTTTCGGTCAAGTGGGTAGAAAGGAAGACGCCAGAGGTCTTGTTAAGTCTGCGAATGATGGTGGCCAAAGCCCCATCATTGAAATCAATTATGTAGACTTGTTATGGTTTGTAGTTTTAAAACTTCAAAATTAAATTTAATCTTCAATTATTTTCGTAAAAGAAAATAAATTTTATAATATTTTATTAATTTTTGTAATGCCCCATTTAAGGTCATTATTTGCACTTAGTTTTTTGTTCCATCCTAATACTATATAGAGGTGTCTTATGAGTTTAGCTAGATACACACAATTATCCTCATACTTCTTGTTTTTTAAATATTATTTTTAATAGTATTTTTGAGTGACGTGATAAGGTCTTGTTTACTAGATTTTTTATAATTGTGCTCACAATCAGAAATATTCAGTCAAGCTTTTGATATATATCTGAACAAATAGATTACCATTTGACGTAATCATATACTTAGTGTATAGTTAGAAAGACTTTATCATGTATTTCATACTATCATAACTTTGGGATAACTTAGAAACTGAATGCGTCGGTTTTATACCTCTACCAGTGGTCCTTTCTGATTGTCCAAATTCCCGTAGGAAATCAACAAGTGAGACATCTCTATTGACATTGAATCCAGAAATGAATTCTATCTCTTTGAGCATCATCTGAAATTCTTGAGAAGAGCAGAAGAGGGAAGGAAAAGAAAATTATGACGTTACATACGAAATCTTCAAATAACCGCGCACAATATTTTATAATTTTTCCTTTTCTTTTTCCATTACACAAAAAGTGCATATACATTAAGTCAATCTGTATGGATCTTGCATAGTTTTAACAAGAACAGATAAAGTAATTGGTGAAAATGAAATAGTACCACATAAATAGAATTAGCACTTTGGTTATGGTGATACTTGACCAATTCTATGGAGTGGAGGAAACCTTGCTTCTTCAATAGTGAAACAATGTCAGATTGACGGGAAGGCGAGGAGAAGGAAGACCTCCATTCATTTATTGTACTCTCATTTGTGATTAGGAAACCTTCCACTTAATTTGGGGCAGTAGTTGAGATGAGATAGATGTTCTTGATGCATATTTGGAAACACTTCGATAATAAAAATTCATTTAGAAAATAAATTTTTTATTAAGTGCCTTTTTTAGAAGTCATTTTTCATTATTAATATATATTTTGTGAAACCTATATCAAAAAAATGCTTTACAACTAGAAGTTCATTCTTCACATGTAACTATGTTTGGTAAATTAGTTGGAAAATGCATTTTTAACATATATTTAACAATATTTTCCCTACTTATATTAAAAAAATTTTTTGCAGCGTATGAATTCTCAAATCGCTACATACTTTTTTTAACAATACTTTAGTAAATTATAATGCTATATTTTTCATCAATAATTAATTTTATATTTTTGTGTAGAGTTCTTCAAAGAAAATTCGCAAATCAAATTAATGAAAAAAGTACTAACTCATAGTTTTATTTTCTCTTTCAAAATTTTCGCTTTAATTTTAAATAATTAAAATCGACAACTATTCTAATATCTTTATTTCAAAAATTTAATATTGCTATTAAAAGTAGAGTAAATAAATTTGAGAAATATAACTGAAAAAGAAGAATATATGACATGTTGTATAAAAAAATCAAATAAGGAAAAAAGTACATATAATATCAAATTAAAAAAATACCGCTCATAAAAAAATAGAGCATGAAATACATATAATAAAATGAGTTTGCAATTTTATTTAACTGAAAATTATCTCAATTTTAATTAATTGATGATATCCTTAAACTAATAAAGGTGTACAACCTTAGAAAAAAGAAGTTGAATAATAAATTTTTTTGATTTATACTTGTTTAAAATTTTAAAAAGGTGAACATAGTTCTAAAGAGCTTTTAATGTAAAAAAGTATTAGGGTGAGGTTAATAGGGATAATTTAGATAGAAAGAGATGAGATAAAATAAAAAAAAGTGTCAATTTTTTAGTAACTTTCAAATAAAAATGCAAGAAATGGGTTTTAAGAAGCCACCTATTCTTACTTATCTAGAATGGACTTTTTGAAATATAACTTATCCTAAAAGTTCATCAAATATAAACTATTAAATACTTAAAAAAAATTAAATGGACTTTTATATCTAAAGGTCCGTTTGAAAAGTGATTCCAAATTATAATGGTACTGAAAATTCGGTATATACTAAAATTGAATATTTTTTTTAATTCATATTCGTACAAATTTTTCAATATTTTGGTATTCATTTTGATACCGGTATATTGATCCGGCATATCGTATCGAGCCGAATACAAAAAAAAAATTAAATATTTATTTTAGTAATTAATTATTTGGTTAATTCTAATGACTAATATTACCATCTAATGATGTTGCATGTTGTATTTTTCTTTTTTTTTTTTGTAATTTTGAAGCTCATAATTAAATTAATATCTTCTTATTGAGCAGGAATAAATAAGAAAAAATGAAGTTTAGTTGTGTATATTAGTGGTAGATTATATAAAGTAAATTTTTTATTTTTATTTTTAAATTCGGTCTTACAATTACCGAAATAAGTTTGATTTTTTTGAACCAAAATTTTTCGATTCAATTCAATTTGATTATTGACGAACCAACTTTTTTACTGTTCATTTTTTAAAAAACAAATTGGTTTTATTGAAATTTATACCGAACCGACCATAATAATTTTGGTATTTACCGAATCGATCCATATAGAATATTGGTGTACTAAAATTGCGATATACAAGATATATAAGAATTTCAATTCGTTTCGCTAGAATTTTACCGAATGATTCCCTATGGATAGAACACGAATCAATGATAAATCAAGGTAAGAAAATAAAATTAAGTCATGGTGGAAAACTACTTGCTTGACTTTGAGCATATATTTAATTACAAAAAGAGTAAAGTTACAAAATTTATGAATATATAACGTATAATTTTGCCTCTTATGGGAGATTGGTATGAAAAAATAGAATTAGGTAGAAATGAAATAAATTTAGGAATGAAATGATATATGTATACCAATTTTTTTGTTTGATATGTATAAATAATGAGAAATGAATAGAATCGTCATTTCTTATTTGATTTCAATTTCATAATTGATAATTAAAAATGAGTGATATAAATAAAATAAAATAATTTTAAATAATCAAAACAACCTTTAGTAGAAAATCACTTACTTCCTCGAGAATCTTTGAAATAAACCAATATAGATTTGCAGTAGTTATGACGCATCAAGGCATTGATCATGGATGAGATTCACAAACATCAACAAATATTTTGTTCTTAAATGTAAGATCATATTTGTAGGCATAGGAGGCAACAAGGAAATCTCAAAGTCAAATTCTAACTATAATTTACCAAGACCATGTTGTCCCAAGAAAATTGCTTTGAGCCCTCAATTTTCTCTATGGTAGGGTCAAGTGGAAAATTGCTATAATTTTTCTAGAAAATGTTTTGTATTTTTGCAAACAATAGATGTTATGACTTGAATTTCAAATATGTGGGTTCAAATCCTTAACCAGATTCTATTTTGTTTTTTCAAATAATGTATTTTGAACCTAAATCAATTTGGACTCAAATTTATAATGAAATCTAAATCTTTAACATGTAATATAAAAAATAATATATCTCTTATTTTTCCCTTTTCCTTGTACTATTATTTTGTTTAATTCCAAACAACTAGGAGCTAGGTATGATGTATATTATTTTTCCTTGTCTGAAATCGACTTATGCAGATGACTGAATCAGCACAGCTTCAAAACCAGGAAATCTTGCAGTCATGATGTTTATGCAACTCATTCTATAATAAATCGCTTGCGCTGTACTCGGTCAATTACTGATTTCAGAGATGGCGTTTTTCACCAACAATTCTTTTGATTCGATAACGATGGATTGAAAAGTCGAATATATTGCATTTGATTCATCCAAATATTTCACAAACATATGCAAGTATAATTTCTTGGGATGCTATAATTTTATTCAAAAATAAACAAGGCATAGATATTTCTCAGGTCCCAACCAAAGATTTTGTGTGGAATTGTAAACATACATTTGAACAAAGCAAAATGATGTTCAACTCAAATCTTTGAAAATTTGACTCAAAGATCACACAGTTAAGGAAATAGTGGGACTTCAGTCCCTGCATGCATAACATGCTGTGTTCTGTACCCCAATAACTGTAGGGGAAATGATCTTTGGCATCAGTTCCTATTATGTTGGGAGTGTTTCTTAGTGGACACAAGTAACTTTTGTTTTTAGGACCATTCTTCTCATGGAATGACAAAATTTGAATTTTAATGCATGTATATCAATTAATAAAAACATAAAATGTTTATATTTTATGTAAACATAATTTCTTGTTAAGAAAGTAGGCATGTTAAGAGTACTCAATTATACGATATAGAGTTTTAAAATGAAAGTTGTGAGTACGATTACAAACTTATTCCCAAAAGAATTGATTGAAAATTAATAATATTATATTATTGCTTGAAGTGATAAAAGTATTTATGACAAAATATTTTAAAAAATAAAATTTTATTTTAATATGTCTTGAAAAAATAAATGGAAGTATAAATTAATGATTTCTCATTATCAAATGTAGAATATATTGATGTACCATTGACTTGACTTCTATTACATAACAAGATCTTAAAAAGATTCATGAAATCAATTTAGGTCCACTTGACAAGTGTCTAAACAGTGACACTTGGGTTTTTACCAAACAAAAGTGAGAAAATTTGCCCACCAATATTCATCTTTCTTGAAGTCCATTATTAGTAGTACCAGGAAAATCATGGCAATTGATAAAACATTGTGGCTTATATATGAATTCATAGAGAGATTGAGGTCAAATATACCAAGAATCACTAATGAAGATACTATTAAATCTTTGTGTGACACTAATGCAATATGTTAGAATATAACTCTCACTTATTATGATAAAAATTTAATGATCTGATGCTTCAAAGTGCGCATATTCAATGATTTATTTCTAAAAAAATAATAGAAGTGATAATATTTTTTAGTATATAACAATTCCACAAATACCATAACAAGTAAACATAATATGACACCATTGCTCAGGATAATATATCTCTGACTTCTTACCAAAACAATTGAAAAGGAAAAATTTATCGATACATAATTATAAAATGTTTTTTTTTGTCACTTCAAATTTAAAAGTTCTATTTTTTAGTCTTTTTTGTTAAGGAAATGTCAAAGAAATGATATTGATTCGACCTTATATAACAGTCTGGGCCTTAGCCTAGAGAAAAAGGTGAAGCCCCTTCAATCAATAGATACCGGATATCTTAATGGGTAGCCCACGTGAGAAAGTGGGTGGTCTAGAAACAGTCCCATCGATCCCCCCACCAAATCTAGTGCACAAGATTTGGGCACTTAAAGTTAAAGCAATGTGATCCTGACTATTCACATGTCCAGGATCGGGGAAGAAAGTTACAAATATAATTTTGAAAATTGCTTGTTCGCAATAAGAACGAAACGCATGCGCTGTCGTGGTTGAAAAACGAATTAAATTATTGAGGATTGGACTTTAATCAATTTATTAGAAAGTTATTTGAATTTCGTTCATTAAGTACAATAAATTAATTTTGAATATTTTTTATTCAATCTATTAAGAATTTAAAGACTGACTTAAAATTATTTTGATAATTAATTAAAAATTATAAATATGAATGAGTATATCAAGTTATTCAAACTTAAATTATGTTCAATCTAATTTTTGCTGTGATATAACAATTAAGTTAAATTCAAATATAAATTTAAATTTAATAATTTTTTTTCCTTTTTTTCTTTTTTTCAGGAGGGTAGTGGGATTGGGGTGGGGGGTGGGTTATAGGGGAGAGTCAACCTTGTTACCTTGACTAAACAATGACGTCCCATGGGATAGAGGTGAGGAAACTCTTGGAAAGTAATCTAAAATCACATAGATAAATTAGGGTGAATCCAAGAAGATTTAAGGATTTTCTCAAATTTAGAAAGAAAGTAATAAATGCATTTTATTATTATTATTATTATTATTATTATTATTGTGCACTTAATTATAGAAATAGTACGTGAGCCTATTATATGTGTTGAATTTGGTAACGTCTAGTCGTCATCAATGGTCATTTTTTTATGCAATATTTAAATCAAATATATATTAAGCCTGATCAGTATAAAAATACATAAATTCTTATTCTATATAAAAATTAAATTTAAATGCTGGGATATTTTCATCTTTCGGACTTTTTTTTTTTTTCTTTTTCTTTTTTTCTTTATCATCAACCACATCAAAAATAGACTTAAGCAATATTTTCTTTAAGTTACACGATTCATCTATACCCTACGAGTCATATAAGGAGTGCCGAAAAGTTAGGAGAAAATGGAAGACATCACAACCTGTGAAGGTAGATTCGGTGGGTACAATTGGAAGATGCTTTACAGACAAAGATACATTACTACAACTTTTGAATGACATCAGTCTATGAGTTGTTAAAGCTGTCAACTTTCGTTCAGTACATGAATGTCTATCAAATTTTTGAAAAAGTGACCCGGGTTAATTGATTTACTGTGTGTGTCTGTGTGTGTGTGTGTGTGTGTGAGAGAGAGAGAGAGAGAGAGAGAGAGAGAGAGAGAGAGAGAGAGAGAGTTTTTTTTTTCTTTTATTTTTAATGTTGTGTTGCATTTGTTTTGCGAGGGTTAGAAAAAGAAAAACAATTTTGTTTTTATAATTTAATCTATCATTAAATTAATTTTATCTTATCAATTCAATTAATCAAATGAATTCAATCGTAAGTTGATTTAATAAAAATTAATTTTATTATTTTATTATATTATTATATTATATAAAATAATAATATAATAAATTAATTATTAAAAGAAGATAAATAATCAATAAAAAATATATAATAAAGTTAAATTTCAAATAATCATATACATATAATTAAATATTGAATTTAAACTTTCTTACAAAAATTTTTTTTATTAATTTTTAATTAATTTTATTTAATTTTAACTATTGATCGATTACATATAATAAATCGGATCCAACAACTAATTTTTGATTAAATTAATTGAATAGATCAATTAGATCAATTTTTATTGTAAGTAGTTTTGTTGTCACATGCTGTCGGCAATAATTTTTTCACGGCTATTCTAGATTGCCCCTCCAATATTGTTGTGTTCATCGAAGGATAAAATATAATAACATTATACCCCAGAAATTAGTGCAATATTTTGATAAATGTATTTCAATTAATATTTTATATACTTAATATTTATTTACAGTTTAAAATAAAAAATAAAATTATTAGAGTAGTGTTCGGTGTGCCAATTATTCTGGCCGTTGGCCGTTCTTATACTATTGTGAATTATTTTTATTTATATTAATATAATTTAAATGACAATTTTTATCATAAATTTATTATAAGAATTAGATAAAATCCTTAAATGATACATAATTATGGGATTTGGTTGCGCATATGATGGTGATCGTGGAATATGCCTCTAAAACTGTGATTTTAAAACATTCCAAGTTAAGAATTAATGAGATGGGACATTATTAATCTCGTTAAAATTTGCACATATGATGTAGGTTCGAAAGGAGGATGCTTCGTTCCATAGGTATTGATGTGGAGATACTAGTGCATGTATGCAGGTGCTTGTTGGGAACAAGTACATTGAATAACCCCACCTAAAAATTTTCAATTGGAAATATTTTATTGTCGAATGAAAATTTTCTCGTTATGATAGTGCAAGAATTAGTCATTGGATTTGATGCCTCATGGTAATCTTGTACATGACATGTTGTACTTTGATATATTTTTCGATTGCATGATAATTACAAGGAGTTTATATTGAGTGTAATATTTTCATGTATGGAGATTAATGAGTGGCCAACAAAGGATCCATCACCTATCTAGATGAATAGATGAACCTCCTATGTGTTCCACTGTACTTGACTCTAAAATTCTTGGTCAAGGTTGGATGAAAATTAGACGTGGGGTTTTCTAATTATTTATCATCGAACTAAACTATTAGGAATGAAAACATAATTATTGAGCTAATGGGGTTTCGACTTAACATCATGTGCTAGGCTTAATCGGGAGATTAGATGACGGAAGGACCGTACTTGCATGGTATTCGTAATTGAAATAAGTTTGTACATTCACCTTAAACTAGGAGTCATGATGCATTGTTAGGTGCTTCTCATGTCTTGTGAGTTCATGGAATTAATGAGTTAATTCCAATCTAATTAATTAATTAATTAGAATAATTAATTGTTCAAATAAGTTACAAGAGTTATGAGCCCACGGCTAGCTTAAAGTGAACCTAAGGGGTCACACATAAAACTTGAACAAGTTCATTTCTAGTCTAGAAATTAATTCAAGTGTTGGATTAAGTTAATTAATGTGATTAATTAATGGGAGTTAAATTAATTCAAGTGTGGAATTAATTCAATTAATTAATTGGACCTAATTGGATTAGGGAACCCAATTGGAATATTTAAATAATTAATTGGATCAATTAATTAAGATGAGTTTAATTAATTAAATGAATTAATTTAATTGATTGAATTAATTAAAGTAGGACTAATTGATTACTTAGGCTTAACCCCATTAGGTGTGGGCTTGTAGGAAGCCTATTAGGAAATTGGATTGAGAATCCAATTCTTAGAGGAAGTTGAATTGAAAATTCAATTTCTAAGAAGTAATAAGGAAAAATGAAAGTTTTTATGAGATAAGGAAACTTACTAAAAGAGTTGAAGATAAGAAAGGAAGTAGAATTCTACATAGAAAGGACTTGTGTAGCCTTTATTGGCAATGTTCTTGGACGTTTTTATGAGAATTTTATTGTAGATTTTTGTGAAAAAAAAATAGTTTTTTTTTCATCTCCAAAAATTCGTCCCTCCTTTGTTTTCAATTTCAAAAAGTTCACCAACTTTTTATCTAGTTTAATTCTTGATTTAATTATTGAATTAAGAATTAAATTAAACACCTAAAACACTAATTGTTAGTGTATTTTTGTTCCAAATAAAATTATTTTGGGATAGAATTATCGAATCGAAAACTACTAGCATATAATTCGGTTATGAGTGGGCACTTAAGGTGTGGATACTGTTAAAGGGATAACATTTGAGATTTTAGAAACGAATCAGATTTTAATCAAATGAGTTTTAAATTGAAGAATATGGAGATACTTTCATGTAAGGTTAACGATTTGAATCGTTTCAATCCTTATATTAGCCGAAGTGCAAATCAAGGTAAGAGTTTCTAAAACTTTCTTACTTTATCTATCAGAAAAATGTACAACTGAATAATCACAAAAGAGTTTTGGGATTCATTTTAATTATATGTGATATAATATATATTTATATTTTTAAAAAAATTTAAATTTCATTGCGTGTATGTTTTCCGAGATCGCGCGAACCCAACAAAAATATGAATTTAAAATATAAGATTTGAACTGCTAAAGTAATATGTGATTGTTTCTCAATTTTTTGAGAATAATTACATATTTTATTAATTGACGATATTATTTAAGAAGTCCAAAGCCACTCACTATCCCCAAGGCAATTAAAGGTTGCATTGCCGCTCCTCTTGAAGTAATACAGTGGTAAAGTGCTTGTAGCATCCTATGGAGGATTGGTGGTTCGAATTTCATGTGTCACTTTGGCCCCCTATGAGTGTACTCGCTGGTAGGTGAGCTCTCAAACTCTATTTTTGAGCCCTATGTAGAGTGTGTAATTGTATTATGATAAGAGTATCTTTGGGGCCTATATGGGGTGTGCAACTGTACTATAACAAAAGTATTTTTGAGGTTTATGTGGGGTGTGTAATTGTATCTTCACAAGTGTCAACATATTGAATATTCACTTTAAGTGTGTATAAATTTTTACAACGTCGGGATTTAGCTGAAGGTCGAATTAGGGAGAAGGTCGGCCACTCAAAGGATTAGTCAAGTCAATGACACCTGAATTATTAAAAAAGAAAAAAAAAAGGTTGCAGTTCCTAGGGCACAGCTAAAGCTTGCCTCATAAATGCCTTTAAAACACTAATTGAGTGAATTTATAAATACTTTCAGTAATTCGAAAATTCCAGATAATAAATTAAAAATTACAAATTCAAGAGCTACTTACCTCCATATGGGTTTATCATTCATCATTTATTGCATTCCTATATCGTATTATTATAAAGGATATCTAAGTAGATTTGTGGCTCTTTTCAACATTAGGAGACATCAAATAACACATTTATTTCATTTCTAACCGTTAAAGTTTTAGATGGGGTGCTTTTTTGAGTTGTTATCAAGGACTCACAAACAAACAAAAAGACTTGAATTAAGTCTTTAATCTTAGTCGCTTGTGAAAAAAATCAAGAAAAAGTCTATTTTAACTATCTTTGTCCTTATAAATAATCAAGTTTGGAATTATATTTGAGTGTAGATTGATAATTGAATAAAACGAGTTTCAACAAATTTACTTGATCAAACGAATATAAGTAAAGCTCAAATAACTTGATATTTATGCACATTGTTTATGATTATTTAACTTCTCTTGGGGGTTTGGTTTGGGGAAGATGTGTAAATTTTTTGAACAACCGATCTTTCTATCTTTTTTGAATTGAGTTGAAATTGAATTTCAAAATATTGTAAGAAATAAATATTCAATTTCGATTGTTAGATTAAAGAAACAATTTAAAATATAATTCTAATTAGTCATCAATCTTCAATTAATTCTTACATAACTTACCTCGTATTCAACCCTACCCATAATTCTAATCTGTTAAGCCCATAAAATTCCTATTCTTAATAAATGTCTTCTCATTCAAATTTAATTTTGCATATTTCTGATAATTTGATGATGGAAATTGGTTTTTGCAATTTCTAGTCTCACTCTTTTCAAATTTATTAATCTTGAGATATGATAGTCCAAGTTCTTTATCCGTGATCTCTTTCATGATTTAGAAAATATTAGCCATAATTTGTTTCCCTATTTGGTTTGTTGCATGGTGTTGTGTATATGGACTAGAGGCAAATGACATGAAGGCAGTTGGATTATGGATCCAAAATGGGTGCAAGCTGGACCAAATTTGGATCCCTTTTTGGTTTTCAATAA
Source organism: Paulownia fortunei (assembly GCA_019321725.1). Classification (NCBI taxonomy): domain Eukaryota; kingdom Viridiplantae; phylum Streptophyta; class Magnoliopsida; order Lamiales; family Paulowniaceae; genus Paulownia; species Paulownia fortunei. The sequence continues at coordinate 3,282,898 of CM033105.1, read as the reverse complement.
AAAGTTTAAATCAATTGGATTCATTTTGAACCCGATCTAGTTTTTCGATTCAATCAACCCGATCTAATAAGGACCCAGCCCAACCGTAGACACCAGCATCGACACTAACCCATGTAGCTCGAGCGCACCGCTGTTGGGTTGACCTTGCGGCAATAGCCCGAGTGACCTAATATATATATATATTTTAATAATTTAAACTTTTAAATAAATTTATATTGGTAGCTAAATCAAATCAAATCTTTTGATGAACTTCAAATTTTTTTAATTAATAATATGTCGTCATAGAAAGATTTCATCGTATTTGATTGGTGATTTTGGGAATTTTTGACCTCTATAGACATTTTTTCGGGAATCTGCGTGCAGTTTTCTACAACGGGATTATGTATTAATAGCCAAGATTTTCCTTGTACAATCTAACGACCTATATATATGGAATTGAAGAAAGATCAACATTGTCTTAAAGTGTCTATTGTCATAGTATTTTTATTGATGAGGGCCCGTCTATTTTTGCCGAAAGTATATATATGTTCACACTTTATGGTTTTATTTGCAACAAAAGAAATATGATTCTCTATGTGATGGTAATGAAATTTATAAAAATTTAAAGAATGGCTAGGGATTTATTATATTTTAAATGATATCAAGATTTTAAGAATTCTTGAATCAATCGGACGATTAAAACTAGATCAATACTTTAACTTATATCCAATTTTAATGAATTTAATATTATAGTTTTAGATTTTTTTTTTAATTCAATCTTTCTTCCTACTCGTTCCATCATCTTCACAAATCTCCCTTGTTACGTCCATATCAAGGTAAGAGATCGTGGTAGATCTCATTCCATCATACTTAGTCCTCTCAACACAATCTTTCAAACCAATTTTGCCTAGAAATCAAAGATTTTGAGTTGCAAATTCCTGATTGAGAGCTCAGCAATGATAATTCAAAGTCAAGTAATTACATCTAATCTTTTTCAAAGATACAAAATGATATCTAGAAATTGTAGCAAAGTTTCAAGTGACCACTCCATTCCACCTTAGAGAAAATCATAGTTAGAATCGGACTTTGAAAATTTAATTCCAATACCTACAAAACGTGATCTTTAAAATTTACAAGAAAATCTTTTGGCGATTTTTCCTATTCCCTTCCCCGCATATTTCTATGAATCTTTAATCATAAGGGACGAATTTATTTTATTTTATTTTATTTTTTATCAATGGCCGCCCTTTTACCGGCTCGACCACATTGGCCGACCTTAGGGTGTCGCCACTCCGAAGTGCAATGGAGATTGTCAACCTAGGCCATGGCATGGCCTACTTGTTCTCCCGTTGACCTTATCCAAGCAAGTATTCCTAAAGCAATGAATTGATACATCAAAATTCCATGAATCTTAAATTAATTAATTAATTTCAAAGTTCCTCTTGCGTGTACCTAATTATAATCATTAATGTCGCTTATTCCCAATTGAGAAAGGGATTGACAAAATAAACTATGCATTACATCCTAGAAATATTTATTTAGGAAATTTTCCTATATTAACCTGTTGACATTTGAACCAAAATTTTATTACGAGATACTGACATCAAGTCGACCCTTACAGTGGTTTTTCTTTTTTTTATGTTGGTCAAGAATTAATAAAAATAGCTTTTTTTTATGTTGGTCAAGAATGAATAAAATTAGCTCGATTTTTCTCACAATCAGTGTATCTATCCGTGGTCTGCATGATCTAAATTGACTATAAAACATAAATAACCATTTGAATTTTTTGGCATGAGAATCTCATGGCTTTTTCGAAGAAAAGGTCAAAGCATCAAAAGTCTTGTCCTTTCCTATAGATTTTATTAATATGTCAAAGATTTTTTTTGTTTCCTGCTAGCCTAAGATTTCACATCTTTCCTCCACGGTAACATGTCCCTTACGTCGTGATGGATTAATATATCACGATATACTGACTTGAATTGTTCATTGCAAGAATCACAAAATTAAAATGATCACTTGAAAGTGAAGTTTTATCTATTTTTTTTTTTCAATTAATCTGAATAATACCCAAATTACGAATTTTAATAGCTAAAGAATTATTTTGGAATTCAAAATTTGTTACTATGTGCCCAAATACATTATTTGTGCCAAAAATACCCTATTAAATTTTTCTTTCAGTAATCTATAATCTGGAAAAAAAAAAAGAAGAAAAGAAGAGCAGTAACTCTACATGATCATTACTTAAAGTGCAAATATGCATAACATGTGATTACTGATTGTCGAAATAATTGTCAAGATGCAAGTAATCCATGACCTAGATTCATTTAATCAATAATCATTATAATAATATTTAGGTCAAAATAATCTTGTCACATCTTATATCTTTTATATTCATTCCAGCACTATTTATATATATATATCCTCTAAACCAAACTAATAACACAGCAATCTTTCTTTCTAATGATCAAGTTGTCTTAATTATTACAACTCTCCATGGCAAGTCCTCCTTCTATACCTTCACATATCTCTGTATTATTATTCATCATAAGCTATTTAATGTGCATTGTAGCATATCCAGGGCCACGGACAACTGCACAATCACTCGAAAACGGGCTTCGAAATGATTCCGATGCCATTAGAAGAGCCTCTAATGACTATGGAAACATCATTCACGAAATTCCTTCTGCAGTTCTTTATCCTTCATCGGTTAAAGATATTATTGATCTCACCAAATCATCGAACAATCGTCCCACTACGTTTACCGTTGCGGCCAGGGGACGCGGCCATTCTGTCAGGGGACAGGCCATGGCGCGTGGTGGGGTGGTGGTGGACATGACTTCTTTGAGTGAAAATGGGAGTGGGATTAGGGTTTCTGGGAACAGTTCATTAGGGTTTTATGCTGATGTCGGGGGTGAGCAGTTGTGGATTGATGTGTTGCGAGCCACACTTGAGCATGGGCTTGCACCGGTCTCGTGGACTGATTATTTGTACTTGAGTGTGGGCGGAACACTATCTAATGCAGGGATCAGCGGACAAGCATTTATGCATGGCCCCCAGATCAGCAATGTTCTTGAACTTGATGTTATTACTGGTACAAGCACACCTTCATTTAATGTTTTTTTCTTTCTTTGTGTGTGGGGGTGGATCATTCTTAGGAGATTCCAGTTATTCATGTCGTGGGATTCATTATATACGAATGATTGTAATTGTCCAAAACCTCTTGAGAATTACTTGGGGTTGGAAGTTAACAAATATTCATATCAAATAAAAGAGAAATCTTTCATTGTACAAGGTATTTGAGAAGCATATACAGTCTCGTTGGACACTTTGCGTGATGGTGCATGCATATGAGGTTGATTTTTGCATGCATCTTACTAATTTTACACTTTTGTAACTAATGACTTTTCCATCCTTTTGATTAGGCAAAGGGGAATTTATCACTTGCTCGAAAAATAGAAATCCTGAGGTATTTTTCGCAGTTCTAGGTGGTTTGGGACAGTTTGGCATCATAACCAGAGCAAGAATTGTCCTAGATAAAGCACCAACAAGAGTAAGTACAAGATTGATCCTAGTGTGTGTGTGTATTATATATCTAAAAATTTATTTTTACAAGTCATGGGCGATACAACTTATGAGCCAATTATCAATCGAAGTCTAATGTAATCCAACGGAAACTTGGGATCTAGCCGGCCTCAAGTACATGGGATTGGCTGAGAGATGGATATGGAGGTGTGGGGCTGTTGTCACTGCCCTCAATTTACCCGACAGGGCCCAGCCTGATGGTTCTCGGGATGGTCAACAAATTAACTATATAGTTACATGAATTAATATAAAAAAATAGTGAAACCATTAGGCCTCTTAATTAAACCTCGACTAGCATATTCTACTATATTTAATGTGCCTTAAGGGGAGGAATTAAGAGGCCAAACCAGATATATATAAACTATACATTATATTCATTAATTTAATAATGTTGCTCTTTTTTTGTAATTAAATATTTGATCAAAGTCAAAGCAAGTAGTTTTTTTTGTGTAATCCTCCATCCCTTCCCTTTTATTTTCTTTCCTCTTGATTCATCACTTATTCGTGTTCAATCCGTAGGTAAAATGGGTGAGATTGCTTTATAGTAATTTCTCCATATTCACAAGAGACCAAGAACATCTCATCTCAAGCAATGCCCCGAACTATGTGGAAGGTTTCCTAATCACAAATGAGAATACAACAAATGAATGGAGGTCTTCCTTCTCCTCGCCTTCCCGTCAATCCGACATTGTTTCACTATTGAAGAAGCAAGGTCTCCTCTACTCCATAGAATTGGTCAAGTATTACGACAATCAAAGTGCTAGTACTATTGACAAGGTACTATTTCATTGTCATCAATTACTTTATCCATTGTTGTTAAAAGTATGCAAAAAAGATCCGTATGCAGGCCCACATGTAACGTTATAATTTTCTTGTTTTTGCTTTTTTTGAACTCTTCTCAGGAATTTCAGATGTTGCTCAAGGAGTTGAACTTCATTCCTGGATTCATTTTCAGTACAGATGTCTCACTTTTTGATTTCCTTAGCAGAGTAGGAAATTTGGACAATCAGAAAGGACCATTGGAATCTCATCCATGGCTGAATCTCTTCGTGCCTAAGTCCCGAATATTTGATTTCAATGCTGGAGTTTTGGCCACCATGATTCCCAGACTTAACGAGACCTCGGGCCTCTTCATTCTCTACCCATTTAACAGAAAAAAGTAATAATTTTACAGCACTCATTTTTGTTAGTAGATTGGTATTTGCTAAAGTGTGACAACATTAAATTGTGCAGATGGGATGATCGAATGTCAGCAGTGACACCAGATGAGGATGTCTTCTACACTCTTGCACTACTGCATTCAAGTCGGCCCAATGAATATCAGATTTTTGATAAATTCAACAATGAAATTCTGGGATTCTGCGAAAAGGCTGGCATCAAGGTGAAACAGTATCTTCCTTATTATAAATCCAGGCAAGATTGGATAAAGCATTATGGCTCCAAATGGGGAACTATTCAACAACGGAAAGCAAAGTTTGATCCAAAATTGATATTGTCACCAGGCCAAAGGATTTTCAATTCTGTCTGATCAGTTCTACCATGAATTGGCCATGTGATTCGATATGGACTAGTTTCGCCATTTAATGTTTTAGTAGTTAACTTGGTACAACGTTTGACTAACATTTGTTATAGTAGATGTCATGGCATCCCAATTCCCATCAATGGAAACAATAACGGGTTTCTTTTAACTTTTTTTTTTTCATTTCATATTGTTTTTTCTCATATTGGTCCTTCTACAATAATTTCCGTTTAGGCATTTTGGTTTCCTATATATGTGAAAATTCCCAATTGAACTGGTGCCTGGTGGGCTTTGATCATATATGAGGTATGGAGACGAACCAAGGTAGTTTAACAATAAGTATCTTAAATGAACGACCTCATTGCTCATATGTTTGAGTTACCTAACGAGAACCAACTACCATCTTCTTTTTTATCAAAAAACAGGTTTGGGGGACAAAATTGTTCTTTCCACTGTATTCATTATGCGTGTATATATGTAGTCGAGGTGTTACAGGCTTAGCGAATTTAATTCCAAAATTTTAATTATTATTAAAAAAATGGAAAAAAAAAACTAAACAAGCAATTTATTCTCTTTCAAACCTTCTATTAACAGAAAAAACCTTCTATTAACAGAAAGGTGCTTATTTGAGGCGTAAGTTGTTGCTAGTTCATGTTGGGAAAGAGAGACAAGATAAATGGTACGAATTCAGCGGAACTAGAAAATTCTTTTCTAACTTGCCGAATTAGAAATGAGATCAAACCAAAAATTTCAGAGAATAATGCAAGAGTAAAAAAAATGACACAAGTATTTTTACGTGAAAAATCCAAATAGAAAAAACCATGGGACTGTACTTCAGACAAAACTTCCACTATTTATATGGTAGGCTTATAAAATTTTTCATAAACTAGGGGATACACAAATAATTTTCAAGAGAATATATTTTGGATCACAAATATCTCAAGTTTCTCAACTTGGAATACTAAAGAAAAATAGGAAAGCTATTTTAAGAGAAAATAAAAAATTCTAAAATTTTTCTCCCTATTTCTTCTTTCAAAACACTCTATTTTTCTCTCACTCAACTCTATTATTTTTTTTTTCTTGTATGTTTTAATTATGAAATGAAAGCTCTATTTATAAGAAAGATTGATGCCAATTTTTGAATGTTTGATACCCATATTTTTTTGAAAGTTTGGTAGCTGCATTTTTTTGAATGTTGGGATAGCCACCCCATTTTAGTGGACTTATCAATAATTCTCCCTCTCTACCTCATATGGGGTGCTCAACCAAACCTGTCCTGCTTCTAGAAGCTTCAAACTTATTCCTTTGTAAAGACTTTGTAAGCATGTCTGCACCATTTTCATAAGTATGAACTTTTTCAAACTCCATCAAATTTTTATCTAGTATATCTCGGATCCAATGGTATCTCACATCAATATATTTTGATTTTAAGTGAAAAATAGAATTCTTACTCAATTGAATCGCGTTTTGACTGTAACAGTAAAGTGTATACTTTTTTTGCTTCAAGTTTAGTTCTTGAAGAAACTTTTTCAACCACAATATCTCCTTGTAAGCATTAGTCACTGTAATACATTATGCCTTTATTATGGATAATGTCATGCATTTTTTAAGTTTTGACTGCCAAGAGATAGCTCTTCTTGTAAATCTCATCAGGTATCCGGGTGTGAATTTTCTAGAATCAACATCACCAGCTATGTCTGCATCTATGAATCCATCTAACATAGTTTGATTATCTCCAAACTTTAGGCAAACTTTGGAAGTACCTTTCAAATACCGAAATATCCATTTCACTGCAGACCAGTGACTTTGCTAGGGTTAGAGAGAAATCAGCTAACAGCACCAACTGCATGAGCAATATGAGGTCTAGTACATATCATAATATACATTTAACTGCCAACTGCAGAAGCATATGGTACCTTTTTTATTTCTTTCTTATCTTTCTAACTTGTGGGACATTGCATCGAGCTAAGTTTGAAATAATCCGTAAGTGGAGTGCTGACTAGTTTTGAATTGTTCAAGTTGAATCTCTCAAGAACTTTCTCGATAGACTTTTCTTGAAATAGCCTCAACTTCTTGTTTGCCCTATCTCTCAAGATTTTTATTGCAAGAATTTTTTTAGTTGGTCTTAAGTCTTTCATTGCAAAAGACTTGTTGAGCTCTTTCTTCAACTTATCAATCTTATTGGCATTATGACATACGACTAATATTTATCCACATACAATAACAATATAATAAAGTCATCATCAGAAAATTTCTTAAAGAATATACAGTGAATGGAGCTGGTTCCCTTGCAGTCATGATCAGACATGCATGAACGAGTCAAATTTATTCTACCACTGTCTCGGGGCTTGCTTAAAGTCGTACAAGCTCTTTTTTAACCTATACGTCAGACTTTTTTTACCTTTGACTTTGAATCCATTCGGTTACTTTATGTAAATTTTTTCATTCAAATCTCTATAAAGAAATGCAGCCTTTATATCAAGTTGTTCAATCTCTAGGTCCAAGCTGGTAGCAATCCCGAGAACAACTCTGATTGAAGACATCTTCACCATAGGTGAGAATAGTTCATCAAAATCAATACCTTTTTTTCTGACTGAATCCCTTTACAACCATTCTCATTTTATACCTTGGTTTTGAGCTATGCTCATTAGCTTTTAGCCTATAAACCCATCTATTTTTCAGTGTTTTTTTGCCTTTTGGTAACTTTATAAGCTTATAGGTATGATTTTCTTGTAGGGATTTCTTCTTTTCCTTGATGGCCTCCAACTACTTTTCTTTCCAATCATATGATATGACCTCTATGAAATTCTCTGTTTCTTCCCCATCAGTGAGCATTACATACTCATGTGAGTTTTATTTGGTAGAAGGTTGTCTTTATCTGGTGGACCTTTTGACCTTTGCCTCTGGTGGTGAAACTGGGAAAACATCATCAACATGTATAAATGGTGTGAGATTCCGTACATCTCCCTCATGATTTAGAGCTATAGGCGAATAAACTAGATCTAAGTCATTAGGTTCATATAAGTTAGACTCACATTTTTATTTGGCATCATCAATTATCTAATCCTCAATGAATACGACATCTCTATTTTTGATGACTTTTTGTTAGTTGGATCCCACAATCTGTAGCCAAACTCTTCATGATCATAACCCAAGAAGATGCATGGTTTGGTCTTGTCGTCAAGTTTGGATCTTTCATCTTTTGGAATGTGCACAAATGCCCTGCAGCCAAACACTTTCAAATATTTGTATGAAACATTTTTCTCTGTCCAAACTTTATCTGAAATGCCACCATCCAAAGGAGTTGATGGAGAAATATTGATTAGATCAACTGTAGTTCTCATTGCTTCACCCCAAAATGATCTAGACAATTTGAAATGTGATAGCATACACTTGATTCTCTCACAAATTGTCATATTCATCCTCTCTGCCACACCATTATGTTGAGGAGTCTTTGATACGTACTTCTCAAGTCTAATACCATGATCCCTGTAATGTTGCTTAAATGGACCTTGGTATTCACCACCATTATCAGCACAAATGTACTTTGATTTCCTTCTTGTTTCTCTTTCAAACTTTGCTTGGAAATACTTAAAGACCTCTAGAGTTTGATCTTTAGATTTCAAAGTAAAGCACTAGAATGTTCTACAAAAATCATTAATAAATGTAACAAAGTACAAAGCACTACCCAGACTTCTATCTTTTATGTAACACAAATCAATATGCACCAAATCTGAAGGATGAGATTTTCTAGATGAAAAAAAACTCTTAAATGCAACTCTGTGTTGTTTTCTAATCAAACAATCAACACAGGTTTGTAGGTGCATATTTGTTACCTTAGGAAAGAGTTTTTTCCTAGCCAAACATTCCACGCCTTTCTGAGTTAAGTGTCCAAACCTTTTATGCCACAACTCAATGGAGGAATTTTTGACAATTGTAATGACATCTTCATTAGATAGTCTAGCCTGCATCAGATAGAGTGAATTATGTTTCTTACCTTTAGCAATAATGAGAAATCCTTTGGTGAGTTTCCACTTTCCTTCACCAAAGTAATTAACATAGCCATCATCGTCAAGTTTGCCAGTGGAAATAATGTTGAGCTGAATATCAGGATTATGTCTAATATCTTTGAGCAGGAGTCTATATCCTGTATAAGTATCTAGGATGATGCTCTCTATGTCAACGACTTCAGTCACACCATGATTAGGTATTCTGACTTTCCCAAAACTGCCACTGGTATATGATGTGAACATATCATGATGTGGAGTGATATGATATGAAGCTCTTGAATCAATAATCCAGTATGTCTGTTGGCATGATGAACTGATACAAACATCATCACAAATGATGACAATATCACCATCAGTTGCAACGGCGGTAATGTCTTTGTCATCTTTCTTATTCTTATTATTTCCATTATGTTGATCTCTTTTCTTCTTTCTGCAATTTCTCTCATAGTGGTTTGTACCATCACAATAATGACATTTTAAGTCCTTCTTGGACTTGAACTTCCTCCTGGATTTATCTCTGCAATTTAGAGGACCTCTGCTCTTGCTCCTTCCTTGTTTATCAGCATTTTCTACTACTAAATCTTTTGACTCAGAAGAATGTTCTTGCTCATTTTTTCTAGATTCTTCATTAAGAAGATAATCTTTGACCATTTGTAAGGTTAGTGCTCTATTTGGAGCTAAATTATTGACTGACACTACATATGTGTCCCAACTATCAGGCAACGAGTTAAATAGCAATAAAACAACCATTTTGTTATCGAGCAGTATCTTTATAGTGATGGATTGATTTATTAGAGCTTGGTATGCATTTAGGTACTCCATCATGTTTGTACCTTATTGATACCTAAGCTGAATAATTTTTCTAATAATAGAAATATTGTTCAAGGCATTTTCCCTCTCAAACATGGCCTCCATTTTCTTCCACAGAACATTAGTCTTTTCCTCATTTGCAAAATGATGGAATATACTATGCTCAAGAAAGTGTCGAATATACCCTATTGTCTTTTTGTGAAGAATATTTCATTCATCATCACTCATTTATTTTGGTTTGGCAGCATCACTATACAAGGGCAAATATAAATCCTTGCTGTAGAAAAGATCCAACATACTTGGATTTCAAATGGAGTAGTTCGATCCATTAATATTGAACATCTATCAAAAAGATGTCGATTCTTCTATTTTTTAATCTGCAATTGTAATAAAGTGGCTCTGATATCACTTGTTGAGAAAAATAGTCAAAATAAATGGTACGAACACAACATAACTAGAAAATTATTTTCCCTCTTGCTGCATTAGAAATGGGATCAAACTAAGAATTCCAGAGAATTGTGCGAGAGTAAAAAATATGATTGAAAGATTTTTATGTAGAAAACCTAAATAGGAAAAAACTAGGGGACCGTAATCCAGACAAAACTTTAATTATGTATATGGTAGGTTAACAAAATTTTTCCTAAACTAGGGATACACATATAATCCTCAAGAGAATATATTTTGGATCAAAAATATGTCAACTTTCTCAACTTGTAATATTAAAGAAAAATAGAAAGATTATTTTAAGATAGAAAGAAAAATTCTTGAATTTTTCTCTCTATTTTTATCTCAAAACACTCTATTTTTCTCTCACTCAACTCTATCATTTTCTCCTTTTTTTCTTGTGCGTTTTAACTATAAAATAAGAGTCCTACTTATAAGTAAAGTTGATGCCAATTTTTGAATGTTTGGTAGCTATATTTTTTTGAATGTTTTGATAGCCAACCTATTTTGGTGTAATCAGCAACAATTCAAACCATTAAAGGGAAAGATTTGCATGAGTCAGCACATGCTGCACTTGGAAGAGAAATTTGCCACCAATTTCAACAAAAAATGATATAATTTCACAAAAAAATGCTTGGAACATCTTCAACAGAAAATATTAAATTAGTTCTAGAAAAATGATTGTGCTTAAAACATTTTGGATTAATGAAATTCCGGATATAAGATTTCACTACTAAACAATTAATCATTTTACCTGAAATTAAGTGCAATTTATGTGATGCAAGTTCAAAAAATTTATCAAAATTCAGATTTATAACCATAGTTGAATCAATAATGTTTTCTTCTATTTTCTAGCCCACTTTGGTCTAAACACAATCATAATAAAAATAGTTTGGATTCACAATCCAAATACTTTTTTAAGTGGTGTTTTTCTTTATATCTTGATCACAATTTGATGCATAAAAGAATAGTCATTTTTCTTTCTATTTTTCTTCTCTTACATTTCTTTCTTTTTCACATAGAGTTCGGTCATTTTTTTGGACATGTTAACTAAGAGAAAAATAACATGAGATTGGTGGGAAGTCAACATGGTTATATGGGGTGGTTTTTTATTCTAAAAAATCACTCCTATCAAAATTTAATTTTTAAACCATTGGGTTGAATCAGCCATCATGGACCATCTATTAACTCATTTAATATTTCTTATATATTTAATTATTGATTTACATATAACTAGTTAAATAACAGTATGAAGTCATGAAATAATTAATTAAATTAAATTAACACCATAACTCAACTAATAAATGATTAATGAAGCACAAATAACAAAATAAAATAACAACTCATAATATAATCTAAGTTATTAATTGAACATTGACTAACAAGTGAGAATAAAAACAGTTATCAACCATTAGTTAATCTATATATGTAAGTAAAAAGTTGTATTTTATCCGTACAACATATATATACATACAAATATTTCATTCCCTATACATGTTATATAAGTCGAGTTATACTCCATTTTGATAATAATTTATAATTCTTATTTCAAAATTATATTTGTTAGAATAAGTCAATGATTTGTGTAATTATGGTTAGATAGGATATTATTCTTAAAGATTGTTTTCTTTATTATTTGATCTCCTATGATTATGGAAAATTCTCTCCGATCTTTTCTTTGGGTTATCAATAAAAATTATCAGAAAATATTATTTTAAATAGTTTTGACATGGTACGAGAGTATGGTTTCGTGTTTATGATTCTTTTCTTCTGATCATAATTTTCTTTCCATTGCAGAATATGATAAGTGTAAATTTTGACATATTTTTGTATCAAATTTTTTATACTTTTCTTCCTTTATTCTTGTTAATATTTTTGTTTTATTAATGTTTTGTGTTAGGGAATAAATGGAAGCATGCTTTTAGACTTATGCAATTTTTATAATTTGAGCATAACTTCATGATCAAAAGCCCTATGGACCTGAACCTTATTTCATTTGAAAGCCAAGAGACAGAGGTACAACTTTTATGTTGGAGGTTTAGCCCAATTCAGTCTTGATGATAGCAAAAAATTCGTCCAAATAGTTGCCCAAAATAAATCACCAAAATTTGGATCAGAATTCAGTTCAGTATCGACTTATTTCACTAATTCGATTATTATATCCTGAGACCAAATTTATTTTGGGCTAAAATTTAGATATGTTATATCCAAGAGGTAAATAAACAAGTTTGCTGAAAATAAGATGGTGTGAAAATGTGTCAAAATGGTAAAACCATAGGCTGTAAATTGCTGTTGATGTTAAAGGGCGGCTCTTGGATATGACTCGGTAATTTGACCATATCTCTTTCATCCGACCGCCAAATTTGACAAAAAATATATGAAAATATATCAGCGTTGAAAGATCTACAATTTAGATTCTTCACATATATTCAAAATCTGGATGTATCTGATTGAAAAATGTAATTCAATTCAGTATGTGAGAAATTTGTGTAACAACTTGCCAATTCTTGACAACTAACATACCACTTGATTAACCCCTCCATTATTTGTTTGGCTTCTAGCTTACTCCAAGTACTATAAATAGGCCATGTATTAAGCTTGTAAGAGGAGGGGGGTAGAGGGTTTCTTTAGGATAAGTTATCTAATTTGTATGTTTTCTAGTATTGTGAGTTTTCTAGTAGTAATAGAAATGCATTATCTAGTTTCTCTTATATTTTTAGTTTTTGTTACTTTTATTATGTTTTTATAAATTTCATTTTGCTGAGAAAAAAAGGGTGAATCTCTTGATGGAGGAAGAGAAATGGTTATAAGGGTAGAGATTATTTAAGTATGTTGTATTATTATTTTTATTTTTGATCTAAACCCTATTTGTTTTGTGGTGATTCTTGATTTATGTATCTCCAATGGCACAACAAATACTTGGATTCATTTAACTTATTGTACGGTTTTACTCCATCGACTGCTAATGTGAAACCTTGATTTATTGTTGACGAAGGTGTGTATAAATGTTTGATCCCATAAATAGGTATTGGCGTTAAGAGATAATTTGTAATAGTAAGACAATATCATGATTACCTTATTGTATGAGTTACTTGATAATATCTTCTCATTGGAATCTTCATTATTAATGTATTCTAATTGTGGTAATTAATAGAGATAAAAAGAATAAATAACCATTTCTCTATCCAAAACTCAAGAGTGGATCCCTAATCCTCAGTATTTTTATTACTTCGATGTTTCTTTAGTTACGTCATACATTAATTGTTCATATATTTTGATTCACATAAACTCCATCTTTTTAGAAATATAAACTTGAATTCTTCAAACAACTTTCCTGTGGATCGACTTCGAACTCACGAAAAATTTATTACTTACTACAACCTGCACTTGGGTTTGCCACCTTAAAGTTATAGCAAGTTTTTGGCGCCGTTGTCGGGGAAGGCAAGGTAAGTATTTAGGTTTGTTAATATTTTTCCTTTGTAAATATAGTTTGTTTATTTTCTTTATGGATATATAGTTATATGATATCGTAGTCATAATTCTTGACGTTTAGTATAAATAATTCCGAAACTTTATTTGAAAATTTATTTGAATCATCTCCACAAACTTCCACCATGGCTGAAAATGAAAGTATCCAGGATGAAAATGAGAATCAACAGGTGCGCACCATGCGCTATTACTTGTAACCTTCTCGAAATTCTTCTCATTCTTGTTTCATTTTTTCTCTAAATGCAAATAATTTTTGATTCAAGTCATGTATGGTCCCTTTACTTCCGAATTTCCATAGTTTAAACTCTGAAAGCCTTTACTTGAATTTAAAAGAATTTGATGAAGTATGTGCCACTTTTGATGATCAAACTTGCACAAATGAGATTGTTAAACTCAAATTATTTTCTTTTTCTTTAAAAGATAAAGCAAAAAATTGGCTTAATTCTTTAAAACCTAGGTCAATTGGCACTTGGCAAGAAACGCAAGCTGAATTCTTGAAAAAAAAAAATTCCAACTCATAAAACTAATACTTTGAAAAGACAAATTCAAAATTTTTCTCAAAATTCGAATGAAGCTTTCTTTCAATGTTAGGAAAGATTTAAAGATTTGTTGAATTCATGCCCACATCATGGTTTTGAAAAATGACACTTAATTAGTTTCTTTTATGAAGGTTTAACTTATGAAATAAAATAATTTGTTGAAAAAATGTGTAATGGTGAGTTTCTTGATAAGGAACCTAATGAAACCCTAGAATATCTAGATCATTTGGTAGAAAACTCTCAATCATGGCATAGTGTTAATTTTTTTGAAGGTTTTATTAGATCTAATCTTCCTAATAGTAATAAAGAAAAATATTACCTTAGTCAAGAAGATGATCTAAATGCTAGGCTTGCTAGTTTAACAAGAAAAGTTGAAGGCATAGAACTTAGAAAAGTAAAGGAAACCAAATCTGTGCAAGAGTAAGAAGTTTGTAGCAATTGTGAACTTTTGGGGCACTCCACCAATGAATGTCCAAACATTCCAGTACAAGCAAATTTTATGAACACATTCAAAAAACCTTTTCATTCTCCATATTCTGAAACTTACAATCCATAATGGAGAAATCATCCCAATTTCAGTTGGCGAGATGATAACCGTGCCCAACCACTGCATTAACAAAAACCACCAAACTTTCATTCTTATCCAGCTCCACATACAAAATCCATTGAGGAGACTTTGCAAGCATTTATGCATGAACAAACAAACATCAATAATCAGACTTCACAAGTTATCAATGAGATTAGAAGTATACTTTCAACACTGATAACTTCTTTGCGTACTCATAAAAAAGGTAAATTTCTTACTCAACCTCAACCTAATCCTTCCACTCAGTATCATGTTTCTTCTTCAGGTGAAAATGCAGTCAAAGAGGCTAATTCAGTTACAACTCTCGGAATGAAAAAGTTATTGACAAGACTATTCATCCCAAGGAGAAAGTTTTTAATCCACCTCCAGAAATAAAAAATGGAAATAGTCTTGACGATGAAGGTAAGTTTGAAGAAGGTAAGCCTGAAAATAATGAAAAAGAAAAATATTTACCTCCAGCACCCTTTCCTAAAAGATTGCAAGCAACTCAGAAATTGAACTCAAATGCTGAAATTTTTGAAATTTTTAAACAAGTCAAGATTAATATTCCATTGTTGGATGCAATCAAGCAAGCTCCGCCTTATGCCAAATTTTTTAAAGATTTGTGTACAATCAAAAGAAAATATCATGTACAAAAGAAGGCATTTTTAACTGAAAGTGTTAGTTCAATCATTCAACAATTCACTCCACCTAAGTACAAAGATCCAGGTTGTCCAACTATTTCATGTATCATAGGAAACACTAGAATAGAGCGTGTTTTGCTTGATCTAAGTGCTAGTGTAAATCTTCTACCTTTTTTCAGTTTATGAACAATTAAGTTTGGGAGAACTTAAAACAACTTCTGTTGTATTCCAACTAACTGATCGTTCGATTAAAGTTCTAAAGGGAATAGTAGAAGATGTGTTGGTATAAATTGATAAGTTTTACTTTCTAGTTGATTTCATTATTTTTGACACAGAGCCTATTGAACAAACACATACACAAATTCCTATCATTTTGGTCATCCTTTTCTTGCAACTTCAAATGCTTTGATTAATTGTAAAAATGGTATTTTGAAGTTATCATTTGAAATATGACTTTGGAACTAAATGTGTTTAATGTTTGTATGTAACCTGCAGAAGATGTCGAAGTATATGAAGTGGATTCAATTGAGGAACTTGTTCATGAATACTTTACTACTACTAACTCTTCAGATTCTTTGAAAACTTGTTTTGAAAGTGAAAGTATTAGTAAAAAGGCACACACTAATACTATCTCTAAATTTTTGCAGGTACAAGAAAAATATTTTTGGAAGCCAAGGTTAGAAGAACTTTCATCATCAATAGTAAAATCTATTCCATCAATTATTAAAGTTCTCGTGGTTGATTTGAAACCTTTGCCAGTTAATTTGAAATACTCTTTCTTGGGTGAGAATAAGACTTTTCCAGTAATAATTTCTTCCAAACTCGATTCATCTCAAGAAGGTAAGTTGATCGAAACTCTGAAAATGCATAAGAATGCTTTAGGATGGACCATTGCTGATATTAAAGGTATTAATCCTTTCATTTGCACATATAACATCTATTTAGAGAAAAATGCTAAACCTTTTAAAGAAATGCAACGAAGGCTAAATCCTAATATGAAAGAAGTAGTGAGAAATGAAGTCATTAAACTCTTAGATAATGGAATTATTTATTCTATTTCTGATAGCAAATGGGTAAGTTATACTCAAGTTGTACCTAAAAAATCTGGAGTTACTGTAGTCAAGAATGAGAATGATGAATTAATTCCAACTAAAACTGTTACTGATTGGCGAATGTGCATTGACTATAGAAAACTCAACTCAATTACTAGAAAATATCATTTTTCATTACCTTTCATGGATCAAATTTTAGAAAGAGTTGTGGGACACAAATTTTATTGCTTTTTAGATATATATTTTGTGTATAATTAAATTGCAATTGTACTTGAAGATCAAGAGAAAACAACTTTTACATGTCCTTTTGGTACTTTTACATATTGAAGGATACCTTTTGGATTATGTAATGCACCAGCTACATTCCAACGATGCATGCTTAGTATTTTTAGTGACATGGTTGAACGTTTTCTTGAAATTTTCATGGATGATTTTTTTATTTTTGGTATTCATTTAATGATTGCTTATCTAATTTTGAAAATATTTTGATCAGGTGTGAAGAAAAGAATCTTGTGTTCAATTGGGAGAAATGTCACTTCATGGTAACAACTGGTATTTTTTTAGACATATTATATCATCAAAAGGTATTGAGGTTGACAAATCTAAAATTGAGTTACCAATTTGCTAACACCAAAGACTGTGAAGGAGATTTGATTATTTTTAGAACATGCTGGTTTTTATAAAAGATTTATCAAAGATTTTAGTATAATATCTAAACATTTGTGTAATCTTCTAACAAAAGACACTATTTTTGAATGGATTAAAAATTGTGAAAATGCTTTTATTAAGCTTAAAAGCATGTTTGCATCTGCTCCAATCATGCAGCCTCCATATTGGACTTTACCTTTTGAAATAATGTGTGATGCTAGTGATTATGCTGTTGGAGTTGTCTTGGGACAAAGAAAAGATAAAAAATCATATGTTATTTACTATGCAAGTAAAACTTTAAATGATGCTCAATTGAATAATACAATAATTGGAAAAGAATTACTTGCTGTAATTTTTGCATTGGATAAATTTTGATCTTATCTTGTTGGCTCACCAATTGTTGTTTTCAGTGATCATGCAGCTTTGAAATATCTTTTATCAAAAAAAGATGCTAAACTAAGACAGATTAGGTGGATTCTCTTACCCTAGGAATTTAATGTTACTATTCAAGATAAAAATGGAGTAGAGAATATAGTGGTTGATCATTTGTCGAGACTTGTTTATGATGACTCGTTTCAAACCACACCTATTAATGACACTTTCCCTGATGAACAACTATTTAATATTTCTATTTTATCTTGGTTTGCTGACATTGTTAATTTTCTTGTGATAGGAAAGATGCCATCGCATTAGAACTCTCAAGACAAAAAGAAGTTTTTGACTGAGGTTAAATTTTTTTATTGGGATGATCCATACCTATTCAAATATTATCCCGATCAAATCTTTCGAAGATGTGTGTCTGGCAATGAGATATGTGTGCCTGACAATGAGATAGGTAATATTGTCAAATTTTATCATTCAAAAGCATGTGATGGTATTTTTCTGTAAAAAAAACTACTGCAAAAATCTTGCAATGTGGATTTTATTGGTCAACTCTTTTCAAAAATACTTACACTTTCTGTAAAAGTTGTAAAAATTGTCAAAAGTTAGGGTCCCTTTCAAAGAGAAATATGATGCCCCTACACCTCATCCTAGTGATTAAAATCTTTGATTGTTGGGGTATTGATTTTATGGGGCCATTTTCATTATCATTTAATTTTCTTTACATATGGTTGCCATAGATTATGTTTCAAAATGGATCGAGGCAATTCCTTGTCGAAACAATGATCACAAAATAGTGATAAAATTTTTGAAAGAAAATATTTTAAGTCGATTTGGAATTCCTAAATCTATTATCAGTAATGGGGGAAAATATTTTTGTAACAAAGTTTTCGGAACTTTAACGAGGAAATATAGAATCATATATAAAGTTGCAACCCCTTATCACCCTCAGACAAATGGACAAGTTGAATTTGCAAATAGGGAGATAAAATAAATTTTGGAGAAAACAGTTAACCTAAACCATAAAGATTGGTCTCTTAGACTTACCGATACACTTTGGGCATATAGAACTGCTTTCAAAATATCATTAGGCATGTCTCCTTATCGGATAGTTTATGGAAAACCTTGTCATTTACCTGTTGAACTTGAACATAAAACTTATTGGGCAATCAAAATGTTTAACTTCAACCTTGATGAAGCTTCAAAATTACGCAAATTACAAATTAATGAACTTCAAGAGCTGAGAAATGATGCATATGAGAATTCTAAAATTTATAAAGTAAGAATCAAAGATTTTCACGATAATAAAATTTCAAGAAAAATATTTGAGGTTGATCAAAAGGTTTTGCTTTATAATTCTCAATTGCATTTGTTTCCTAAAAAATTGAGATCAAGGTGGAGTGGTCCTTTTGTTGTAAAAAAAATATATCCTTATGGGGCGATTGAAATTGAGAATCCTAGAAATTGTAATATATTCAAAGTAAATGGACAAAGAGTTCAACCATTTCTAGAAAATCAATTTTTACAAGAGGAATTTTTTTTCTTTCTAACCTTGTTATAATTAGTGTTGTATATACTTATTTTCTCTGACATTATTATTTTTTTCTTTTAATTTTTTTCTTTTCCCAATTAAATAGCGGATAACGGTACTCCATGGCTATAAAAGTCGGATTTGTCTGTTTCCCAAACAACTGAAATCTTTATACAAATTTTCTTTGCTTTTCTCATTCTCTTTTCTTGTTCTTTTCAAAATGGGTGACATTTTTTTAACTCTTAAGAAGTGATTTCCTTTTCTTCCTAAAAATACAATTTTGAAAATTTATAAAATCAGGATTGAAACATTGAGGATGCTTAAGCATAAAGGCATCCCGGAGGACATACGATAGATAATTAAAGTAAATGTAAGAACAAGTGAGTTTTCACATTTACTTACTAGATACATGTCTGGTTTTGGTAAAAAAGCATATTCAAAAAAACGAAGGGCGAAAAAAATGAAAGTTTGTCATATTTGTGCTAGATAAACTTGCAACACAAAGTGTCGTTCTTTAGGAATGGTGTCTAAAAATCGAAAAGATAAACTTAAATTCATTATGGATGGACTGAGTAAGGAGTTTTTAGATCACATTATATTGACTCTTGAGACGCATTCATGTGGATTGGTACAACGTGCAATTCTTGATTTATGAGATCGTTTTCGAAATGAATATGAGCTTTATAGTCTTGGGAATGTGACATTAAAAGACCCTGTTTGCCAGTTTATAAGAAAACTGGATGGGAAGCATATCCTCGACCCATAGAGGGCGTTTAAGCCATTATTGAATGTAAAACCAGAGGAAGATGTGAGCCACAATCACAATTACATGTACCTACATGTGTTAGTAGGTAATTTTTATATTTCGTATGTGTCCTTATTTTCAACATTTTTGACAAAAGAAAAAGACATGCAATAAATGCATTCCCTGTTCACACCTCAATAAATATCACCATACTCACTCTATTTTTGCACAACTTATTTTCAAAAAAAGAAAAAAAAAT
This sequence comes from Paulownia fortunei, assembly GCA_019321725.1. NCBI lineage: Eukaryota > Viridiplantae > Streptophyta > Magnoliopsida > Lamiales > Paulowniaceae > Paulownia > Paulownia fortunei. Next base: position 3,262,701 of record CM033105.1, on the reverse strand, counting down.
AAAAGTTTCTTCAACTCGCAAATTTAATTCCATTTGTGTTTTTTGTGGATCCAATCTAGGAAAAAATTGTGAGTTTATAGGGGCAGCCAATAACCTTGGTAGAACTTTAGCAGAAAGAAAAATTCATTTAGTGTATGGGGGAGGTAATTTAAGGTTAATGGGAAATATTGTTATTTCTGCTTATGTAGGAGGTGTAAAAGTTATGGGAGTTATCCCAAAATCTTTAACAGTACAGAATATCATAGGTATGACCATTGGAGATGAGCTAAAAGTGTCACATATTTAGGATAGAATCCCTAACATGTTAAACAATGCGGATGCATTCATCATTATACCAGGCGGTTTTGGTACACTGGAGGAATTATTTCAAATTGTCTCTTGAGCACAATTCAACATTTATCAAAAACCGATAGGTATTCTTAATGTTAATGGTTTTTATGATGGTTTGCAATCTTTTGTAGATCATGCTGTGAAAAAAGATTTTATTTCAACTTCTGCGAGAAGAATTATTATTTCTGCTCTGACACCTGACCAGCTGATTGATCAACTTCTAGCATATGTGCCAAAACCTGATCCAGCCTTGGCCAATGTGGATTGGTCCAACATGAACAATGGTCGAAAACGCAAATTGAATTTGACTCTCAGTCTGTGATACTTATTGTTAATGATTTTATCTAATAGTATGTGCTTTTTTTGTTGTTTTAGCTTTATTAGCCGCATTTCAGGTAATATCTTTCAAACTCTACTTTCTTATCTATTTTTGACATTGGGGACGATGTTTCGATTAGGTTGGGGGAGAGATAATTGATATCATAACTTGTATATTCAATGTGTTTTTTCTAGTATTTAAAAATAAAAAAATAAAAAAATAAAAAATAAAAAAATAAAAAAATAAATATAAATCAAGCGTGTTTTTTTTATGGGTCCGTTGAAAGTATGAAAAAATGTGGCTGAGTAAAGGGTAATTGTAACACTTTTGAGACGCATCCCTATTTTTTGCATAACATGGCAGGTTTGTAAAGTTTTTAACAAATGTTTGTGAATTACCAATTATTATTATTTTTAGTTGTATAGGTTTTTCTAACTTCAATAATTAAAATTAAGTATGAATAATATGTTTGATTGATGATGGGTGTTGTTTTGGACTTTAATGTTGTTATTTGGTTAATATATTTTTGCGATAATTATACTCAAATTTTATTTTGCACAAATAGTTATGTTATTTAGTGTGAAGACAATCATGTCAAAATAGATAGTTCTTATGCTCTTGCTCTAATCGTCACTTGAATTTTCAATATGTAGGGGTTGAGTATTAGAATTTTTACTTTTGGTCTGTCGAGGCGAACGACTAATAGTGCACCACTAGAAAAGTGATTAAGACATTAGGCTTTCTAGCACCATTGCCAAATTAGCTTGTTCCTGATATTTCAAGAAAACATCCCCCTAGTAAACTACTTTGAGCCTTACAATAAATAAATATTTTTTTTCTTATAACCATATCTTTTTACCTAGTCTAAATATACTATTATCCAACCATTGTTCTAAAAATAATTGGAATTTAAGAGACATTCAATTATAGCTTGAACTTACAAAAGAAATTCAGGTTGGAATAGAAGATAAGAGTGGGGGAGTTTTCTTAAAAAAAATAAATTGTAAAGTGCTACAAGTTGCAACTAAAAATGAGATGTTGCAAGATGAATAAGAGGGATCAAATTCAATAACAATATACCTCAGTGTGAAATTTGTGAAGTTTGAGAAATTTTTATCGATAAATTCTATGTCTCTAATTTCATGAAGTTTTTAGAACTTTTGTTGCATCCTATCCTTTTATTTCTTAGCTACATCACCACCCTTTGACCCCATTACAGCCTTTGTTGAAAACCTTTTGATTTCGTGTGGAGCCTTCAGTGTAGTGGATATTTGCACCAAAGGAAGAGCGTATGATGTTTAACTTTTCTGTTAGAGATTGGGTGATGGTTTTTGCAAGGTTTTATGAGAATTCACTTATTTGAAACATGTATAGTTTCATCACTAGTGACATTAACTGTCCACACACACACACACACACACTTGAATATGCTTATTGTAAAAATGTATTGATTTTTGAATGACTAAGAATTAAATTCAACACTTGTTTGATTTTATTTTCATATTACTTTGTTGCTTCATGAGAATAAAAGTTGGAAGATAGTTATTATAGGTGTTTGTAGATACACTGCTGAAAACCTTCACGAGACTATAACTCGTCCTCTATGGCCACCTAGGGGTTTAAAGACTTGTTGCATATGCTAAATGCAATCATGATTTCCTACGAAATTGGATTAGTTTATGTTTGTTTTAAACTTGCTCGAGAACAAGCAAGGGTTAAGTGTGGGGGAATTTGATAAGTGCAAATTTTGACATATTTTTGTATCAAATCCTTTATACTTTTCTTGCTTTATTCTTGTTAATATTTTATTTTATTAATGTTTTGTGTTAGGGAATAAATGGAAGCATGTTTCCAGACTTGTACAACTTTTGTAATTTGAGTATAACTTTATGATCAAAAGTACTATGAATCTGAAACTTATTTTATTTGAAAGCCAAGAGTTAGAGGTACAACTTTTATGTTGGAGGCTCAGCCCAATTAAGTTTTGATGATAGTATAAAATTCATCCAAATAGTTGCACAAAATGGATCACCAAAATTCAAATCAGAGTTCAGCCCAGTATTGACTTATTTCACCAATTTGGTTATATATCTTGAGACCAAATTTATTTTGGGATAAAATTTGGATATATTATACCCAAGAGGTAAATAAACAAGTTTTATGAAGACAAGATGGTGTGAAAATATGTCGAAATGGTAAAACCATAGGCTACAAATTGTTGCTGATGTTAAAGGACGGCTCTTGGATATGACTCGGTAATTTGACCATATCTCCTTCATCCAACCACCAAATTTGACAAAAGATATATGAAAATATATCAGCGCTGAAAGATCTACAATTTTGGTTCTTCACATATATTCAAAATCTGGCTATATCTAACTGAAAAATATAATTCAATTCAGTGGGTGAGAAATTTGTATAACAACTTACCAACTCTTGGCAACTAGCATACCACTTGATTAACCCCTCCATTATTTATTTGGCCTCTAGCTTACTCCAATTACTATAAATAGGTCATGTATTAAACTTGTAAGAGGAGGGGGGTAGAGGGTTTCTTTAGGCTAAGTTATCTAGTTTGTATATTTTCTAGTATTGTAAGTTTTCTAGTAGTAATAGAAATGCATTCTCTAGTTTCTCTTATATTTTTAGTCTTTGTTACTTTTATTATGTCTTTTTAAATTTCATTTTGTTGAGGAAAAAGGGTGAATCTCTTGATGGAGAAAGAGAAATGGTTATAAAGGTAGAAATTGTTTAAGTATGTTGTATTATTATTTTTATTTTTGATCTAAATCCTATTTATTTTGTGGTAATTTTTTATTTATGTATCTCCAATGGCACAACAAATACTTGGGTTCATTTAGCTTATTGTACGGTTTTACCCCACTGACTGCTAATATGAAACCTTAATTTATTGTTGACAAAGGTGTACATAAATAATCATTTATCTATCCAAAACTCAAGAGTGGATCCCTAATCCTCAATACTTTTATTACTTCGGTTTTTCTTTAGTTACATCATATATTAATTGTTCATATATTTTGATTCACATAAACTCTATCTTTTTAAAAATATTAACTTGAATTCTTCAAACAACTTCCCTGTGGATCGACCTCGGACTCACGAGAAATTTATTACTTACTCCAACCTGCACTTGGATTTGCAACCTTAAAGTTGTAGCATAATATATTTGTTATTTTTTCTTGATTGTTTTATCCTTATTCTATTTTTCACAATCACAATGGTTGATATAAAAAACAACAATTTAGAATCTCTGACAAAGATAGCAAATGCTGATCCCACTATGGTGCATGTCCTTCAAATGCAGGAAATTTCCTCCTTAATTACACTTGATGGTACTAATTACTTTGAGTGGTCCTTGAATACTCAAAATAAGATTGGGGCACAAGTTCTGAAGAATATGAAGCTTGGGAAGATAAAAATTATCCGTCAAGTCTTGGCTTTTGGATGCCATGACGGATCTCTTTTCAGTAGCTTGTATATAACCAAGAAAATTTGGGAGACTGCATCAAAGGCATATCAACTATATCATGAGGTAATTTATGTCCGTCAAAATAGAGGTTCTGTAATTTTTTATTTTGGCAAACTACAAAAGTTGTGGCAGGAATATGATGATATTAAGCAATGCACCATGGAGTGTGCAAATCACATCAAGAAATATAGCATAAAGGTGAACTCCTAACTTGTGTATGTTTTGTTGGCGGGTCTTGATTCTCATTTGGATGGCATCTGTGGTCGTTTCTTGCTACTATACCACTTCCAAACTTACAGACCGTTTATGCCATGGTTTGTGCTGAGGCGAATTGCTAAGATGCTATACTTGGGAAGACGTCAAATGAAGGGACTGCTATGACTGCTCGAAAATCATCTTCTCATCCAAAAAAAGGTTTTTGTAAATGTACCCATTACAATAGAGATAACCATGTAGTTGGTACATGCTTTAAGCTCCACAATTGTCTCGACTGAATTTAAAAGGGTAAGACGACATCTTCTAGTGTCTTCTAATTCCAAAATAGAGGGGCCGAGTTCAAAAAACAACATAGTTAACTGCTGTTGGATTTATTACCAAGATATGTATGTCTAATCTGCTCTTAGTCTTCCTACTTTTATAAAAAATAGTGATTAGATAATTGACATGGGAGCTACTGACCATATGAATTGTGATCGCTATAAATTTAATCATTTATCTTCCAGTTGTTCAAAGTCAATTATTACCAATGCAAATTGGTGGTGTTGGAACGATACCTATGTTAAGAAAATGGGGAAATCATTTTTTGTCAAAAATAAAGTGTGTCTAAGTTAGCTAATTATCAATTAAGGTGTCTAACTTAATTTTTTATCTAATTTTTTTACCTAATTTTTACCAACCCATATTTTTTGAAACCCATATAAACCCCTCTAACTCTCATTTATGAAGTATCCCAAAATTAGAAAGTTTGAGAGAAAAACTTAAGAAAAAAAGCTTCTGAAAGAATTTTGTGAAATTTTTTTTTGTGTGGGTTGTGAGTTGTAAGTATTGTAAACACTTTGTATATTTTCTCCCTTTAATAAAACGATCTGCAGCAGATCCGGAGATGTAGGCACAATTGGTCAAACTCTGTTATTAAATTTATGTGTATTATTTTCGTTGTTATTTCACTTTCTCACTCATCTAATTTATTGAAAATTTTCATAATTTCCCAACAACTGGTATCAGAACTCCAGGAATAGTCAGAAACGATCCAAAGAAAGTCAGATTTGATTGGGAGCGATGGCCGCAGATGAAGAGAAGGTGAAACTCGAGAAATTTGATGATGCAGATTTTGGGTTTTAGAAAATGTAGATAGATGATTGTCTGTATCAAAGAAGTTTGTATCAACCACTCTAAGGGAAGAAGCCAGAGATTATGAAAGAAGAAGACTAGAATCTTCTCGACAGACAAGCCCTTGGAGTTATCTAATTAACGTTATCCCATAATGTTGCGTTCAATATAGCAAAGGAAAAAAAACCATGGCGGGTCTTATGGCGGCTCTCTCTAGTATGTATGAAAAGCCATTGGTCTCAAACAAAGTTCACTTGATGAGATATTTGGTCAATTTGTGGATAACGGAAGACACATCAGTAGCTCAACGTCTCAATGAACTTAATACAGTCACAACCCAATTGAGTTCCGTTGGAATTGAATTTGATGAATAAGTACGAGCATTGATACTTTTGTCTTCTCTACCAAAAAGCTAGAATACTACTGTCATGGCTGTGAGTAGCTCGTTGTGAAGTAATAAGTTGAAATTTGACGATGTTCGTGATCTGGTTCTCAGTGAAGAGATCCGACGGAGAGAGTCGGATGAATCATCAATCTCTTTAGTTTTGCATATAGAGTCAAGAGGAAAAAATTCAATCAGAGGGAATGGACGTGGCATATCAAACTACTGAGGTAAATCAAATGACAGGAGGTCCAAATCTCATAACTTGAAAACCATTGAGTGGTGGAACTATGAGAAGATCGGGCATTACAAAAATCAATGCAATGCACCGAAGGACCAGGAGGCGAAGACAGAGGTAAATATTACTTCTATCTCAAGAGGAGATAATGTGTGATATACTCTTTAGAGAGCAAGGAAGAGTCTTGGATGTTAGACTTTGGAGCATCGTTCCATGCTACATTGCAGAAAGAATTCTTCGAGAGGTATGTCCCCAGAAACCTTGAAAAGGTATATTTTAGTGATGATTAATCGTGTGCTATTGTTGACAAAGGTGTAATAAAGATTAAGATGATGGTTTGTTTGGGAGCTGACGGATGTCAGACATATTCCTGACCTGAGAAAGAACTTAATCTCAGTAGGGTAGTTGGCTAGCGAAGGCTACACTACGATATTCTATGGTGATGATTGAAATATTTCAAAGGGCACAATAACGGTTGCTCGAGGCAAGACGAGTGACACTCTTTACATGACAGTAGATGCATGTTGTTCGATTACAATTGCAGCAGACAATAAAACTCAAAATCTGTGGTACCAAATGTTGGGTCACATGAGTGAAAAAAGGGATGAAAATTATGCACTCGAAGGGAAAACTTTCAGATCTACAGTCAGTTGAGATAGATATGTACAAAGATTGCATACTTGGAAAGGAGAAGAGAGTCAGCTTTCAAACAAGTGGCAGAACCCCAAAGAAGGAAAGGCAAGAGCTCATTCACTCTGATGTTTGGGGACCAACAACGATCTCATTCATTGGTGGAAAATACTACTTCGTAACTTTCATCGATGATCACTCTCAGAAGATATGAGTTTACTTTCTAAAGCATAAGTTTGAAGTGTTTTATGCTTTCAAGAGATTGAAAGCTATGGTTGAAAATGAGATAGTTTCAAAGATTAAAAAGATTAGAATTGACAATGGTGGTGAATATGAAGATACCAGATTCAAGAAGTTCTACATGAGCAGGGGATTAGAATAGAGAGAACCATGCCGGGTACACCTCAACACAATGGTGTAGCTGAGCGTATGAACCGAATGTTGACAGAAAGAGCCAAAAGCATTCATATACAGTCAGGTCTACCGAAGTAGTTCTGGGCAGAAGTAGTCAATTAAGCAGCTTACTTAATCAATCGAGGTCTTTCGGTTCCATTGGAGCACAAAATACCAGAGGAAGTATGGAGCATAAAAGTGGTAAAACTATCATATCTAAAAGTTTTTGATTGTGTAGCATATGTGCATATTAGTGATCAAGATAGGAATAAGCTTGATCCCAAATCTAAAAAATACACTCTCATTGGCTATGGCGAGGATGAGTTTGGCTACCACATTTAGGATGACGAAAATAAGAAGAAGATCCATAGCAGAGATGTGATTTTCGACGAAATGGTGATGTACAAAGACATGCATAAAACAGACTCCAACGACTCAGTGCAAAGTGAGCCAGTATTTACAGATGTAAATGCTGATGACGTCCTAGATAGTCCCATAACAGAGCCGATTATAGCAAGTCCTCAACTAGAGAAAATCGTTGGACAGAGCAGTGCGCAATAGTCCAACACATCGCAGCCTCCTACTCCAGCTCATGTATTAATAAGGTCTTCTCGACCTCATATGCCTAATAGAAGATATACGAACTATCTGTTGTTGACTGATGGAAGGGAGTCTGAATGCTATGATGAAGCTCGTCAGACTAAAAATGCCAGCAAGTGGGAGCTTGCCATGAAAGAAGAGATGAAGTCTCTAATCTCCAACCAGACATGGGAACTTGTTAAACTACCCATGGAGAAGAAGGCACTTCACAACAAATGGGTGTATCGGGTGAAAAAGTAGCATGATGGTTCCAAGAGATACAAAGCTCGACTAGTTGTTAAAGGATTCTAGTAGAAGAAAGGAGTTGACTACACCGATATTTTTGCTCCCATTGTGAAGCTCAATACTATCAGATCAGTGTTGAGTATTGTTTCCATTGAAGATCTTCATCTTGAACAACTGGATGTGAAGATCGCATTCCTTCATAGAGACTTAGATAAGGAGATATACATGTACCAGCTAGAAGATTTCTCAGAAAGAGGGAAGAAGAACATGGTGTGCAAACTTAAAAAGAGTTTGTATGGTCTAAAACAAGCCCCAAAACTGTGGTAAAGAAAGTTTTATGGCTTCATATATAAGAAAGGTTTTCAGAAGTGTAACGCCGATCACTGTTGCTAATTCAAGAGATATAGGTCTAGTTATATCATTTTACTACTTTATGTCGCTGATATATTAGTAGCAGGTGCAAATATGGATGATATTAGAAGGTTAAAGCAGTAATTGTCAAAGGAGTTTGACATGAAGGACTTGGGTCCAGCAAAAAAGATTTTTGGAATGCAAATCACAAGAGATAGGCAAAGAGGGTTCTTGCAGTTATCTCAAGCAGAGATTCAACATAGGCAATGCCAAACCAGTCAGCACATGCTTAGCTAGTCACTTTTGCCTATCTAAGGATCAGTCCCCTCAGACGGAGGAAGAGAGAGAATTCATGGCTAAGGTTCCTTATGCCTCAAACATTGAAAGTTTAATGTATACGATGGTCTGCATGAGACCAGACATTAGCTATGCAGTAGGAGCTGTTAGCAAGTTTATGTCAAATTCAAGAAAAACTCATTGGGAAACTGTCAAGTAGATTTTGAGGTATCTACGAGGCACTATAGAAAAATATTTATATTTTGAAAAATGAGAATTAAAAGTACAAGCCTACGTAGATGCAGACTTTGGAGGTAAAGTCGATCACTGAAGAAGCACCACCGGTTATATATTCATTATTGGAATTACAATTGTTAGTTGGATATCGTAGTTATAAAAGATTGTCACTCTATCCACTACAGAGGCTGAGTATGTAGCAGTGACTGAAGCCAGTAAAGAGATGATAAGGCTTCAAGGTTTGTTAACTGAGGGGATTCAATCAAGAGAAGAATGTGATAGTCAGAGTGCGATACACTTGGCGAAGAATTCAACATTTTATTCCAGAATTAAGCATATTAGACTTCGTTGTCACTTTATCAGATCTTTATTGGAAGATGAAGTGTTAATATTGGAGAAGATCTAAGAAAGTAAGAATCCAGCAGATATGTTGACAAAGATGGTGGCTATCCACAAACTGAAGTTGTGTTCAACTTGAGTTGGCCTGTAAGAGTAACAAGACCAAAAAGATATGTTGCATAGATCAAGTTGTGAAAACAGATTGAAATCAGTCTTCAAGTGGGAGATTGTCAAGAAAATGGCCAAACTATTTTTGGTCAAAAATGAAGGGTGTCTAATTTAGACAATTGTCAATTAATGTGTCTAACCTAATTTCTTATCTAAATTTCACCAACCCATGATTTTTGAAGCCTATATAAACCCCCTTAGCTATCATTTGTAGAGTATCCCAAAATTAGAGAATTAAAGAGAGTTTGAGAGAAAAGCTTAAGAAAAAAAACTTGTGAAAAAATTTTGTGAAAAAAAAATTGTGTGGGTTGTGAGTTGTAAGTGTTGTAAAAAAATTTATATTTTCTCCATTTAGTAAAATGATTTGTAGCAAGTCTGAAGATGTAGGCACAATTGGCTGAACTGCGTTATCAAATTTATGTGTATTATTTTCGTTGTTACTTCGCATTCTCACTCATCTAATTTATTGAGAATTTTCATAATTTCCAACATAGATGACATGGACACACCCCTTATATCTTAGGAGACTATTTCCATCATTATTTCAAAGTTTTAATCTCTTAGATTTTGTTTGTGAAACTTGTATAATGACAAAAAGCCATCGTACTATTTTTTATTGGAATGATAATAAAGCTAATGTTTCTCTTCTCATTAGTTCATTCAGATGTTTGGGTCCAACCACTTCCCACACATAAATGAATGGAATAGATTTGTAGATGATTATACTAGAATGATCTGGGTGTATTTTCTTAGACACAAGAGTGATGTGTGTATAGTCTTTCATCTTTTCCATTAGATAGTGCTCACACAATTTGGTATCTCTATACAGATTGTTTGTTATGATATTAAGGGTGAGTATTTCAAGAAACAATTGACTAAGTTTATAGATTCTGCTGATATACTTCATCAAATATCTTGTGTTCATTCTCCCCAACAAAATGGGTCGGTGAGAGGAAAAATAAACACCTTTTGGAGGTAACTCGATCTCTATTAATTGGTAGTCACGTTGCACCTCACTTATGGGGTGATGCCTTGAGTTCTTCTGTCTGCTTGATTAATCGTACACCCTTTAGTGTCCTCAAATTCAGAAGACCTTGGATATGATTTCTTATAACTACACAATTCCTTTAGTTGTCCATTTGGCACCTTATATTTTTGGGTGTATCGTGTACGTTCACTTACACGCACATCAATGTACCAAGCTTGAGCCACAAGCATTGAAGTGTGAATTTGTTGGTTATGGCACAATTAAGAAAAGTTATCGATGTTATCATCTTGCTTTAAATAAGTTTTATATTTCCATGGATGTCTTCTTTCATGGGAATGAGCTTTTCTATATAACTAGGATTCAGGATTCATCACTTCTAGGGAAGATTAGAAATGAAGTGCATAATCTCAATGACATAATAATTTATGATATATTTGATATATCAAGACCACTTAATGATGAGAACTCAATAGAAAAAGTCAGTTCAGCTTCTACTGACCACTTAATTGAGAGAGATGAAGATCAAGACCATGATGGTACATTACCTCCTAGCCCTACAATGAATCCACTGCTCTAATCTTCTCCAAGGGACTCATTTAAGGTATCACCTAACTCTAATTCTACTCTTATTAATTCTAATATTGATGATGTTAATATATTTGATCTTGATCTTGAACCATTTCTTCACTATCATATCCCACGTTGATCTAATTGTGGTTAACCAGCCATTAGATATGAACCTGATCCTAAAGCCAAAATAAAATATCCCATAAACAACCATGTGTCATCTCACAATCATCTAAGTCATAAGCATCTTATGTACTCCAGTTTTCATTTATCTCGATTCCTAGTAAAATACAAAAAGGTTTAGCAGATTCCAGAAGGACCAAAGCTATGGCAAAAGAAATGGCAACACTGGAAATGAATCAACTTGGGAGCTCGTATCCTTACCAAAAAGAAAAAAGACTATGGGGTGAAGATGAGTATTTGCAGTCAAGCACAAAATAGATGGGGCTATTGAGAGATATAAAGCTTGATTAGTTGCAAAAGGGTATATACAATCTTACAGTGTAGATTACTAAGAAACTTTTACACCAGTTGCCAAACTCAATACTGTGTGAGTACACTCTACTTTTAGTATAGGAATCATTAAAAATATATAACTTAACCTCACTACATGCAGCAGATAGCACTTTAACTATCATAGGAATGGGAGGAAAATTGTTCCAAGTGTTTTGTTTGAATCTTCATAACTTAGTTGTCCCATTGAACCAAGATCTTGGGATCTCCAATCAACAAGGTTAGGTTACTACTATGAAAATTCTTTACTTTGTAGGTTTTAGGCTCATTCCCCTTGATAAGTAGTAAACTTGATCTCTACCTAAACCTTTAGTTAATGAATTTGATAAGTTTTCCTTCAATTTCACGTAATTAATGGAAATAACTCCATTTGAGATTAACTGTCTTACGGTATTATATCTTCGATGTATATGTCGAGACTTACCATTATACATACTACTTTGTGCCCTCCAATAGCTGATTGGCTATCACAATGTATCATAATTACAGGCACTGGCTTAAGCCAACAAGGAATATCCTCTAAAAAATTACGAAGCCATTTTGCTTCTTCTCCAGCTTTTTCTAAAGTTATAAACTCTGATTCCATTGTGGATCGAGCTATACAAGTTTGTTTAGAAGATTTTCATAACACAGCTCCAGCACCAATGGTAAAAACATAACCACTAGTACACTTTGAGTCTTTTGTGTCAGATATTCAATTTGCATCACTGTACCCTTCCAGTACAACTGGATATCTAGTATAATATAATCTATAATTTAAGGTAAATCTTAAGTATTTAAGAACCCTTATCAATGCCTTTCAATGGTCATTGCTTGGATTACTTGTAAACCAACTCAACTTGTTGATTGAGTAAGCAATATCCGGACGTGTGCAATTCATAATATACATCAAACTGCTAATTATTCGAGAATATTCTAACTGTGATACGGGTTTACTATGGTTTTTAGTTAAATGCAAACTTAAGTCCACTGGTGTTTTTACTGGGAAGTATAATACGCATTAAACTTTCTAAGTATTATCTCAACATAATGAGACTGCGATAGAACAAGCCCCTCAAATGTTTTATTGATCTTAATTCCCAAAATGACATCTGCTAATCCCATATCTATCATATCAAAATATAGATGCATTTATCACATTCATTGATTTTGAAGCTATTTAACAATATTGTTTTGTCAAATTTCTCATGCCATTATTTTAGTAATCATTACCTCCTAATCATGATTGGCCACTTCTTCAGTTTGATGTAAAAAATGCTTTCTTGCATTGAGATCTCATTGAAGAAGTATATATGGATCCTCCTCTAGGTATACAAAAATACTCAAACACAACAATGGTTTGCAAACTAAAGTAGGCTTTGTATGGGTTGAAACAGTCCTAAAGAGATTGGTTTGGTATGTTTATCAAGTCCATGAAGAATTTTGGCTATAAACAAAGTAACTCAGATCATGCTTTGTTTATAAAACATAGAGGAGGAAAAGTTATTGCTTTGATTATCTATGTTGATGATATGATGGAAACAGGTGATGACGATGATGAGATTTCTAATTTACAACAATATTTAGCTTCTGAGTTTCAAATAAACTGCTTGGAGACCTTAAATACTTTCTTGGAATTGAGGTAGCACGATCTCGACATGGAATTTTATTGTCCCAATGTAAATATTGTTAGAGTAATGCCCGACGAGCCAATTATTTTGGCCGTTCTTATACAATTGCGAATTATTCTTGTTTATATTAATATCATTTAAATAAAAATCTTTATCTTAAATTCATCATTAAAATTAGATAAAGTCCTTAGATCACACATAGCTATGGGGCGTGGTTGCACATATGATGGTGATTGTGGAATATGATGGGACATCATTGATCTCATTGAGACTTGTGCATACGATGAAGGTTCGAAAGAAGGATGCCTTGTTCTATAGGTATTGGTGTAGAGATACTAGTGCATGTATGCGGGTGCTTGCTAGGAACAATTATATTGAACTACCCCACCTGAAATTTTCCAATTTGAAATATTCTATTGTCGAAAAGGAATTTTCTCGTTACAATAGTGCAAGAATTAGTCCTTGGACTTGAGGCACCATGGTAACCTTGTGCATGATATATTATGCTTTGATGTATTTTCTGATTGCATGACAAACACAAAGGGTTTATATTGGTGTAATATCTTCATGTATGGAGATTAATGAGTGGCCAACAAAGGATTCGTCACCTATCTAGATAAATAGGTGAATCTTTTATGTGTTCCACTGTACTTGACTCTAAAATCCCTGGCCAAAGTTGGATGAAAATTAGACGTGGGGTTTTTTAATTGTTCATCATCGAGTCAAGCTACTAGGAATGGAAATACAGCTATTGAGGTAATGGGGTTTTGACTTAACATCCATGCCCTAGGATTAATTAGAAGAATAGATGACAGAAGGACTGTACTTGCATGGTATTTGTAATTGGAATAGGTTCGCACATTCACCTTAGACTAGGAGTCATGATGCATTGCAAGGTGTTTTCGATGTCTTGTGGGTTCTTGGAATTAATGAGTTAATTCCAAGAGAATTAATTAATTGGATTAATTAATCAAAATAATTAATTGTTCAACTAAGTCACAAGAGTTGTGAGCCCACGGCTAGCTTAAAGTGAACCTAAGGGTCACACACAAAACTTGAATAAGTCCATTTTTAAAGTGTTGGATTAAATTAATTAATGTGATTAATTAATGGGGCTTAAATTAATTCAAGTGTAGAATTAATTCAATTAATTGATTGGACCTAATTGGATTAGAAAGCCCACTTGAAATAATTAATTAATTAATTAGATCAATTAATTAAGATGGACTTAATTAATTAAATGAATTAATTTAATTGATTGAATCAATTAAATTAGGGTCTAATTATTACTTAGGCCTAGGCTCATTAGGTGTGAGATTGTAGGAAGCCCATTAGGAAATTGGATTTGGAATCCAATTCCCAAAGAAAGCTAAATTGAGAATTCAATTTCTAAGAGTTAATAAGGAAAAAGAAAAGTTATTATGCGATAAGAAAACTTACTAAAAAATTGGAGATAAGAAATGAAGAAGAGTCCTACATAGAAAAGACTTGTGGTAGCCTTTATTGACAATCTTCTTGAACGTTTTTTATGGGGATTTGATTGTAGATTTTTGTGTAGAAAAAACATAGAAAACAACCCCTCTCTCTTGAAAAAAAAATAGTTTTCTTTATCTCCAAAAATTCATACCTCCATTTCATTTAATCTCCAAAAGTTCGCTAACCTTTTATCTAGTTTAATTCTTGATTCAATTATTAAATTAAGAATTAAATTAAACACCTAAAACACTAATTGTTAGTGTGTTCTTGTTCCAAACAAAATCATTCTGAAATAGAATTATCGAATCGAAAACTACTAGCATAGGATTCGGTTGTGAGTGGGCATCCAAGGTGTGGATACCATTAGAAGGATAATATTTAGGATCCTAGAAGCGAATTCGATTTCAATCAAAGGGGTTTTGAATTGAAGAATATGGAGATATTTTCATACAGGGATAACAATTTGAATCGTTTCAATACCTACATCAGCCAGAGTGCAAATCAAGGTAAGGATTTTCGAAATTTTCTTACTTTAACTATAAAAAAACACACAACTGAGTAATCGTGAAAGGGTTTGGGGATTTGTTTTAATTACATGTAATGTAATGTATATTTATATTTTTGAAAAATTTTAAATTTCGCTGCGTATAAGTTTCCCGAGATCGCACGAATCCAACAGTGGTATTAGCGCCAAGGGTCGTGCATTTCTGATGCTTTTCGATTATGTTTATTTAATATATGTGATAGATTAAATTTTATATGTGTGATTGGTTTTGAATCAATTAATTTCTTTGTTTGGGAGTAATATTATTAATCGTTTTAAATGTTAAAATATTTTAAGAACTGAGACGAGTTAAGAAATTGGATCTCTTGATTCAAGAATTTCAAGATTTGTGAAATCTTGAAATTCTTGATCCAAAAATTTCAATATTTGTAAAATTTTGAATTTCTTGAAATGTAGCAAGAAATAAAAAAAATCACATAAGTTGATTTCTTGATCAAGAAAATTAATTTTTATCAAGTTTTCAATATTTGTTGATGAGATCAAGAAATCAAGAATTCTTGATCTTATCAAGAAACTATGAAATCAAGATTTTTGAAAATCTTGAATTATTGGACATTGAAAAAAAATAAAAAAAATTAGACTGCCGACCACCTAATATGTGACATCGGGTGGGCTGCCAGGCACCCGACGCGAGCGCCCAGCCACCCGACATCAGGCGCCGGCACCCAATGTGTGAGCGCCCAACCACACGACGTGCGAGCGCCCGACCACTCGACGTGTGGGCGCCGGCAACCGACGTATGGGCGCCGAGCTACCCAATGGGTGGTCTGCCCAGCCACTCGACGGGCAGCAGCCTTGTTAAGTTGTTGTCCCATCCCGCCTCGTTACGTAATTAAAATTAAATATTAATTTTAATTTTTGAAAAATTATTTTTCATAAAAATCCCAAATTTGAAAGAAATTGCACATAACGTAATCAGCAAATTTATATATTTTCATTATCATATGATATTTATGTTAAGCATGCTAGTTGGATGATCATGGAGCCTAGATCAATATAATTAGTTTAATTTTATGCATAATTTGTTATTTTTGGGTTTTAATTAAAATGAGACCTGCGAATCTCACATTTCTCTATTTTATTCTTGATGTACTTGTATTTCCCTCCTATATATCTCCCATTGGAATTGGTCTAAGATTTTTTATAGTTTTAGCAAATATAATTAGAGTAGAATTAGGCGGTGAGGTTAATCTTTTTGTAATTTGACGGACATTACAAGAAGATTGAATAAAAATGAAGAAAAAGCAAGGAAACAAGACCTAGGAATGTATGGGATATATTTATGTAATAGATAGGTCTATTTGCATTTTAATTGTCATCCTTAGATTGACCTAGATCCACTTTAGCTCGAATGGATCGCATAGAATTAAAGACTCATGATCATCAATTTATTTTAGTATGTATGTGATACATGTTGTGTTTATTTAATGTTTCCTTATGATGTATGCTTGTCATCATTAGGATAGTGAACATTAAATAAATAAGAAAGAAAACGACGAGACCTTGTATAATAAATCCAGTATGACCCTCACTTGAAAATATTTCAAGTTGAGAACTTTTATTAGTTCGATATCAAGCATAAATGAGCAATATTGGGTGGGACTCAATCGTCCATGCCTTCCATCAAAAGTAGTGGCATGCCGATACGCTGCCATATTTAGTTTGTTGGCTATGAATCGTGGGATGTGCTAAGTGCTGGCAAGCTGTGACCACTGCTAAGCATTGAGATGCCCATAGTGTGGACTCGTCTTTATCGTTAGCTATGAGTTGTGGGATGTTTTGATGCTCCATTTATATGAATATTTGATGGGTAATGCTTGACACTTAGTACTATATGGGCTCATAAAATTGGGGTGTATGGGAAGAGGTGAGGCAAAATAGCTTGAGCGTTGCATGAGGATGCAATTGCTAATGTTGTTAGCTACCTTTTAATTTTGTTGTATGAGCTCATAAAATTGGGGTGTATGGCAAGACTAGTTGTACCTCAAGCCCACTAAGAAATTATATTTTTTGAATTTCCATCTAGAGGGTGATAGGATTTGAATAAAATAGTAGGAGATATTTATGAATAAGGACCATATCATAAATGAATATTAACTGAATGAGTGCTTAAATTCTGCCTAGCATAGGATATAATGGTTATCGCTAGTAATACCACATAGGATAATCTAGACAAACAAACAAACTTACCATTTTAATATAGATGTTTGTCACCATTTTGGATATTTAGGGCATAGAATGAGGAAACACAAGCATTGACTTGCTTAGTTGAATTAAATGTGTTCTAATTCAAGTTTATACTTTGTTTATATAAACCATTAAGGTTGATAAATTTTTTCTGGGTATTGGATATCGGATATGATCCATCTTTGCAAAGGGTTGCAGTGGATGACAAGAAAAATGGAGGCTAAGATAAATGACGATCTTTAAGCTTGAGAATAAAGTAAGCGTTGCTTTATTGGCTATAGAAATGATCCACTTAACTTTGGATGAAATTATGATAGTATTAGTTAATTGTCTTTGCTACATTGACAAATGAACTATACAATCCCAATATTCCATGCTATATAATCAACAAAGTAATTTAAGAATTAGATAATCAAAACAGTGCATACTTGTGGTAAGCTAGATTATGTCATATCTCTAAAGAAAGAGTTTAAAAGATAGTACATTTGCTTGACCTTTTGGACTTGCATGAGGTGCCAACTTGTAATTCTTATCTCTAGAAAAACATGATCAAATCACCATTTGTGGGACAAATAGAGCAAACCACGCCTTTAGATGTGATCCAAAAGAAAGTAAGCAGTCCACTAAGTGTTAGTGTACAAGCGAACTATTCTTACTTCATTATTCTAAGATCCTTTGAAGGGTTCAAAGAATTTAGACATAAAGTAGAGAATTAAATTAATTCGGCCAAAGTATTAAATCCATCGATGTGATCGAGGAAGAGAATACTAAGGTGGTAAGTTCTTGATTATCAAACGGAGAATTAGATTCTCACTTTAAGTGAATCCAAGTTGAGTTTTACTTATTTCCTCATTCATTCTGGGAATTCACCCTAGAATTGATGGTATTCTTATCAAGTAAGGATATCATCTAAATTGATGCTCAAAACATCATATAAGATATGATGTGCTAAAAGAGCCCTCACATATATACCTAAGGGTATAGAGGGGTCTGTTTCTTTAAAGCAGTTAGTGGGAGATATGATGAATGTGAATCCAATATATGCAAATTTGTGAGGTATCCAAATGAATCTAAATGATACCATTTCTATGGTTCCTAAAAATAAAGAAGTTTGTTTTCTAGGGACACCATCTTCTTGAGAAGAAAGAATTTCTATTAGATAGAAATTGCTAAATCATAGAACTTGAAACAGTTCAAAAACTATAGTTTATCTCACAAATGACAATGGTGTATGAACAAATTACTAAAAGTTCTAGTACACAACCTCTAATGAGATTTGAAAGGATCTCGGGGCTACTTATACAATAAGGGTCTCTTACTAGAGAGTAGTAAAGAGAATCTCCTTTTTAAATATTGATCTAACTAAAGAGTAATGATGTATGACATTAATTCAGAAAATAAAAAAATACCATGCAATCCAAAATATACTCTATGTACTCCAACGAGGTTTGACATTGGTGGGCCATAAGTGGGAATGGTTCCCCTTAGCTGTAAACGGGTCTACAAATATAAATTGAAGAACATGGCAATGTGGTGACCTATAAAGGCACAACTGGTAGCAAAGTGTTACGCTCAAAGTTAATGTATTGACTATTGAGGATACATTTTACCAGATGTGATGCTAAAGTCTATTTGGATTATGCTAGTTATATCTATGTATTACGACTACTAGATATAGCAAAAAAGATATGAAGACTGTCTTTCTCAATAAAGGTATTGAGAAAAGGATATAAGTTAAGCAACCTGAGGTTTTCATATCAAACAGATGCAAGTAAAAAGTTTGCAAGCTTCAGAGATCCGTTAAGGACTCAAAATAAATTTTCCAAATGTGGAACATTCGATTCTCCAAATCAATCAAATGGTTTGATTTTCTTAGGAATGTGAATAAGTCATATGTGTACAAGAGGGTTAGTGGGAGTATGGTGATGGTTGTTGTGTTTTAGGTTGATGATATTTTACTCATAGAGATGATGTAGAAATATTGCAGTCAACTGAGACTTGTCATCTACAAAGTTCTCCAAGAGAGATTTGGGATAAGCATCCTAGAGATTGGAGTTTGAGATTTATAGAGATAGATCTGAAAGGATGCTTGGACTATCCTAAATCCAAGTACATAGATTAGATGCTAAAAGGGTTTAGCATGGAAGTATTCTAGGAGAGATTCTTATTTATGAGTCATGGGATTTTTCTTTTGAAGTCCTTGTCCCCGAAGACTTTTGAAAGAAAGAGAAATAATGACTTACATCTTTTATGCGTCCTTGAAAGAAAGCATAAAATATGCAAATCTATGTACATTATTTGATATCAGAAATTCTCTGAGTGTTACGAGTATATATCAATTAATTCGATGCAAAAAGCATTAGAAGCCGTAAAGACGATCTTTAGTACTTATGAAGCACTAAAGATTTCTTCTTGGAGTGCGGTTATGGAGAACTGAAACTTAGATGCTTCATCTAGTTTTTAGTCTAAAGTAGACAACTTAAAGTCTATGTCTAAATTCGTGTTCATCCTAAATGGTGGGACGGTTAGTTGGAAAGAGTTCCAAGCTTGTAACAATCGTAGATTCCACTATCAGGATTGAATACATCGAGGCACACGATGCTACAAAAATGGATTATTTAGATAAGGAACTTAATCCAAGTGTTAGATGTAGTTTCAACCATTATTAATTGAGTACTGGAGTACTACGATAACAATGGGGGCTATTGCACAAGCAATGAAACCAAGGTCTCATCAAAGGATACAAGCAGAAATAGATTAGCAATATTGTGATTTTAAATATCATTAGTAGAGGCAACATCAGTATGGAAAGATTTATCTCGGCAGAAAATATAGCAGACCCACTATTTTAACCCTTTAGATAAGTATTTGAACGACAACTTAAGAAGATGGGCCTTAATGCGAGGGCAATTATCTGTAGGGCAAGTGGGAGATTGTTATAGTAGTGGCCGACGAGTCAATTATTTTGGTCGTTCTTATACTCTTGCTAATTATTCTTATTTATATTAATATCATTTAAATGATAATCATTATAATGATAATCATTATCTTAAATTCATCATTAGAATTAGATAAAGTTCTTAGATCATATATAGCTATGGGGCGTGGTTGCGCATATGATGGTGATCGTGAAATATACCTCTAAGGTTGTGATCTTAAAATGTTTCAAGTTAAGGATCAATGAGATGAGACATCATTGTTCCTGTTGAGACTTGCACATAAAATGTAGGCTTGAAAGGAGGATACCTCATTCCATAGGTATTGCTGTGGAGACACTAGTGCATATATGTGGGTGCTTGCTAAAAACAATTATACTGAACTACCCCACCTAAAAATTTCTAATTCGAAATATTCTATTGTCGAATAGGAATTTTCTCTCGTTACGATAGTGTAAAAATTAGTTCTTGGACTTGAGACACTATGGTAACCTTATACATGATATGTTATACTTTGATATATTTCCTAATTGCATAACAATCACAAGGAGTTTATATTGGGTATAATATATTCATGTATAGAGACTAATAAGTGGCCAACAAAGGATTTATCGCCTATCTAGATAAAAAGATGAATCTTCTATGTGTTCCAGTGTACTTGACTCTAAAATCATTGGCCAAGATTGGATGAAAATTAGACGTGGGGTTTTCTAATTGTTCATCATTGAGTCAAGCTACTAGGAATGGAAACATAGTTATTGAGCTAATGGGGTTTCGACTTAACATCCATGCCCTAGGCTTAATTAGAAGAATAGATGACATAAGGACCATACTTTCATGTTATTTGTAATTGGAATAGGTTCGCACATTCACCTTAGACTAGGAGTCATGATGCATTACAAAGTGCTTCCCACGTCTTGTGGGTTTTTGGAATTAATAAGTTAATTCCAAGAGAATTAATTAATCAAAATAATTCATT
This sequence comes from Paulownia fortunei, assembly GCA_019321725.1. Lineage (NCBI taxonomy): Eukaryota > Viridiplantae > Streptophyta > Magnoliopsida > Lamiales > Paulowniaceae > Paulownia > Paulownia fortunei. The sequence goes on along the minus strand of CM033105.1, from coordinate 3,241,573 downwards.
GTTCAACTAAGTCACAAGAATTGTGAGCCCACGGATAATTTAAAGTGAATCTAAGAGGTCACACACAAAACTTGGATAAGTTTATTTATAGCCTAAAAAGTAATCCAAGTGTTGGATTAAATTAATTAATATGATTAATTAATGGAGCTTAAATTAATTGATTATAGATTTTTGTGTAGAAAAAACGTGGAAAATAGCCATTCTCTCTTGAAGAAAAATAGTTTTCTTTATCTCCAAAAATTCGTCCCTCCTTTCCATTCAGTTTCCAAAAATTCACCAACCTTTTATCTAGTTTAATTCTTGATTCAATTGTTGAATTAATAATTAAATTAAATACCTAAAACACTAATTATTAGTGTATTGTTTTTCCAAACAAAATTATTTTGGGATAAAATTATCGAATAAAAAACTACTAGTATAGGATTCGGTTGCGAGTGGGCATCCAAGGTGTGAATACCGTTAGGGGGTTAACCTTTGGGATCCTGAAAACGAATCAGATTTCAATCAAAGGGGTTTTGAATTGAAAAATATGGAGATACTTTCATGCAGGATAACGATTTGAATCGTTTCAATCCTTACATCAGCCGAAGTGCAAATCAAGGTAAGAGTTTCTGAAACTTTCTTACTTAAACTATCAGAAAACATACAACTGAGTAATCGCGAAAGGCTTCCGGGATTCGTTTTAATTACATATGATGTAATGTATATTTATATTTTTGAAAAATTTTAAATTCCACTGCATATATGTTTCCCAAGATTGCGCGAACCCAACAAATATATCCTTGACTTATTGTCAGAGACGACTTCTACCGTTAAAGGAAGATAATGAAAATCCCATTGAACAAAATCATAAGCTATTTAACTGTGAGAGTACAACTTCAACCGATAAAGGAAGATATCAAAGGCTTGTGGGAAAACTAATTTATCTATCTCATACTAGGTCAAATATTGCGTATGCAGTTAGTGTAGTGAGCAAATTTATGCATGAACCATGTAAAGCTCACATGGAAACTTTGGAACACACATTGAGATATTTGAAATCTGCTTCAGGAAAAAGGTTTATTATACACAAAGCATGATCATATGAAAGTAGAAGGCTACACTGACGCTCATAGGGCAGGTTCAGCTGATGACAGAAGATCTTCACGATACTTCACTTTTGTAGGTGGAAACCTTGTGACTTGAGAAGTAAGAAAACAACCAATAGTAACAAGATCAAGTCTTGAGGATTAGTACAGAGTATGGCATTCAGGGTATGTGAGCTGCTTTGGTTGAGAAATTTGTTGAAAGATTTAGGTTTTAAACCAAAAGTGGCAATGAATCTGTATTATGATAATATGTCTGCTATAGAGATTGCTCAAAATCCTATTTTATATGACCGAACAAAGCATCCAGAAGTTGACAGACATTTTATCAAAGAAAAACTTGAAGCTAGAATAATTGTTTTTTCATTTGTGAAGTCTGAAGTTCAACTAGCAAATGTTCTCACTAAAGCAATATCTAGCAGGGTGTTTATTGACTCATAGGATATTATTCTTAAAGATTAACTCATTGGGTGTTTATCTCCTATGATTATGACAAATTCTCTATAATCTTATGAGACTTTGCATAAATATTCCTTTGGGTTATCAACTAAAATTACCAGAATATTAATTCTTTAAAGCAGTTTTGACAATATTATTTGGAACCAAAGTATATACTCCATTAAAATTTTATTTACATAAGTGTTATACAATTAGTTGAATGTTTTTAATTAAAAAATAATCTTAATAGTTTACAAAAATGTTAATTATTGTTAAATAGTTATGTCAATAATGTATCATAATTATACAAATTTATGTAATAAAGCATACAAAATAAGTTTGCATGATTGAAAAGTTAGTACAATTATGTAAAAACAAGCCATAATTTTGCTGCCAATAATTCATTTTTATTTGTATATATTGCACTCGTAAGCCTATCAATCGACATATTCTCTGCTTTAGTATTTTAAGGCTGATTTTTTTTCTAGTTGTAACTTTTGAAAAAATTATAGTATACTCAAGAGAAATAAATAACAAAAAATGTGAAGTAATACTTGTCTTTTTGGTGAGTTATGCGATGGCAAATGGATGGTGAACAATTTGTTATGGATGTTGTTTTGAATGACAGTGCAATAGTGACATTTTGATGTAAATGTTTAGAACTTATTTGGAAAATTTGTATTTTTCGTACTCTAAGTTGACCTATATAGGGATTTAGTCATATAATTTAGTATATTATCAATTTACATACACTAACTTTTAATTTTTTGCACATTTGATCATTTTGTCACCGAAAAAATTAATTTTCACCGGCAATTGCTGAGTTGGCAAAAATTGCTGTCGAAAATTGATGACATTGAGTGAAATTTAGGGATTTTGCTGATGTGGTCATTATATGTAATGTTTTGGGTCAAAAATAATAAATAAATAAAACCAATTGCTTCCTAGACATAAAAATGGAGGAAAATTTGTGTTAACATTCCCTCCTAAATCATCTCTTCTGCCCCAATTCCTCTAAACTCTTAGCTACCCCAAATCCTCCAAGCTCTCGTTTCCCCAATCCCTCCAAACTCTCCTCTGCCTCAAACCCTCCAAAAAGAAAACCTTTTTGGAATGAAGAAGACAAAATAAAAAAGAGAAAGAGGTCACCAACCTAACAAGAAGATGTCTTTCCTTTCTGGTGTTGGAATGCTTTATTGCAACTGTGGTAAACGAGCTCAATTATGCACCTCTTAGACCAACGATAACCCAAGTAGAAGGTTTCATGGATGCCAAGATTGGAAGATGACTTTTTCTTCATTTTGGGAGAAAAATGAATTTTTTTATTTTTACGGGGACTGTTTCAGATTTTTTCTTTCATTTTTGTAGAGAGGTGGTTGTGACTATTTTACTTGGGAGGATCCACCTATGTGCTCGAGGGCAATGACCATCATTCCTGGATTAAGGTGCAAGGTAGTCGGGCTGGAGGATGAAGTCCAGATAACTCAAAATAAAGAACAAAAAGCTAAAATTGCTTGTTCTAATGTTATGGTTGTTTTTGTTGGTGACTTGTTAGTTTAGGAAGGCAATATGTTTGTGAGTCTTTTATTTAGTTTAAGAAGACAATATGTTTATCTCTTTGGTTGGAAGTCTACTGTATTCGTGTATTGTAGTAGTGTAGGAAACTAGGTAGTACTAGCATGTTGTTCTTAAGTTAAGTTTGGGTAGGTAGGAAATGAATTTTCTCCCTATGCACGGTATATTTCCCTCAATATTATATGGAATTAACTAATTTATAAGACATAGTGTTGTTCATTGTTAATGGAACTTGCATGTTGCATTAGATTGCAAATGAAACTTGACACTTAAATGAATAAAATGAACTTGGAAATTTTCCCTTTCAAAAGCAGCATCACTTTGTCATTGCAAAACACGAGTATACACTTGGATAAAGCAGCATCACTTTGTCATTGCAAAATATTGAAATTCAAAAATCAACAAAACAATACATAAGCATTGTCTTCAAAACACACAATTCTAAAAGATCTCAAGAACACTTCCTACAAAAACTATCCACTAAAGTTTAGCAATGCATCCACTTAAACATACTAGTAAGTAACACGTACGTTGCACGTGATTTATATGATTCTAGTAAATTAATTATATTATTTAATAATTTATTTGAATAAAATTAAGATATTATAAGATACTTAATAAATTAAAAAATATTAAATAAGATATAATCAATAAAAAATAAAATATTATAAAATATTTCATAAATTAAGTATTGATCGATATGACGTTGTAATAAAGCAATAAACTCTCTTCCACCTCATACTTTGTAGGCAATACTTGTTTTCTAGAGATTGAAAAAATTTGGCAAATTGAAAGAATTTAAATGTTAAGCAAGATAGATAATTAATATTAAAAAAATATCCATTTTATAAATATAAATAAAACTATAATTTAGCTATATTTTTTCTTTACTGATGAATATGTGTGGAACTAAGTAAAATAATTAGGGTCTAGGATTAAAAATTAAGTAAAATACAATTCCAATATTCAAGGATCTACAGAATTATTTGTTAGTTTTACATATTACTCGATGTACATATAACCTATACATAATATTATTAAACTACTTTAATTGAGTATGACTATCATAATTAATGAAATATTTTTTTTTAATTACTTGAATGCTGGGATTTTCTTCACATTATATAATTGTTTGGTATCGGAACTTTGTACTACAATGAATTATGCTTCAATATTGTTTTCTCCTAATAAAAATAAAATATTAGTTACCATTAATTATATGCAATGTATTACTTAAGGAAAAAATATTTGTACCTACACTCAAAACTTGTTTATACATAATATATTTAGTCTACATCTTCTTCTTACATTTGACGTGTCTTGTTTAATCAACTATTGGTTAAAGACATTGAAGTTCCTTTGGAGAGAGTGATATATAATTGGTTTTGAGAAGACACTGAATGAGGCAAATAAACACCAACATTTGGAATTGTTTTATATGAAATTGTTTATATCTAAATTAACATGGATAAGCTTCATTTTCAGCTATACTTTAGTTATAAAGACAAACTTTCTATTATATTGTCCAAACACAATCTTTACATCAATTATGTTATTCTTGAAGTCATGCATACCATTCTTATACAATTACTCAATCTATTATATGAGTCTAGATTCCTCAAAAGAATTATTAGATAATTTATTTTTCAGCACCAATTTATAAGGAGGCAAGCCATTTGAAGCTAAATACTTCAAAATGTCCTATTCGAAATAGTAATTTGTGATATCAATAGTTTTATCAAAACTGTTAAAAGTTTTTGTTTCTCGATGCTCGATTTGTCATGCAATGAGTTGAATGAACATTCTTATTTAAGGTTGGAAAAATAATCATAATAAGTTATAATATTGAGTTTTCTTCATTGTCATACTCAATAATCATATCTTCTCAAATTTTGATATTACCTTTAGTATCACTTGATTGCTCATATTTTCCAACTCTAAGTAAAATCTCATTAAAGTTTGGATCATTCATCGACTTATGTTCCTTGATAAAGTAATTTTTTTTATTTTGGACGGCAAATATGATTTTACCAAACTTGCAGAAATAGTTTGATAGATTGATGTTTTAAGAACAAATGTTAATACTTGTCTAAAATTTTCACAAAAAACTATCACTTTTCCACCAAGATTCTCATCATTTCTTATTACGTCTTTCGATAATTTATTAACATTCTTGATAGCTATCTTTTTGTTACTGTTGCTCCATCCCATAAAAACAGTTGTGTGTATATAATAGCTCTGCAACCCTACTTTACTTGGACATAATGCACTCATTTGATTCAATTGCATCCATTGGTATTTTGAATGAAGAATATGTTGTTCTACCCTCTGGCATTATTGCGACAACTCCAGATGCTGCGATTACAAGTTGCTATTTGATTTTTGGATTTAAGATGAGCTAACAATGCATGGTATAATTTTTTTTCATATTCCACATGGCACATCAATAAAGAAATCCCTACCCTTTTATATGTAATCTAAAATCATTAAAAAAGCTTTATGATGTTCGGGATTCAACTGAGGCTTCTAATTATTTTTTGAAATCTTTTGACATTGCAATGTATCTCAAATAACTCTCACATCTGTTGGTGCACGATATAGATCCTTGTCGACCCCGTAGTAAATTTCAGACAGTTTGGCTAGATATTTGATAGTAAAAATATATGTAGAGCTAATAATATCATTACTCTAACAAGCAAACATAAAATCTTGTTTCATGGTTGAGTGCATTTTATCTTTTAAGTTTGGCATATTGATGAATATCAACAACTTCGAAATCATGCAGTTAGTCTATATAAATGATGATACTTATAATTTTTATAATTTTATTGGTTGTAATTTTATTAATTAAAAATATATAAACTCAAGAAAAAGAAGATGAATTGAAATTGACATGGAAAAATTAAGTATTTTAAAATAATATAAATTGAGGTATTACAAAAAAAAAAATTACAGTTGACATTGCAACAAAGCAATGAACTCTCATTTAGCTTATAATTTATAAGCGACACTTGTTCGTTAGAGATCAAAAAAATTAGCAAAATCAAAACTAAAAATTATGTGTGTACCAAAGTCTAATAAAAAAATTTGATTTGATATTTAATTTTTTTATAAAAATTCGATATTCGGTTTGATTTTATTTTTTATTACAATTTATCGAACTACACCAAATAACGAATTTAATCTTTACAAATTTTATAAATAGTATTTTTATCTTATTTTATGTTTATGAATTAACTTTTTACTTTTTTTTCTTATTTTTAACTTACCAAACTAAAAATAATAAAATCAAAATACAATTAGATTTTGTTAACAAGTGAAAATAAAGAAAAAATTGAGTAAAAGATATGCTATAGCTTTGTAATAATGTAATAATATATAGACATAACAATATTTTATCTTTATTAGATTACCTTAACAATATTACATTTTACTCCATGTATATACTTTTAAAAATGCTACAATTTTATCAATTCTATAATTGGTTCAGTAGAATAATATGTAAAATGATTAAGAAAAACACATGTAAATGTAGTGCAAAATTATTTTCTTCTTAATGTAATATATTTTCTTTTAAAATATTTATGTTCAAATGTGGTGATACAATATGAATGTTTATACAACTTATTTTTTGTCATGTTTGATTCTGTTGAAAAATTTTAGACTTTGTTTGATTTCATTTCTAGTCGTTTTGAGGAGATAAGAATGTATATGTTTTGTTGGAACAAATGACATGATGTATTTTGGAAGATATTTTATAAATTGTAAATATATTATCAATATTGTTTTGCTATAGTTAATGAGAGATATTCTCAACTATAGATATCTTGTCAACATTATTGTGTTGTAATTAGTGATAGTATAGGGTATAGAGCTATTTAAATATTATAATAAATAATTTGATATTTTGAGAGAAAATACCATTCCCAAAAAATATAAGTGACATACTCATTTTCATATCCAAAGAAGAAAAATAATGTTTGGAAGAAAAGTAAAAAGAGAAAGCGAATAGAAATTATAATGTTCAAACTAACAAAAAAATAGTATAAATAAAATTTATTAGATTAAATGATTAACATAAAATATTTTTTTTTTCATGAAGTGACTACAGGAGTGATTTTTCAAAAGTAAAAAAAAAATTACGAAGTCAAATATTAGATGCAACTAATTAAAGATTACTACGATTATGACGGAAAAAATAAGTCAAATGATTAAAATAGATTATGAATTTTGTGCATAAAATATATGAAATATAAGGAATAACATCGTTTTTGAAATATGATTTTATAATTGGTAAATATGATATAAAATTCAGATGTGGTGGCTTGAAAAAATAAATATTAAAGGAATCAAATATTCTATCAATTAATGTAATTATTTTCGTATATTCTCATGGTTTTGAAAAGATTGAATTTTGTCATGAATGTATTTTAGATTTTGTTGTATTCTTTTTTTTTTTTCAAAAAATAGAATAACCAAATTATAAATATGATAGTGGAATGTGCCTTTAAAGGTATATTTTCATAAAAAAAAAATGGTATCTGGTTTGATTTTGATTTTTTATTTTGATTCATCGAGTAGTTTTTACAAATTTTATAAATAGTTGTTATATCTTATTTTATATTTATTAATTAATCTTATGTTTTTTTCTTAATTTTAACTTACCAAACTAATAAATTCAAAATACAATTAGATTTCGTAATTTAATTTTGAGCTATTTAATTTTTTTATTTTTTAAAAGATTCATTTAAGAAAATCATAGAATTGAAATGAATAAAAGATAAAACAAAAGATAAAATATTTATAAATATAATTTTCACACATATTTCAAAAGAAATTAGCAAATTGATAAAGATAATATAAAATTCAGATGTGGATGAGTTGAGAGATGATATATTAAAGGAATCAAATATCCATTAATTGCTATAATTGTTTTTATATCTCCCAAGTATAAAAAAATATAATTTTAATCTCATAGTTGAGGAGGTCTTCCAAATTTATTCCCATGATTCGGAAAAGATCCAATTTTAATCATGAATGCACTTTAATATATCTATTTTGCTCTATTCTATTTTTTTAAGAAGTGGAATAACCAAATTATAAATACAACAATGGAATGTGTCTTTCAATTGATATAAAAAAATATATGTTATTTCTACATTAATTTTAATGAATTTGATTAGACTGAATATTATGATGTACATTTAGTTTATTCAAATAGACATATTTCACGATAAATTAAGTTTCATGTAGTGTGTCATAGTTTCTATTATAATTCAATGTGACTTTTTTATAGGGGTGACAACAATTCGATAAAATAATTAAATCAATTCAAAACTGAAAATTCGGTATTTATCAAAGTCGAACAAACAAATTAGATTTGATATTTGATTTTTAGTTTCATAAAAATTCAATATTCGATTTAATTTTTGTATTTTATTCTGGTTTATCGAATCATACCCAATATCAAGTTTTATTAAAAAAATTATATCTTAGTTTATATTTATTAATTAATTTTATACTTTTTTCCTTAATTTTAACTTACCAAACTAAAAGAAATAAATACAAAATAAAATTAGATTTTGTTATTTAAATTTGAACTATTTAATTTTTTAATATTTTTTAAAATTTATTTAGCAAAATAATTGAATCAAAATATAAATACATAAATGGACAAAAGAGAAAACAAAAGGTAAAGTATTTGTAATATAATTCTCACACATGTTTTTGGATATCAAATAAATGACAGCAAAGTTTGACTTGAACTCTTGGTACTCTTTTATTGTAATTATCCTATAACTTTATTGACCAATTAAAAAAATAAGGACTATTTGTTCTAATATTATATAATTATTAAATTACATAACTACCATTAAAATTAATAATATTAAAAATATATTTTATTCTGATCAAAAAGTAGAAAAAATATTCACACTTTAATTAAATTGAAACTAAAAATTAGGTATTTATCAAAGTCGAACAAAAAAATTAGATTTGGTATTTGATTTTTATTTTCATAAAAATTTAGAATTCGATTTAATTTTAATGTTTTATTTTGGTTTATTGAACCATACCCAATAAAGAATCTTAGTTTTCAAAAATTATATAAATAATTTTATATCTTAGATTATATTTATTAATTAAATTTATATTTTTTTCCTTAAATTTAACTTGCCAAACTAAAAATAATAAATTCAAAATACAATTTGATTTTGTTATTTAAACTTGAACTATTTAATTTTTTTTACTTTTTTAAAAATTCATTTAATAAAATAATTGAATAGAAATATAATGAACACATAAATGAACAAAAGAGAAAATAAAAGGTACAGTACTTAAGAATATAATTTTCGCACATGTTTTTGAAATGTCAAACAAATAAAAGTAGAGTTTGACTTAGACTATTGATGTTATCTTATTATAATTATCCTATAACTTCATTGACCAAATAAAAAAATAAGCATAATTTATTCCAAAATTATATAATTATTAAATTACATAACTACTATGAAAATTAATAATGTTAAAAGTGTATTTTAGTCAGATCAAAAATTGAAAGAAACATTCATATTTTTATAATAGTATAGATGTCCAAAAATCAATTATACTATTCAATTAAACATCCACTTAAACCAACACAATATTACTTAGGCTTCTTTCCTTTGTTCTTCTATACATTTGCAGTAGCATCCTTCATTTGAGAGAGAATAACATTGAGATTGAAGATGGTCACATACTTCTTTTCTTCTGTGGTTATGACTGACTTGGAACTTATACATGTTTTTGTGATGTAATTTTCAATATTTGGGATGAATTGTCTTCTAATGAAAAGAGTTGGTGCCGTAATGTTCACTTTAGGGTTAGCCACTCGACCTTGTTGGAGCTATTGATACATAGAAGGACCAGGAATTCGAGCTAACACTGCAGGATTTGGAGATGGCACTGCAAAAATTGGAACATGAATTTGATGTCCAAAATCTGGTGTTACATTGAATACATTATCATCATGAATGACTGACAAGTGATCTTTGCTTCCTACTGTACTTTTGGGGTTAGAAACCTTGCCCTGTTCAATATTCAAACCAAAACATATCAAATAGAACTTATGTCAACTGTAAGTAAAAGAAATAAATAACTATAGAACTTACAATTCCTGTTTTTCCAGAAGTTGCTACTTTGTATTTTGGATTTTGAGTGGGTACCCTAAATGAAGTTTTCTTCCCTTTGACCTTGCCTGTTCAATAAACAAATGACCAATTAAGATTATCATAAATAGAAATAAAGTGAATGGAACACCTTCTGAAAGCTTGGATCAGACCTTTTTGTTTATCAAACATAAAAGTGTATTCATAGTCCTTTTCAATATTTAAATCAACTTTCAAAAGGGTCGAAAACCAATCTCAAGTGTCTTTACACTCTTTATTAACCACAATATAGCCAATAGAGTATTTATTATTGTTAAGGCCAATCCCTACAGCTATTATTAACACTACCCCATAAAGGCCACTTCAAATGACACCCATCCACCCCAATGAAAGGCCTTTAGCCAGCAAAAAATCCTATTTTCACAGCATACAAATAGAGATAAGACATGTCCAACCTGTTCTTACCACTAGACTAATTTGTTCCTATAATTACAGTACTACTAGGGTTTGTTTTTTTAATTTCATCTACATAATCCCATAACAATGAGTACTGCTCACCTAGAATTCCCTCAATCATTTCAACAACTTTTCTTTTTGCCCTACAAGCTTGATAATTTTAGATGTGGCATCTAATGTCCTCCATGACATCAATCCTAAATCATTTCACATTTCTTTTTGGGTCAGACTTGAATTTATGCACATATTTCCCAGACAACCAATTAGATTTTATATTTTTTACTTGAAAAGTCATCCCACAAGTGTGATTAGGGTTATAATGCCTTATTTGAAATGTGCATTCATCTATAACTTTAAGAGCATGATTCTTGATCATCACACTCAGCATGCATCCTAATCTTGTCATTTTTGGTAATTTTAATGCTTCTTTTAGTTTTAATTGCATGTGAATGTATTGATTGCCTTAACTCACTTTTAGTACTAAAGATCATCCCTAATTCAAAGGTTGGATCATATATTTCAACTGGATTAAAAATTGAAAATTTGTGCCTATCATTCTTACCATCAGAATTCTTAGTACTATCCAAGTCATCATCACTCTTTACAATATCCTCATCATCAGATTCTAAACCTTTGGAACCATCTAGGCTTCCATGTTGTCCATCATTTTCATCATCCTCTCCTAACCATTCAACATCATGGTCTATATTTTCATGGTACAGTTTGTCATCATTTAATTTAGATTCCATATCATAATTACTATTACAAAATCATCACTTTCATTTTTTTTCCTTCCCATCAGTATCATTTCCTACTTTTGTCCCACTAGTCCCTTCTCCTTTTCCTTTTCACTCTTCCATACCCTATGCCCGTCACTCTCTTCTTTCTCATTTTCTTCACTCTCTTCTACCTCCCAATCACCTTCCCCATCACTTTTTTCTTCCCCTTCACTATCTTCTTCTCCACCCTCTTCACTAACTTCTTCCTCACCACTTTCACTCTCTTCTTCCACATCTCCCCCATTATCCTTAATAGGTTGTAGTGTTTGATTATACGAAAAAACACTCAACTCAATGTATAAACTCACCTCTCTAGTTTTTTTTTTATTTTTTCTTCACATATCCAATGCAATCCACTGTCATTATTAATCAGCATAAACCCATTTGGAACTTTGGTATAAACTCTCATAGGGGCCTTTACTCCATCATGTTCAGCAGTAGTCTAAAATGCATCTAACATCAAAGTAATCAAATTTATATGCATTCCCTCCTATATAAGCAATTAGACTGCCAGGATGGAACCTACCCCCCAAGTGAAGAGATATTGTCAAAGTTCTACTTTTGAGATCTGTAAAAAAATACATAACATAATAAGTAAAAAAACAAAAAAAAAATCTAAAAAAAAGAAAAAATAAGAGACATAAAGAATGATCAGTCTTGTTGCAATACTTAAACCCTAAAGTGTCTTTCTCGCATAAACAGGGAATGACATTGAGGCCCACCATTTTAAATAATATAAAATATTTTTTAAAAAAAATTGTAGACATTGGACCACCATGGAGGTCCTCCACTTCACTTTATGTTTGAAAAATCCAAAAAACTAAACACACATTCATTAAAAATACACACATTCACTTAAAATAACAAAGGAATGATTTAGAATGTCGGCCTTAAGTCCTACATCACGACAAAAAAAATGAAAAGAAATTAATCGTATTTCGGTGGGGACAAATTAAAGCTTTCTGGCTCTCTATTCTTTATACTTCAACAAAATCTTGTTACTGCTTTAGGGTTCTTTAAAAATTTGTGATTAGATTTGCACAAAGTATTTGGGGATTTGTGGGAATTTTAGGTTTGATGTTTAAGAAATTAGGGCTACGAGTTTGGGCTTGGGAAAATATGTTTAACATAGCAGCTGTGAAAGGGAACGAGGACATAGAACAGAGTCATGTGATGTGCACATGACTCATTTTCTCTCCATTTTTATGTTTAGTTGGCAATTGATTTTTATTTATTTATTATTTTTGGCCCAAAACATTACATATAATGACCACATCAGCAAAATCCCCAAATTTCACTCCATGTCATAAATTTCCAACAGTTTTGCCAACTCAACAATTGCCGGCAAAATTTGATTATTTTTTTATGAAAAAAGGATAAATATGAAAAAAATTAAAAATTAGTATGTGTAAATTGGTAATATACCAAATTATAGGACTAAATCCCTATATAATAACAACTTAGAGACAAAAAATGCAATTTTCCCAACTTATTTCTAATTGTTTTGATTGACAATATCCAGGATAGACTTCAATGTAAATGCACTTCAATGTAAAGGGCCAAACACATTCCAATGCATCAATGAGTTCTGCTTCGAATCAATGCAGAATATGTTTTTGAATTCCAATACAGTTCTACATATTTTTTTATTTTTTTTTTTTTTTGCAATGAGTTCATTCAATATGCAATACATTATTTTTGAATCAATCCAGCAACGTTGTTTTTGAATGGCAATGCAGGTTCTGTTCTCGCTTTTTTGCAATGAGTGCCATTGTATCTTTCAATATATATTTTTTGCTATGAATACAATTCATGAATTGCATTCAAATGATATAATGCAGAACTGAAAACAAATCCTTCAACAAGGTATAATGCATTGCATTTAAAAGATAATACTTAACATTATCAATCACTACTCCATCACTACTGCATGCATCCTTCAACTGAAAATAAAGATACTACATTATATCATGTTACAGTCCTAACTTCCATACAAAATACCAAAACCTACACTACACACAAAATACAAAAACCTACACTGCATCAGGGAATCATCTTCAAAGTTGGACTTTCAATGCCCTTCACATCAGTCCACTTCTCATAAGCTTTGCATATCCAACAAAAAAGGCATCACATTTAGTAACTTAACCAGTTTTTTGTTGCTTGATTTCAGCTTTCTCTTCTCATTCTCTATTTCACTAATCCTCCTAAATAAGCCTATAATTATTATCCTAACCCTAAGGCACATCGGAGGATCCTCCCTAGCCAAAAATCTACATCATCTTCTCTGCAATTTCAAAATATGAAAATACTATTAAATTGTATAAATATTATATTGTATAGGTGTTAATTACTTGAATACAGTATGTTATTTTGAACATTGCTTAGCATTGTATAAAAAATAAAGCTCAATTTTTTTTCAATTCTAAATCTGAAATGAACTGCAATTATTTTTCCAGAAATGAACACAAAAAGCAAAAACATTTATTTCATATTTTTCAGAAATCAACAATAGCAAATAATTTATTTCACTTTTCTAGAAATCAACACAAAATTAAAAAATTTTATTGGAATTTTTCCAGGAATCAACACAAAATTGCAACTTGTTATTTCATTATCTCCATAAATCAACACAAAATCCATATTTTTTTTCTTTCTTACAAGCATTCTCTAAAAACATCAAATTAAAGCTGGCGTTCAAAATTTGTTCAAAGATTCAGTATAATATTTTTGAAAGTAACATAAAATAGAGTTTCTATTATGAACATTGTAGAAGTCAGATGAATTCTTACATTGTAGTCCCGACAAGGTTGAAATCTCCGTCTTGGGTTATCATTCGTCCAAGAAGTACGAATCACAGCTCTACTTCCACAATAGCAGTCCAAGAAGCTTGTGACATGAGACATCTTCAAAGAAGTTCTTCTTTTAACTTTGATTTTGCTAAGAATCTACTGGGGTGGACTAGGATTTCGGAATCGACTTGGGGATTTTTCAGAATGTGGGAGTAGTTAAAGTCTTGGGTTTCCCTTTAAACTATGGCCACGTGCATTTTTTCCAACATGGCATGTTATGTGTCAAATTTAATCCGAATTTATTGCCTTCCACATCAGCGCCACATGGATCGGTCCCATCCACCTTGGATAGAATCCAAATTCTCCTACCTTTTCCAATTTTTTTACTTTTTAAATCCAAAAAATTCCCAATTTTTTTACTTTCTCCCACCAATTAGGACTCAATCCACGCGTGATTAAAAGGTACAGTATTAAATCAAAATTTTAAATTATATCATGACATTTTTTGCCATCCTTGAAGACTAATTTTGCCTATTATTCAAGTAATCATTAGGCTGGATTTTTTTAATCAATAATCATTATAATAAAATATATAGGTCAAAATAATCTTGTCACTTATATCTTTTATATTCATTCCAGCACTATATATATAAATCCTCTTAACCAAAATAACAACACAGCAATCTTTCTTTCTAATTACCAATAAATCTTGATAGTATCACTCAATATGGCAAGCCCTCTTTCTATCCCTTCACATATCTCTGTATTATTATTCAAGTAATTATTAGGCTATATTTATTTAATGAATAATCATTACAAAAATATATAGGTCAAAATAATCTTGTCACTTGTTATATCTTTTATATTCATTCCAGCACTATATTTATAAATCTTCTTAACCAAACTATTAACACAGCAATCTTTCTTTCTAATTACCATTAAATCTAAATAGTATCACTCTTTATGGCAAGCCCTCTATTTATCCCTTCACATATCTCTGTATTATTATTCAAGTAATCATTAGGCTAGATTTATTTAATCAATTATCATTATAATAATTAATAGGTCAAATAATCTTGTCACTTCGATCTTATATCTTTTATATTCATTTCAGCACTTATATATAAATCCTCTTAACCAAACTAATAAACAAATTTTCTTTCTAATTACCAATAAATCTTAATAATATCATTCTCCATGGCAAGCCCTCTTTCTATCCCTTCACATATTTCTGTATTGTTATTCATCATAAGCTATTTAATGTGCATTGTAGCAAATCCAGGGCCACGGACAACTGCACAATCACTCCATCACGGAAACAGGCTTCGAAATGATTCCGATGCCATTCAAAGAGCCTCTAATGACTATGGAAACATTGTTCACGAAATTCCTTCGGATGTTCTTTCTCCTTCGTCGGTTAAAGACATTATTAATCTCATCAAATCATCGAACAATTGTCCCACTCCGTTTACTGTTGCGGCCAGGGGACGCGGCCATTCTGTCAGGGGACAGGCCATGGCGCGTGGTGGTGGTGGTGGACATGACTTCTTTGAGTAAAAATGGGAGAAGGATTAGGATTTCTGGGAACAGTTCATCAGGGTTTTATGCAGATGTCGGGGGTGAGCAGCTGTGGATTGATGTGTTGCGAGCCACGCTTGAGCATGGGCTTGCGCCGGTTTCTTGGACTGATTATTTGTACTTGAGTGTGGGCGGAACATTGTCTAATGCTGGGGTCAGTGGACAATCATTTTTGTATGGCCCCCAGATTAGCAATGTTCTTGAACTTGATGTTATTACTGGTACAAGCACACCTTCATTTATTGTTCTCTTCTTTCTTTGTGGGTGGGGTTGGGTCATTCTTAGGAGATTTCAGCATTCGGACAATCACATTCATTCATATGGCGAGATCATCATATGCGAATGATTGTGATTGTCAAAAATCTTTTGAGAATTACTCGGGGTTGGGGTTTTTACAAATATTCATATCAAATCAAAATCTTTCATTGTACAAGGCATTTGAGAAGCATATACAGTCTCTTTGGACACTTTGTGTGATGGTGCATGCATATGAGGTTGATTTTTGCATGCATCTTCCTACTTTTACACATTTCTAACTAATTACTTTTTCCATCCTTTTGATTAGGTAAAGGAAAATTTATCACTTGCTCGAAAAATAGAAATTCTGAGCTATTTTTCGCAGTTCTAGGTGGTCTGGGACAGTTTGGCATCATAACCAGAGCAAGAATTATTCTAGAAAAAGCACCAACAAGAGTAAGTACAAAATTGATCCTAGGCTAACATGTGTGTGTGTGTATATATAAAAAAAATTTTACAAGTCATGGATGACACAACTTATGAGCCAAGTATCGATCTAAGTCTAATGTGATCCAACGGAAACTTGGGATCTAGCCAGCCCCTAGTACATGGGAATGGGTGAGAGATGGAGATGGAGGAGTGGGGCTGTTGGCACTGCCCTCAATTTACCGGACAGGGCCCAGCTTTATGGTTTTCAGGGTGGTCAACAAATTCATTATATAGCATTCTACTATATGTTATGTGCCTTAAGGGGAGAAACTAAGAGGCAAAACTATACGTTATATTCATAAATTTAGTAACTTTACTCTTTTTTGTAATTAAATATATGGTCAAAGTCAAGCAAGTAGTTTTTTGTGTAATCCTCATGTCTTCCTTTTATTTTCCAAGCTCTTGATTTATCACTGATTCGTGTTCAAACCATAGGTAAAATGGGTGAGATTGCTTTATAGTAACTTCTCATATTCACAAGAGACCAAGAACATCTTATCTCAAGCAATGCCCCAAACTATGTGGAAGGTTTCCTAATCACAAATGAGAATACAACAAATGAATGGAGGTCTTCCTTCTCCTCGCCTTCCCGTCAATCTGAAATTGTTTCATTATTGAAGAAGCAAGGTCTTCTCTACTCCATAGAATTGGTCAAGTATTACGACGACCACAGCGCTAACACTATTGATAAGGTACTATTTCATTGTCTTCAAATACTTTATCTACATATGTCTCATGCATGAAAGATTAATGAATATACATATTGTTCATCGAGAAAAAGAACAAAAAAATTATAAAATATTTTTTGCAGTTATTTAAAAATTACGTAAGCGCACATGTTAGGTTATAAATTTCTTGTTTTTCCTCTCTTTTGCTCTTCTCAGGAATTTCGCAAGTTGCTCAAAGAGTTGAACTTCATTCCTGGATTCATTTTCAGTAGAGATGCCTCACTTGTTGATTTCCTTAATAGAGTCGGGAATTTGGACAGTGAGAAAGGACCATTGGACTCTCATCCATGGCTGCATCTCTTCGTACCTAAGTCTCGCATACTTGATTTCAATGCTGGAGCTTTGGCCACCATCATTCCCAGATTTAACGAGACCTCTGGCGTCTTCCTTTTCTTCCCACTTGACCGAAAAAAGTACTCATTCATACAGCCAAAATTTACTCAATTTTTGGTAGTAGCTAAATTTGTATTTGCTAAATTGTGACAAACATTAAATTATGCAGATGGGATGATAGAATGTCTGCAGTGACACCAGATGAGGATATCTTCTACATGCTTGCACTACTGCATTCAAGTCGGCCCGACGAATATCAGATTATTGATAAATTAAACAATGAGATTGTGAGATTCTGCGAAAAGGCAGGCATCAAGGCGAAGCAGTATCTTGCTTATTACAAATCCAAGCAAGACTGGATAAAGAATTATGGATCCAAATGGGGAACTATTCAACAAAGGAAAGCAAAGTTTGATCCGAAAAATATATTGTCACCAGGCCAAAGAATTTTCAATTCTGACTTATCAATCCTACTTCCATTGGCTATTTGACTCGATATGGAGTTGACTTTGTAGAAATAAAGTATTTGTGAACTAGTTTCGCTATTTAATGCGTTAATAGTTAACTTAGTATAGTGTTTAACTGAGATTTGCTATACTAGATGATAAAATCTCTTGCCCAATATTTCTCTAAAATCCAAAATGTTCTGAAAAGTGTTATAATATCTAAATAGAACATGCAACGAAAATAAAAAGATAATACCAGTATTTTTACGTGTTACAAGTAGTACGTATTCTACATGCACGAGGCCACGTCTGGAGAAATAAACAATCCACTAATTAATAACAATTTACATAATACATCTCATGAAAAATAATTTAAAAATTCTCTCTTTAAGTGAAGATCATCCTATATATTTCACTAATTAGTTGTTTTTTCGAACTCCACTCGACTTAAATCAACACTGTTGGACTCCCTCCAATTCTGAACTTCTTAAATGGCTGATCCGATCTTCTCCCGAAAACCTTCACATTTTTTCTCCTGAAAAATGCATACGATAATCAGAACTATTGGACTCCCTCCAACTTCGGTCATCTCCCAAACACCTTTTTCATCTTCTCTCAAAAATGTATGTGAGTTAAAATCGCCTCACATTTGCATCACTTTCATGGCACTATTCAGTTCATCCACTAAGGTTCTTCAATGTTGAGACTTCGTATATATGCAGCCGTATATTTTCATCCAAATTCTTCTTGAAATCCGATCTTGAATGTTGCATATCTGAAAGGTATTGATTTCTTGATTTATTATCTTATCCATAAGATTTTTCAAATCTTTTCTTACCCTATCAAGAATATCTTTAGTTTCAGCACATTTATCACACATGTGAATTTACTAAATACCTAAAATAAATTTTTCGAAAATCCCTGAATTATGAAAATTTGTCCACAATAATTATAATTAATTAATTAAATATTATTTCGTCAGTATTGCAACATCTCTCACAACATTACTTGCAATACCTGATTTCTGTGTAGGATTCCAACTTCCATAAATATTAATCTTTTCTAATATTAACAATATCTCCCTTTGGCATTTTTGGTCAAAATCAACTAAAGCTCCATTTGAAACTCATATGCAAGTTTTCAAATTTCAGTATAAAAAATAACATCAAAATATCAAAATGTTGTAACATAAATGTTGCAACACTTTCTCTTATCACATTCAAAAAGATAATGGTACTACTCCCCTACATATTTGAATCAAATACCAAAACAGATAGAAATCCATCAAAGCATAAACCAAAGTTGCAAATAATTTTAGTACAGATTAACATATCATAGTAGAAAGCATTTGCAAAAATCAAAAGCAAAAGGATGATTAATCATCTTCATCAATATCTTCATATTGCTTCCCTTGAGCTTGTGCAGCAGCAATAGTACTTGAGTCTTCCCATTTTTGACAAAAAGTACCTAAAAATAGATTAGTAGATGTGGAAGGCCTCTGCTCATGAATCAGATTAAGAAATTTCGTTTCTTTCTCAGTCTAAAATTAGATTTGCTTACGAGCTTCAGTAATCTCAACTTCCAACCGCAACAGCAAAGCAGAGGATGTCATAACATTCTGTGGCACATCTGATCCAACAACTATAGAAGCATGTATAAGCCCTAGAGGGTTTTCCAATACTTTGATCCCTTCTTCACAAAACCTTGAGAGGTTTGCAAACTGTAAATCATCAAGGAAGGGAAAGAAAGTATACCATGAGTAGATTCAGAACCACCCAAACATTCAATTATTTTGAAGATCAATTTTCCTATATCATAAGCCCAATTGGACCCAATGCAGTAAAGCAAAATTGTCTATTCTTTCACAACCACAGTGGTGTTTGTCATAGAAGTCTAGTTGCAAATGACAATTTTATATAGTAAAGTATACAACAAAGTCAAATTTTTAGCCCGAAATTTTTCTTTATTAGTAGGTCATTTCCTAATAGTATTCCCACTTAAAGCAACAACAATCTCATCCATGCCTTCTTTCAATTCATTTTCCTCAACTCTAAGGAATCCCAAGAAGTCATTTATGATATTAGGAATAATATAATAAATTTGTTTCCTAACACAAACTTTATATTTTGCTGACTTTGGATCTTTGAATCTCTTAGACAAATTGCAATAGAACTCTTGTATCACCTCTCTTACATAAGGAGTTGTCTTAGTAACAGACCTAACAAACCCCTCTACTTAAAAATATCAATAATTCCCAATTTAAGATCATCACCCATGTGAATTCTTCTTTCTGATAGGAATTTTTTTTGCACCACTTTATCCTACAAATTTTTGTTTGCAAAAGAATAAAAAACAAATGAGTAAGACTTTCTTACTTCAAGTTCATAATCAGATGGAGCTTGCATCTCCATTTCCTCTGCTTTCGAGTCAGTCTCTTGCCAGATATTGCAACACCTTTTGTAACATCATGTGCAACATCTTCACTGGTCTCTGGCTTGTCTTGCATTTTTTCTGCAGTATTTGGCTCCGTTTGATATTCAAATGATTTTCAGTTGATCCAGATGAGTCCCTTGACAAAAGTGGCTCACTGAGTCTAGCACCAAACTTAGGGCTTAAGTCAAATGCTTTTTTTTTCATCTTTTGATTCAAAACTCGATCACACTTTCTTGGACAATAGTCTTTTGGACCTTCTCAATGTGGGTTGGTCACCCTTGGATGCAAAATTTATATGTGCCCTCTTTGTCCCTTTCTTGTCTTCTGAGAAATTCAACACCATTTTGGAAGTGGGTTTGACCTAAGGAAAGACTGGAATTGAATGCGTAGATAAGAAAATCGATTGCGATTGAGTGTTTCAACATCTTCCTCGTATTTTGTTCCAGAATTAGGACTGGATGTCGTGGGAGGACCTTAGGCTTCAAATGTTTCACCTAGGAAGAGATGCGGAGGTGAAGATTACTTACTAAAAATTTCTCTAACATCTTGATTTTCTTCAATATCAGACTAAGGTGCGGACTAGGGTAGCAAGTGGTGAGTCTGGTCTCGGAGGCAAAACTTGCAGAGGTGTAGGACATGGATATTTCTCTCTTTTTTTTTCTCATTGAATTTGCTTTGCCATGTCTGCCAATTTCTTAAGTCTTGTTCTCACCATTATTCTGCAATACACACTTAGGTCAAAAGAGAATAGTAGTAGAGCAATTTGGACAATACGGTAGAAAGAGAAAGTGAATTAGGGTGAAAATGAGCAAAAGTAAGGATGATGTGGCATTTATAACTCATGATATCAAACCCTAATTCCTATCCAAATGATGTGATAAATATCAAAAAGATATTAATTCCAGTGATAAATGTCAAGAAGATCTATTTTTCTATTCAACTTTCACACCATAGATATCACTCTCCCATAACAAAGGAGTTATATGAGAGATTGATCATTGTCCAAGATTTTATTACAAAATCAAATCAAATCAGCCATCAATCACTGCCCAAACTCAAATATGAAATGTTCCTAAAAATATGCCTACATATGATTTGTTTATTTTAAATCAAAGATTACAAAATCACACAAAATATATAGAATGAGAAGTCTGACTAACAGATGTTCTTGTTTAATGTTATACATCTCAGACTACACCAATTAGCAGACTCCAAACAGTGAATTTTAATCCGAGATTTTCAATATTTTTTTTGTGAAACAAAAGCATGATAGATTTAGCTAGTCAATAGCTTTCACTCTATTCCAAGGGGTAGTTTTTTTCACATGATTTTGCTCTATCTCATATTCAAGAAAATATAATTTTCTGCCATATATGACTAGCTCCACTCCATGGATAGGTAGCTTTTTCTGTTAAAGACCTCCACCATGTTAAACAATAATTTTTAAGCACAACTTTGGAAATTTTTTATGATTCCAGTGCACATCTATTTTTCAATGAAGATCAAGAAATGATTCATCATATTTTAAATAACTTGTGCCAGTAATGATCCTAGATGCAGAATGGCTAAGAGATATAACAAAAATGCACGAAGTCCTATTTTTAACTGATGCATGAAAATGTTGTATCTAGGTGTTGCAATATTTCTATTAATCACATCATGTATGAGGTGTTACAACACTGCAGATGACACTTTTTATAACACACAAACTCCATGTGACTGTTTCAATGCATCAAAACGTTGAGAGTCAAAGGTTTTGTGAAAATATCAGCTAATTGATTCTCAGTTATAATATAATCAATGGTCACAACCTTTCTCTCAACTAAATCCCTTATAAAATGGTGTCGGATATCTATGTGTCTTGTTCTTGAATGTTGGACATAATTCTTAAATATATTTATAGCACTAGAATTATCATAATAGACAATCAAACTTTTTTTATTTATACCATAATCTTCCAATATTTATTTCATACATAATAACTGAGAACAACAACTACCAACAACTATATATTCAAATTTTGCAGTAGACAAACAAACACAGTTCTGTTTTTTGCTATACCATAAAATCAAATTATTACCAAGATAAAAGCAGCCTCAAGTTGTGTTTTTTCTGTCTTCAACATCATCTGCCCAATTGCATCACTATAACCAACCAAGTTAGCATTTGTGCCATCAGAATACCAAATTCCTAAGTCAGCAGTCCCACTTACATATTAATGATTCTTTTAAAAACATTTAAGTGAGAGTCCTTAGGGTTTGATTGATATATACCATATACACAAATACTAAATCTTATGCCTGTCCTACTGGCAGTTAAGTACAAAAGACTTCCAATCATGCTCCTGCAGATGCTAGGATTAACATTCATTCCACTATCATTCTTGGACAGTTTTTGATTTGTTTCCATTGGAGTTTTCATGTGTTTTGTGTTTTCCAACTCAAATCTCTTTACTAGATTTTTAGCATATTTACTTTGAGAAATGAAAATTACATTCTCAAGTTGTTTTACTTAAAGACCTAGAAAGTACTTAAATTCTCCTATCATGCTCATTTCAAATTCTTTAGACATCAAATCAACAAATTCATTCAATTTTTGTTAAGGGGCAAAACCAAATACTATGTCATCAGCATAGATTTGTATAATGGTGGTACCATGCTTAAATCTATTGATGAACGTTGTTTTGTCCACTCCTCCTCTTTTATACCATTTTTCAATCAAAAAGTTTGTAAATCTTTCATATCAAGCTCTCGGAACTTGTTTAAAACCATACAAAGTCTTTTTTAATTTGTAAATATGGTTTGGCAATGAGGATCTTTAAATCACTTAAGTTGTTTAACAAAAACTTATTCACTAAAAAAACCATTTAAGAAACCACTTTGACATCCATTTGATGAAGTTTGAAACCAATATGACATGCAATGGCCAAAAGAAGTCTAATAGACTCAAGTTTGGCAATAGGGGTAAAGGTTTCATCAAAATTCACCATCATCCACCTGAGTATATCCTTGAGTCACTAGCCTAGCTTTGTTTCTATTTATATTATCAAATTCATCAGTTTTATTTTTGAAAATCCATTTGGTACAAATAACATTAACACCTTTTAGCCTAGGAACTAATGTCCATATATCATTTCTAAAAAATTGTTCAAGTTCTAGTCGCATGGCATTCATCCAAAACTCATCCACCAATGGCTCTTTCATATTCTTTGGTTTAAAAAAAGAAGTGTAACAAACAAATCTTATCATATCTTTATAGTTTACCTTCTCCTTATCTTGTATTCTCATATTTTCTAACATACCTGCAATGACCTTATCAGGAGGATGATTTTTCATAATTATATTTGATGGTTTTTTTCTAACTTTCTTATAAATATCAAAACTTTTAGTTTCTTCCTCAGATTCTGAGGATGTTGTAGCATCTGGAGCAACATTTATAGATGTTGTTTCTGATGTTATATCATCTGGCATTCCAACATTAGTTTTGAATTTTGCCTCCTAATTAGTTTTTGTTTTTTCACAAAGACTGATGGTTTGCTCTTCATGTGAATTTTCTACAAAGTTATGAAAATCATTAATTACAACATTAAAGGATTCAATAATAATACGTGTTCTCATGTTATATATTTTATATGATCGATTGTTTGTTGTTAACCAATAAAGATTCTTTCATCACTTTTGGAATCAAACTTCCCAAAGTGTTCTCGATCATTGAGTATGTAACATGTACTACCAAATACATGAAAGTGATTGAGATTGGGTTTCTTACCTTTCCATATTTCATATGAAGTCATTCTAGTACCTGGTTTCAAGTGTACATAGTTAATGGTGTAACACGTTATGTTCAATGCTTCTGCCCACAACTTTTATGGAAGTTTCTTTGAATTTAACACTACACGTGTTATTTTTTGGAGTATTCTATTTTTCCTTTTCACAACACCATTTTGCTGTGGTGTTTTAAGAGCAGAGAATTCATGAAAAATTTCATGTTTGTCACAATAATTAGAGAAAACAAAATTTTCAAATTCTTTTCCGTGGTCACTCCTTATTCTTGTGATTTTACATATTTTCTCATTTCTTTATCTAACACTAAGTCTTTTAAAAAACATGAAGGTATCAGATTTTTCTTTGATAAAATCAATCCATGTAAACTTTGAAAAATCATCAACACAGACAAAAATATTCTTCTTACCACTAATACTTTCTACCTCCATTGGTCTCGTAAGATCCATGTGCAATAGTTGTAGGCAGTGTATTGTGGTAGTGTGTTGCAACATTTTATGCAATTCCTTTCTTTATTTTTCAAACTGACACACAAACACCCGAGTTTTTCTTGCTAAGCTTTGGCACACCTAGGACAGCTCTTGCATTAACAAGCTTGTGTAGACTTCGAAAATTCAGATGTCCAGTTTCTGGTTCCAGAGTACAGTTTTCTCAATTCGGGTGTTGTAACAATTCAGCTTATTTTGCAACTTGTAGCAATTATCAAATAATCTTCTACCTGTCAAGACATATTTATTAGAAACATCAAACACTTGACATAAATCTTTGTTAAAATTGACAAGTAAATTCTGATCATACAATTGACTAATGCTAATCAAATTAGCATTTAATCCTTTAACATGTAACACATTTTTCAGTGTTGGAAGTTCTTCAATATTTAGTGTCCCATTTCTAATTATTCATTCTCTAACTCCATATTCGAATGTAACCTGACCTCTTTCTTGGTTTTGATAACCCTTTAATTTTTCTTTGGCACCTGTTGTTCGTGAAATATTTTACACACCGTAAGTGCACGATCTCAAGTTTTAATATAATGGTAAGTTGAGTATCATATCCACAAAGATTGTAATAAAAAATTACGACAAGTACTGTAGTTTAAATAGTCTCAATTTTATTTAGAAAATCAAGTGACGATTAAACAATGTAGAATAAAATAAAAATTACAAAATACAAGAGTGGAGTTATTAGAAGTAATATAACAAACACCTTATAAACAAAAAATTCTAGAGGAATGACTCACATAATTATCACATATGTTATTCCTTCCAAAATATATCAATCCAAGTCAACAACACATGTACGTTAAGAATTCTTAAGCTCATCAATTCTCTCTCTCGAGTGATGAATTAATTATGAGTTCTAATATGAATTTTAATTTCTCTATAAAAACTCAAGAATAAAATTTTACAAAAGTTCAATGAGTTCTTATTCAAAACTTCAAAGGTTTCATAAGTTTATCAACTCTATGATTCTTAAATTATGTTATCTTTATAGTAATGTATAATCTTTCCTCTCTCGAGTATCAAATCTCATACATCAAACATTCTTAATTAATTACCAAATAATTAAGATGTAATACTACATAAGATAATACAAACAAGATGACTAACTTAAACTAATATTGTTTGGAATTCAAGAATGGTTTTTTCTCTCCAAGAATCTCCCCCTTCTGTCCAACAGCACTCCTTCTATCAATAACAACTTCTCACATCCAAGAATAACTTTGGAGGCTCTTTGGAATCCTTAAAATCAGATGGAAAATGCCCTAAGGAGGGAAAAAATCCTTTTTGCCCTTTTTCTATGCGTGCAGCACGTAGACGCTGACTAGACAGCTAGGCACTAAATATTATGTCCAAAACCTATTTCTGCAGCATATGTAGCCTATTGCAACTGATTTTTCACCATGTTTAAAGCCAAACCGGCTTTTAGTCTCTCATAATATTTGTAGTCCTATCTCGTAGATTTCTATATCATCATGAATCATCTCAATATGATATTTGTGAAGAGAGTTATGCCTAAAATATTAAGATGTATCAACAAGAAATTTTCAATCCAGTGTTGACTTTTGAACTCAATGTTTCTTATTGAAATCGTAGGAACTGGATTGTGTGATAAACATAAAAGTTGTAAATCTATTTCTTATATTTCCAAAAGAATAAAAATTAATTCAATATGATATTGGAATAAAAACTTATGATTGAAATACAAATATTGTCATCAATAGTAGCACAATACAAATTTTTCAACATTTCAACCAATTTTTTTATTTCTTTCCATTTTCTTCTTATCTTGTCATTACATACAAAATTTCAAACTAAATGCATAAAAAGTAACAAAAATACTTAAAAACAAACCAAATGTTAATCAAAAGGTATATGAATTTTTGGTATAAAACCAACTTATCAAATACCCCCAAACTTGAAGATTTGCTTGTCTTCAGGCATCAAATATGAAATTGTTAATAACAACCCCTCTATGAATTAGGTTACCAAAGTCAAGAAAGATTTTTATAACATCTCATATCAAAATATTAGAAAAACATATCAAATTTATATGTTAACATGCATATTAGTTTCACATAACTTCATGGAATTATGTGTGTGAGTGTGAAAGTAGTAGTTTATCAACTTTCATTTATCATCCATATAGGTTCATAAAACCAACTACTCATATTTGATCCACTTTTGAAGTGTTTACCAAATTTCATAGGCTTATTTTTCACACTAGTCTCCACTAATGTAGGTAGATCGTAGCATCAAAGATCAAAATGACTTTCAAAACTTGTATTATTATGAAGCTTGGGTAATGGTGGGAAAATATGAAAAATTGTAGCTAAAAATTATCCATTTTACACAACCATACTAGAACTTTTATGAATGATCACCAACTTTTTCATCAATCCCTTCATTTTTTGAATATCTTAGGTTGTTTCTCCAAGTGAAATATTAGACATCTTCGTAATTTTATTACCGTAATAATGTTTCAACCTCTGTCCATTAACACGAAATAATATGTCATCCTTACCTTTGAATTCAACCACCCCAAATGGAAATGTTTTGTTGACAATGAAGGAGCTGGACCATCTAAATTTCAATTTTTCTGAAAAAAATTTAATCTAGAATTGGAAAGCAACACAAGTTGTTCAAGTTGAAATTCCCTTTCCAAGATCATTTTATCATGCCATTATTTTATTTTATTTTATTTTTATAAATTTTAACATTTTCATAGGCATCAAGCTTAAATTCCTCCATTTCATTGAGTTGCAATAATTTTTTTTCTCCTATTATTTTTGTATCAAAATTTAATTGTTACACAAGGAGATAAGTTTTTTTATAAACTAATCAATAAGGAGACATACATATAAGAGTTTTGTATGTTGGTAATTCATAAATCCATTATCAAGAAAATGTTTGTCAATTCTAGCATTCCAAACATATGGTGCTTGCTTAGACTGTAGAATACTTTCTTCAATCTATAAACTTTATCTTTATGTGCTTGCTTTACATAACATTTCGGTTGTTCAACATAAATTTCCTCTTCAAGAATACTTTCATTTGAACGCTCCAATTTCCATAGTTATTTTTCTCCAATCTGGAAATTTGGTGTTGAATAAAGCTCACAGTAGAGGCAATTTATATTCAAAAATAGCAGCCAAAAAAAAAAAAAAAATCTTCTTCGCAAGGCAATACCAATAAACTTTCTTCAAAAGAAACTCCTCAATAGAATCCAAACCAGCCCTGCTGCCAAATTTTGTAGGATGTTTCAACACCAATTACTCAACTATAATTAGAGATTGGATATCAAAATACAAAAGCAGCAACAAAACAGAAGCCATCAAGATACTAATCAACCCAAAACAGAATAATGAACTATGCAATTTTTTTTACCAAGAAACTCAAAATTTTGTGCACCAAAAAACTCACTTGTATATCATATAAGTTGGGTGGAAATACAACCAATGCTTCAGCATTCTCTCTCTTGCAACAAAAACTTATAATCTCCTCTCTACTTCTCTCATTCAGCTGTTTCTTCCTATTTGTATAGCAACTCATGAAATGATAAAAATACCCAAATTGGTTTAAATATTCAACAGTTACACACTCAGCAAATTTAATTGCCAAAAAAAAAAAAACACATGCAATTTGTTCTCTTTTAAACCTTCCAATAAAAGATATGTGAGGCGTAAGTGCTGCACTTGGATGTGAAATTTGCCACCAATTTCAGCAAACATTGGTAAAAATTTGCAAAAAAAAAAAAAAAAAACTTGAAACATTATTAAAATAGTTTAAATGAATATGCTTAAAACATTTGACTAATAAAAATCTGGACAGAAGATTTTACTGTATAATAATTAATCATCTAATTTCACTGATTTAAATATGAATAATTGAAAATTTATTTTATTTCCCTACACTTTCTGAAATAATTAAAATATATCCGTACATTTAAGCTGAAATATCTAATACATGTATTATACATGTTCCATCCTACATAACCTGATTATACTCCATCTTGATAAATAATTTAAAATTCTTATTTGAAACTTATTTTATTTGGAACCTAAAAATGTACTCCATTAGAATTTTATTTATAAGTGGTATAAAATTAATTGAATGCTACTAAATTAATAATTTATTGATGCTTTATAGTTAAAAAATATAAAATTCAATAATTTATGAAAATATTAATTGCTACTAAATTAATACTTATATACATTGTAAACATAATCATAAATTAAATTTTGTAATGAGGCATGCAAAATAAGTTTACACGATTGAAAAGTAAGTACAAGCACTATAAAGATAAAAATATATAAAAATAACAAATTTTTGCCCAACAATTCATTTATATTTGTATATGTTGCACCAGTAAGCCTATCAATCCACATAATATTTACTTTCGTATTTTTGGGTTGATTTATTTTTTTTCGGTTGTAATGGAGGGGAAAATAAAAAGAGAAAAGAAGGGAAATTGAACACTAAGGGCAGTCATTTGGTCATTAAATTGGGTATTTGTCTAATATCTTAAAAATTATTTTTTTATGACAATATTCATATTACACCCATATTAATGATAGACAAATGTTCTATTTTATAAAAAATTTAGTATTTATCCATTATATGCATATTCAGTATAATATTCATAAAGTATAGTATCTCAATGAATAATTTTAAATCTTGGGACTAAATTTAGTGAGCTCAATGAAAATACAATTTTGCTGAGGTTTCGTAATGATGTATTCATAAAAATTTATTCATGCAACTTCTATATGGGATGGGTTATTCTACAGAGTAATTGAATTAACATTATTCATTCCCTTTTCATTTAATAGAATTAAATTGATACACATATTCAATTTATTAAAAAAATAAAGTTTACATTTTAAGATTAATGAGAGGCCTACACACTACATAATGTTTATGACAAGTTTCAAAATTAACATTAAATAGATGCATGTATTTTTTTTATTTTTTTTTTTGAAAGAATAATAGCATAGCATCAAGTACAGCAATTGAAGTATCGACTTTCAAAATAAACCACCCCAAATAAAGGGTAAAAGATTAAACATTTTCAGCTTCATTTTTCACTAGAAATAATTACCAATAGAAACCATATTTCGGTATCTTTGGAAAAATACAGCTTGAAACAATGAAAAGCAAAAGAGCTATTTCATCTTTCAAAATTTACTAAAATCTAGCAATTTAACATGTGACAGCAATTGTGCCATTCATATTTTGAAAGTGGGTTAAGAAGTGCAAAAAAAAAAAAAAGTTGGAGGGCAGGAATCAACATCCAATCCAAAGTGACAATAAATTTGGTCAAAGCACCAAAAATTCAAATAAATTAAGATAAATTATTTTAATAATTATCCAAGCTTGTTTGGTCTTTGGATCTATGATATGGTTTAGTTCCATTTCTTTCTTCTTCTTCTTCTTTTTTTATAATTTTTTGGCTGTACTTTTGACTAGAACTATTTTCATTACTTAACTCTTGAAGCTTCAATGCTAGATATTGATTTGATTGACTAATCTTCAACTTTTTTCAAAAACATTGCGCAATTAGCCCTAATTTCTTAACATAATCTATTAATTTTTAACAAAAATATTCGGCAATTAATCCTAATTTTTGGACATAATCTATTAATTTTTCAGATAAAAATCTATTCATTTTCATTTATTGGTTAAACTAAATCTATTAATTTTTTTCATACAAATATAGGCCCGTCTTTGTTGGGCCCGAGCTAGGTGGTACGACTAAACTGGCCCAGCTAGGTAAGCATGCAAACCCATTTCACATTGGTTCATGTCAGTCCTATTCTAGACCATCATAACCGTCGGGTCTCCCAATGATTGTAGTGCTCTCGCCATGTTTTTCATTTTTATTTTTATTTTTTTGTGATATTATTTTTTTAGACAATGTTTTAAGTACTTCAATTATAATTTATTATGTAAAATCTATTCAATGTAAACATAAATGGTAAGATAATGAACATAATAGAGTTTCAAATAATTATACATTTAATTTACACATTTGAAAAACGATAAGTAAAAACTGTAACATCAAACCACAAGCATAGTGATAACATTCTTTGATTTTTTTAAAATAATTTGAATAATACATAATTTCTTTATAAGATGTTTGAATTTCATATATTTCTTTCATAGATTGTCATATGACAAAATTTTCACAAAAAATAAATTATTAATATAGTGCTTTATTTTTATTTTAATAAGATTACATTATACTAAATTATCTTTCTTTTTATTCAATACATATATCTAAGTTACTAAATAACATAATTTCTATTGACATTTTTTCACACGTAAATGCAATATTTTATAAAATAATTAAAATTTTGTATTGATATAGTCTCCAATTAATTGATGAATATTATTATGAAAATGAGATTTTATCAATTTTTTAAATTATATTAAATAAATTCAAATTACAAATTTTGAGAGTTAATAAAAAAAAAAAAAAATCCTGCTTGTGTTAATGCTTGTCGGATTGGGTTTAAGCTAAAGGTATTTAGTGACCGCAAATGTGGAATTGCTAAAAAGATTTAACAAAATCCGCACATCAAAAACAATAAAACAATAAGCAAATGGACTAAAGTGAAAGGAGCGCATTGATGTTTTTACTGATAAACCCCCCTGGTGGATTTTCATTCTGTCATTTCTCTCTGGTTTTGGCTATGGTATCAAAATTCTAGAACCTCATTGCCATGGCCTTTTCATCAGTGCCTTCGAATTTCCTATCCCCTTCATCAAAAACTCGTCCTTCACAATCTCAGTTCTTTCTTAAATTTCACCATCAAACCCATTCTTTAAAAAGCTTCAGAGCTCGAAAACTCAAAATTTCTTGCTGTCAGCAAATCGTTCAACTTGACAATGAAAACCAACACAAGACCAATCTGGTAAAGAAGAAGAGAAAGCCCAGGCCAAGTTTTCTTGAACAAGTTCAGAACAAATGGTCCCTCAAAACCCCTTCTTTAAGGGAAAATTTCCCTTGGCAAGAACAAGAAAGTGGTGATACAAATCAAGAATTTCAAGCGCAAAGCTTGGATGTTTCTTCTGAAAAAGAAAGTGAAAAAAGTAGTTCTGTAAGTGAGCCAGTGAGTTCTCATACAAAAATTAGGTCGACTTTAGCTCCTTGGGTTCATGGAAATGAACCGAGAAAAGAAGTGTTCAATCCTGAGGGTTCGCGAAAATCTCAAGAAAAGGTTCACCCAAAAGACCAAGGCCTTGATGGTTTTCATGAGCATTGTCGAAATGAGGAACCTTTGGTTATTGTTATTCAGGGCTCTGACGATTTAGTGAAGGAAGTGACACTAGATGGCAAAAGTGAAGAAAAATGCGGCGAATTTGATGAAATCCCAATTGGATTGCCAGAGACAAATGAGGTTTTGGGTGCTGAGGAGAGTAAAAATGTTACTTTCGTGGAGGATTCATCAACTATTTATCAAGTCACCAAGACTATAAAGTGTTCTGCTGATGCAAATGATTTGAAGAGATTGCCATGGGAGAGAAAGATTGATGAGGAATTTGTGACGGAGGATAAGTTAAGGAGTAGGAATACAGAGTTAGCAGAGAGATTGATACCCGAGCATGAGTTAAAAAGGCTTAGGAATGTATCATTGAGGATGGTGGAGAGAATGAAAGTTGGAGCAGCTGGTGTGACACAGGCATTGGTTGATGCTATCCATGAGAAGTGGAAGGATGAGGAGGTGGTGAAATTAAAATTTGAAGGGCCTCCTTCAAAAAACATGAAGAGAACACATGAATTTCTTGAGGTTAGTGTCGATTATTATATAATGTTTTCTTGATATGAAAATGATGTATTTGCACATAACCCAATCAGAAAATAATATTGATGAATACAATGAGCTCATGGAATTTGTTGGCGAATTTACTTGAATATTCTATCATGCAAAACACTACTCCAGTATCTATTAGTGGAATCAACTTTAAACATGTTATTGCCTGTGATATTGATCACACAACCTATACTTCTGTCATTCCCTTCTAGATAGAAAAAGTTCCTTTGCTATATGATCTATAAGGTTTTCATCTACTAGGATTTGTATGATGGAGCTTCTGTTTCTTGTATTTTTCTGATGCATTGTGTTTTATATGTCAGAGTAGAACTGGAGGTCTGGTAATATGGAGATCAGGAAGTTCAGTGGTATTATACAGAGGGATGGCATACCAGCTTGATTGTGTAAAATCATATGGCAAGCATGTTCAAGCTGATGCTGGAACATTAAGTTCTTTTGAAGAAGATTCTCCTCAAAGCATCAAATTTAAACGCCTAAATGGAGGTGCAGAATCATCTAGAGTATACAATTCACATTATTTTAAGAATCTATCTGAAGAAGAACAAATGGATTTAAGTGAGCTCAACCTTCTGTTAGATGAGCTTGGTCCAAGGTTCATAGATTGGTCAGGTCGTGAACCACTTCCTGTTGATGCGGACTTACTGCCGGCTGTTGTTCCTGGATATAAGACTCCATTTAGACTTCTTCCTCATGGGACTAAACAATCTCTGCGAAACAAAGAAATGACTTATTTACGTAGGACAGCAAGAACACTGCCTCCACATTTTGCCCTTGGTATGTTCGAAAATATATTGGATATTCTTGCTGTATTCATTCAACTATTTTTTGTTTTTTACTGGCTGTATATTCCTTATTAATTTAGGAAGAAACAGAGAACTGCAAGGTCTTGCAACGGCCATGGTGAAGTTATGGAAAAAGAGTGCTATTGCAAAAATCGCCATCAAACGTGGTGTTCAAAATACTTCCAATGAAAGGATGGCCGAAGAACTCAAGGTTGGGAATAAATAAAGTGCCAGTTATGTATGTCACACATTACTAGCACTTCTTTAAATCCTTCTCTAATTATTCCTGAAAGAAGAAGGAAAAACAAAAACAAAACAGAAAGATAAACAAAACAAAAGAAAAACTAAAAAAGAAAAAAGAGCAACCATTACTACAGCATCAAAAGTAAAGAGAAATTTGGAAGAGAAGTAATTGGATCTTAGAAAATATTTTTGGCAGCTATATTTCATGAATATCATTATTTGGCGGAATAGCTTCTCAGCTATGATTAATTTGGTCATACTCGCAGATATTGACTGGAGGAACGCTACTTTCCAGGAACAAAGAGTTTATTGTCTTCTACAGGGGTAATGACTTCTTGCCTCCTAAAATTTCAAGCGCACTAATGGAAGCAGAGAAATTTACAGCCCTCCAACAGGATGAGGAAGAGCAGGCTCGGCATAGAGCTGCCGCACTGATTGATCCAAAAGCCAAAGCATCTAAGCAGCCATTAGTTGCAGGGACCCTGGCTGAGACTGTGGCAGCAACCTCACGCTGGGGAAACCAACCTAACAGTACAGAAATGGAGAAGATGATGAAAGATACAGCTGTAGCTAAACATGCTTCTCTGGTCAACTCTCTTCAGAGGAAGCTAGCTCTTGTATGTTGTCATATAAAAGAAATGGGTTAATGAAATATGTTTTGAGTACTTCCAGTTTTTGCACTAATTACCATGATGATGTCTGCAGGCAAAAGGGAAGATCAGAAAGGCTGAGAAGACCTTGCAAAAAGTTCTAGAGAATCAAGAACCAGAAAATTTACCTACTGATCTGGAAACATTAACTGATGAGGAAAGATTTTTGTTTCGTCGGATTGGTTTGAGCATGAAACCTTATCTGCTTCTAGGTAACGCTTACATACTGTGTTTTTGGCTCATCTTCATGGAGTGTATCTCATTTTCTTCTTTCACTCTTAGGGAGGCGAGAAATTTTTGATGGTACTATCGAAAATATGCACTTACACTGGAAGTACCGGGAGTTGGTGAAAATTATTGTAGAACGAAAAACTTTTTCACAAGTCAAGCATATTGCAGTTTCGCTGGAGGCCGAGAGCGGTGGGGTGTTGGTATCTGTAGACAAAACTACCAAAGGCTATGTTATAATAGTCTATCGTGGAAAGAATTACCAGCGCCCTCTTGCATTTAGGCCAAAAAATCTTCTAACAAAAAGGCAGGCATTAGCTCGTTCTATTGAGCTTCAGCGACGCGAGGTAATATTTCATTTCCTGTCAAATAGACTTAAAGATTCTGTTTTAAAATATTTGCTATAATTCATTTATACAAACTCTATTAAATACTTGCAGGCACTAAAGCACCACGTTTTGGAACTTGAGGAAAAAGTTGAGAAGCTGAAGCAGGAGCTAGTATGACTTGCTCTTTTTTACTAATATAGCAACAATGTTATGCTTCATGATCCCTATGATATTGAACACATCATTTGTTATTTTGGTGACATACAGGAAGATATGATGGATGCAAATAATATCGACGCAGAGACCTTGGATTCAAGGATCAGTGCTGCATGTGATGACAATGATGGTGAAGACGTGGAGACGGTGAGAGAAGATTTGGACATCTCTTATCTTTATAGGCACTCATTCTGATTCTAGTTGTTGTCAACACTTTCTGGAATTGTGAATTTGCTGTTCCTCTTAATATATTCTTGTATTATATAAGTACTGCTAATGCAATCTGTTTTCATTGGACACACTGTGTTTGCTCTTTAAATTTTATAGTGCGTGAGAGGTAGTCTGGTTTCTTGCAGTTGAAACCTCGGCAAGTCCTGTTTTATAATTGATTGATTCACCTTATTACCTTTTTATTTTGATTGTTTTCTTCTCCTTTGTGGAAGTGTTTGGTTGACTTATTCTGCTTTCATCAATCCTCTGAGTTTGCTGAATAAGTTTTTTCAGGCATCTGTTTTCTTCACAGTTGCCAATTATCTTTTCAGAATGTAAGATTTGACTTTCAGCTTGTTTCTATTGGCTACAAGAGTTTCTGTTTATGTTGCAGGAGGAAGGTGAAAGGGCCTATCTTCAGGAGCATGACATTATTAAGAAGTACGGGAATTCCTGAAAAGGTGTTGTCGGTATCTGCAGCTCTCTCGGTACAAGATTGGGACGCTTTCGTTGGGCAGGCAGCAGGAAGAAGGCAAGGAAGATGGACTTAAGAGGAAGACACGTTTTATGCATTCGAACAGGCTTGGTCCCTGGAAATTTGGGAATTTTTCGTTGCGCCGCCTAACTCCTTGATTTACACAATTCTTCAATGAGAATAATGTGTCCATTGTGCATAGAGCAACTGGAAGTGACTTACATTGCATCATATTTCCTGTATATTTCTGAAAGGAATGGTGTATTCAAGTTGTTCAGAATGTTTGTGGACTGTAGAGCAGCATTCGGTTTTTGGTCGATAATTACATAAACCTCCCTTGGGGTGAATTTTGGTATTTAGATAAATTCACTTAGATGTTTAAAATTACATTTGCGTTGTCTAATTTTTGTTATCATCTTCCATATAGCTGCAATTGTTAGTTTTTGTATATGAAAAGTTTACATAAGTCAAAATTGCTATTGGAAACCT
Source organism: Paulownia fortunei (assembly GCA_019321725.1). NCBI lineage: Eukaryota > Viridiplantae > Streptophyta > Magnoliopsida > Lamiales > Paulowniaceae > Paulownia > Paulownia fortunei. Next base: position 3,205,317 of record CM033105.1, on the reverse strand, counting down.
ATAATTTTTTCCCATTTGCGTTATTATTTAGAAAAATAGCAGTTTTATGAGGTCTGTCCGCATTTACAAAATTGTTAAAAGTTTGTCCAATTTAATATTTTTAACTTACGGTAAAAATTTGAAATAATATTGTCTAATACAAATGATTACACTTAAAACTGTAATAAAAAATTACTCCTTCCTTCACAAAATTATAGTCCCTATATTGACACCGGAGTTTTAAATGAGAGCTAAAAAAAATATAAATTTTTTATACGCATTTATAGTATAACCCTTAAAATAGTAGTCATGAGTTAATAATGTCATATTATTTTTTTAAGTATAAAAATAATTTCAAACAAAATAATCCATTTTAAAAAAGGAAATTTTATTTTGGAACGAAAATATAAATTTTGAGAAAGTATTATTGAAGAAATTAATTATAGGCATCTCCTATAATTCATTTTTTCTTTTTTATTTTTTAAAATTAATAAGCATTGTAATAGAATCGTTGCATTACATGGACAACCGATCGACCTCATGTATTCTAAAATTACATTCTCAAAGGTAAAAATGACAATGGGTCGAATTGACATAAAATAAATCATCTCGGCTTGGGACAAGTTATTAAACGGATGACAGAATGATTAATTGGTTTAATTTTTTCTGAGTTGGTTTAATTTTTTCAAACTCAGATGTACCTTATATAGGTAATATAAATAGTTTATTTTATTTTACTTTTTTACTGTTTTTTTCTCTATCTTCATCCATTTCCTAGATTTCCTCCTCAGCCGCCCTTTACTGTTGTTCACTGCACACCACTGCCCATAGTCCCTCCCACCGTACATGAAGTAGTTTGAGTTGACCCCCACCCAGTCACACCCCAGGTCCCCAACAACCCCCTGCCCTAGATAAGAAAATTTTGACTCGCATTTGAAGTCAGTTTGCCGCCGCCCTTTCTTCTCTTCTGTTACCCATACAATCATATACATACATTTGTATTTTACTGTCACATGCATTTAGTACTAAACTTTATTGGTCTTCAATCAAAATAATCGAAAGCCAATGCGTTCTTCATAGTAAAACAAAACCCATGCAATAGGTAAGTAGAATTAGCGAGTCTAGCAAGTTGGGCGAGCTTCAGTCCAGGGAAGGGTGGGTCTGTTAAAGTAGGATGGGGTGAATTTAGCAAGTTGGACCTGTTAAAGTTCGGTTCAAGACGGGATAGGTTCGTTGATCAAACTCAAATCATTGTCATTCCTGTTCAAAAATCAACTTGAATTCAAACGCCTAGCTTTTGAACAAAAAAGAGGAAAAGACAGGCCATGGTAGTTGACTAAGAGTCTTAAGAGCTTTTCAATGAAACTTTTAAGTCTTGCTCATGAACTGTGGCAGGTCCAGAAGTTCAGCAAGCTAAACAGGTCGAACATGAACTGGAAGTTCAGCTGGCCTTAATCATCTCCTAAGAGTAACAACTGAGATATTCCAGTCAGATCTGAGGCAAAGTTAATTTCCTTTCAAGCAAGATCTTGCTTTTAAGGGAAGCATTTGGAATCGACACATAAGAGTTGGCTAAAATGCATTAATCCGTAAATAATCTCAGCTGAATTGAGGACACTGTGGGGGATACTCTCAGCAATCATAGTCATCTTCAAAGCATAATGTGGGTAAACACACAAACATGGGGCATCATGGAAAGGCTGAAGAACATTATTTTTCGTAAAAGAAATTTAATGCTACAAAGAACTCGAGAAAGCATTTTCTTCAAGTGCACAACATGACCTTCAATTCAACCAGCTAAACAATGCATAGATTATTGTCATCTTTAGTTCAGTTCTGAAATCCACTGGAAGTCTCCTTCATATCGTAGGTAATGCATGAAAACAATAACACACAGCATCAATTTTCTATCATTCATTCCCCAACAGCCAAAATAACGACTAAATTGCTCAGATTTTTCTGCAAAGTTGGTGGAAGAATAACATGTTTGTTGATGGTGAACTTAATAACAATCAGCATTTGATCCGTCCAATCAAACTTTTTCAATCAGCCATCTTATGAGGTGAGAAATCTTCCAGATGAAGACTCTAATTGCCAAATCTCTGGAGTCCATCTGTTCATAAATCGAAGGTAAATTTGCAGAATACTAGCAATATAGATTTGAGCATATGAGTTCAGAGATTAACCTATTTGGAGACATCTTCACTGTATTGCAAGCATTCCTTAATGAAATGCAAAACAGTTGAAGCTAATTCATCTTGATGTGAAGAATAACCATGATCAGCCCCTTCAATAATTTGCAACCGGTGGTTTGGTATGATCTTGGCAAACTCCAGTGCATCTTCTACTGGGATGATTTCATCTGCTGATCCATGAACTGTCAACACCCTGTATATGCATTTTGACAACGTAGCATTATTTTTCTGTATACATCTTTAATGTAAATGTGGATTATCAGATAAAATGAACCCATATCATGGAGTTAACAATTTATACCATTGTGTAATGCATTGCAACCACAATGATAACAAACCAAGATATACTTGTGTTTCAAAATTCTTAAAAAAACTCAAAAGAAAGTAAAAAGCTTTTAATACAAGTTGGGACACTACCTATTCTTAAGCAGATTTCTATTTACTAAAAGAGATGAGACAATGAATCTAATAAAAGCAAGTAGAAAACAAAATAACACTCAAATCTTATAAATCCCAAATTATAACTTAAAATGACTCCTAATGTTTGACATTCAGATATCAATATTACCAGTTACTGAATTTGGACTTTCAGAATTACAACTAAACTTCTGGAAAACACTGGAATAATATCTAACTTGAACATGCCCTTTTCTTGGATATGTTTCTTCAAATAGCTATACGCGAAGAACATTGTGTAAGGTCCAACCGATTTCAATTATGCCAATGAGTTCAAATGCCTCCTTTTACGTTCATCCTCCGGCGTATTTGCTTCACATCATTAACATTGACCCGAATTTTTTGAACTTTTTAATCTTTGCAATTAGTCACAAGGGGCTATAGCAATGTCCAAACCCACAACCATGACCTTTCGTACAGTTGCGCCTTAAGCATTATATTCAAGTCTAAAGAAGAGAAAACATAACTTATCTCCATCGTGTGGTTTTCAAAAAAAAAAATATCTCCTCTTTTCTTTTTTCCTTTTTTTGTTTGTTTTGTGTTGACCTAAGAAAGCAGATTCATTAGTTATTGATAGTGTCCAGACTACTATAATTGGAACACCTAGTCGAAGGTTCAACTTCAAAGGGAGGTGAGCCTTTAAAACTCTGGGATGGCCATGCATAGATGGATTGATGCAGCACCAACTCATGTTTGAATAAACATCTTGGACTTGACCTATAATCTTAAGGATCAAGCCAAGCACCGATTGCACCTGACTGAAACACACAATCACAATAAGCTTTATTGCTCTATAAAAAACAAAATACATTCATATCCATCGAATGTTGAAGGTTACAATATTTACAATCTCTAAGAGATCTACTCTGACCAATTACTAGAACTCTCAAGGAAACATCAGTAAATCACCAAAATCAACATATAAATCCTAAAATGCCTCAAAATTCTCTGCATTATCACCCAAATGGTCAGAGTAGCGAAATTTCCTGAACACCTATGACTTTGCTAAATTGAAGAGGGTAGAATTTGGTCCAATAACTTAAAAAAGACTAAATTAAAATACGACATAGGAGTTTAAACCAAGCTAATTACAAGTTGAAACCACATATACTGAATAAAATTGACAAACAAATCTCAACTGCAACAAAATTATAGATTGAGCATTCATAATTTAGTTGAACCATCTGTGTGAAAGCAAGCAAAAATATCCATTATTTCTTCCTACCCATCCCCTTTATCGAGTGAATATTTTGTCTAACATATAAGCAGATAGAAGGAAATAAAGTCCAAAAGCAACAGCCTTCTTGACCTAATGATTTGCCATATGCAGGTTGCATTCTCGAAACCAAAAAATTTTAAGTGTTCTGTGGAACCTTAAAACAAGGTTTAATAATATCGTGGAATACGCTTTGAAGAGATTTAGCATCAGTACACAAGTTCCCCTATATCCTAGCATTTCTCTCTTGTCAACATTTATTTACCTCACCAAACACCCTTTCCAGTTTTGGATGTCACATAAAAAAGTAGTCGAAACAAACACGCACATTGGCCGGGGATGTGCAGAGAAGAAGAAAGAGGGGTCATAATTCTATACTTTTCACCATCTAGAGGTATGAATGTGGTGATTACAGTTTCTTTGACAACAGAATTATCTTCCAGCCTCCTCATTTTTTCACAGGCATCAAGAGCAGCACAACTGTGGACTTTTGGAATAAAAAAATCTTCTGGACTATTTTATTCCATCAAAGTCTCTTTTACTGAATTCATAATTGAAGAATCTTTCCAGAGCTTTCAAACACTTCTTCCCTGGAAGAAAACACAAGGTCCAAAAATCTGGCAACAATTCAAGATTAGAAAGAAGGAGAGGTTATATACACACTTCCTGAAGTATTTTCCATACAATCAGTTCTTTTTCCCGAATTTTACTCTACCAACTCCTACGTTTGAAGCAAGATGATATCTAGTTAGACCACAAATTATAGATTTGTGGAAAAATCGAACTTTCCATTTTTTGGAATAGAATAGGATGAAGATCAAACCTTATTCCATGGATTACACGAGCAAAAATGTCTCCCCTTCTGTCTTTTTACCTTAAGAGTGCTAGAACCTAAATAATTATTCATTAAGATTGGAAAATGGCATCACTAGCCAAAATTGTTCAGTATTCAGAAAATGCAATCATGAATAGGTTTGACAATACAAATATTAAGTTGGTAAACAAATCCCAACATCCATCCTCTCCCACTTGCAAAAATGATTATCTTTTTATTTGTTGAACTGTAAGTACCAAGAAATCAGAATTTAACATCAAATATCATGCTTCAAACCAAGTGGTCTTTCCACTGAACCAAAAAGGCTCTTACTTGCAGTAACATATAAATTAAAAGTTTATTTAAGCAAAAATTAAAAAAAAAATTGCGATAGGAGAAGCTCGACGAAGCGATATTCACACATCAGAAAAACAAGAATTGAAATCAGAAGACTAAATGTTCTGTAAAAAGGCAAGAAAAGAATGTTCTATTACTCCCTCCTACTCATATATTTTGGTAAATTGCTCAGGTTTTTCTGGTACGTTCATTTATAGTAACCCAAGGCATTATTCTGAAAATTACAGGGGATTGATTCAGAACCTCGAAAATAAGAAAAGACTCAAATAGGACCTACAAAACAGTGAATACAGAGACTTCCTAACACAACAACCAACAGAGACCTAATGATGGATAGGCAGGTTCCATTCACTAAATAACAATTTACTTAGTTTCATAAGGAACCTTAAACTAGGGCGCAAGTCTACACCTAACAATATTAGTAATTACTTTTCAAATAGAGACACCATTTATATACGATGTCCTGTTCATCCTATCATCCATCACTAGCCAAATATGATAAACAGCAGGACCAAGCATAATTCCAAATTTCGATGTCTAGAGAAAAAATCACCACCTTTATGTGGAAAGAGATTTTATACAGATTCCACAACTTCCTATTCAATATTACCAATGTAAAATTCAGTAGAACAACCAGCCCATATACAAACTCATCGCAAAAAATGTGACAAAGTCCACTAGATTTGAGGGTTGAAATTGGGGTGAAAAGGGGTCAAACATAAAGGTGATTTTCTGAACTTTGCTCCAGCAGAAGGTCGAAAAATGACGTGAGACAGATTTTATTAGACGAAATTAACATCACAGTTACCTGCATCTCCCGTCAATTGAAAAGCATGCTTCATGCATGTTTGTATTGAGTCGCTCCATCATACTCTCCTCAGTGACTTGATAATCTACAACTCCTATGAAAAAAGAGGAGACAGTAGACTTTATTTAGTAAAGAAGCTCTCGTGCAATTAATAGATCCGGGGGGCAAGGGGAGGAGATAATATTCTGCATATATTACTCAAATGCCATTCTTAATGAAACACTCATCTATTACAGGTACACATATCTCCAACTGAATGAAGGCAACAGACAACAGACTGGTGAATCAGTTCTCTATTATGCTAAGATACTTTGATGACCTAAAAAGGACGAAAAAGTAGTATAATTGGATCCCAAAAGAAATCCCTCAAATAGATTTTGATTCTCCAATTTGATCCTTCAAAAACAGCAGAGAAACTCGTGACTCATGACCAGTTGCTCGCTTTCATACTCCTAACCAAGTTGAAGAATTAAAGGTAAAAGCAGCTCCATTTCAGGTCAAAACTAGCAATTAGGGTGAACCCAAATTATGAAGTTTTTAAAATATTGTCCTCCCTCATTATGAAATCGAATAGCTTGGTTTGACTGGATTGAATGTGAAAAAAGTTCAGTGTGCTTGATTTGGTAGTTAAGGGTTTCACATCCATTGCATAATTTCGAGTTACTATAAATTTCAAATCCTTTAGCAACCATTTTGAGATGTTCTTTTAATCATTATAATGGATTTGAAGTCCAATTAATACTGTAATCATTTGAAATCCTTAACTCCATATCAATCAATGCAAACACAATCTTGATTTTTTCCTTTTTACAGGCCCCACTCCCTCTTTACTGAAGATTAAGAGCATGAAAGAACCATGCAGCTTGGGAAAGTTATCCTCAGTTTGAAACATCCAAAAAGGATGGGACACCACTAAAATTGAAAGTGAAGAAGTATTTACAAGAGAAAAATGGACGAAAAGGTTGGAGTTTTGGTCACTTGAGAGAAATGGAACTTTTACTGAGTCCAATGTTTCCTTAGTCACAGACAATTCAGAACCATTAATGTTCTAATAGCATTATTATGGCATTACTTCAGAAGAAAAAGAAGCATAAACCTGCTAAAAGGACACAAGCCCAACATAGCTAGATTTGAAATCACAATCTTTAAAGCAGAATTAGACCTTTGAATAAATTCAGCATGAGAAGTTACTTAAAAAAAATGCAGATGATTACCTGTTCTAGTTTTAACATCAATGTACCCGTCCTTCTTGAGTCGTTCCAAGAACTTTTCGCCCAGGCGTTCTTCAATGCCTCTTTTGAGATCATAACGACCAGAGACATTTACCACAGCACCTATATCATGATACTTAGATGCATACAGAAGGACAACATTGCCACCTGCAATATGTGGAAACAAGAATAATGGAGATTCAATCAAAACCCAAGCAAAACTGAGTGTTCGACAAAGCAAAATATCAATCGGCAGCCGCAGGGAGGGGGATGTGGGGTGGTTTGGGCAGCAACATAACTAATTTCCTTTAGAATTTCTCTTTACAGTTCTGTTTTTAAAAGGGAAAGGGCAATTCTCAGTATTGGGGAAATCTAATCATCCACTCCAGTAATTATGTCTCACAGCACATACAAATTTAAAGAAAAACTAAATTCCCAGACAAATTAAAAAGAGGGCAAACTAAAGAATCCTCAAGAAGAATGCTTGAAAATGGGCCAGAATAGCCACTCCCTATTGCACTCAGCCATATAATGTTATCTTGAGTTTCCAAACGAGTTACCTAGATTGCAAGTCATTCCAACTTGTCGAAAATAAATCCCTATAAAAACAGGTGGGAAACAAAACAACTTCAAGAAGAATGCATTATTTCTAGAATCACTGATATGGACCAGAATGCTCATCCAGAAGTGATATAGGGTGTTAAGTCATACTCTGTTGCAGGTCATTCGAGATCACCAAACAAATTATCACAAATATTAGTTAGTTGCGTTTTATTTTATGGTAGAGTTAGATTCCTTCACATCTCCTGATCAGGAAATAAATGTTAATCCCAATAAAAAATATACTTAGGTGTATACATAGCACATGTGATCAGGAAATAAATGTTAATCCCAATAAAAAATAGACTTAGGTGTATACATAGCACAAGCTCACACCCTCACATTCATCAATGTGCATATGCATTAAATACACATACACACATAGATACAGATGTGTGCGCAAGTGTACATTTCAGCTTTTGAGAAAATAAGGGGCAAGCTTCATGACATGAGAGGCCAGAACTGAAGGAAGCATAAGTTGTAAGGAAACTATAAGAATCAACAAATTATGGAGATTGTCAATCTGATTTTGCGCAAACCAACTAAAAATTGTTGGGGAGGCGGGGATGTCAACTAATTTTGGCAACTCTGGTAATGCAACAACGTAGAATGGAAATTTATTTTGGTATTTCTAACTGTTATTGCAACATTTTAAATTGATAGGCCCTATTTATCAGCAAGAGCAAGGCAGTAATTTACCTCACAAATTATTAAAATAATCAGTAAGGGCGAATCGGAAAGATAAAGCAAGCTATTTATCACAACACCCTGGCTAGGCTTGGGAGACATTCACACTACAAGTGTAGTACAACCCACCATGGTAATTTCACACACAACCCACCTCCTACCCTTGCTCTCACCTATAATTACCCCCTCTATCTATTCTTGTGCGAAAAATATATTGTCTATTACTCTGTTGGTTATAGCTCTTTATCTTTTATATTCTCTCAAGGTATGAGATTGACTTGACCGTCGGAGGGGTTTAGCTGAGGACTATCCGGCCCCCCTAACGTTCATTCGTGCTACAGGTCGGACTCAAATACCTCAGATCCTCCTGCAAGTTGGAGTTGACACTCTTATCCCGTCTCAAATTTTTGTCCACGTCAAAGATATTTAGTTATGATATACCTTTACTATGCCCAAGAACCGCAACTGTCAAACGGTTTACTCCAGTGAAGTATTCAATCACAGCTCTTAAGTCTTCAGCCTCGCTAGAGTAGTTGCCATACTGAAAAGAGCCTTCACTTTCCCTGCAAATCAACTAAAAACATGAAACCAAGAATTTTAAAATAACTTACCCAATAATTAATTTAGCTTTACAAGGAAGAGAAAAAAATGTAGCATACTCAGGAGTAATATAGACCCAAAGGGAAAAGGAATAAGAGCTCATGTTCAACCAGGAACAAGCAATTACAGTAAATACTTGAGCATTCTGAGTTATTACTCCTGCTGTCAAATAGTTCATTTTATCAAATATGATAGAAGGCATAGCATATATTTGGTGAAATGTCCAGAAACTTTTTGCACCAACCTTAGCTACTTTTGATAAAAATCAATTCTCATCTACAATTTTCCAGTTAATATTTTGAACCATACAAGAGAACTGAAAGAAGGGTAGAATAATGCAAATAGCTTAAATTGTTGCGACACTTCCTTTGACGTTCTAATAATATGTGCTTGCCTAGAAGGTTTTGGATAGACATTATAATGCAAGTAGTTCAAAAATCTAGGTCATGATGGTAGTGTTTGGTATTCATCAATATAAAGAACAGAAATTGGGGGAAAGACCATACATTGTACATCAAATTTTTGAAACATTTTACAAATATAAGTGGCTGAACTTCCAGTGCTGCACTCAACTCAAAGGATCACCAATTGCAACCTACCACCCTAAAGCTCCAATGTTTGACAGGAAATAGGGAAAACATACTAATGCGAAAAAATGTGCTTGTAGCTGAATATGGATAAATTTTTGTAACATTTCGGAGTTTGAGATATTTAATTCCATAAATAGCTCCAAAAACAAGTTTTCAAATCTTTGTGGATTCCAGTATATTCCCATTGTTTATTTAAGGAAAATCATGTAAAGTTATTGAAAATTTTGGGCATATCTCCAATTTTGGTATAAATATGGAAAGAACATATTGCTTTTCCTTGAAATTTAAACTTTATTTACTTCTTGTTTTTTTTCAGTAGTTGTCACTTGGAAGCAGCAGATACTTAGGTTTTAATTAAGGGTCATGAACAACCATTTCCAAGGTAAGCCAAGACTTTTGCAACAATGAAGCATAATAGAATTCTAACTATGTCAAAATGAAACAGCATTCTGCATCAAGTAAAGCAAGTTCTTGATTTGCTAATATAATGCGTTACCATTTTGCAAATTTAGAATATCAGACAATCTATAAATCAAAAGACGAGTCTGTCGATATATTTGTTTTATAATTATTTTCCCCATCAAAAAGTTTCACATCTAAGAAATCTACCTAACAACTGAACTATCTTTAGATAAACTATGAAATGTGGAGGTAGAACTTATTTAACTTATTCAGGAAAAAGTATAGCTGCAAGTTCAGGGAAGCTACATATCCACCTTGAAAGGGCATCAAAAGCATGGCATACCTCAGTCTAAGAGCACATGCTGTTTAGGATATGCAATCTTTCTATGCACCTAAGCAATGTGTCACATCAACATCAAGAAAAACAACCAATGAGTGAAGGCAGGTTCAGTTTGTCATTTTTAACCAACTGATATCATCCCATCATGATAAGATAGACAACAAGCGAAAACATATGCAAGTAAGTCGTTCTCAAATGATGGTAAGAATTATTCTTTCAGTAAAAATCATCTTGCAGAAATCACAGGTGGATACCCATGTTCTAAGACCTTACCCATTTCCAGAAAAATCAAAGCGAAATGCACTGATTCCTTCATTTTCTAAAACAACAGCAAGGTTGACCATGGTGTTGTTCTCCTGCAGATTGAAAGATTTACAGATGAATCCAATAAATTAGGCACAACCAGCTGCCAATCTGAGTTATTTGTGAACACAGAAAAAATTCTTCCCACATCATAACTTACTCAAATTTTAAGGGCAAAAACTAAAAATAGGCAGTACGATTTGATGAGGCTTTCAAAAGTAAGGAATTCTTCATCATTAGCACCTATGATTAGTCATAACATTTTCAGCATTCGCCCAATTACAACTATATTTTGGCCTGTTTATGTACAGCTGTAGCGCGCAACAGTTTGTATGATCAAAAGATGATGCAGCATGATTTATTATTGGTGTCTCTTATTTATTGAAACTGATAATACCTTTTCCGTGAAAACCTTTACCTTTGCAGTTAAAAGTTAAATTTTGGAAACTCTATCCATACAAAAGAACTAGACTATTCAATGAGTTTGTCTTCTAAGGAAATAGATGTTTCTCAGCACGTGTCAACAGGCTAGGCATCTGCCAATTGCTATTAATTTAGACTCAAGTCCAAGAATGCAATAGTAAACCTATGTCAACTGATACAACCTGGGTAGCATTTCTACATTGCAATCAATACTAAGAGGCCTAGCAGTTATGCGAAGGTAAACTGGCCGCCTATGTACTTGAATAAGCTGATATGCCTTCCCCTACATACTATTCCCACATTATTCTTGTTAACAGATATCTATCTCCATGAAACATAGGGTCACTACAGACCCAAGAAATCCAAGTCAAATTATGTATCTGAAAATTGAAACTTCTTAGGATAAAAAGACAACATAGCCTTTTATCAGAGAGAGATAGAGAGAGAGGAAGAGGGGGACAAGAAGAGAGGGAGGGAGAGAGACAAACCAAAATGAAGAGAAGAAGATTGAACAAAAAGAACTGCACACTTCTGTAATTACAGTCCTAGCCCAGTCATAGATAAGATCAAAAGCAGAATGCATCTATGAGCAACATTCAAACCATAACATTTCCATTTCACACTCACAATATCTGTATCCATATAAATGCCTAAGTTTTTACTATTCCTCACACAAAAATTTTACAATTTTTAAATAACTATGAATTCAATGCTAAATCTACACGTAAAACTCCAACTTAAACACGATCTTATATTTACCATTAGTCTAGCATTATTAGATGCAGCGATACAATAATATTTGTAACAAGTTCTACATAAAACACAAACATACAATGCCTACTAACAAGATCAGAAATTTTCGCGGATGAAACAGAAGTCCAATTTGGACATAATATTGCGGCAATTAAGATGTAACATAATCGTATATGTAAAATACTGGATCATTCAAAATAAGTTTGTAGCTAGAGAAAGTTGATCAAAATATGTATAGTGCATCTGATATTTCATTTAATTCAGTAGTAAAACTATATATCATAAATATTCCTATTCAGTGGTTTTCCAAGATGAATGTTCATTTAAGGTTAAAGATAGCAGGCCGCTGTAGCTGATAATACTAATCAAGTATACTAAAAATCTTCATTCTTTCTTTTCTGGCATTTGATATATAGCCTAGTTTCCAGGGGTAAAGTACAGCGTCATGTGATAATAAATGCACCACAAAGAACACAATACAAATGCATGCCAATAAGAGGGTTTTTAACAGCTTATTGTAATACCATTTCCTTTTTTACAAAACACAAGAAAAATATTTTTTTAGTAGTCTAACGTGATGAGTTTTTAAGGAAAAAAAAAAACGCTCTCTTTTTTTTCAAAGATGAAGGCGTTACATTAAGTAATGCCTTCATCTTCAAATTACAGTATAAAAATTTGAAGGAGTAACTTAATATAATGGCTTCAAATTCAATTTTTTTTTTTTGAAAAAAAAAAATGAAGGTCATTAATTCTTATTTTTCTTTTTCTTTATTACTCCAATTTTATTTGTAGTTAAAAGTCATGGCGTTAATGTAAGAAGCTAGAAAAATGAACGCCTCCAAAAAAAAATTAAAAAAATAAACTTGGAGTAAGGAAAAATGAAAAATAACATCTACAATTTTTTGTAAAAAGTACGAATCTGAAGGTGTTATATTACGTAACACCTTCAAATTGTTATAAAATAAATTGAGAATCAAGGCATTACTTAATGTAACACCTTCATTTTTAAAAGGAAAAACAATAAAAGCATTTTCCATAAAAATGCTTTACAATAGACTGATAAAAAATATATATTTTTCCTGTATTTTGTGAAGTTAAAATGGTACTATAATAAACTGTTAAAAAAAAACAAATAAGAGAAGTTTATAGTATTAGAAATCATGTTCAAAATGATCAATGTCTGCTATAAGTCTGCTTCACCAGTCTGCAGTCTAAACAAGCAACAGACCAGAATATCACCATTTTTTATTCAAAGAGAAAAAAATAAAAAATTATTGGCACTTGATATGGAACTATTTTGTGAATGAACAACTAAAATTTTGAGAAAATATTGCACAAAGTAACCAAAACAAAGGAGCTCACCAACCTTTGAGGAACAAAAACCATGGCATAAAACTACAATTTTTGTTGATCCAGTCTCATGCAAAACACCAACTAGTTTTTCACCACGCTTGTTCAGTATCGTTATTTTCTGCTGCATAGCTGCTGAAATATTGCAAAAACCAATATGCGGTAAGAACCAGCAAAGAATCAAACTGTACAAAATTTGCCAGTGATCACTGGCATGTCAAAAATTGAACTTTTTTAAGTCTTTCTGGTAGGATGGTGAAGACAGAGGAGATAGCTATTCAGTTTCAAAATCTAAATAAACAAAAGTTTTCTGGAATATTATACAAGAAAATTCACAATGCAAGTCAATTTCCACTAAACTTAGGATAAGCATCTAAAGGAAAGAGAGAGTATCAGGAAACTATAAAGTTTGAAGTTTTTGCACATGCATGAATTCCTAAGAATAACTTCCAAAAGAAAATAAACTTTGGCATAAGAAACCTTTGAAACTAAGGCAAGATAAAGCTAGTCGTATACTGTTCAAAATTTACTAAGTCAACAAGTTCCTTTAAGTGATAGAAATTGTGTAAAACTGAATTTCAAATAAACACAATCAACTTTATGGATGCACAAAATTGCTGGGATTCAATCCCAATCAAGGTTCTTTACCAAGTATAGGGCAATTAGCTTTTAGTTCACATAACTCATTGAATAACTCAACTATTCATCCAGAAGAAGCATGCGCCCGCGGGTGGGCACAGAAAAGATGCTCGATGTCATTGCTTTCTGTTCATGTTGAATCCAAAGTGCTCATAATATATCTTAACGAATAGTAAGCTACACGCCTGAAGTAAATTAATAAAGGTCTGACATCTATGGGCAAGTACACCATGATTTGGTGTCAAGTGAGGCTTCATCCGCAAAACATCCTAAAACAGAGCCCACTGGGGCTCGAGCTGCAACAAGGAGCACTCTACCCTTGTCAACTTAACATTGGAGCAGATACAATAAGTTTTCCAAGAATAAACGAGATTTCTATTCAAGTAAGCACACTTCACCCTTAAACACAGGTAACTGATCCTATGATTCTCATTTTTTTACCAGCATGAAGATATAACAATTACTCCCATATTGAAGCAGTACAAAACTGGGCCAATATAAGTTGGGATCTCAATTGATTATATAAATGATAGGCCGTTGGAGACCTTCCCACTTGAATTTAATTTTAGGCAACGATAATTAAATAATTAGAATAAACAGTTATCAACCAGGTCTCTTGTAGATACCATTCAACCTTTGACTACTCACTCACTCAGACTGCAACTTGCAGAAGGAAATACTGATGCTAAAAGTAAATTTAGAAAGAAAAAAAAAACAGAAAACGAAAAATTGATGCTAAAAACTCATATCATTCACCTACATCAGATTTCATATCATTAGAAATAACATTTTTTTTCTTTTCCCCACATATTGGTACAGTATTAATCATTAATTTTGGGGTTGAAGAAGTTTTCTCACCTGAGTTTTGAGCTATGACGCGATTTCTATTGAACTTGATGCTGTGGTTGCGTGAGGAAGAACAGCTGACCTGTTGAAGAGTAAAGTATGGTGAAAAGAGATTCTGTTTTTGAATCGACAAATTCGTGAGCACCAAATTCGAATGAATCAGCATATTTCACAGTAATTTTTTATCTAATTAATAATAGAAATTTGAATCGAGTGGATAAAGAGGGAGATGAAAAGGTTTTGAATTTGTTGTTCGTTTATTTATATAATAGATTTTAATTGTTAGTTTATTTATATAAATGTTTTTAATTGTATTTTGTATTTTGTTAATGGTTGTATTTTATGAATTTAAAATATAAATGTACCTATTTAAATGTATTTGATTTTTTGTCATAGAAAAAATTTAAAAACAAACTTGTAATTAGGAATGTCATTTTTGGAATCCCTCTATTTGGAGCGTATTTTTATTATTAAAAATGAATTCAAGCGAATTTTTTGATTTTATTTTTAAAAATATTATGCCTTGGATGCACTCTGTTTAAATTTATTTACTTTAATTTATTATAATTGTGATATTATTTAAAAATATATACTTTAGAAAATTTTAATATTTTTTTTTAATATTTTAAAAATATAACAATGGATATAATGAGTCTAACAGTTTCAATCCGGTGAATTTAGATTCGGAGCAAACCCAAATTCAAGTTTTAAAATTTTTTAAAGGGATGAGTTTTAAAATTAATAATACTCATGCCAAACTCATCTAATTGTCATTTCTACTTGTAATATCACTAGTGACCTAGATATTTGGATTCCCATAAGACAAACTTATATATATAATCCCATACATTTTATATTTATTTTTAATAATGCTCCCTTTCCTTTCATCTTAATGAAACTTTAATCTGTATATACTAAATCAGAAACGGCTATCCAAGTAAGAACTATATTTAAATTAATATATAGTTATCTATACTGTTACACATTGCAGGAGGTCTTTGATACAAGTTTAACTCAATTAAACTCAATTATAATTTTCTAAAATTTTAAATATTTTAAGTGAATAAAAAACCTCTCATTAGTTGCTTTTCTTCAACTGAGATTTTCATTTTTTTTCTTGTGATTTGCAAAGGAGTGAAGTGCCTTGATTCTTGCAAGATTCCAACTATCTTTCAACTTTTCATTTAAATAATTTATTTTTCATTTTTTTTTTTACTTCAATGGTTTCTTCAATTTTTGAATTTCTATTCTTAGTTTCTTAGGTATAGTTTCCTAACAACCCAAATCCTTTTTTGTGTTTTTTTTTTATATTTCATGTTTTATATTTCTTTCAACCAAAGATCTTTTCATATTGAATATATACTTGATAACAAATATCATTATTTGGTTTTACTAGTATCTTTTTTCTTTTTTCTTTGCACAAATATTTTAATAATTTGATTAATCTTCTTTAAAGTATAAGCATTTTTATTGTCAAGTTGGACTTTCACTAATAGTTTTAATTCATATTTAAAGATTTTTTTTATTTAGGGTATTCTTTTTTCATTAATAAAAGTGGGCCTTTGATGGATTGTTGTTTTTAAATATTATTTTATAATATTTATAAATATTATTTAAAGGAGTGCAAAATAACGTAACCTTAGAAAAATTTGAAAGATAAGGAACTAAAAGATATAAACCGATCAATATCAAACAAGACATAAATTATGGCGCTAGAAATGAAATTTCTTAATTACACATAGTATAACGTTTGGATCCTGGTGGTTGAAATGCCTCAGGTCAACGTATGCAAAGTTGGTGTATCATCTAGGCATTTGTTGATCAATGATCAGCAAAAAACCAAGAATAAGAGAAATAAAAAAGTGATACATAGCATATTAAATTAAGAAGTAAAGAATTTGATGCTATTTTCTCCAGTTTGAGAGTTGCTTGTGAATCCTAAATTTGATAATTTATAAGCTTGATGACTGACAATTTAGAATAAATCAATACTTCGATCCGAGCTCTTGGAATTGACGTCTCATCAATATATAGGCAAACTAGTTAAAAGAATAGCCTTTAATGCTCAAGCTTAATGACGGACAATTTATTTCCTCAGCCACAGAGGTCGGTTTTGCTGCTTTGAGGTTATAAAATACCATGATTCCATTTAGACTGTGGATCTAACCATCGACTCCTTCAGCTACTACAATGCCACTAATAAAATAAATCCGACTGTAACACCTTTTTTTTTTTTTATTTGCTATTTTCCCTTTGCACCCATCTTTCTAACCATATCTCCTCTTCCTCAACAGCCATTTCAGTCTTTCTTTTCCATCACATTCGAGCAGCCCAACAGATGCTTTCTCCAACAATGGCCTACACTAGAGGCGTGGCCATTGTTAAGAGACATAGGTTCAGTCAAGCAGGAGTTGGAAGAGTTCAGTTAGATGATTTTTGTTCACATATGAAGACAAGCTAGAGAGGAAATACAAGGTCATAAAGTTAAATAAATCAACAACAGCTTCTTATAATCCAGTTTCATGAGACAGACTAGCAAGATGATCGTGATCCATAGAATTCCATTACTTGCAAGATATCATCTATTTGATTCAGCAAAGAAAGGACATACGTTCAGTCTATTCATCCACTAATATATTATCTAAAATTTTCTTCTGACTGCAGAAAGATGTACCTTCTTAATTTCACAATCCATCATCTCCCTTTTAACTCGCTTATATGAAGTTATTTGCTGCACAGGAAAAGCCACAAAATACCAACATTACATTCCGGCAACTGCTGACTTAAGGACCTCCGAATATAGTTATGATGAGGGAAACAGAGAAGGTTATCAGCAAAAGGACTTCAACCTCCACAGGAGAAGCCACAACCCAAAACATCGTCAACATTATTTAAGGCAACTCCTGACATGAGGACCTTGACTATTTCCATAGGTAATGCTGAGAATAACGGGGATGGTGCTCAGCCAAAGGATTTCCACAACCACTTCACTTCCTGATTGAAGGGCCTTTACTATTGCCTCAACCTTTCAATTTTATGCAGGGTCCAGCACAAAAAGCAGCCGAAAGTGAAAAAGGCAAAATTTCAGACCAAAAAGCATAACATCCATGTCCTTCAAAACAATTGATGGGGCACAATGAGATTTGTGAGGAAGTTGTAGTCCATCCTATTCACAGCAAGAGAATCACTATATTGCTAGTACACAAGCCCTTTTAAAATAGGAAACAACAAGGTTGATTAGAATCAAGCCTAATCCACCCCAAGACCCCCAAATGCATAATCAAGAATCTTTGAAGATGTAGATACATATTAACATATTAAAAGGATCTTGAACCAACTTTTAAACTAGAAATTCTCAAATCAAGAAGAAATAAGAGCACCATGGTCCTGCAAATGTACTTTGAAGAAGAAACAACACAAGGCACATTTTAAAGTTTATTCGCATCCACCTCATTGAGGTTTTGGCTTTTGGCATCCATCTCTCCTAAAGTTTGGAGCAAATATCTCCACTGTAGTACTTTTTGGTCAAAGACTCTAATGGAATTTAATTTAAAGATAAAAACATACATGAAAACAATCTATCATGTTTAAAGAATTAATTGAAATTATTTTTAAAACATTTAAGTATAAAAAAGCGACAAAACAAATTTCAAGCATTGAAACTCTCTTCGATTGTACACAAAATATTAATTGATACATGATAACATAATTGTATATAGTTTTAAAAAAAGAAATGAGAGAGCAACAGTTTAATTTAAGGCCATCTTCAACAAAACTTTAATTTAAGACCATCTTTTAAAATGCATTGTTTTGAAAAACATGTGACACCAAAATTTATATTATAAGGTTCAACAATATATAGAGTTGATATTATTACTTATCTTGAAACTAATCCCCTTTTGATTTTTCTTTTAAAAATATACTAATTATATTACTAAACAATGACCTTCGTAATTAAGCTTAAGTTTCTTGCTTCATTTTGAAATTTCTGCATTTGGATAATTGCGAACGATTTATAATTATAACAATTATTTTCATATAAACATTTATAATTACGAAATTTATGATTATCGTTTATGTCATTGAAGAGACCTTAAAATTCAAATTTTGCTCAGAGTCGTCTATTTTCTTCAAAAAGATTGTCCTATGAAAAATAACTACCAATTAGTCTTTTGAAAGTTATGCCTTTTTTTTCAAAAGTATCAGGATAAAGGTATTTTAGTCTTTAAATAAAATTTCAATAGAATCTATGACGGGAAATTTTTGCCAAAGATTCAAATCTCAGGTGAGGTGGATGCCAAAAGTCAAAGCCTAAAGGGAGCTGGATGCTAATAAGCCCACATTTTATATGACAATAAGCAAAAAAAATAGGCCCTCAAATTCACACCACATATGCCAACTCAAAATCAAAAACTTGGGATGGCCAAAAGGTACAAATAGTTGAGTTCTCAAATTTCAGAAACAATACAAAATTATAGCAAGGCAAAGAAACAAATGAGTCAAAGGCTGACTGCTGAATAAGATACTTCAAGTACAACCACTATAAAATAAAGTTGGGAGTAATCAACCCCAAAATTGAAAAGGAAAGCAAAGACAAAACCTTTAAACATATCATATTCGTCCAACCTTTGGATCGCATACAAATATTTTCACTTCTTCCGTTTTTTGGTTGTCTTCTTTTAGCTATTCTTGCTTTGAATTGTTCATGAAAATGAATCCTGTGGAGTGGCATAGGTAAGGATAGTTGGAGTTTGACATTGAATTTCCAACAAAGAGTTAACCTTAGGAGCAATGAGCTGAAGCTCAACCACAACAAATCATGAATTAAGAGCAACAAACAACCTATGAGTACAAGTTAAGATAAAGTTGCATACCCAATAAATTCTGGTAGAGTGTCATCCAAGATTTCACCTACCGTGACTCGTGAATATCTTCCATTAGTTGCATGGAATTATCACTCAATACATAAACAAGAATATGGTGAACAAATAAGTATGCAATATTTCCAGTATGCAATGGTTACCAGCTGAACATATAAAAAGGCAAACCACAATAGCGAGATCAAATATGCACAGGATTGCTTTGAGAAAAAAAAAAAGCGCAAGAAACAATTACTACGTCTTTGAGAGACTATAACTGATAAATAATACCTGAAAGAAAATCCCAAATTCATACTCAGCTAGAAATAAGGTTCACCAACATCTTTCACTTCTCCGAAGATCAAAAATTAATGAACTAGAAGTATAATTTCTGCTGTATACGAGTCAAACTGGCAAATGCAGTTACAAAACCTTGGGCTAAGGCCACTAAACAAGCTTGGAAGTCCTTTATCTAGCGACAGATTGTTCTCAGCCTCATTTACCATTAAATTATATTTCCAGTTTATTGAAGCTAAACTAAATAAATTCTGATCAGAGCCTTCAGTAGCTATCAGCTCCAACAAAAATAAATAATTAGCTCAAGAAAATGCCCTTCTTTTATTGCGATTTTATGCAATCCTATAATTTGGGCTCCTTGTGATGTTCGTGCCCATAAGAAGTCCCAAAGCTAACAACTACTAGAAATATACTCCATGTATCTAGAGTTGGAGAATCTTATTCGAGAAAAAATTGATTGTAATTATCTTAATTGTTTACCAAATTCCAAGTCCAAGGGCAATTTAGATTTTTCTACATAATTAGCAAATTGAAGTACCTACTGCAACTTATTAACCAAACAATATTTCTCAACTTATTCCTACTTTTCAACACTTAATACCCAACTTTCTTTTTTGGTCACTTCTCCACTTTTTCTAAAAGTTAGCTATTCTTCAAAAGCACAAGTTTTTGCAAACGCGCTCATAGTCAGTAAGAGCTACTCAATATTGCAGGCTCTAATATAACAAAGCATATCTCTAACAAAACAAGTCCTTCACAATGTAACCAGTTCACAGGTCTCTTTCTTGTTCTTATAAGCATGTGATATATTTTAACTCAAAAGTAGAATAGGAGGAATCACATTTCAAATTTAACAAAACTACGAATTTTCATTAAAAGGAATGTGACATTACAGTTAGCAGGCTATTGGCAACAGACAAATCAAATCACCTTGTTGCAGTAAATAGGGAAGTGTCAAGACTTGACTCATATTAGAACCAAAAGATTTAAATTTGGAGCAAGAAACGAAAAACTGGAACTGCAAAACTAACCAGCAACAATACCAAGGAAGGCTAAGCACGCCTTTTGCTTAAACGCCAAGAATTTGGTTCATGATATCTGTCATAGAGTGGCTCAACACGCTCTTGTCTCTTGCGCTTGCTCATTTTTGTAGGATCAGACACTTTGAAGAATCTTGGGGCTAGTTCAACAAGCCACTTGGGATCTACGACAGTGACCTCACGCATATACTCCTTAGTAGTCATCACCAGTTCGTGGTAAATAACCCAGTCAGGTTGTCTTTGGAACAAAGCACTGCTTGGATGTATATAAACTGGCTGGTTCTCAACCAGTGTTCTGTAACCTTCTTGTGGATCCTTCCTAGCAGCATGGAAAAAGAAACCAGCAGCTATAGCTTTCCGAATCTTTGAAAAATTCTTACCAGCACTCACAACGTCCAATTTGTACCTGTTAATACAGCAGGAGTTAGAAACATGTAAAAGATATTTTATATACTGACACCTTTATGTTGAATAGAAAAATTAAGAATCTTAAAACCATCATACGGTTTAAGTCCATTCACCTAGAGCCATAAATCATTTAGGAGTGCATCAGGTGATAATGAAAGAACACGAACCATTTAAACTTAGGCTTAAAAAGTAAACTTAAATGATGTTAAGTTAAAATAAACAGAAAGCCTTAAAGTGACATGAAATAACTATTTGGCATATAAGAAAGCTAAGAAATATCATGTAAATCTTACAGTTAGTGTTGGCAGGACTCTCAGTGATTTGGAAGAGAGAGTAGATAAAAAGTTTCATCCATGAGAATGGACAGGGAAACAGCAAAAATTTTTAGGAGTCATATTTCACCAGAGAAGCCTGTCCAAAGAAGTCTACACCATCACATGAAATCTACTTCAGATTCATAATTCAATAAGAAGTGAAATCTTCAAGGAGCATTACGTTCAAAGAACCAACAAACAACTAACAGAAATAAGATATTTAACATCATTTCAAGACTACACTGGTGTTATACCAACCAAAAACCATCTAAAAGCAGAAGATTGACATGAAGGCAATCGGAACATAAAGAAGAACAGAATCACATACTTGTCCATGATGGAGAGAAGCTGTTTTCTCACATCCTGTGCCCTCCTTAATGATCGAGACTGAACAAAATTCTCAAAGCACCATGGACCAGAGAAATTTTTTGCTTTCCACGCCTCATAAACAGCAAGTAGTGTCAAATGGTCTCCTTCAGGCTGAAAAAACTTTGCCCTTTTCTGGTCTGCTTGAGCTTGTTTTTCCCTTGGTCGGTAGAAGATATTTCCAGTTTGAATCATTGCAATAATGGTCAGAATCTCATCGCTACAACCAAGATCTACACTGGCGAGAAGCATTTTGGACAGTGGAGGATCCAACGGAAATTCAGCCATTTTCCTACCCAACTTAGTAAGAAGCCCCTCTTCATCCAGAGCTCCTAAACTGTATAGCTGTTCCATAGCAGAAATGAGGGCCTGAGGTGAAGGGGGGTCCATAAAATCAAAAGATAATAGATCATTAATACCCATAGCTTTCAAATTAAGAGTAGTCATCCCAAGATTAATCCTCTGTATCTCAGGAATTGACGTGGGAGACATCTCATTGTGGAATGCACTCTCTGTATAGAGGCGATAGCACTTTCCTGGTCCTGTACGCCCAGCTCGCCCTGCCCTTTGCTTCGCGGATGCTTGTGATATTGGAGTTATCACCAGTGAATCAAGCCCCTGTTTAGGATTGTAGACATTTTGCTTTGCAAACCCTGGATCAATAACGTAAAATATACCATCAATAGTCAAAGAAGCTTCGGCAATATTGGTAGCAACCACTACTTTTCTCTTTCCTGGAGGTGCAGGTTCAAAAATCCTGGACTGCATTTCACTAGGAAGGGCACTGTATACAGGTAAAATAATCAGCTCAGGAACATTTTTACCCAAACCCTTCATCCTCTCATAGAGACATTGGCACGCATAATCGATCTCTTCTTGACCAGTCAAAAACAGAAGTATATCACCTTCAGGTTCAGTCAAGTGAATCTGTAATACAGTGATCAGTGATGCATCGAGGTAGTCACTTTCTGGCTGCTTAGTGTAGAGTATTTCGACAGGAAAAGTTCTTCCAGGAATGGTGAAGATGTTGCAATTGAAGAAATATCCAGAAAACTTCTCTGCATCCAAAGTTGCGGATGTGACAATCAGTCGAAGGTCAGGTCTCCGTTTCACGAGTTGTTTCAATAATCCAAAAAGGACATCTGTGTGAATTGTCCTCTCATGAGCTTCATCAAGCATTATCACCGAGTACTGAGACAAATCTTCATCAATCAGAATCTCCCTCAGAAGCATACCATCTGTCATATACTTGATTACGGTCTCTGGACCAGTACAATCCTCAAAACGAATTGCATATCCAACTTCTTCCCCTAGACGACAACCAAATTCCTCAGCAACTCTCTTGGCCACAGACATTGCAGCCACCCTACGAGGCTGAGTACATCCTATTTTGCCCTTAGTAGTGTATCCTGCCTCAGCCAGATACTGTGTTACCTGCGTTGTCTTGCCTGACCCTGTCTCACCAATGACAACCAGGACCTGATTATCATGACAAGCCTGAACCAGTTCCTTCTTCAACTTGTATATGGGCAAACTTTGTCTCTGTTCCTGAATGGAAAGCTTTGATCTTTGTCCAAAAGTTAGAGCTTTACCATATGCATCCTTCTTCCACTCTGGCATGTCATATGCGGACAAACCAACACCTCTCAGTTCCTGAGCAAGATGCCTCTCACCTGTTTCTGGCATTGGATCTTCCCAAGGACGATTTAGATCCTTTGGAATGGAATCCAACATTGTTCGTTGTTGTTGTTCCCTAACTTCCCTCCTCTCTTTTATAAGAGCAGATTGAAGTGCTGCTGCACGACTCAAAGACCCCTCGGATTCTTGAATATCTTCACAGGGGACATGTCAATAGAGTACCTAGTTTGACCATGCAAAAAGGCAGGTTCATCCTCATTCAACTCAATCTCAAGCTCCTCTTCTGCTCCTTCCTCCTGATAAAGCATCCCATCTCCCTCTTCATCAAACATAGGATACTCCTTTATGCTCATAACACCAGAAGCAATCAGTTGCTTCGCCTCCCACCTCTCAGGCGAACTCATTCTCTTCAGTGGTCTTCGTGATGGCACAGCATCATCTTCCTCGGAGATCTTAATCCCTGACAGACCAATCCTACTCCCCATCCCTCCACCATCATTCCTACCCGAAGGGTTTGTTACCAAACCATCATCCACCTCATTCCTCTTCAAAGGCAACAAATCCTTCCCACTATTCTGATCAACATCCCTCATTGACAAACTCAAATTATTCCCACTAACCGAGATAACTTTCACGTAGACCTCCTGGTCTCGCTTCACTACATCCTTTGCATTTGTAATCCTCCTAGTTGCCATTTGGGACACATGTACCAGACCCTCTTTCCCTCTAAACGCATTAAACTGAACAAAACACCCCTTATCCATCACCCTTGAAACCCTTCCCTTATAAACTTTGTACAATTCTGGCTCCTCCGACCGATTATTCTTCTCCTTCCTCGTCTCCCTCCTCTCATCATCCCTCTCTTCCTCATATCCATTCCTCCAACTCCGTTCACCTCTATTCTTATCCCTGTCACCATCACCATGTCTCCGCCTACCTTTCTCATTGCCATAACCATCCCTATCCCCATTTCTACCCCTTTCCTCCCTATCCCCATATCTACCCCTTTCCTCCCTATCCCCATATCTACCCCTTTCCCTGTCCTTCTCTCGATCTCTATCCCTTCTCCTCTCTCTTCTGTCACTATCCCTATACTTATATTCCTCATCCTCATCCTCTAACCTCCTCCGGCCTTTTGCTTCCTCCTCAATCTCCTTCTCCAACTCCTTCACCCTCTCCTTACCATCCTTGATCTTCAAAGCTAAAAACGCGGATTTTTCCCCCTCCTCCGACCCCTTATCCGACTTCGACTTCTGTTTCGGCGGCAAAATCGCATGAATAATAGTAAGCAGCGTCCGCACAAAATAATCCGGCATCTCGGCTCCATTCTCTTTCAATTTGGCGTCGAATTCGTCAACTGATTCACAATTCCGACCCATCTCCGTGATGAACTCAGCCAACACCTTATCACCAAACCCTAGATGAGTCTCTAACTCCGTACATACTTTGGAGACTAAAGACAGGTACTCTAGTTTCTTCAGCCCATCGGCTTCACCTTCTGCCCCATCTTTTATTCGCACGCAGAAGACGCTAAGAACTGCATATATAGAGAAACATCAATGTGAGGTTGTGCGTGCGTGTATATGTATATATACCTACGGAGATACAAATATTTTAAGATATCAGTTGTAGGGTTTTGCTTGAGGGTACCTGATAATTCGATCAGACGCAGAATTTGGGGAGTTCTGTTCGAAAGGGGGAAGAATTGAGAGTTGCCGACTTCGAGTCTGATACGTCGTATTGAAGCGAGGGTGACGGGGACTTTTTTGTTATAATCATATGTCGTATAATTTCTGTTCTTATAAAAGAGGCAGAAGAAATAGAAGTTTTGTTGGTAATTTGTGTTCGGTATTCTAGACGATACATTTATTATATATATATATATATATATATTTAATAAAAAATAAAATACTTATCAATTAAATATATCATGCATAAGATATAATATTCCTGTATATAGGTTTGGAAAGAAAAATCATAGATTAAGGAAAATTGCAAAGTTGAATTACCTAAAATGCCCTTTTAAGGTTAAGTCTTAATAGTCTTAGCATAAGTTTGGCCTTTGTTTAGGAAAATTATATCATGTCATATCATATTAACGTATATTGTATAAAAAAATAGACAAAAACGCACTCATATTTTTCACAATTACACACACATTCCCCACCCCCACCCCCAAAAAAAAGGTCCAATGTCTTCAATTTTACACTAAAATGTCAGTTAACGTTTTCAAAATTTACACGTTCCCCGAAAAAAAAAACTCCAACATCATTAATTTTTTATTGAAATGTCCTTTATACCCTCTCACTGTAATACATTTATCAACAGTTAGATCAAAATCATATAAAAAACCTCACGAGCTGTTGGATCTTGTACAGAGTTTAGCGACCAATAAATCTTGTTTGACTCTTGATAGACATCAAGGGTAAATATTTATATCAATATAAATATACATGTATATATATATAATATATATATATATATTGGTTAGTCATAAAATTAAGCTCGATTTATGCATTTTGAGCTATTGATTTTCTCGTGAATAAATTAACTCGAGATGAAATATAAGAGCTTACATAGGATATGGACTGTCTTATAAAACTAATTGAAGAATCTTATTGATATACAATTTTTGAAAAAACTAATGTAATAAGGAAGAAGAAAATATGTTAAGACAGTACAAGTGTCTTTCTATATTTAATATAAATAAGTTTTCTACTCTAAAAGGGAGGTACAGATTATGTAGGTTACCGGCCGTCCCTCCCAATGCTCTATTATTTTAAAAATTTAAGGTTAACAAAAAATATAAATACATAGTAAAATTGTGTAAAAAAATAAAATTATTTAATGTCTGATTTTTATTCTCATCATATACAAATATATATGTATTTATATATCTCCTTATCTTGGTATATCCACTTTGATGTGGTATAGGTTTGGACTGACCCACGTATCTCAAATCATAAGCAAGAAGCTGGTGCGGCCTAGGTTGAGATGAACTTGCACAGCTCGAATTATGGGGTGGGAGCTAGTTAGACAAAAGTCAGGTTGGGATGACAGAAAATTCTCATCCATGGTATAGAGTTGAGCAAACAAGTTAGCTCGGTGCATAGGGCAGGAGAGTAGTATTAAGAAGTTTACCAATCTACAGGTCGTGCGAGTTCAAGAAATTGACCGACCTATAGGTCGGGTGAGTTCAAGGAGTTGACCGACCTTCCGGTTAGGCAAGTTCACAAAAATAATGAAGAGGAAACGGTTACGGTTAGAAAATAACAAGGAATTTTTTAGGGGTAAATCAGGAAATATGGGCACGCGCACAGTAATCTGTTATAATAAATTAAAGTTTGAAATATCTTTTTTACCCTTATTTGGCATCTATAAATAAGAAAATACAAAGCATGTCATATGTTACATTTTTCATATTTCAAAAATACACATATCTATCTGTTTTTCATCCTCTCCAAAAGGACTGCCACTGACTTGAGCATCGGAGTTCTTACATCGGGTTATACCGGCATTTTGTGCAGGTGTTCCAGCCGGAGAAGGAGAGCAGAAGCAGTGGACTAGGACTTTGGGTGCACCTTCTCCAACAGGTGCATTACAAGTTGGTGCTTTATGTGGGAAATTTTGAGTTAAGACGTGAAATGGTAGGAAAAGGATTGTTGGGCGAAGGAACATCTGGTGAAGCTCCACCACCAGTCGTCCGACGCAACAATGATTCGGAGGTTCAGGAGTGGGGGGAGAACGATAGCCCACCCACGGCAACACTTGGAGTTCCACCGCGCCGAACCATGCAGGTACCTTGTGTAAATTTGGTGCCAGAATTCAGAGCAGGAAATGTCGGTCAGATTATTATGGAGCAATTGACAAATTTGATCATAACGGTGGTGGATGTAGCTTTAAGAAGGAGGGATGCTAATCCACCACCATCACCACCAGAGCTACAAAAAAAACCATTCCGCCCTGAGAGGTTGGAAGAAAGTCATACAGGGGAGTGCCAAAGTAAGATGAAAGAGCTAGATGTGTCAGAAAAATTAGAAGATTTACATAATAAGCTGAAAGAGATGAAGATAAAAATGGCGGGAAAGAATACAGTGACCAAAAGAGGAATTCCATTTACTAAGAAAGTAATGATGGACGACCTACCAGCCAACTTCAGGTTTTTAAATTATGATTATGATGGTACCACTGACCCATGGGAATATCTGTGTAGGTTCGAAAATTCAGCTCTCTTGCACGGGTATTCCGATGGAGTTAAATGTAGGGTATTCCTGACTACCCTATCAAAATCAGGCCAACAATGATTTACCTAGTTGCCCCCAGCTCAATTAACTCTTTTGATGAGTTTAGTTTTGCCTTTTTGCATCAATTTGCAAGTTCTCAAAAATACCAAAAAATGTCATTGACTTTATTCAGTATAAAGTAGAAAGACAATGAGGCTCTACAAAGTTATATAAAAAGATTCACAGGTGCTGCTTTAGAAGTACCCTCAGCTACCCAGGAGGTACTCTCCAATACCTTGGCCCAAGGTTTGCAAGATGGGGAATTTTACAGGTCGTTGGTTAAGAAATCAGCCAGAAGTTTTAATGGCCTGTTAGCCCAAGCTAAAAAATATATTAACATGGAAGAAACTCAGCGAATGAAAAAGAATGAGGGGGAAAAAAAAGAGATAGAAGAGAGCCTGGCAAAGAGGGAGTAGGTTTTGTTAGGAAGTTGAAGCCGGAAGAACAACCTCTTTTACCTATTCCGGGGGAACCCAGATAGTATACTCCCCTGGTTGCCCTAAGGGCACATATCTTAATGGCTATTGCGAAGCATAAAAGCTTAAAATGGTCATATAATCACTCAGCATCTCCAATTAAGCCCAAGTCAAATCTATTCTACGCGTTCCATAATGAGTATGGGTATAATATAGAGGAATGTCGGCATCTAAAAGACGAGATAGAGAGGATAATAACAAAAGGATAGTTGGATGACTGGGTAAAGGAAGAAGATGAGAAGAAAATAGTTGAACGTAAAAAAGCCCAGCCGACCTGGATAGAAAGAGATACTAAAGAAGGGAAAGCTGGAACTGTCCTTGGAGAAAACCACCACTATGCTCTAAGGGGTTTCATCCACATGATTTTAGGAGGTCCTACAGATGGAGACTCCAATCGAGCTAAAAAGGCATATGCCCGATCTACTCCCGAAAGTTTAAAGGAAGAGGTCCATAAAATTAATGAAGAACCAATGATCCAATTTGGGCCCCATAATATGAAAGGATTGCAGGCACCACATAATAATGCATTAGTCATCACGGTAACTATGGCTAACTTTGACGTAGCCAGAGTAATGGTAGACACGGGTAGCTTAGTTGATGTCTTATTCTATGAAGCGTATAAGAAGATGAATCTGGATATAACATTGCAGTCAGTAGATACAGCCCTGTTCGATTTTGGCAAAGGAATGGTAGATCTAATGGGTCAGGTCATCTTACCGATATCCTTAGGTACTGAGCCCATGCGTAAGACTAAGATGGTTAAGTTTTTGGTAGTTGACTCATTTTCTGCTTATAACATCATCCTGGAAAAACCTTCACTCAACACCTTTCAAGCAGTGGTGTCCACTTTTCACATGAAATTGAAGTTTTCTGTGGATGAAGCGATAGGAGAAGTAGAATGAGATCTTTGCTCGGCTTGGAGATGCTAGGGAAGTTGTTAGAAAAGTTGAGCAAAAAAAGCTAAAAAAAAACAAAGTGTAGAAGGGGAACCCCCACTGAAAATTATGAAAAGAAGTGAGGCAGAAGGGCCTTCAGTTGAGCAAGAATATGTAATGCCAAATGAGGAATTGATCAATATAGAATTAATACTGGGGGATGGGACCAGAACTACTAGAATTGGCACACAGTTAAGTCAGGAATTGACAGATAGCATGACTCAGTTCTTAAGAAACAACATCGATATCTTCGCGTGGAATGTACGTGACTTGGAAGGAATTGATCTAGGTGTGGCAGTACATTACCTTAATGTTGACCCAGTATGCAAACCTGTCAAACAAAAGAAGAGGCATTTTGGGCCTGAGAAGGATAAGGTTATCCAGAAAGAGGTAGAGAAATTGCTAGAGGCGGGACATATCAGAGAAATCCAATTTCCATAATGGTTGTCAAACGTCATCTTTGTCCCAAAAATAGAAGGAAAGTGGAGAATGTGCATTGAATTTTTAGATTTGAACAGAGCATGTCCTAAGGATCATTACCCATTGCCATGAATAGACCAGTTGGTTGATTCTACCTCAGGTTGTGAGCTGTTAAGTATGATGGATGCTTCGCAGGGGTACCACCAAATCATGAGCTACATATCAAAGGCTAGTCGATAGAATGTTCAAAGAATAGCTCGGGTGAAACATGGAAATATACATAGATGATATGCTGATAAAAAGTACAAAGGTTGAAGCTCATGTTGCTGACTTGGCAGAAGTTTTGGAGTCCTTAGGAGGTATGATATGAAATTCAACCCTTCCAAGTGTGCTTTTGGGGTTAGGTCTGGCAAATTCTTAGGTTATATGGTGACCGAGATGGGTATAGAGGTGAATCCTAAGAAAGTAAAGGCAGGGCAGAATATAGCTCATCCAAATAGTATTAACAAAGTTCAACAGCTCATGGGAAGGATAGCAGCTCTGAGTCGATTCATATCTAGATCAACAGAGAGAAACTTGCCTTTTTTCAAAATCCTGAGGAAGGCTAACAAGTTTGAATGGACTAAGGAATGTCAAAGGGCTTTTGATGAATTAAAAAACTTTTTAGCCGAGCTACCCTTGTTGACCAAACCTGTGCAAGGTGAAACACTGTATATATATCTGTCAGTAGAGATATCGGCCGTTAGCTTAGTGTTGTTGAGAAAGGAAGGAGCTAAGCAAAAACTCATTTACTATATAAGCAAATTGTTGAGAGAAGTGGAAATTAAATACCCTGAGATAGAAAAATGAGGATTAGCCCTAGTAACGACTATTAGGTGGCTTCGGCCATACTTTTTATCGCATAAGATAGTGGTTTGAACTAACCTACCATTGACATAAGTGCTAAGTAAACTAGAAACTTTAGGACGGATGGTGAAATGGGCAATAGAGTTGAGCGAGTATGATATAGATTATCAGTTAAGAGTAGCTATCAAGGCGCAGGCCTTGACAGATTTTCTGTAGGAAATGACACCTGCGGATAAGGGCCCTAGAGCATGGTTGTTGCATGTGGATGGCTCGGCTACTATATCTGGTTGTGGGGTAGGTATTGTGCTAACCAATCCAAAAGGGAAAGAACTAGCATTTGCAGTAAGATTTGAGTTCAAAATATCCAATAATAAAGTTGAATGGTGAGGGGATTGAAGATGGCTCTAGAGCTGGGGGTCAGACAGTTAAATGTCTATTCTGATTCAAGGTTGGTCATGCAGCAGGTTGAGGGAGAATTTGTGGCCAAGAAGGAAATAATGAGAAATTATGTGGAATAGGTATCTCAACTAAAAAAAGAATTTACAAAAATTGAGTTAAGTCATATACCGCGGGCTGAGAATGTTAAGGCTTATTATCTTTCCAAGATTGCAAGTTCTACCATTGATTGCAAGACCAGAAAAATCACATTGTTAACAGCCTATCAACACAGTATGGGGATAGAAGTAGCCTCTGTGGAAAAGAAAGATGATTGGAGGACCAACATCCTGAAATATCTGCGAGAGGGAGAACTGCCACAAAATAAAAGAGAAGCAATTCGATTCCAAGTACGAGCAACTAGATTTTGTCTAATTGATGGTTGTTATATAAGCGAGCTTATTCTACACCATACTTGAGATGTTTATCACAAAAGGAAGGAGCCTATGTATTGCGAGAAATTTATGAGGGATGATGTGGAAGCCATGATGGAGGTCGTGCTCTGGCTTGTAAAATGGCAAGAGTTGGGTATTTCTAACCTTCGTTAAAAAAAGATGCACAACATCTAGTTAGAACATGTGAAAAATGCCAAAAGCACGCCCCGTTAATACATAAACCAGCAGAGGAGTTGAAGGTCATGAGCTTACCTTGTCCCTTTTCCAAATGAGGAATTGATATTGTCGGACCCTTTCCCCTAGCGATAGGGCAAAGAAAATTCTTAATAGTGACAGTAGATTATTTCAGTAAATAGGTAGAAGCTGAGCCTATAGCTAAGATTACAGAGTCACATGTCATGAAATTTTTGTGGGGAAACATAGTATGTAGATATGGGGTTCCATGCGACCTAATATCAGATAATGGAACTCAGTTCTAGGGAAAAAAGGTCCAAAGTTGGTGTGCTAAGATGAAGATCAAGCAACACTTCACTTCGATGGCCCATCCCTAAGCCAATGGACAAGTTAAGGTAACCAATTGGATAATATTGCAAGGAATCAAAACTAGGCTAGACAGATCTGGAGGAGGTTGGGTGGATGAGCAAGATTCGGTATTATGGGCATATCATACAACCCCAAGGACTACAATTGGAGAAACTCCATTCAGCTTGGTATATGGAGCAGAGGCTGTTATACCCGCTGAGATCGGAATGAAAACTCACGGATCCAGAGCTATGACAAAAAAGAAAACAATGAACTCATAAAAGAAGCATTAGATTAGATTGATGAAAAAAGGGAGAAGGCATACCTCCGCATGGAGGCGTACAAAAACAGAATTCGAGCTGGGTACTCTTGGAAGGTTAAAATAAGAAATTTTCAGGTTAGGGATTTGGTGCTACGGCGAGTAGATACTTTAAAACAAACTGGCAAATTAGAAGCAAATTGGGAAGGCTCTTACAAGGTAACTCGGGTGATTGCTGGAGGTGCCTATAAACTAAAAGATGAGAAAAGAAAAAAAGTACTAAGACCATGGAATATTTGCCATTTGAAGAATTCTATATGTAATCTTGAGTTTTTTTTACAAAAGAAATGAAATGAATTTATCTGAAATATTGTGAATAATTCAAGAAAAAAAATCCTAAGGCAAGGCCAGTTGAACTGGACCAACCTGGGTTCCTTGGAGGGTTTGTAGAGACCGACCTCCTTGGGGAATGATTCAAAAAAAAATTCTAAGGCCAGTTCAACTTGCCTGCCTAAGCTAGATTATCTTTTTATATATTCGAAATCATGAATATGTTCAGTAAGACATATAGCTCGGTTACGAAACTTGAGATATGCATATTTTATAAATGCTATGAAAAATATTACTGAGAAAATTGCAGATGTTGGAAGAATAAAGCTAAACAACAACAATAAAGATAAAATAATATTATTATGAATTGTTACAAAAATATATACAGCCCATTCTACTCCGTAATCAGAAATACTGAGGGGTTCTATAACAACACCCTCATCATCTAGATTTCCGAAAGAGAAAGAACTATCATCCTCAATATTGATAATAAGCTCGAGAGTTGGATTTGGAGGGATAATAGTAATGGGAGATGCAGGAGACGAATAGGCAGAATGATCCCCCAAAACTATGGGCACAACTGATGGTTGTGAAGGACCAGCTACTTCAACAACAGGAGTAGACCTATTGTCAAGTGGAGGAACACTTTCAATAGCGCGATCCAAGTTTGGATCTAAACCAGTATACCCTAGCTCCTTGACCTGGCTAAGGCAATGCGTGAAACCATGGATTAAATAATTCAAGACCCTAGAGGTCAGGTGATCAAGGAATTCTGGGGATTGTAGGAATTTGGTTTTCTCTTAGGCCCACTCCGCTCTACCTGCAAAAACTCCCGCAGCATGACCTTCAGCTCAGGAGATAGAAGCCTCCTCAATGGCCTTTAACATTTGATTCTCCATGGTGGTCCTATCTTGTTCCACCACAGTTATCTTCTCCTCTAAGGAAACATGTTTATCCCGAGCTACCTTGAGATCTGCTTTCTATTTATGGGTGCGGGCTTGGAAGATCTGCAATCATTGTTGCGTGTCCTCTATCTGTTGCCTAATCTTATCTTTTTCCAAAGAAGGTAATCTAGACCGCAAATTAGCCATCAAGGAGCTCAAGTACAATATAGCCTAGAGAAAGAGGAGGTTAGACAAGTTGTTGATTGTTAGAATAAATGATGGATATTAAGGGAGCATTACCTTAGAAGCATGATCGGCAAGGTTGCCCACCCATGCATCATAATCCATAGACCCTAAGATGTACTAGTCCACGGAGTTAGGTATGCTTTGAAGCCATTCAGCACAGAGTTTTCCATCCCGAGTGTTTAATATCAAGCTGTTGGTGAAAAAAAAAGCATTTAGGGAAGCAGGGGCATTGAGACAGGGATGCTGGGATGAACCCGAGCTGCCGCCACTTGCAGAAGTTGGGCGTTTTTCCTTACTTCGAGAAGAAGTGGGGGCCATAGCTACAACAGGTGAGAAGACAGATGAGGGTGGTGGAGGAACTACGGATGGAGCTCGGGTTGCGGGCACAGGTTGGTGATCCAGAGATGCATTAGTCAGGGGGACTCAGGACTGACCTTTAGGCTGGTCTGACCCTCTTGCAGCTTTCTGAGCTCAGTAAGATGCTATTATGCAGGACTCCATCAGTTGCTCTGAACAAAAAATATACTGTTAGCATTCTAGCAAATATGAAGTCACAAGCAAATAGTTAAACAAGATGGTACCTATAGGTTGAGGGAGTGGAATAGCTTTGGGGCTCAATTGAAAATAGTGAAGTAAAGGCCAGTAATTAGCTA
Organism: Paulownia fortunei; assembly: GCA_019321725.1. Classification (NCBI taxonomy): domain Eukaryota; kingdom Viridiplantae; phylum Streptophyta; class Magnoliopsida; order Lamiales; family Paulowniaceae; genus Paulownia; species Paulownia fortunei. Next base: position 3,171,142 of record CM033105.1, on the reverse strand, counting down.
ATAACCCTACGTGGTAGGGACTATGGTTTAATCGATGAGCTAATGCTTGGGCGGCTGAGTCCAGAGCGGGCGCGTGACCTTGGTGAGGTAAGTCGGTGATCCAATTAGTAGGAAAATTCTAAGGTCAGTGGATGAAATGTTAAAATATTTTTTCTTCCAGCCCTTAAGGGAACTGGGTTTCCCTTGCAGAAATTTAGCTGCTCCAAGAAAATAAAATAAAATAAGCCTGGTATGGTGGTTTTGGCATGAAAGAAAGCTCGCCATAGCTTATGGTTTGGCTTGTATCCAAAGTAGCTAACTACCATCCAAAAACCAGCCATGAGTCGAAAAGAGTTAGAAACGAGCTGCATCAAGGGAATACCGAACCTCTTAGAAATAAGGCAAAATAGGTCGAGAATGGAAAATCTAAAGCCGGCCTCTAGTTGATCTACAAAGAAGCTCACATAACCAAGAGGGAGGCATGAGGTCCGTCGCGAGGACTTGGCAGGACCACATTGAATTCTTCAGGTATTCTTGTATTTTCCCTAAGCTTTTCTATGCTTATCTCAGATAGGGTGGTAGCATGAGTCATATAAGTCAGGTGATTAGTTATCCTAAATTCAGTTGGGTGATGGGTGGATAGTTTAAGTGCTAGTTCATGAACAAAAACTCCGGGAGGAAAAAAAGAGAGAATAAACGACAGAGGTTTTGGAGATGCGGTAGAGGTGGACTTCAAAAAATGATGAACCAAATAAGCAAAAGAAGAAATAAAGAAATAAATAAGTGGCAAAAGTCAGAAGACTTACTTGGCTTGTTGAAGGGAAAGAAGAAGGAAGTTGTTGGAAGAATAACAGAAGATGATCGCCGGAGAGCAAAATTATGGAAAGAAAAAGAGGGAGAAAAAAATGAAGGAAAAAGGCCTTTTTATAGGAAGACGGCACTCGAACAGGCGAAAGGAGCCCTAGACTTGGATGATAAGATAGGAACACATGTAGGGTTGGATAAGGATAGTCAGTTGAAAAGACATGCAATTAAGTTTCAGTAATAGGCGCGAAAACCTATGGAGTGGAATTTAAAAAAGGCTCACGTCAGCTCTAGTAATCAAGATATTTTCGTACTTTGTTTATTCTCAAAAGGTTTCAGGACAGGCAGAGTAAGAGCTGATGTGGTATAGGTCTGGACTGACCCACGTAGCTTAGATCATAAGTAAGAAGTTGGTGCGGCCTAGGTCGGGACGGACCTGCACAGCTCGAATTATGGGATGGGAGCTAGCTAGACAAAAGTCAGGTCGGGATGATAGAAAATTCTCATCCATGGTATGGGAGTTGAACAAACAGGTTAGCTCGGTGCATAGGCCAGGAGAGTAGTACTAAGAAACTTACCAACCTACAGGTCGGGCAAGTTCACAAAAATAATAAAGAGGAAACAATTACGGTTAGAAAATGACAGAGAATCTTTTAGGGGTAAATCAGGAAATATGAGTACGCGCACAGTAATTTGTTATAATAAATTAAGGTTTGAAATATCATTTTCACACTTATTTGGCATCTATAAATAAGGGAATACAAAGCATGTCACAGGTTATATTTTTCATATCTCAAGAATACACATATCTATCTATTTTTCATCCTCTCCAAGAGGACTGCCACTGACTTGAGCGTGGGAGTTCTTACGCTGGGTCACGCCGACATTTTGTGCAAGTATTCCAACCGAAAAAGAAGATTAGAAGCAGTGGACTAGGAATTGGGATGCACCTTCTCCAATAAGTGCATTACATACCTGCTTCAAAAGTAAATTAGTGGAGATGCACACTCAAAAGAAGATGATTTGGACTCCAATTCAGATTTTCTAATCTTAAAGGAATGGAAAAAACTCTACAAAAGGAAATGAGTGCTCATGGTGAAGCATCGAATTTTTAGAGAGAACATTTAAGTATATTGTACAAAAAAATCAAAAAAGACAAGCTATAGGTACAATTGTGTTGTGGGGTTTTGTCTTTCATTGAAATAAGAGTAACATTATATTTCTTTCTTTACCAAAAAGTAATAAACAAGTCTCAACAAACTTGTTCCTCAACTTATTTTTTAAACTTTTGATTTTTTGCTAAACAAGAGGCATAGAAATCTATTTTTCAAATTCTTGATAAGAAATTTGTTCTTTTAAGAAAAGAATCTTGTCATTGAATGGAATCTTCACAAATTCAAGTATTTTAGATCTTCAATATTTTGCTTTTAGAGCTAGTAGATCTCTGAAAAATAGTCATTTTGTATTTCTCATACTTCGATTCTTCTTGCATTTAATCATCTCTTGTATTAGGATAAACTGTCTTTCGTTTTCTATGAAAATTTTCATGAATATCACTAATGTGAAGGCAAAATTCATCGTCCAAGTCTCATCTCCTACAAAGTTTACTTCATATCATAGACATATTATTAGATTCATCTACAATTTATGTATAAATGGTCTAGCTTGTGACTATGCTAAACAATGTGTCTGAATTATTCGAGATAACTGTTAGAGTAGGATGTCCAACGTCCCAATTTGATTGGATGTATTATACTCTTTTGTTTTTGTAAAGACAATCTTATTGAAGATCATATTAATAAAAAGACATTTTTTTATCTTATGTCTTGTATCTTTTATTTCTGCACATTAGATAAAGCTTTTAAACCAAATTTAGCTACGGGGTATGGTCGCGCATATGATGGCGATCATGAAACATGCCTTTAAGGGTTTGGTCTTAAATAAATTTTGAGTCAAAAGCTTTTTGAGATGGGATATCAAATAACTTAGTAAGATTCGCACATATGATACATGCTCGTGAGACGAGGATGTCACATTTTATTGGCATTAGCGTAGAGACGTAAGTGCATGTATGTGGGTGCTTATTAGAAAACAAGTACACCGAACATGGCCCGTAAGAAATTCTTAGTTTGAGACTTTACCCGTCGAAATAAGAATTTCTGTATTGCGATAGTACACAACTAGTTCTCAGACTTGAGGCATGATGGTAGCCTTGTGTATATCCTGCAGCACTTTGATATATCTTCTGATTGCTTGACAATCATAAATGGGGTATGTTGGGTGTTGTACTGGTGTGCATGGAAGTTTGTCAGTGGCCAATATAGAATTCAACACTTGTCTTTTTAAATAAGGGAATCTCCTGTATTTTTATAGTTCGTAATTCAAAGAGCTTGGCAAGGTAGGTTGAATCATGATTCATTTAGAATCGTTAGAACTTGAAATGGGATTACAGTTATTGAATCATTTAGGGTTTCGACTTATAATTCATGTCTTAGATTCAATTAGGAGATTAGCTGTTGGAAAGACCGTACATATATGGTATTTGCAACTGAAATAGGTTCACTCGTTATTTTACCTAAAACTAATTTGTCATGATTACTTGTTATGTGTTTTCGTGGATAGTGAGGTTCTTGGAATTAAGGAGTTGATTTCAAGCGGATTAATTAATTGGAATAATTGTTATTCATAAGTTGTAAATGTTGCAAACTCACTACTAGCTTAATAGTGAACCTAAGAGGGTCACACATTTTTATGAAAAGTAACATTTTTAATTTTAGAGTTTATCCAATTATTGAAAATTAATTAATTAATTAATTAAGAGTTCTATTTAATTTAATAGTTAAATTAAATTATTCAATTAAGTAATTAGATTATTTAATTGGACCTAATTTGATTAAGAAGCCCAAATGGAGTAAATTAAATTAATCAATTAGATTGATTAAATTGGAATTGAATCAATTGAATTGATTTGGGGATTTTTGAGTCCAAGCCCAAAATTAATGTGGATCACTTAAGAAGCCCACTAAAATATGATGAGAATAAATTAAATAAATATAATTTATTTAATTAACATATTTATAGATAAATAAATATAATGACCAATTTTATGGGATAAAATCGGCCACTAAGATTTAATTTATGTATAAATATAATTATATTATATATATGATATATATCTATCTTGATATTATTTGAAAAGTTTAAATTAATATCAACAATGTATGTAGATAATTTTGATAATTAGTATAGTCTCAAATTAGTCCATATATAATAGGAGAGAGAAAAGAGAAGAGTTTTTGAAAGATTTGGAATCCTTCCAAAATAAGGTTTTGAAATAGTTCAAAATTGAAAAACTTTCCAAGAGTTGGAAAGGGACTAAAATTTTCAACCCTATATATATGAGGGATGAAAATTTTATAATCAATTCAAAAATTTGAGAAAAAATTATTTTGTTTAAAGTCTTCTATTTTTACTCTCCAAGAAAAGAAAAAAAAGAAAAAGAAAATCAGTTCATATTATTGTTTTAAGAACTTAAAGAATCAATTTTTATTATTTTTAAAAATTTACTCCGATTCTAGATTAGTAAACAATTAAAAGGATACTAACGAATCATTTTGATTGGTGTTGATTTTCCTTATTGTGGACCTTAGAAAGAGGAGACACTTGGATCCCTACGAGTTTTAATAGTCCAAGATAAGCAATTGATTGCTTCATTCCCTACAACAACCGGAGTACACGAAATGTATAATTCGATTTTATATTTATTTATATATTCACTTGAATAAATGCGATCGTTAAAATCATTTTTGAATCAAAGGAGTTAAATTTATGTTTGATAAAAAATTTAATTTTTTGCTACGTATACCCCTATGATTATAACGAACCTAATAATAACATGAAAAACAAGGAAACTCAAAGTGATTTTTAAAAAATAAAAACAATAGTAAAAATAAAAAATAAAATAAAATGCCTTGAGCAGTTGAATGAAAATAAAATTTCAGTTAAAATTTTGAAAATTGGATTGAATTGGCCGGTTCAACCAATTCAATCGAAAATCGAAGATCAGTTTGGTTCGATTAGATATATAAAATTGAATTTTTGATTTGACCAATCAAAGCGACCAAAATCGGTCAAAAAAAAATTAGCCAACTAAAAAATATATTTAATAAAATCAAAAATGTAAATAACTATATACATATAACTAAATATCAAGTTTATTTTTTTATTTTTTATTAATTTTTTTATTTTTTATTTTTTAAAAAAGTTTAAATTTGATATTTTGTTATATTTATGTGGATATTCGGATTTTGTGTTTTGTTATATGTTTATTTAGGTAGTTATTTATTTTATTTTTTTTACATTTAAAGTATATTACATAATAATTAATCTATTATATTATTATTTTATATAATATAATAAAAAATATAATTAATTTTTATTAAACTGATTTAATCCACAGTTCAATCGATTTAATTGCTAATTAATAGTAAGATCGATTTAATAAATGATTCAGTTATTTAAAAGAACACTGATACCAGCAATATGGTGATAGAAAACTGTATAATTATTTGCAAGGCCGAATCTTAAGTATGGACTATGGAGGGGGTTTCCAAGTTTTGGGCAATGGCTCAAAAGGGAATAATTGCAAAGGGTGATTGACAAAAGGAGTTTTTATGTCATTTTCTCGTCTATTTTTTTTTTTTTTTGTCTAATTCAAATACTGTAATAAAACCAGATTATATGAATAATTGTATTTCTAATGTTGGGAGATTTCCATTTTAGATTTCATTTCTTGTCAAAAAATAAAAATTGGGACAAATTGTATGCTGTATGCTTGAACTTTTCAATTCATTAGTAATCATCTTGAGGTTAGGGGTATTATCAAAATGATAAAATTGAGGCGCCGAAACTAATTAAGATATTATAATTTTAAGTCCCAAAAGTGTTTGTATTAGTCTACGTGATTTATTATTTAGATTTTTTATTGAGTAAACAACAATTTGCTACTTGAACTTTATAATTCATTACATTGGTACATGAACTTTTTGAAATAACTCAAGTAGTACATTATTGTTTGCATTTGGTTCGTTTTCTTGCAAAGACTATTTTGCTCCTTGTATAATAAAAATAAATTGGGCCCTTCAAATTGGAACCAATAAAAAAATAAAGAAACACGGAAATTTTTTATTAATTTTCACCCTATAATCTAGCCCATTTTTTAAAAAATTTATAATACAAAATAATGTGGTATAACTCATTTTAGTAGTACTCCTATTGAATTTGGGTTGTTGAGTGGGTCACTGCCTACATCACAAAAGACGTTAGGGGTGCCAAGGGTTGACTCGACGAAAATCTTTCGACGATCAAATCAATTTCAGAACAAATAGATGCAAGTCAAAAAATTTGAGAACATATAAATGCATAATTAATCGCGTAATTTTCAATAATGAAGACTCATGAAATTTATAGTGTTGATGTAAGGGTTTTCATAGAAATGAGTTTTATAGCCTAATGGGCTTAGGTTGAGCATGATAACCCAATTAGTATTATTATCTTATGGAACTCATGAACTCGGTCCATTAAATCATGTCTTTGTTCTTGTCCATAATCTAGACGAATCTTTTGAATTTAACCTTTTGGACCTATTTTGGGCTCATGACCCATTATAAGCCCCCTACTCTTGGTCAAGCCTCGCGTAAGGAGAGTTGGTTGAAAGTCAAGAATGTTGGAGTGGTCACCTTTTGAGGCGAACAACTTGGAGCAGATCATCTCTTGGGGAGTGAGTAGCTTGTGGTAGGTTACTCTTGAGGTGACTAGTTTCTAGTTGCATTCATTGTCTGTTAAGTCTAGTTTTGAGTCGAGTGTGTAGGCTCTTTGTTGTGTTTATGCGTAACCCATTTTTAGGGATTGCACAAGTTTCAATGTGTAGACAATGGAAATACTTGGATTTTCGTCAATCTTTCTTTCTCACTTCTGCCTTGTTGTCTTTTCTTCTTGATATTATATCGAATACATCAACACAATCTTATGGCAGAATTTAAAATTAAGAGAATCGTGGCCCTAGTGATGTCATAGAAGTTGGGGGTGACGACACTAGAGTGCTGCTGCCAGAATCATGTTCTCCTACCATCGCGTCGAGCGGTGCTCGTACAAATGTGGTGTTGTCTAGGTCAATTGGTGGTGGCGCATATGCCGACAGGTCAAGTGCTATGTGCAGGTCAATTATGTTGCATGAGTGTAGGTCGAGCATGGTGCATGCGTAGGTCTATCATGGTGCACATATGCTAATCGAGCTAGCAAGTCACGAGAGCTTGTCGAGTGCAGGTCGAGCATGACAGGTGCGCAAGTTAAGCGTACAGGTGTGTAGGTTGAGCACGGCAGCTGCACAGGTCCAACGAGCTTGTGTGTTTGAGCCAAGAAACTTAACTTCGCTACACTTTATTCCCATAAGTTCGGGGAGTCTGGTCCTTCACGCGCTCCTGGCGAAAGGGGCGTGCTGCCTACGTTAGGCAAAATGAGTGGTGTTGATAGAGGTGGTACTATAAGAATAGAGGTAGTGGTGTGCCTTCTTCCCCTTCGAAAGGAGATGAACATAGTCATCGTCGCATGATGCTCTTAGTGTTGGTGGAGGATCACGCCTTGAGTTGGATGAAGACTCGTAGCAGGGCGAGTCATTACGTTAGTTGCCCTGAGTCGACATTATATTGCTTTCTTATGGAGGCACTCGTGACATGAGTGAGTCATCTTTTGTAATTACTATTTAGCTAGTTTACTTAACATATTTTTACCTTATTTTTCTTTATTGGCTTGCTAATGTTTCTTGTTTCTTTGCAGCATCTCACGCTGGCCTCCATTATAAGTAATACAAAGCATCCATGGAGATCTCTCTTGGGGTACCAGCTATGGCAGCAAGAGATGTTGTTATCACTTCATGGGAATGTCACTTTTTTGAGTTTGTCATTTTATGTGGAAGTTCCTCCATTTGGTCGTTTCTTATCGCAAGCTCCTCTTGCGGGCACGAGAACACCTCTCAAGGGTGCATTAGTATGTGAGCTCCATGTGACGGCATAATGACATGGACAACGTCTTCTTCTTCATTTCTCTCACTTGGCTCGACCTGACCAAGTCGATCTCGTTGGGCTAGACCTATTTTTTTTGGGTCGATCTCATAGCGCTCGACCTAGATTTATTTTTTAGGTTGACCTGGGATCTTTCTTCAACTTGGAGCACAAGCGAGGTTACTCGTTTTCTCTAACTGTAGGCCATCTAGTCGTAGCCTCTCGAGGGCTTAGCCCAAGTGAGTTGTTCACCTCATTCTTATGCTTAATCCATTTACTTAGTTTTTTTGTTGCTTTATGTGATGGTTGTTGCTCTATATTTATCATGATGGAGGAAGTCTGGTATAACTTTTCATATTTGTGAGCCAGTAGGCCTCCTCAAGGGTGAAGGTCGGTAAGATCTCTCAAGTGTGGATACCAGTAGGGCTCTTTGATAGTGGATGTCGATAGGACTTCTCAAGAGTGAAAGCTAGTATGACTCCTTGAGGGTGGAGGTCAATGAAGCTCTCAAGTGTGGGAGCCGGTAGGACTCCTCGAGGGTGGAGATCAATGGACCTCTCAAGTGTAGGAGCCAATATGGTTCCTTGAGGGTAGAGGTCGGTAGGACGTCTTAAGTGTGGAAGCCAGTATGACCCCTCGGTTATGTATGAGGCTATGAGGATTTTTAAGTTTTTTGTCTAATGGGGATTCCCTTAAATCATCTGGGGCTAGGTTTTGGCTAACTTCAAGGGATAGAGGGCTAATCCTGGGATATGTAGATTTTTAATTTTTTCATCTTGCAGGAATTCACTTGAATCGTCCGAGTTAGGCTTTGGCTAAGCTCATAGGATGGTGGGTAATCTTAGGACGCGTTTTGCCTTTGGCCTCAAGGAAAATCAAACTTGTGAGATTTTAGGTTGAGCTGGCTAGACTCATTAGTGACCTCAAGGGATTCTCGTTGACCTCCAGGGTCGATAGCAGTATAACATATTGTTAAGTAGTAAAGCAGATAGATACGTAGTTATAATACAAGGTGAAGAACTTTACTGATCTTGCTAAAATTTACTAAGTAGCTACTTGGGGCTTAACAATTTGAGTTGAAATGTTAGCCCTTAATGGCTAAACTTTGTAAATATCATCTAAGTAATTAGGTTCATCTCTATTGGTAGAACTTCTTGAAGGCAAGCTCCTCTTGGGGGCGTGATGGTGCATGAGCTCCTCTTGGGGGCACAAATGTGTGAGAACTTCTCTTAGGGGAGCGATGGGATGCGTTCTCTTTTTGGGGGCGTAATGGCATATGAGCTCTTCTTGGGAGTGCAATGGCACGCGAGCTCTTCCTAAAGGTACGATGGCACGAGACCTTCTCTTGGGGGTGTGAAGAAGCACGAGCTTTTCCCGAGAGACAATAGCGCAGACCTTCTCTTTGGGCACAAAGGTACGTGAACTCTTCTTAGGGGTGTGAAGACAGCGAGCTCCTCTTAGGATGCATAAGCGCGAAGATGGCGAGCTCTTCTTGGGATGCACGGACGCGTCTTGGGACACGAGGGTGCAATGACATACGAGCTCCTCTTGGGGGCATGAAGACTCGAGAGCTTCTCTTGGTAAGCGAGGGCGCACGATATCCTCTTGGGGATGAGATGACGTGAGAGCTCTTTCTAGGGAACAATAGCGCGATACCTTCTCTTGGGTCATGTATAGTACCTCCTCCTAACAAGGAGCAGACAAATCATTTGGGTTAGATGTAAGTGGACGTTGATCATCTTCAGCGCAACGAGTGCCTCTATAAGGGGGTTGTCTTCATTACCACAAGTGTCCCCGATAGGGGAGTTGCCTTGGACGTTGGCTGCTCTCCCAGCTTCGTTTTCTTGCAAAGACTATTTTGCCCATTGTATAATAAAAATAAATTGGGCCCCTTCAAATTGGAACCAAAAAAAATAAAGAAAGAAACAAATAAATTTTTGTTAGTTTTCACCCTATAATCTAGCCGATTTTTTAACACTTTTATAATTCAAAAATATCTAAAGTTATATTTGGATTGATGAATTTATAGTTTAAAATTTTAAATTTATAATAATAAATTTATTAATTTTATTTGAATAATTTTATATTACAATAAATTATAAATTATGGAATTTTTGAGTTACGTTTAAAACAATGTGAAGATTTAAAATACACCTAATATAAAATCATTTGAAATTCTCAACTCAAATTTAATTTCCTTCCACCAAAACACAATCTAACACATTATACTTATCATAATTACGACAGTAAACTAACAATATATGATAATCTATATTATTACTGTTGACAGGATAATGTAATAATGTAATAATAACGACTCTATTTTGTATTACATAACTCAGTATCATATTTTAAGCTTTTCATATTAGCATTTCGTCTATGTGCGCGCGCATGTGTGTTGTATGCTCTATGCATTTTCAATGCACTATTATATTGTATTTCTAAAAAAAAAAATCTTAATCCCAAAAAATTTGCATTTAAAAAAAAAATTAATATTTCTTTTTCATTTTATATTAAAAGAAAAACTATATAGTTTTACCTCCAGACCTTTTTTTCTTTCATCTTGCTATAAGAATAGCACAGACCCAACATATAAAACTAGAAAAAAAGGTAAAATTACAACATATAAATGAAATTCCAAACAAAAAAGGTACCGGTTTTTAGTATAAAAAGTATATAAGAGCTAAATCTTTTCTTTAGATTAAAAAAATAAAGGAACCTTACGTTACAAAAATAAGCTGCTCTATACAACTAATGACTCCACTAGAAAAACATATCAAAAAATTTCAATTTTATTACTTAATCTTTTAATGTCGAGAGAAGAATAAAGTGTAATTAAATGTGAATAATGATATAATTAGTTTGAATTCTAAAACTTTAATCTATTGCTATAAAATACTAATTAGGTAAATTTTACTAAAATACTCAAATAAGTTAAAAAAAAAAAAAAAAGATAGTAATTGAGATTTATTGAAATAGTATTGGAAAAAGAGTTATCAGAAAAAGTGAATATTCTGTATCAGTTAGAGGAAAATTGATTAATATTACTACAACGACATCACACAGTGACTTTGTACACTATTTTAAATTTGCCATCTCCACCCCCTCATTCCTACCAAAAATTGAGTAGAAATACCCTAGTGCTGGCCAAATTGTTGGAGGGGAGTTGTGTGGGTGTTATTTTTTGAATTTGAATTCTTTTTTAATATTTTTTCGATCAAGCGTATCACATTGGTTTTACCTAATGTGGTTTACCTGGTTGATATGATTTACAAGCTATTGTATCAATTCGAAAATTTGCCTAATACGCATCTGAAAAGTAGAAATTGTGAATTCTCTTGTCATATAAAAAAAAAAAAAATTGGATAGAGGCGTATCATATCATGTTGATCATTACATGTTATCAAATTTTAAAATCTTAAAATATATGAGAGAATAAAATTACAATTTTATAACTTTTTGACCTAATAGTATTTTTTTAATCTAACAATTACATCCTCAAATCAAATCCAACATGTCGTATTTTATTAACACCGGTCATAACCCTATGACCTATTAAAACGCACCCATCTAATATGTTTGCTCAATTTGGAATCAAATCTGAACTGGGTTGCAATTGATGTACCTTATTTTACTTTTCATCACTTATTATTTTGTCCCATAGTTTTTATTTTTTTTGCCCCCATAATGCATAGATACTCTATTAAAGTTGTGTGAATGCAATTAAACTAATTTGAAGCCAAAATCATTAGTTTCTTAGCCCTCAAAAATAGTGGAAGCTAGTCCACTCAGGCCACCTCTTTATACCAAAGTGATATCCGATAAAAGGATTTTAGAAAGAAAAAAAAACAATTAATACATTCACACTCAGAGATCACATCTAGGCTTATTTGACCATGTGAGACTTCGTTTGGTCAAGTAAATACTTATATGAGCTCACCTGATCAAGTCAACCCTAATTAAGCTATTTAATTCTAATTTTTCATTAAGAGGGTACTCGGCTAGTTTTATTTAAAAAATGTCGTAAGTTCTTATAGCCTATAAAATGTATTTTTAAAACTTATAAATAATAAAAACTTTTTAAAACTTATAAATAATAAAAACTTATTTTAAATATAACATTACGAAGTATTTGTTAAAACAATATCTTAGTAACCATCGCTGGTAATTGAAATTTTGTAATATAATGATTAAAGTTCAAACTAAGGGTCTTCTAACTTTTTGTTTTTTTTTTTAAATAAAAAAGTTTATAAAATTTTAATATTTTTTATTGTCAAACATTCATTTAACCAGGGGCGGGCGTCCCCAACTCTATTTATATAATTTTTTATATATAAAATTATTAAAATTTAAAAATTCATCCCTCCTAAATAATAAAAAAAGATTTCTTTATTTACTATTTTTAACAAATTCATTTTCTGACTCTGATTTAACCATCCTTAACATCTTATTATAGTTATCTCAAATTCATTATAATTTTGATATTGAAGTGTAAAGATGAATCTTATTATAATTGAAGAATAATGCCAAATTTCATTTTTTGATATGACATTTTCCTCCGGTCAACGAAGTCATCTAAATGGACAATGAATGCGAGGGTCCAAGGGTCCAAATTAAAATTAATGGGCCAGAGACCAGAAAAATAAATGGAAACTTTGTTCCCCTTTTGCCTGCTGGCATGGGTGGTTGCTGCACCACTTCTCAAATCACCATTTGGGAATATAATGAAATGTCTAAATCAGGCCAATTAGACTTGGGCCATAAATGCATGGAATGTAGACTTACTAGAACCAGAGAAGGGTCGTGGTGTAATTCTTGAATGGATTGGACCGTACACAATTAATTCAGGACCTTTTGGATTAAAAAAAATTGACCCTTAAAAAATCATTATCTTTTAAGATTTAAGGTCATGGCAGATCAATACATTCAATTCATTATAAAAACGGCATAAATATTATTTTTAAAATTAGATTGAATTAATAAGTTTAATTAAAAATTGATAGTCAATTCAATACATTTAATTATAAATAATAGAAAATATGATTAAATTTTAACTGTTTAAATCGTTAAGAAGCAAAAAATCGGCCGATATTTTTTTTATTTAAATTTAAACTTTAAATTTTAAATTTGGGACTTTATTAGTATTATGTATGCACTTAAACCTTTTTTTTAAAGGAAATTTAAATTTATTATTTAGTTATATGTATATTATTATTTAAATTTTAAATTTTTTAAATGTATTTTTTGATTGATTATTCATTTGTTTTTATAAGTGGTTGAATCGATGATAAAATCAAGTTCGAAATCATATAATTTTTCTATCATGTTCGGCACAAGAAAGTCACTCATCCTACTCCTTAATTGAAAGTTATGTCTTGATAAGGGCCTTGATAGATGGAATTAAGAGTTATAGGCACGCTAATTCCTAGTGGGCAAACACGGTGTAATTCAATTTTGATGAAAAATTATAAGTGCAAGGTACTAGAGGCTAAACTCAATGTATAAGATGTAAAGTGATAATACAAAAAATTATCAATAGTTATGCTATTAAATAATAAGAAGTTTATTTATCACAATAATAAATTTTAAAAGTTTAATAATAATAAATATAATGTATAAATTGTTATTGTTGATATTTAATGACACATATATAATGATAGTTCAATGACTAGATTATATTTCTATTGTTATTGAATGACTATTGCGCACATACCATTTTAATTGTCAATAAAATGAGAACTTAAAAATAATTTACCTGTAAATTATATAAAAATAATTAGTATAAAAAATAAAAATTATTATCACTAAACTTAACATATCAATACATAACTACAAATTCAATACTATTATTTGATATTTTATCACGGATTTTTTTTATTATTCCGAAAGAAATAAAAAAAAAAGAAACATTGATATTAGTTGACTACTTCAAATTTTAGCCTAAGTTTGCTTTTCATACAAATTATCGAATAAGAATTTTTCAATGTTTTTCACTACCTTGCATTCAAATAATTTCACATTTTTTCCAACTTATTGGGATATGAAATTGCAGGGCAAGGCCGGATTAATAACCAAATTAATTTTATTATTGGACAATGGTTCAATTGAACGGATCAGTTCAATCATATGTCCGATCAATCTAATAAAATTTAACTCTATTTTTATTATATATTATGTAAAATATTAATATAATAAATTAATTATTATGTATTATATTTTAAAAGTAAAAAATAACCAACTAAAAAATGCGTTTAATAAAATTCAAAATTCAAATAACTATATACATATAACCAAATATCAAGTTTAAACTTTCTAAAAAAATTTAAAAAATACAAAATTAATTTTAATCAATTTAAGTTGGATTTTGATTTTTTACGATCAATTGGACTTGGTCGTCCATCGATTCCAGATCGAACCAATTGATCTACATGTCAGGTTCGATTCTGAACACATTGCTACTACTGTGTATGTATAAGTTCAAACACAAATTGTTCGAACTTGATATCCACATTCAGGCAAGGAGCCAAGTAGGTTAATAGGATCAGCCGCACCCTCATAATTCAGTAAACTTTAAAAAAAACACTATAAATTTATATATAAAATTATTTTAAAATTTTGTTAATTTTTAAAATTTTGTCTCCCCATCAAAATTTAAAAATATATCTTTTCTAATATTTTGAGAAAAAAATCAATCCACCCCTAATCTGAATTTTCTAGTTTTGTCCCTGCCCACAGTAAAATTACATACAAGTAGGGGTATAAATGACCAGTGACATAAATATATATATATATATATATATATATATATATATATTAGTTTTTGATAAATAATCTCTTCATGCTTCCATTCTTCCTCTGGCTGAAAGCATGTGTTTGATGGGAAAATTAAGGTTAAAACTTCATCAATAATCATAAACGACAAGGTACTTTTTATTACTAAAAGAGTAAAGTTTGTAATATTCTAAAAATTGTTATGTTTACTACAGTTACGAAAAACTTATTCTAATTAACAATTATTTTGCATGATTCTTCGCTTTTCTAAAACATGAGAGGACATAATGAATTAATCATGATTAGAAGATCATTTTTTTTAATTAAAAATCATAACTACAACCATTAAAAGATTTCTATGTAGTCTATGGCTGTCTGACAAGTTAAGTGTTCAGATATTTATTTTATTTAGATATTAAATTTAATAGAAATTATTTTACGTAACATATATATATATATATATATTAATTAGCCATATAAGTAACATGGGCATAAATTATCACTAAATTAAAACAAATTTAAAAGGTAAATTCTATTTTTTTTAAATAGTTAAATTTTGTGTCGTCCATGATTTAGAAAGTTCTTATTTTCCTTGTAAATTATTTGTTTGTATTTTTCGGAGTCACTTTCTTTTATTTAAACTCCAACTCTCATCCAATTGACTATAACTTATTTTTTTTAAACCTCAACCCTATTTTAAATTATAAATATAAATATTCACCAATAAATTATATTTTCTCGTCACCACTATATTCATGACCAATTAAATTATAAATGTAGATATTTACCAATAAATTATGTTTTCTCGTTTTCTCGTTATCGTCACCATCGTATTTCATTTCACTATATGACTATACATTAGGTTATTGAAGTAACTTGAAAAATATTTGGCCAAGTTAAGAAGGAGGCACATGTATTTAGCAATATGTGGAACGGAAAAAAAATATTATTTTATGGATAATATAAATTTCTTTTTCAGCGCTACGATTACAAGTTAGGACCAAAAATACGTAAAACGCATTATTGAATTATTTAAATAATTAAATAAATATACGGATGGATTACAAATGTAGATATGTAAATGGAATATAAATGAATATCTTGGAACAAAAATACGCCATATTTATTCATTATTTGTATATCTATTAAAAATTCTTTTGTATATGAATTGTAGTTACATAATATGGAAGTAATTACATTTTCAAAAATTACAATAAAAAAATATATGACTACCTATTATTATTTAACGTATATTAACATATTTACAATTCAATTTTAAAAATTGTGTCAAAGTGGAGTATTATGCAATACATGTAACACAATATTTATATCGTGTATACAATATGAATAAATTTAAAAATACGGATGCATTTTTAACTCCAATCAGACTCATATCAAATTGCTTAGACTTAGGCGGCCAAATAAATAATAAAATCATATTTCAAAAAATTACCATAATTTCTCATTGATGATTATCATTTTCACGGATAAATTCTATTGAAAATCTTTATTAGTGATAGAGAGTGAGAAAAAATGTCCCCAAGAAGCGAAAAAAAACTAAGCATTATGAAAGAATGTGAAGATCACAAATGAGAAATTTCAAAATTTGATAAAAAAAAAAAAAGTAAAAGAAAATACAGAGTCTGAAGAAACATAAATTTTGAAAGTTGTAATGATGAATTTGGCCACTTATGATCTTATGATAATCTCAATCTTTTCATTTTCATTAAATTTAGTTATTTATAAGACACGCCAAGAAAAATTATCATCTCCCAAAACCATTTCTTAATTTTGTCTTTTTAGGTTAAATAATACAAAAAAAAAATAATTTCAAATGCAAATAATTAATTATTTAAAATATATTATAATAAATAATTTTTAATTTATTAATCTCAACAGTCTCAGTTTTGTACCATCCAAGCTCGCTCCCACGTGGCATAGAGCATGCCGCAAACTTTGAACACTTACATTGACATATTATAAGAAGAAATTATAATCTAATTAAAATCATAAAAGACTGTTATTATCATTGAATCCACCTTTTTGACAAAGGGGTATTAATTGTATGGACTCTAGGGACACATGTCGCTTTTCTATTGACTAGAAAAATACAAGTGATGATGCTACCTTTATTACTTATACAATACGTGTGTGTGTGTGTGTGTGTGTGTTACCGTTATTACTTATACAAAATGTGTGCGTGTGGGTGTGTGTAATTGCTGAAAAGAAGGCAGCAATATTACTAAACTCATGGAAACAAAATTGAAAGTGACAGTGATATGAGATGAATATCTTCCAACATAAGTTCCCATCAACTAGGTGCACTATGTGCTATTTATGTGTGTGTACAGCTTGTAATTTAGGATGAATTTCTCTCAATATAAGCCTCAAACAGGTGGGTGGACTGTGTACCCGGAGTCGTCGGTGCGGAATTCCTGTATGCGTGGGGAGCCGGTGCGGGATTTCCACAGACGGTGCCAAACTGATGTGCGTCAGCTTAAAAAGTATTGTCTGCTTTGTCCGAAATCTCACGATTTTATAAAAAAAAAAAAGCAGTTCTTGAGGAGAGGGTCTGATCCATCGCTTATAAGTTACACACCACCCGTGTGTTCGTTTGATGTTGATGAATTCCTCCCCAACAAAAAAAAATATTTTTTGCTTGCAAATGTTTGCTAACTTTTATTATTGAAAATTAATATTGGCATTCCAAAATATTTTAAGGGTGCTCCAAAATATATTATCCACCATTAAGAAAAAAAAACAATAAAAAGTGAAACATTTGTAGTAATTTTCGGTGAGGCATATTAGTTCATTACTTGTCATTCACTATTTTTCTCAACATTCCCTTAGTTGAGGAAATATTGATGTGTTGAATACATTTAAGTGGATTAATTTTACTAATTTCCTAATTTTGAGCTGAAAAAATAAAAAAATAAAAACTAGCCAATAATATCACATTGCTTTTTAATTCAAAAGACTGCTAAATTTTCACTCTAATTCACAACTTATATTTATTATACATCTCATGATCTTAACTCGATCTCATTGGTCTTCTCAACAGAATTTCTACAGAGAATCAGGTGATATAATTTTCCTTGACCATAATAACTTTGGGTCCAATGGTAGCAATATTGTGTGGAGTGGGTGTAATTCTTGGAAGGATAGGAAACAACACAATCAATTTACCAAAACTCTCGGATAAAGTAGGATTAAATGGTAAAAAAAACTTAATCTCTTATTGTTAAAATACTAGCAATTCTTATAGAATAACTATACAAACGAGATAAAGTTAGCTATTATAAGTATCTTGCACGTATCACATCATAAGTTCGGATCACTTAGAGAAAGATAGTGAAAACTATTCAATATCTTTATTTTAAAAAAAATAAAAAATAAAAAATAAAAAAAGAGTATAGAATAATTGTGCGTGTAAGGATTGTCAAATTTATTTGTCAAAGGAAATATTGAAAGTGACACAATAAGCATAACAGCCATTTTCCATACTTTACTAGCAATAGTTTGGAATACAATAGTTCACAAGCAAGGAGACTAATATTAATTTCGAAATCCGAAAAAAATTATATTTTTCATCCCATTCAATAAGGGGGTGTGCATATATTTTCCCAAGTTTTATTATTAGGTTGCATTTTGAATGGAATTATTTGGATTTAATGGGATGATTTGAGGAATTTTTTTCAAATAACTCCATATAATATACATTTAAAATTTATTATATTATGAAATTATCAAAATAAATTTAATAAATTTATTATTATAAATATAAAATTTTTAATCTTAAATTCATCAATTCAAATAAACTCTATGAAAATTTTCCTCCCAATATGTGTCACATGTAAATCATGTATCTAATAATCTGAACTAACGGGTACACGCCGGGGTACATGTCCCGTATATGAACCTTTCTATTAGTTTATTAAGGCAGGTTGAAAAAATGATTAAATGTGTAGGATTTTTTTGAATTGGAGAATAAATTTAGGGGTCTAAATATAATTAGCCAATAACTTATGAATTCCATAAATAAATCCTCATGACAAAATTAAACAAGGACCACTTGCCATCCTACCTTGACACATTTCAAACTAATGGACTTTGACCATTACTTTTCTCCCCCCTTTACCTCATACTAAACCTAAACCCCTTCCACCCCCACCCACCCACCCACACACATTCTCTCCCTGCTATACTTTTCATGCTCTGATTTCTTTGCTGAATAATCCCATCTCCTTTTTCTTTCACTACTTTTTAATATCCATCTTCACACCTGAAGCCCCTTCAGGGGGTCCTCTTATTTCTTGCATAACATCACAACCATCCTTTCCTCACCTACTAATCATATACTTTTCAAATCTCCCTCCCTTCCCCCTCAGATCAGTAATAAATGAGTTTCCATGGGTGGAGGCTGGATATATATACATGGGATGGATTCATATAAGACAAGAAGAGTTTATGGGATCACCGGCATGACCGGGATATGCCAGAAGGTTTTCATAGTGCTCTCAACCAGCCAGCAAACCTGGAACTCACAGCCAAAGTTTTAATGGACTCCATTTTTCTCCTTGGTGAAGGAGACCGTGCGGCCTTTCTCCAACAAATGATGCAATCTTTTGATTGTGTTTACATTTGTCTTTGGTCTTACTTACCTCAGCCATCCAAGTGAGAAAGAAAACTCACCCCTTTTTCATCATTTTGTATAGTTATCTATCTCTCTAACTCGCACACACACACGTACAAACCATATTGGTCCAAATAACTTTTAAACCTCAAATTCTATGTATGTTGCAGCTGTTTGCTAGCTTTGGATGGAGTCTACCGAGAACCAAGCAACCAGCCAAGCTCATCGTCTGGAAGCCTTGCTAGGCGGCTTTTTGATGTGTATCGAGAATCAGTGAACTATGTGGATACAGGGTATGGAACAATGAGTGAAATTAAACACATTGTCATTTTCCAAATTGAAGTTAAAAGTTTTACAATATCCACACTTTCAGGCGAATCCCTGGTTTTGCTTTCAAGAACAATCTTCCTTACATGGAGCTGAAGTTTCATGACCTTCAGAGGCTGGCTTCCCATGAAGTGCAGCTGCAGTTCTACCAAGTAAAATCTTTTTGTAGACAAACATTTTCAATGATACATATTTTCACCAATTCTTGGACACTGTAACTGAGTCATTGTGTTGTTGTGATACAGGAAGCAGGGATTAAGGTTTGCCCTTTATACAGAGACATAACATATCTGTTCGATTATATTTCGCATTGTAGATTTATTGCATTGTCTACATGTTTTGATTGTGAATACAGACAGTCGTGTTCATGGGGTGCGCCACGGGAGAGATTGAGCTAGGATTGTCTAATGATCCTCAGGTAAGTTTCTGATATGTACCACATTTTGAACCTTCTATAAGAAACAATATTAGTCCCCCATGGAGAAAACTTCTAATTTTCAGGTAGACTTGGAAATGGAGATGAAAAACTTGTTCCCTGTCGATTTCTCTCGACTAGCCATGTCTGGAGAGCTCCCTCATCACACCGATCCAAACCAGCCGCCTTCGTCGTCTTCATCATCACTAAGGTCATTATCAGTCGATAGCCCCGAGTATTCGCCTCTATTATTCAACATTCCCACCACTTCTTTCGTTCCAGAACCTTTAAAAGAAGCACTCATTGGAGAAACACTTTTGGAGGAGACGCTAAGATCAGTTCCACTATCAGCACCAATGACCACTAGCCCTCACCACCAAGCCAGGCAGGTCTTAAGCCAAATCCGAAACATTCAGTTCCCAACAATAGAGAGTGAAGATGCTGCAATGACAAAAGCCATTCTAGCTGTCTTATCTTCCCCTTCCACTTCATCAACTTCTCAGCAGACTGCACAGAATTTGCCTCCAGTTAATCCTGTAAGCCATAATCCCACTGCATTTAGAAGGTATCGTGCAGCTTTAGCCCCGGTTGCAGCCATACGTCAGAAGCACAACATGTTTAAAAGAGCTGTTTTGTTCTTCAGAAACTTGAATATGAGGAGAAGACATGAATTACAGATTCAAGGAAACAGGCCCACGACCACACAGTTGCACCACATGATATCAGAAAGAAGACGACGAGAAAAGCTAAACGAAAGCTTTCAAGTACTGAGATCATTACTCCCTCCAGGATCAAAGGTACTTAGGATTTACTTGAAATGATAAATTATACATAAATTAGCTCCATCAATAATCGAGTTTCAAAATCGGGTTTGTCTCTATACAGAAGGATAAGGCTTCTGTGCTCAGCAGCACAACTGAGTACCTGAGTTCATTGAAATCTCAAGTGGCAGAACTCAACAAAAGAAATCAAATGCTGGAATCGCAGCTTTCGGTCCAAAAATCAGAAGCTAGTGAAGATCAAGTGGTGGGCTCTTCTTCAGCTGAAAGGGTAAGTGTGGAGATTGCGCAGGTTTCATCATCAACATCAGAAGCAAGATTCTTGGATTTGAGAGTGACCGTAAGAGGAGAAACCAGCATGTTGGATTTGGTTATTCGGCTATTGGAGTTCTTGAAACAGCAAAGGAATGTAAGTTTATTGTCAGTAGAATCCAACACCAGGATGTTAGAATCAATTCCAGTACATGGGATAATGCTGAGATTGAAAATTGAGGTATGGATTCTGAGTTTAAAAATCTTATATTTGTCCAAGTAAAATTAGGTACTGGCATAATCACTGCATGGCTTCTAATTCATAGCTTGCATTATTAACGTTGGTGATGATTATTGTGTTTTTAAGCCATCCAAATTATGGGGTTAATAGTTCACTAATCTCCATGTATTAGTATAATTACTATTACCTTGTAATTGTCTTCTCGTGTTAAAGTATGAATAACTAATTACATAATTTTGTATATTAACTTAGGTGTTAATTAATATGTTTGTAAGATGCATGAACCCACATATTTTACTTTTTTTGTTTTTCGTGTTTTCATTTCACAATCAATGTTTTATCCCCACTAGCACGACATGAAAATTACACCCCATGAAAAGAGATACTAGGAAATTACTAGGAAAGGTTAATTTGTCACATGAAATATCTTTTATTTAATCATTTACAGAACAAAGTCTCATTTTATTGTGGAAGAACATTGCTATAACATAAAGAAGGTTGATTACTGCTTGATTTTCTATGTCTGTAGGGAGATGAATTTGACGAGTCTGGCTTCCAAGAAGCAGTAAGAAGGGTTGTTGATGACCTAGCACATTGACATTTTTGACCAACCACAAATCTTCCGACACTTGCTAAACCATGGGCCATATATATATATGGCTGCGCTTTGGGGGTTTCGCCATTTTCTCTCCCACTATTAACCTAATTAGTCATTAGTTTCCCCAATTTTGCTAGCCATTTCAAATGAAAAATGTAGATCTAGAAATAGTATATCAGGGTTCCTTTTTTTTTTTTTTTTTTTTTTGTGGTTAGATTTTCATTGACATGGTATACGAAAATATATTCGGTTTTGCACCACTTCTTGTATTAAATTCTTCTACGAACCGAGAAATATAATTTCTTGAGATTATTTCAAAAATTATGTATCCTGTGGAAATGTATTTGGCGAATGAGTTACTAATTATTGCACTTACAATTAATAATTAATGAAGTGATTTATTTTTCATGGTCTTTTTAGAAAGTGCTATATATATATATATATATTATTCATGTGTTGCCGTTCTTGACTGATAATGTTTTTGTGTAGACCAATTTGGGGATCACATCAAATCAAAGCAACAGCATCCAACAAAGATTGATTGATGCATTCAAATATGGTCAAATGTCAAAACAATTGTACTTTTCCATAAAATGAAAATTGTCACCTAATCAAACGTTGCTTTCATGGCCTCATACAATTATATGTTCCATAAATTATCCCTAGTAATTGGGCATAGGTGCTTGGATTGAAAGATGAAGTATAAGGAAAAAAATAAAATATGATAGATAAGGTAACTACTTTTTAACCTTCAATATGAATAAGTTTCCTTCTTTATTCCTTCGTGAAATGAGATATGCGAGCATCGTTTACAATAATATCTTGATATTCTTATAATATAAATTTTTAATTTGAGCGTCGGAAGGATTACGCGTAGAAATATATGACCACGTTGAAAAACCAACTTTTCTTCAAATGATTTATTGTCTCAACATCTCTCCTAACACTTTATTATTTTGTAAATTGAAGGTTTGAGCGAGCAAAAACGTAAATTCACGGAAAAAATCACATAGAAAATTGATGCTAATTTTATGAGCATCAGGACTGAAGAAATTAATTACCCTAAGGATAAAAGAACCCCAGTTAAATATATTTCTTGAACATTTCATCACGTAACTAAGTTATGTTTTGCCGTTAATTGTGTTAGCCAAGAATATGATCGTTCAATCATAAAAATTAATTTTCTATAATTCAAACGTGCTGCCATATGATCTTTGATCATAATGCGTGTTTAACCAAAACTGATTAATTGATTAAAAAAATCTTAAAAATATTACCTCTATAATGATTTCTACAATAATCTTTTATCGAAATTGAATGGTGCCACACTTCAGACCTCCAAACCTTCTCTGATGTTCTCTAAAAAATTCTAAAACTACACTATTTTTTCTGTGTGTGGGCACAAGAAAGTTGAATATAAATCAATTCAGAAATCCCGGAGAAAATAGAATTCTTATCTAATAAGAATTCAGAAATTTTATTTGATAAGATCTTTTCATATTCCAAATTTATGCAATCTTAATAAATTACAACTCTTGTAATTTAACCAGTCCTTATACCGAACTACCAAAGAGACCTGGTCGAACCCAATTAGACTAAGCTCCAATAAATTAATTTTGACCCACTCAACTCATGACTGGTCAAAATAATTTATTAATCTTGTTTCATTCTACTAAAAAAATGAGACTGCACTATTAATTCAATTGGAATTACTGAAACTAATAATCAATTATATATATGTCCTCTGATTTATTGATCTTACATGTTATCCCCTCAGTTAACTGAAATAATTGGAATATGGTAAATTGACCAAAACACCATTTTTTCAATATTTATAAATGCTCAACTCTCAATTTCTATCTGACAGTCCCATGTGATCACATTATACTATTAATTCAACAATCAATGTTGAATTACTGAACTCAAATTTTACTGTCTATAAGAAGAACTCATGAGATCATAATCATGCCTATTAAATAGGTGACGGACTCCATCTAACGAATATATATTTTTCGTTATTTTACTTTAATTCCAAAATACCGAGATATTGACAATCAATTTGACCTCACCCATTGGTGCTTCAAGAAACTTTAAGTTAGTAATCAAAGTTCATTACCCACTCAGGATTAAGGTATCATGTACGACAATCAAGTGAAGTTAAATCTGTGTGGTGAAATTATGATTTTAATTTCGCGTGTTCCAATCCAATATATTCAAAATGTATCCTCAATTTTATTACCAAGTCAAATATAAATTTTCTATAAAATTGAAACGATCTTATCAAAATAAATTGTTCGCATTTATTTACCGATCGTGGACAATAATTATTTGGATTGAATTATAAATTGATTTTTTTTGTTTTTAACGACTTAAATACTCGATTTATAATATCAAAACAATCGATGAACAAATGCAAGCTCAAAATAATAAATCAAAATAAATATTTTATTTTAAATTGTCATATTACATAATAATTTACTTGATGGCTATAATACTATCTAACAAATTGATCTTTTGTGGAATAAGGATTTCTATGTTTTTTTTCGAGCAGTTAACTAGATTTCTTCCATAGAATTCAAAGATATAAGAGGTGACGGTTTTGACTAATATTGAAGACTTAATACAAACCATGAATTAATTTACGTAACCCAATCTTTAAGAGAAAGACCAGGACTAGGTTTCTGAATATTTCCTCCCTTTAATCTTCTTGACGTAGGTACGATTGAATACTATAGTGTCCTTAATTTTTAATAGTTTCAGAATTAATTGATATTTATATAAATTTTATTTGATAGGATAATTAATTATATAAAATTATTTGATAGGATCCTATATATTGGTACACTTTCAACTTCCGTCCTTTATTTTGGGATCTGACAATTTTAGGACAATTTATGCCTAAAAAATCTAATTTGGTCGAAAATTTCCCACGTTGAGCAAAATTTTGGGAATTTTCAAAAATTAAAGGAATAATTGCTTACATAAAGTCCTATGTGAGTAAAAATGGGAGGGATGTGTTCACAAAAATAAAAATAGTCGCCCCCACCCACAAAAAAAAATATAAAAAAAAATGAAAGAAAAATAAAATAGAAACGAAAAATGAAATTTGTACAAAACTATGTTGGTAGAAATAGTTGCAGTTATAGCAATGAAAATAGAAATTTTTGTGATTTTAGTGATGCAAAAGTTTGTATAATTAGTACGTAGACCGTCACTAATAATAGCCTTTATATTGATGCAATTTCAAGACTGTACAAAGTAAAGTAGGCTAATATAAGAACTTTTTATTAGAATGGTATTGTGCATATATATTATGTTTATATAAAGTTTATGTGATAGGATAATTAATTATATAATATTTAAATGCTTAAATTCTATTGGCTAGTGAAGAATTGGGACTCATTAATAAGTGTTTTGGTAGGAGATACTTTTTAACGTTTCATTAAAAAGAGTTTAAACATAAACATTGAAATTATCCTAAAGTAACGTACGTACAAGAAATTCATCATTGAAAAAAGGGTTACGTAAAAAAATTCATTCTTCTTAAGTAGACTCTATTTATCAAACAAATGAAATACTTGTGTATTTCAATAAGTGCTATGAATAAAGGTGGCAATATACTTATCGTGAATGTGAAAAAAATGAAGTTCTAAAATTCAAAAATTGTTTATGTGAATTATAAATTCATATAATTCATTGAATTTACTATCATGTGTTATCCGCCCATGATTTGTGAACTCGTGATTTTCCAAATAAGACCATTAGTTTCTTTATGATTTATGAACCCTGATATTGTTAATTGAGAATTTAAGTTAATTTCTGCTGAAATGTATTTTCAATTTATGAAACTCTGCGTTGGTTTTGATATATATATATATATATATATATAGACACACACGTATGATCGTGTTTATATATTTATATCACGGCTTGTAGACCATTTGTATATATATCGTGTATATATACTTAAATCATGGCTAGTAGATAATTTTTCAATTTGTGAGGAAATTAATGCTAGCATGGTAGAATTTTACTTAAACAAGAAAATCGCATGAAAAAACATGTCAAAGTGCTCTGTGGTCTTTTGTTTTCTGTTTGTCATGATTATTCCCATTTTAAGTATGCATGTTTTACCTTTTATAACATTATAATTCATAGACGTATATTTGGAATCTCAACGGCTTATGAAAATATAAAATTTTATTTAAATTATTTTAAATTTTTTGGAGCAACTAGGTTGTTACTGTGTCTCATATCATCTTTCAATATGACATTATCCGGTAAATTATAAAAACTATCCTTGAAATTTGGGCTATTTATAAAAAAAAAAAAATCATCTAAGTTTGTAAATACTTTTTGATATTTGTTTATATTTTATAAATTGCACCTATTGAGAAGGTTATTTGTAAAATAAAAATAAATTTTAATGATGTATTTATAATTTATAAAGATAATTAACTTTTTTTGTAATTAAACTAAATCTCCTTAATTACAAAAAACTTTCGAGAGTTTACAAAAATGTTTGAATAAACTAAGAATGTTTATTATGAGGGAGTTAAGAACCAGAACAAACATTTAAGAGATTTGAATCAGTCACTTTTTTGTTCAAATCAAACCACAACTAGAAATAAATTAACTTCCATCTGAAAACTATTAATGTGGGATAGGACTGAATAGAACATGTCAACATTAATTATGGATTTTCTTGTTTAATTATTTGTAATCAAAAGAAGGGTTGATTCAAGACATAATAAGACATTTCCATCACCTTTGAATTAATAATAATCAATAGTCTAAATGTAGTCAATAAGTGAGAGAAGAGCAGTTCATTAATTAATTAATTAAAGACAGTTGAAAAGGCCAATTCAACCATAGTTGAAAAGGCCTCTTCCTCCTGTAAGAGAGTAATAGAAAAGGCCAGCTCAACTATGTAATGGTTAATAAATGTTTTCATTTCCTTTTCCTCTAAAATATTTCGAAAAATTTCAATTATTACAATACATATATGTATATATATTTTTTCAATAATTTTATGTATCTTTATACATATTTTATTACATCTATAAAAAATATATTTATATCGTCTAATCATTAATTATATTAATATAAATATATATATTCCAACCATTATATTAATATAATTAATATAAAAATAACATATAATAATATAAAATTTTGATGAATGTCACTAACCAAATAAAAATTTTAATAGTAAAAAATGTCTCCCCACAAAAAAAAAATAATAATAAAAAAAAAACAACCCCCCCCCAAAAAAAAAAAAAAATATTTTCATTCTTCATTTAACATCCCAAAATATTTTCCCAAAAACAACTCCAAAACAAACCAAACCAATTTTTAGCTGCATAGGAAATATTTGGTTTTGTTTTGAGTCATGGGAGAACATATTGGAGAATATATGTATTTGGAGAAAAATATATTAGAAAATATGATGTATTTAGTTTTATTATGAAACAATAAATAAAAAATAAAAAAGTTATGAAAAAACAATACCAAAGATAGCCGTAAATTTTGTCCCTAAGTTGTTAATTTTGTCCTTTAAAACTCGAAATTATAATGTTATCCACAAGAAGTCGCACAGAATCATTAGATTGCCTTTTTGGTGAATTTTTCAACTGAAAATGTTAATAGGGTACAAAATTCAATATTTTTATAATTTAAAAGTGCAAAAATGCTAAATTTTGGATTCAATGGTGCAAAGTGCTTTCTACCCAGATTGTGAAAACTGTTTTGTCGTTACTACCTAGCCTAGAGTCGCTATTCTGACTCTATTTTTGGCTAGAAAATGAAATGGAGTGCAAAGTGTAAAGAAGTTGGATTTTGAGGGGTGTAAATTGAATTTTTTTCTTTCCAGGGGCGGAAAGTACCAAAATGAGTAGTTTTGGGGGCGCAAAATGCAATTTACTCCCCAAGCATATAAGTGTTCAAAAGCCAGGAATTAGCTAAATAATTACCTCTAGGATTTTGACTTTAATAATACTTTCTCTCTCTCAAATTTATTATTATCTCTTTTTTCTTTTTTCTTTTTTTAATTTTGATGTCACAAAATAACACTTCATATCTTGAAATGAGAATATATTTTCAAAATTATCCTACTATCATACGTAGTAATTATTTGACAAACATTAATTCTCAATCATTACTTTTAAAGAGAAAAGTGTTAAAAGCACAAAAATTATAAAGGCTATTTGGTTTTATTTCCAAATAAAATCTTCCCAACTTTTACAATTTCAGATTTTGAAAATATATTTGTTTTACTTATTTTCATCCTAAATACACATTTTTTTATTTTCAAAATTATTTTCAAACTTATTAATATTTCATTTCTTTTCATGTACCTATCAAATTGATTTCAAATATATTAATATTTTATATCTTTTCATACAGAAAATATCAAAAAATAAATATATTTTTTTATTTTTAAACATATATAGTTTACATATAAACATGACTAATCCAAACATACTTTTATTTTTACACAAAGACCTAATAAAAATAAATATTGATATGAGTTTGAAAATGAAACAAAAAAGACACATACTTTTTCAACTCCTATTTAAAATTTTATGATAAATCAAATTATCCCTATAATTTTGAATGAATTCATAATAATTACTGTATTCATAATAATTACTGCAGTTCACGCATCAGGCCAATCACTATTCACCCATCTTTTTTAGCATTGTATTATAAGTAGGTCTTATAAATATTATACTTAGTGTATGTACATTTGATATATATTTATTATATAAGTGTTTGTTTTTATGAAATAAGATATTTAACTTTTATTTATACATATATCGTACATCTGAAATAACATGGATATTACCGTATATGAATATATGTGTGTGTTAAGATGATAAAAAGGGTAATCCGCCTATTTATGCAGCGCAGGGGATTTCAGCTTTGTTCACCTAAAATAAGACTAATCTGCTTTTCTCAATTATGATCTTCTTAATGCGCTGCATATATTGACTCCCACACATCAGCTGCCACCAAGTTGTAGGTGTATCACCTGACATAGCAATAAACACCCTTTAATCTTAAAAGTACTTTTTCTCAAAGCCCAAAAATGAGAAAATTCAATCATAAAATTCAAGTTGTCATGTTCTTTTTAACTATCCCTTCAAATTATTGGTGGTGTACTGGAGAAAAAAGAAAGTCTTTAAACCTTTCTTTGTCTTCAGTGCTTTAAAAATCATTCAAACAAAAAAAAAAAAGAGAAATAGGAGACAAAAGAATGGCAGTATCTCAGAAATTCCTTCTTCCAATCAAGAGGATCTGTCACATTCCAATGGTTCATAAAATTCAGCACTTCCAATTCAAGAAATTCATAAATTCTTGTAAAGGTGGTGGGTCCCACTTCTAGAAGTTGATGGGCTTCTCATTTTTTTTCCAGGAGCCCTCTCTGATCTTTCTCCATTACCTGCCAAAATTCATTCAATGGCAAAGCAAGAAAAGAAAAGCTGGATGGTGACAACAAATTAAAAAGCGCTGCTACTATGCATGTATATGTGTTGCACAACTTTTAGGAAGCAGATTAGGAAACTTCCCAGCACTAATTTTCTTGTTATGATAAGAATAAATCATTTTAATTCAAGCTGATAGCAAGATTGATGGCCACTTGAATATGGAAAAGAATGTGACAAATATTAAAGGGTTTATGTAGATTTAAGCATATGACTTTAACGTGGAGTCGAGGACTAAGTATCCCATTCCACAAGGTTACATATGCTTGTGACCTAACTTTAACATGGAGAAATTATCCATTCAATATTTACATTTATGCACATGGCTTAATTTTAACATGGACTAATATTTTCGCCTCATCAATGTGTACATGACATTTCTACCAATTACGTAACAAGCAAAATATAACTTGCTTTGTGACAATTTGTGGAATGAACATGTGAACATGCACGGATAATCAATTCCATCGATATCTATGACACTCCAACTAATTACATAAAAGAAATCACTTGTTGACAAGTTGTGCACCACTCATCCTTAGATCTTAGTGAAGATGAATTCCAACCAGAAATTTAGACAGTAAAATCCATCATTTGTGCAGCAGAAACAAAATAATCTCTAAATTAGAAGAAAATCTTTCTTTCCATATAACTAACACCGGAAAATTATTTTTTTAGTTCCATAATTTAGGAAGTATTGCAGCTTTGATATCATATTTCTAAAAATAAATAAATTTAATCCCATAAATTAGCTTTTTATTGCAATTTTGGTACTAATGTTAATTTTTGGACGAAAAGGCCACTTATGCCGTTAATTCACCAATTTGAAGGGAAAATCAGATGGGCCTTTATTTTTTGGAGGGAATATTACCAATTACCTCCATAAAAGCTGGTGTTCTAGCTAGAAAACTCATTGTGCAACTATTTTAGCGTGCAAATTGTCCCAATAAAATAAAAATCTTGCAAGAAAAATATTTACGTCAATGCAATCGAAAATGATTTGCCGTTGTGAAAAAACTAATCGACTGAAAATTTTATGGTCAAACGAAAATATAGAAGAAAATTTTACTCTTGTATCAACTTTATGACCGATGATGGTTATATATTCATTGAATGGGAAAATAGGCCTACGTGTGTGTAAGGTCAAAGGGTGTTATTTCGGTTTATTACAAAGAATTAACAATCTGGATGATGAAATTGATGAGGTGTATGTGAGAGAAAACAAGGTGAGGAGAAAGAAATTGCACATTTACGTAGGACGGAAAATATTTCCGCAGTATTACTAATACTTTCTTGGTTGTTTGTATTCTTCAAATTTGCATCTTGGAGAAAGAAAAGCCCATGCCCTTCATCCTATTTTAAGCATGAAACATATGTTTTTTTAGACAAAATGTACCTTTCGTTTATCATTTTTTATAATGAATTTCTTGGGCAATTTTCTCGAATTTATATATTTTATCATTAGGGATAGATGTATTATGTTATGTAATAATTTAATGCAAACTTGTTGTAGGCTGTAATTTAATTATGTGCAATGGCAAAATTATTGTACCTAAGAGTGTAATTATATCTACTTTATTTGGCACAAGAGTAAATCTTCTTCCTGAATTTTCATTTGTTCAGAAAGTTCTCAATCGAACAACTTTTTTATAGTGGCAAAATATCCTTGATGTATTGATAAAGATATTTTTAAATTTTTTTTTTTTACTTTTTTGGATGGTTTGCAGGTTAAAATGGTTGCAAAATGAACTTTTTGGCTGGAAAATTAATTTTTATAGAGGTAATCGACAATTCTAAAAAATGAAGGTCTGCTTGATCTTTCCACCAAATTGGTAAGCTAATGGCACAAGTGGCCTTTTTCACCCAAAAAATGATGTTGAGACTAAAATTACAATAAAAAACTAATTTATGGAACTAAATTTAAATTTTTTTAGAAGTATGGTACAAAAATTGCGGCACTTCCTAAACTACCCTAAACTACGGGATCAAAAAAATATTTTTTTCTAAATACTACATTTAATATAGATTACAGAGAAAGAATAGAAATACAATAAATATCATATTGTTCTCGTATGTAGCAGTACAAGGTCAGCCTTAAAGCTAAGGGCAAATTACGTGACACCCATGATTTGGCCTAACTGTAAGAAGTACTCCTTGTTGTTTCTAATATTGTATCTACACTCTATTCAGTATTTACCTCCTTTCTTTATTCACAGTTAAGGTTTTAGGGTGACACCATAAGAAAGTCAAATAGTTTTCCAAAATGTACTTCAACAGGCAGAAATTGATTTTTACTGATTTCTAATCAATTTTCACGAACAAAAATGCACTTTGAGCTTAACTTTATGTCTTTCGCGCGTAGAAGAAAATGGTAATATAATAATTACAAATTACAAATGGTGGTGTTGTAACATTTATAATTTTTTATCTATGTATTCAATGGTGATAGTTGATAAGTGCATAATTTTATATATTTTTATCAATTTTTTTATATTTTTATTTTTTTCTTATTAATAATAGACTTTTATTAATATTTTATATGTGATAGGAGTTTTGGCATCAAAATATTTAAAATTAGCAAAAATGAAGTTGAAATAAGTATTTTTGGGTAAATTTTATTGACATAGTGCCATTACGATAATTTTTGTATTTTGGGAAGAAATTTTTGATCTTAAATTCTATTGACTTGATTCTTAACTTATTGGAAAGATAAGTGATAGATCTATATCTTTTATTTTGATAACTTATCTCAATTCAATTGATTTTAAATAGAAACATTCAGTTAAAGAGTCAAAAGTGCACTAAAACTTCTAGATATGACAATTTTTGAATTTTTGGCATAACTTTCTCTACAAATATGATATTAATCTGATTCAAGTGGCTAAAGAAGTTAAGAGATAGAGCTACAATTGTTATAAAGACACTAAAAGTTAATTTATTCTAAAAAAAGGTCAAAAACTAATTAAAAAGTGTTGAACAGTGTCAGAACACTAAACTGAAGAAACAAAAACAACAGCAATGGCGCCTAAGTGCCAAAATAGGGCGCCTAGGCACCGAAAATAGAGCAAATGGTGCCTAAGCACCAAAACAAGATGCCTAGGCGCTGTCCGTGTAACAAAATTGATTTCTTTGCTTTGAGTGGTGACAAGTGGCGGTCCTTCATACTTTTTGGCATATGTTTTTAATATGTATACACTAGATACATATATCATACCACACACATTACATACAATACACATTACTCATTTTACACTAAACACACAATACACTTTACAACAAATCACAACATCATCTTATATTTTTAATACACACTATCCTCTCAACACACACCAATTTGCAGATTCACTCTCTAGAATTCATATACATTTGGAAATCACTCTTGGGGTTTTGGGCTTCAAGGAAGACAAAGTGAAAAGGCTTTATGGAGAAGACATCCATAATCCACCACCAACCTCAACTATCTTCTTCAACCAATAAGTTTCTTTGACTCCCACTGTTGCTAATTTTAATTCTCTTGTCAGTTTTTATTATGTTAGGTTAGAATTCTTTCTTGGTTGAGGGTGATTTCAAAGCCTTAGACATGGGTTATTGCAATTAAATATTTGATATCATTGACCAATTTTTCAATTGAAGGTGTTTATATATTTCTATATTTAATGTCTTAATGGGTATTTTCTTTTTTTGTATGGGTACGCAACTAAATTAGATTTGAGAAATTTTTACAACTAGATTAGAGATTTTAGATCCATAATTATCTTGAATTTCTAATCATGTGTAGTAGATTATGATTAATAATTATGGAATATTTTTAATTATAATGAAAAACATAACATAAGTTGAATAACCCGAGTTTGTGTAGTTGTTGTTTAAATCAATCTATTTTTATTATTTTAATACATCAATTGAATTAAATTTAGAAAGTTTGTTCTAGGTTGTTTGGTGGGTAGAGAATTACGTAAAGAGTTTGTTCTACCTAACGAGCAACTAAGGAAAGTTTGGGGTAGTAGAACTTATTATTACCTATGGTTGATAATTTCAATGATAAGTTGTTAATAATATTGATATGAAAACTACAACCCATTATCTAGTGGCGGCGAATGAAATCTCAACCTCCTTTAACCACTTGTTGCTTATTATTTTGATTTTGATTGCTATACATTTTAATTAGTTTTAATTTCTACGACTTAGTTACTTAATTCAATTTCCCTCCCTAATCATTTGTTGTTTACTTCTAAACTTTACTTGCTGAGTTTTAGCTCTAGGTTAGCAATTTTAAAGTTAATTTTTTTAGTTAGGTAGTTGATAGGAAACCAATTAGCCTTGATTCTTGTGGGATCGACTCTTACTCGCTCTATACTCGTTAAAAAATATATTGAAGAGTAAGATTTAAATTTGATAGGCCTATGACAACCGATCAAATTTTTTACGCCGTTATCAGGGATCAAGCGTCTAATTGATTCATTATCTTTTTTAGTTTTTTGTTTTACTTTACTTACTTCTCTTTGTTAGTTTGTAGTTTGTTGTCTTGTTATTTTTAAGTTTTATGTTATCGGAGGACTTGAAGCTGAGATTTGAGCAGATTCGAAATAATTGGAACACACCGCTGCCACCATTACCACTACTTCCATCTATATCTTCAATCAATTTACCACCCAAGCTCAATTTTAAAGCTCTTGCTCCTACTTCAGAAACTTTTCATCATCTTGAAAGTGTTGAAATAACTCATAATCATAGAACATTGAAGGAGTTGGTTGCTCCCAATTTGGAGAATCAATCATTGTATATCACCTAACCCAACTTGGAAGCCGACTTTGAACTCAAATCTGGGATGATTCATCTTTTGCCCACATTCCATAGTTTTACGGGTGATGATCTAAATAAACACTTGAAGGAATTTCATGTTGTGTGCTCTAGTATGAAATCGACAAACATTTCAGAAGAAAACATCAAGCTCATTGCCTTTCATTTTTCATTAGTGGATTTGGCAAATGAGTGACTTTAATATCTACGGTCTGGCATGATTACCATATGGAACAAAATGCGAAGGATGTTTCTTAAGGGGTATTTTCTAGCTTCCAAGGCAGGGAGCATTCGAAAATAAATATGTGGGATTCAACAATACAATGGAGTATCTCTCTATGAGTATTGAGAAATATTTAAGAAGTTGCGCACCAGTTGTCCTCATCATCAAATCAGTGATCAAATTTTCATCCAATATTTCTATGAGGGGCTTATGTCAATGGAAAGAAGCATAATTGATGCGGTGAACACATTAATTCATCACCCGCAATGATCACCTCAACCACCTAAGAGTGTTAATGAGGTGAACGCATTACTTCATGAACAAAAACTCTCACACCTCACCTCTTTAGTGTAACAAGTGTCTGTAGGGCATCCCATAGATATGTGTTCATCTCTTCAAGAAGATTCTAATTACAAATATGGCTGAAAATTCTCAACAATTCATCACCCGCAATGATCCACCTCCACCACCTAAGAGTGTTAATGAGGTGAACATATCACTTCATGAACAAAAACTCTCATACCTCACCTTTTTAGTGTAACAAGTGTCTGTAGGGCATCCCACAGATATGTGCTCATCTCTTCAAGAAGATTCTATGGAGCAAGCAAATATGATTGGTGGTTTTTCAGGTCAACCAAGATAAAGTTCTAATATTTTTTCCAACACTTATAATAAAGGATGGAAGAATCGTCCCAATTTGAGATACGGGAACCAACAACAACAACCTACTCCATTTTAAATGCCAAACTGACCATCAGGTTTTCACCAATCGAATGTGCAACCACCATTCTAATCTCCACAATAATTAGGTGCATTCTTAGAGGATCTCATGAAAGTACTTGTAACAACCCCCAATACTACACATACATATATACTTATAGATACAATAATTTTGATATGATAAATCCTGTGTACCTGTACAATTTTTTTTTCTTGTAACTGCATAATAAATAATAAACTATTTTTCTCACTCACAAACTAATATATATATATATATATATATACATGCAGAGGACCCATAACAACCATAACATTTACATACCCATGTACAGAAAAGTTTTAAAAGTAACACACAGTACAAATCCCAAAACCTAATATAATAAACTCCAAAATCAAATAAGTTAACAACCAGCCCGACAGGTCGTCATCCATGTACACTAATCCTCAGAACCTGTAGGAGCTCCAGTCGCTCGCTCAGTAAATCCATGGCTTCAAGTATCATCAAACTCACCTACAATGCATGAACTACGTGAGCTAATACTCAGTAAATGAAAATCATGCATGCTGAAGGGGATAATCCAACATAAATGCAATACATTTCTATGAGATTATGACAAGAATGCGAACTTATGCATCAAAATCATTTTATTTAAAAATTATTTTCCATCATTGGGCCCTTGGCCCACCTACTATGTACCGGATAGAGCTCTTGACAATATCAATAATCACATGGCCATAAACAAATCGACACAGTCCAGGGGCCATCTCCTGGGATCACCAAAGGTCCACCCCCTGTCTTCCCCTGTGACCCTCCAGAAGTATTTCCACCGGCGGTGTCAATAAGGGCACAGTCAAGTAGTCCACCCTCTCGTGACCACTAAAGGTAAACTCCCTATCAACCTCTATGATCATCCGAAAAGTAATACTCGCGATGCCCCAAACATCATATAAATAAGCCACACATGGGCCTCGGTACACTAGTAGTAGCCAACCAAAACATTTTCTTTCTAAAAATAATGTTATGCATGCAAAACCCCAACTATGAGCACGTATTATGCATGCACTTGTAAATGTTGATGAATGGCATGTTTAATGACACAGTGAATCACCTGTCCTGTCTACCAAACAACGCATGCACTATAAGATATTTATAATACTCATCAAAACACAATGATCATATTTAATATAAATAAGTCAAGAAATACTATGCCCATGCATTGTAATTGTAAATGGATTTTCACTTACCTTCCACCTTTGATATCTTATTGAAAATTAACAAGATTCTCCTCCCTAACCTTAGATATAAGGCGGCCTGTAAAAGTATGACGTATTAATTTTCATTCTTAACCAATAAGTTTCTATATCAAATTTCATAAGGGATCTTAAATCTTAAATTTAATTAAGTAACAATCAAACCTTAAATTTTTTTTATATTTCACCCCAATCAGAACCTTTTAAATACTTTAATTTCTCATTTTAAATTTATTCTAATATTATTTAATTGATATGTTATAATCCTGTAATAAATCCTTCAATTTAATTAACTCCGTCATTCAATCAATACAAGATAATAAAATCGAATATTCGTAACTAATTTCAAATTAAAGGTGTATATTAGTTATTGTCTTACAAGAAAATAACTAGTTAATTTAAATCAAAACTTTCTTTCAAATTAGAAATAAAAGACATAAACATATATTTTTATTCGTACAAAAATAAGAAAGGACTTGCCCAAAATTTCTTCAAATTTTTACGGTTGAAATTTGTTCTTGCTATTTCTTCCTCGTTTTGTTTTCTTTTCCTTTCTTTGCTGCCATGCGCGGACGTGTGTGTGTGGTGTTATTTAGGAAATAAATGCAACGTAATATATTATATGTACTTATCCTTAATATTAGCATTAAAGAAATCTAATCTAATATATTATATATATACTTAACCTTAATATTAGTATTAAAGTAATCTAATACAATATATTATATATATGCTTATCCTTATCATATATACATGTAATATAATATACACTACATATGCTTATCCTAATCATGTATAAATGTGTACACTACACGTGTAATCATACATATATATATATATATATATTATTACACACCATATACTTATATATATATATTATATTTATATTTATATATATATTTATAATCAATACAAAATATTATTTATTTATTTTTATATATATTATTTATAAGCCCTTAAATTTATTTTATATTAAAAATTACACCCTCTTAATTAATATGATAATGTCCTTATTTTCTTTTATTATTATTATTACTATTACTATCATTATTTTTTTCCCTAATTAATTTATTTGCATAGTTTATCCTACACCGATAAATACAACGATGCCACCTTTCACTTACGTGTATCATAATATTATCTGGTAGTTGATACCTAAATTCTAATTTTAGTACCAACTCAACCAATTAGGTTAAAGAATCTAAAAACTAATATCCGTGATAACTTCAAAAGTTTAATTATTAAAATATCGTATAAAATATAATGTATTATGAAATATCAATTAAAATGCAATGACACATACGTGGCATAAAATGCATGAACTATATTGGCCAGGTGAGTAGTGTGAGGCTCGGGTATTACAGTACTTACTACCAATACTATACAAATTCAATAAACACCACAAACCTGTCTCCAATATATTAAGAATCAAGTAACACAAATGGCTACTAGCTTAAGCCAATTGGAAATACAAAGATCGGATAAGTTACCTTTCCAACCCGTGGTGAATTCTAACAAAAAATGTAAGTACCATAACTCTTAGAATCGGGAAGCAATTGGAGTCTTCTAGCTTGCCAACAAAAGAAGTATCTAAAGAAGTTGAGAATTGTGAGTCAAGCAATACCTTCCCTTTCTTAAATGATTCTCACTCTCCTACTCATCTACCACTCATATTCAAAAGAGAATCCAAAGTTCGTAACCACTCATAAACCTCTCTCTCATATTTATGTAATACCTCCACTTTTTTCTAGCAGGTTAGCAAAGTCCAAGAAAAAAGGAGCAAGAAAGAGGGATCCTTGAAACTTTTCAAAAAGTAAAGATAAACATCTCTCTTCTTGATGCCATTAAGCTAGTGTCTCGCTATGCCAAATTTCTCAAAGAACTATGTACCAACAAAAGAAAGTTGAGAGGAGATGAAAAAGTGAGTGTGAGGGAGAATGTTTCAGTGGTTCTTCAAAGAAAACTCCCTCTAAAGTGCAAAGACCCGGGTAACTTCAGCAATCCATGCACAATTGGTAACACTAGGTTTGAAAAGTGCATGTTAGATTTAGGTGCATCAATCAATATTATGTCACATGCCATTTATGTTTCCTTAAATCTAGGCCCTTTAGAAGAAACTGATGTTTTTATCCAATTAGCGAATAAATCAAATGTATAGCCTAAAGGAGTTATAGAGGATATTTTGGTACAAATGAATGAATTGGTTTTCCCAACATAATTTTATATTCTTAAGATGAAAAATGATAGATCCGTACATCCTACACCCATTCTCTTAGGGAGACCATTCTTAAAAATAGTCCAAACTAAAATTGATATTCATGATGGCATATTGTCTATGGAATTTGATGGTGAGGTAATTAGATTTAATATTTTTAAAACTATGAGATATCCTAGTGATGTGCATTCTATTTTTGCAGTTGATATTATTGATTCTATAGCTCAATAAATGTTTGAATTGACTAGTAATGATGGATTGGATGTTGCATTGAGGAACAGTTTTTATATGGGGGACTTAAAAGAGACAAGAATAGATGTGCAACTGTTGGAAAATGTGGAGGAAGCAGTGGAATGATTGGACTTATTTTCATAAAACACAAAGTTTGATATCTCTTACATTGCTTTGCCATTGACTAATGAGAGAGTTTTACCTTTTGTGGTGCAGACACCTACCTTGGAGCTCAAACTACTCCCGAAGCATCTCAAATATATGTATTTGGGCGAGAAAAAAACACTTTCAATTATCATTGCTAAGATCTTATCGATACACAAGAGGTTAAGCTTGTTAGGGTGCTCTATGAGTACAAGATGGCTATTGGAGGGACCATTGCTAATATTAAAGGAATTAACTCGTCTATGTGCATGCACCGGATCTTATTGGAAGATGGATCTAAACCCACAAGGTAGGCCCAAAGACGATTGAACTCGCCCATGATGGAAGTTGTGAAGAAAGAGATATTAAAGCTTCTTGATGTTGGGGTCATCTACCCCATTTTGGCTAGCAAATAGGTAAGTCCGATCCAAGTGGTTCCTAAGAAGTTCGGCATCACTGTAGTATCAAATGATCGCCAAGAGTTAGTGCCTCAAAGAGTTCAAATTGGATGACAAGTTTGCATTGATTATATGAAGCTTAAATCTTCTACTTGCAAAGATTATTTTCTTTTACCTTTCATTGATCAAATGCTTGAATGACTATCCTGTCATATTCATTATTGCTTTCTTAATGGCTACTCAGGGTACAATCAAATCATCATTACTCCGGAAGATCAAGAGAAGACTACATTTACTTGCCCATTTGGTATGTTTTCCCATTTGGACTTTGCAACGCATCGACCATATTTCAAAGGTGTATAGTGAGCATTTTCTCCGAGTACATTGAGAACATCATAGACTCATGGATGATTTTAGTGTTTATGGTGATTCATT
Organism: Paulownia fortunei; assembly: GCA_019321725.1. NCBI lineage: Eukaryota > Viridiplantae > Streptophyta > Magnoliopsida > Lamiales > Paulowniaceae > Paulownia > Paulownia fortunei. The sequence goes on along the minus strand of CM033105.1, from coordinate 3,131,381 downwards.
TGACAAATGCTTAGATAACCTTATACTTGTACTTGATGCATAAAATAATCTTGTGCTCAATTGGGAGAAACGTTATTTTATGGTTAATCACGGGATAGTGTTGGGGCATGTCATCTCTGCTAGGGGGATTGAGGTTGATAAATCTAAAATTAATCTTATGCGTTCTTTACCCCCACCCATTAGTGTTAGGGAGATTCGCTCTTTTCTTGGACATGTAGGTTTTTATCGCATGTTTATTAAAGATTTCTCCAAAATAGCATTTCCCTTGTGTAGATTGCTTCAAAAAAATATGACTTTTGAGTTTGATGACAATTGCATGACAGCTTTTAGCAAGCTCAATGAACTCCTTACCTCAGCACCTATCATCCAATCACCGAATTGGGAACTTCCTTTTGAATTTATGTGCGATGCAAGTGACTATGCAATTGGTGTTGTATTGGGGCAACGAGTAGGACGAACTCCTTATGTCATTTACTATCCATCATGATCTTTAAATGATGCCCAACTCAAATATTCTACTACTGAAAAAAAAACTTTTGGCGATTATTTTTGCTTTAGAAAAATTTTGTTCTTATTTAAATGCTGCAAAAGTAATTATTTATTCCGATTATGCAGCCCTTAGGTACTTACTCACCAAGAAGGATGTCAAGCCCCGACTCATTCGATGGATCCTTCTTATGTAAGAATTTGACTTGGATATCAAGGATAAGAAGAGGTCTGAGAACTTAGTTGTGGATCATCTTAGTAGGTTGGTACATCAGGAAAATGCATTGCCATTAAATGAAGATTTTCCAGATGAGCAACTTCTAACAATGAGTGGGCGGCCCCTTGGTATGCCGACATTGTTAATTACTTAGTCACTAAGAGATTGCTGAATAAATTGACTGATAGGTGCATATTTTTATATTTATTTGTATCAATTCTTCTATGTCTTCTTTGTTTTGTTCTTGTTAATAATAGGTTTTTATTAATATTTTGTGTGTGATAGGAGTTTGAGAATGAAAAGATCAAAAATAAGCCAAAACGAAGTTGAAAGAAGCATTCTTAAGCCAAATTGACACGGTTCCACTACGGTAGTGTTTGTATTTTGGGCATAAAATTCTTATCCAAAGCTCAATTAACCTGATTCTTATCTTATTGGAAAGATAAGAGATATATCTACAACTTTCATGTTTTCAAGGTTTTCCAATTCAATTTATTTCAAAGAGTAAAATTCGGTTAAAAAGTCAAATATGCACTGAAACTTTCAAATATGGCAGTTTTTATATATCTGGCATAACTCTCTCTACAAGTGTGATATAGATTTGATTCAAGTAGCTAAAGATAGATAATAGATAGGGCTACATTCTTATGAAGACACCAAAGGCCAATTCAGCTTATAAAGAGGTCAAAAATTAGTTGAAAGATGATACACAGTGTTAGACAACCGTTTTGGAGAAGAAGAAAATAGTAGCATTGGCACCTAGACGCCCTATTTTCGGTGCCTAAGCGCCGTGCTTACTGCCCTCTTTGAGAAGTCTAACGCCTAGGTGCTATATTATAGCACTTAGGAGCTATCCATGTGACAAAACTGATATTTTTGGTTGGAGTGGTGGCAAGTGGCAATCCTTTACCCCTTTTGGCACATGTTTGTGATATGTATACACTAGATACATATATCATACCACACACATTACTCATTTTATACCAAATGCACAATACACCTTACATACTTTACACTAAATGCACAACACACTTTCCTCACTTTATACAAAATACACAACACATCTTACACACTTTACACCAAATCACATCACCATCTCACACTTTATAAAAGGGTACTATCATCTCAACACAAAGATCAATTTTCATATTCACTCACTCTCTACATCATTCACATTTTGAAAGCACTCTTAGGGTTTTTGGAGATTCAAGGAAGAAAAAGTGGAACAGGCTTGGAGGAGGAGACATCCATAATCTACTATCAACCTCAACTATCTTCTTCAACCAATAAGTTTCTTTGATTCTCAATGTTGTTAATTTTTATTCTTTTTTCATTTCTTATCATGTTAAACTAAACTTCTTTATTGGTTGAGGTTGATTTCAAAGCTTTAGACATGAGTTTTTATAATTGAATGTTTGATATTATTGATCAATTTCCCAATTGAGGTTGTTTATGTTTTTCTATACTTAATGTCTTATGGGTATTTTCTTGCTTTGTTTGGGTGCGCAATCAAATCAGGTTTGAGAATTCCCTACAACTAGATTAGAGATTTTAGATCCGTAATTATCTTGAATTTCTAATCATGTGTAGTAAATTATGATTAATGATTATGGGATATTTTTATTAATTGTAATAGAAAATATAACCTAAGTTAAATGACCCGAGCTTGTGTGGTTGTTGCTTAGATCAATCCATCTTTCTTATTTTAATGCATCCATTGAATTAAATGTAGAGAGCTTGTTCTAGGTTGTTTGGTGGGTAGAAAATTAGATAGAGAGCTTGTTCTATCTAACGAGAAATTAAAAAAATATTGGGGTAGTAGAGCTTGTTATTACCTACGCTTGATAATTTTATTGGCAAATTGTTCATAATATTGATATGAAATTAGAACTCATTATCTAGTGGCGGCGAATAAAACCTCAACCTACTTTAATCAATTGTTGATTGTTGTTTTGATTTTGATTGATTTATATTTTAATTTATTTTAATTTCTGTGACTTAGTTAATCAACTCAATCCCCCCCCTAAACATTTGTTGTTTATTTCTAGAGTTTGCTTGTTGAAGTATTAGTTTTAAATTAGTAATTTTGAAGTTAAAATTCTTAGTTAGTTGAGTCGATAGTAAATCTATTAGTCTTGATCCTCGTGGGATCGACTCTTACTCGCACTATACTCATTAAAAATTTATTAAAGAGTGAGGTTTAAATTTGGTAGGCCTACGAAAACCGACTATTAACCAAGGCACAAAAGAGAAGATCAAGAGCGATGCTAAATACTACATTTGGGGTGATCTATACCTTTGGAAACATTATTCCGATCAAGTGATAAAAAGGTGTGTGCATGAGAGTGATTTTGTTCCCATTCTAAAATTTTGCCATTTCCTTGCATGTGGTGGGCATTTTGGACCAAAACAGACTGCCCTCAAGGTGCTTGAAAATGGTTTCTATTGGCCCTAATTATTAAAGGATGTCTATTTGCATTGCAAGTCGTATGATTGTCCATTGAATTAAATGTAGAGAGCTTGTTGTAGGTTGTTTGGTGGGTAGATAATTAGATAGAGAGCTTGTTCTATCTAACGAGAAATTAAAAAAATATTGGGGTAGTAGAGCTTGTTATTACCTACGGTTGATAATTTTATTGGCAAATTGCTCATAATATTGATATGAAATTAGAACTCATTATCTAGTGGCGGCGAATAAAACATCAACCTATTTTAATCAATTGTTGATTGTTGTTTTGATTTTGATTGATTTATATTTTAATTTGTTTTAATTTCTGTGACTTAGTTAATCAACTCAATCCCCCCCTAAACATTTGTTGTTTATTTCTAGAGTTTGCTTGTTGAAGTTTTAGTTTTAAGTTAGTAATTTTGAAGTTAAAATTCTTAGTTAGTTGAGTCGATAGTAAATCTATTAGTCTTGATCCTCGTGGATCGACTCTTACTCGCACTATACTCATTAAAAATTTATTAAAGAGTGAGGTTTAAATTTGGTAGGCCTACGACAACCGACTATTGACTAAGGCACAAAAGAGAAGATCAAGAGCGATGCTAAATACTACATTTGGGGTGATCTATACCTTTGGAAACATTATTCCGATCAAGTGATAAAAAGGTGTGTGCATGAGAGTGATTTTGTTCCCATTCTAAAATTTTGCCATTTCCTTGCATGTGGTGGGCATTTTGGACCAAAACAGACTGCCCTCAAGGTGCTTGAAAATGGTTTCTATTGGCCCTCATTATTCAAGGATGTCTATTTGCATTGCAAGTCGTATGATTGGTGTCAAAGGATAGGTAACTTTGGACCTCGGAATCAAATGCCACAGACTCCTATACTTAATGTTGATTTTTTTTGTATTTGGGGCATTGATTTTATGGGCCCCTTTCTCCATTCTTTTGGTAATCTTTACATTACACTTGCTGTCGATTATGTCTCAAAATAGGTAGAAGCCAAAGCCACTCGGACAAATAATTCAAAAGTTGTAGATTTTGTCAAATCCCATATTTTTGCAAGGTTTGGAACGCCTCGGGCCATGATTAGCGATAGAGGCACCCACTTTTGCAGTAGGTTAGTATAAGCTCTTTTTAAAAAATATAACATCACACATCGAGTTTCCATATCATACCATCCACAAACAAGTAGGCGAGCGGAGGTGTCCAATAGGGAGATCAAGTATATTCTTGAGAAAACAATCAAAGTGAATCGAAAAGATTGGAGCATTCGCCTTGATGATGCCTTGTGGGTATATCGAACCGCTTACAAAACTCCTATTAGCATGTCCGCTTATCGATTAGTTATGGAATGCCTTGTCACCTCCTGGTGGAGGTAAAGCACAAAGCATGATGGGTGGTGAAATAATGTAATATGAAAATGGATTCGTTATAATGCCTATGAGCGTTCCCGGATTTACAAAGAGAAGACTAAGGCATTCCATGATAGGATGATTTCTAGAAAAGAATTTGTCATTGGTCAAAAAGTTCTTTTATTTCATTCACATCTTAAGTTATTTATGGGTAAATTGCATTCTTGTTGGGTATGGTCCTTTTATTATTTCTAATGTCTTTCCTTATGGTGCAGTTGAAATACGAAGTTTAAGAACGGACAAGATATTCAAAGTAATGGCCATAGGTAGAAACCTTACTATGAGGATTTTCAAACGGAGAATACGGATAAGGATCCCATTTATGAGTCGACTTATGTGGATGAGTGATAAGAGATGCGATATTGGGGTGAGGACGTTAAATCAAGCGCTTATTGGGAGGCAACCCAATAAATGGAAAAGAAAGTTTTAAGAGTTTACAATCACATATTTGACCTCTCTAACTCTCATTCTCTTTTTTTCTATCCATTTTATTTCACTTAATTTTTTTATTTTGCTTTTTTTATGTATACCAATCCAACTTTATTACTTTTAATTCTTTATTTTAGTAGTTTAGTCTTACATTGAGGATAATATAAGGATTAAGTGTGGGGGAAGAATTTAGGACTTATATTTTTTTATTTTTTTGCGTTTTTTGTCTTATAATTTTTCTTGTTTTGTTTTATTTGTATCTAGTTTTTAAATTTTTGAGTCCTAGGTGTTCTTCCAACTTCTATGATGAGAATTGAGTATGAATAATATAGTTGTGTTTGACGATATGTGTTGTTTTAGACCTTGATGTTATTCTTTGGTTGATATGTTTTTCGGGACAATCATACTCAATTTTTTTCGCCCAAATAGCTATGTTATTTGGTATGGAGACAAGCATGTCAAAATATCACTTGTGTTTCGACATGTGAAACGGCTGATTGAGAATCACTTGAAAATTGATTAAGACACTGGGCTTTCTAACCACATAGCCAAATCAGTTTGTTCCCCGTATGATGTTCCAAGAGAACATCCCCCATAGTAAGCCACTTTGGGCCTTTTAAGTTATTTCAGTGGTAATCATACCTTCTTACCTAACCTAAATACACTATTATCCTATCCTTGTTCTAAAAATGAATTGAAACTTGAGAGATATTTTGATGACAAGGTGAGTTTGCAAAAGAAATTTGGGTTGAAATAGAAGATAAGTGTGTAGGAGCTTTAAGAAAGAAGGAAAAAATATATATACAAAAAAACAAAAAAAAGTTGCAAAATATTAAAAAATAAAGTTATTGTAAGTTGAAACTAAAATGAGATAATACAAAATTGGTGAGAATGATAAAGAATGGTCCAATAAAATGATATTAGGCCTTGATGTTGAAATTTGTGAATTATGAAAATCATTCGTTGATGAGATTTATGTCCCTTATTTCATGAAGTTTTTAGAATCTTTGTTGCATCATATCCCTTTCTTTCTTATGCTATACACTATTTCCTTGGCACCATTACAACCATTGTTAAAGATCTTTAAATTTCATGCGGTGCCTTTGGTGTAATGAAAATATGTGCTAAGAGAGAAGCCTATGATATTTGATTCTTTCATTAGAGACCGGGTGATGGCTTTTGTGAGGTTTTATGAGAATTCACTTATTTGAATCATGTATAGTCTAACCGCTATTACATACACTTGAGTATGATTTTGTTGGAAGTGTATTTGATTTTGAATAACTAAGAGTTAGATTCAACACTTATTTGATTTATTACCATATTACTTTATTGCTCCATGAGAATTAATCGTTGGAAGTTAGGTGTCATAAGTGTTTATGGGTATCACCACTAAAAGCCCTCATGAGACTACAACTCGTCCTCTGTAGTCCACCTAGGGGTTTAAAGGCTTATTACATGTGCTAAATGCAATTATGATTTCCTACGAAAGTGGATTAGCTTAGTTTATGTTTGTCTTGTTTTAGGTTTGCTCGCGAATGAGCAAATGTTAAGTGTAAGGGAATTTGATAAGTGCCTATTTTTATATATTTTATATCAATTCTTCTATGTCTTCCTTACTTTGTTCTTGTTGTGATTGGAGTTTGGCAATCAAAAGATTGAAAATAAGCTAAAATGAAGTTAAAACAAACATTCTTGGGCTAAAATTCATTGACATAGTGCCACTATGGCAATTTTTGTATTTTAGTAAATTTCTGATATAAAATCCTATTAATCTGATTTTTAGCTCATTAGAAAGATAGATGATAGATCTACAATTTTCATGTTGACAACTTATCACAATTCAATTGATTTTAAAGAGAAACATTCGATCAAAGAGTCAAAAGTACACTAAAACTTTCAGATATAGCAGTCTTAGTATCTTTGGCATAACTTTTTCACAAATGTGATATTGATCTAATTTAAGTGGCTAAAAAAATCTAAAAGATAGAGCTACAATTGTTATGAAGACGCCAAAGCCAATTAATTTTAGAAAGAGGTTAAAAACCAGTTGAAACTCGCTAAATAGTGTCAAAATATTAAACTGAAGGAACAAAAATAGCAATAACGGCGCCTAGGCGCCATCCGTATAACAAAATTAATTTATTTGCTTTAAGTGGTGACAAGTGGTAGTCATTCATACCTTTTGGCACATATTTTTTTATATGTATACACTAGATACGTGTATCACACCACACACATTACATACTTTATAACATACATTACTCATTTTACACCAAACATAGAATATATTTTACATACTTTACAACATATCACAATACTATCTCATATTTTTAATACACACTATCCTTTCAACACACACGCCAAGTTTCAAATTCACTCTCTAGAATTCTTACACCTTTGGAAAGCACTCTTACAGTATTGGGCTTCAAGGAAGACAAAGTGAAAAAGTTTGAAGGAGGAGACATCCATAATCCACCATCAACCTCAACTATATTTTTCAACCAATAAGATTTTTTGACTCTCAATGTTGTTAATTTTAATTCTCTTGTCATTTTTTATCATGTTAGATTAGACTACTTTCTTGGTTGAGGATGATTTCAAAGTCGTGGACATAGGTTATTGTAATTAAATGGTTGATATTATTGATCAACTGTTCAATTAAAATTGTTTATGTTTTTATATACTTAATATCTTAATGTGTATTTTCTTGTCTTGTTTGGCTGCACAATCAAATTGGGTTTGATAAATTCCTACAACTAGATTAGAGATTTTGAATCCGTAATTGTCTTGAATTTCTAATCATGTGTAGTAAATTATGATTAATGATTATGGGATATTTTTAATTGTAATGAAAAACATAACATAAGTTGAATAACCCGAGCTTGTGTGGTTGTTTATTAAATCAATCTATCTTTATTGTTTTAATGCATCCATTGAATTAAATCTAGAGAACTTATTTTAGATTGTTTGGTAGGTAGCGAATTAGGTAGAGAGTTTGTTCTACTTAACAAGCAACTAAGGAAAGATTGGGGTAGTAAAGTTTGTTATTACCTACGATTGATAATTTCAATGACAAGTTGTTAATAACAATGATATGAAAATTACAACTCATTGTCTAGTGGCGGCGAACAAAATCTCAACCTCCTTTAACCACTTGTTGCTTATTATTTTGATTTTAATTGCTATACATTTTAATTAGTTTTAATTTCTGTAATTTAGTTACTTAATTCAATTCTTCCTCTCCCCCCTCTCCACCATTTGTTGTTTACTTCTAAAGTTTACTTATTGAGTTTTAGCTCTAGGCTAGCAATTTTGAAGTTAATTTTTTTAATTAGTGAGTCGATAGTAAATCAATTAGATTTGATTCTCATGAAATCAACTCTTATTCACTCTATATTTATTAAAATAAATATTGAATAATAAGATTTAAATTTGATACACCTACGACAATCGACTATTAGTGCTATATTTACACTCTCTACTTGTCCACATTTACTCACAATATATACAAGGCTTTTTCACACGGATGTTGATGTGTTTGAAAAAAAAAATGAGAAATGTAAGTGTCGCGAATGTGGTAAGAAAATCTACAATAATGATATAAAAGATAAATAGCAATCCAAATAAACTTTTCTATAGCTGCCTAGATCATGATTTCTCACATAGTTATTTTCCAATTGAAGAAGATGCAGATCGAAGTTCTAATCATGCTCTGACTAGGTCCATGGAGAATTTGAAGCTACTAAATCATCTTAAAGCAAAGCTGGACTTGGTGGAGTTGAAGATATTAAAGATGGAGGCTTAGTTAATAAGCTTTTAGTTGTAAAATCTGGTGCTTTTTATATAGGTCATGCTACGCCAGATTATCCAAATGTTGAGAAAATAGCATCTATGTACTCAAAACTAAATCAAATGTTTCGGCCAATTTTTTTCAATATGGTTCATACTAAAATTTTAATTTTCGTATTTAGTTCGGCAAGTTAACCGAATGGAGAACACCCCTGCATAGAGATTGGGCCAGAGGGTCTACATAAGCAAAAAATGACCATGGCAAGGGTAGGAGCGATTGCACAGCATTATATTGTGGAATTTTGCTAAATCATACTTATATTGGTAGGAGTTTTATTGTCAGAAAATAAATTAGTGGGAGTAAAATGAGAGAGAACAATTTGGAACATCATCCTTGTTGTGATATAAAAATTTATAGACCTCCCTTTTATAATCAACAAATTATAGTATGACCCATAAATTAATATTACATTTACCCCTCATGTGTTGTCAAGGGAAAACCCATTTAAGTAGCATAGATGTTCCTTTACAAATAAGGGATAGAAAAAGAACAAAAAATGTCTTCAATATATTACATCAATACTCCTTATAATATCAAAACATTACATAAAGCCCCATGTATGGACAGAGATAAAAAGGTCCATATTCTTTATAAATTATTTTTTAGTTTTTGAATTTTTTTAATCACAAATTACCGAGGATAAATTTGTCTTTTTCTTCTATTTAAGTTTCTCAACAGATCAAAACTTTAGGAGAGTGTAAATGTAATTTTGCAACCAATGGAAGGTTATTTATAATTAGTTTAATTTACCCTAAAACAAGAATAATTAGAAATTGTAATGGGGTCCAAATCAGACCCACTCCAAACTCGGGCATTCGGAGTGGGTTTCAAAATTATAAATGGATTTAAAACGGATCTTATTTTTTTATTTTCAAACTTCCTCTGCTCCAGACTAGCCCCATTTAAATTTTTTAAAATTATTATAAATGTAGTTATGTGATATTTTTTTTACAAAAATTTATTTTTTAAATAATTTGAGAAGTATTATATATTTTTTAATATTTTTAAAATCATAAAATGAGTCTAACAGATTCAACCAGATGAGATTTAAACTCGAAATGGGATCTTACATATTTTGGCGAATGGGTATTAAAATTTGACAAACACATCTCATTATCATCTCTTTACAAAGATTAATACTTACTCCAAAAACTTATTTAGAGATGATGGTATCCAAAAAAGATAGTTAACCACATAAAGGACAGATCGAACATAAGCAGCAACACTACAGCATAGAAATTCATAGAGCCATGAAACATTTCTTACAAGAATCTCCAAATCGAGGCCTTCGCAGTTACACTAAACAAAAGAGAAACAAAAACTATGAAGTGTGAAGCAGCTGGGAAGACACCGAACAGTACAACATCAACATCTGCAGAATTTTAGATTACAAACATCACATGGAGGATGATTGTATGGGAAGATGATTTAGTACAGAGATCAAGGATGCCATACATGAGCCCTCAAATTACTTTTCAAAAATGGATTCAAAATGGGAATCTGTCATATGGAGATTATTTGCACACACACACACTAATGCACCACAAGTCTCTGCTAGTAAAGCAGTAAAACACCCTTCAAACCCCATCCCATGCACCGTTTTCTCATCTCCAAACAAACCAAAAAAGGAGGGGAAAAAAAGTTCTAACCCAACAAGGGAAGTTTCATAAGGGGACTGAAACTTTTGTTTTTAAAAAAGTGCTTTATTTTGAAAAAAAGTGAAAAATAGTTGATAATGCTTGAAAAGTATTGTTGAGAAATAAAATAAGTAAAATAAAGAGAAAGTAGAGAATAGAAGCAAAAGCCAGCCAAGCAAATACTCAATTTTACTTTTTTTCAGCCAAAAATTCATAAGTGTTTTTTAAAAACTTTTGCAAACACTCCATAAAACAAAAGATCTTCTATCTAAAGAAATTCGATTAGAAAAAATGTATAAATAATTATGATTTTATATATGGACAATTACTCTACATCTTGTTCATTGGCAACAAATAATTTTTTTTTGTATCATTTTAAAAAAACATATTTTTGGAAATTAAATACTACATTTCACTATTATGAATATTTAGCGATTTCAGATATGTTGATATCAATGATGGCTCATTATTTCGATGAATCATTTTGTTGGAACAAAAGAAGATAATGTAAGAAGTTACTGGAATCTCACTCAAATTCCATTGAGTAATACACCATTTTTTTTTGTAGAATTCATCATGATATACATAATCCATGCATAATATCATGAAAATGAATACAAGCTTTTGAGAAAAATAAGCACTACATGGATGCTATTTGGACCCTACAAAAGTAAGCCCCAAGCTAATTCGTACCAAGCAAGAAGATTAAGTTCATTTGCCATAAGAAGCAGCTTATGGAATAGATGAAAAATTATTTTTTGTTTAAAATAAAATTTTATTAGAACTATTCATATACGATTCTAGTTGGGGTATAAGGAAAATAAAAAAATCCATAAATAAATAGTATTAATTACAGTAAGTCCTAAAAAAATATTGGATAAGAAATAACGGTCCCACTTAAAATTTAGTCACCCACTTAAAACTCAATTTCCTTAAAAATAACCTACTTAAATAATATTATATGTAGCGAACTAAATACTTCCAAATAAATAATTATTCAAATCAAAATGAAAACCAAGAAAAATAAAGTGATAAACCAAGATACCAAATTTTACGTGGAAAACCAAAAAAAAAAAAAATCAACGGGGCAAATACCCACTAAAAATCTACTAACAAATAGTAATTACAAATACATTAACCTTTTGCTTCAAGTTTGAGTAATTATAATAATAGAGAAAATATAAATATTGTATTTTGATGTACCTCACAATACTATTAAATATCTCAAAAGAAAACCCACTAATTTCTCCAAAACTTACATAGTGTAGAAAAACTCAACTCTAATTTTATGACACGCAGTCATAATATTTAGAGAAACTACTATCTCTTTTTTGGAGAAAACTCTCCATCACTTAAAAAAAAACTCCCCCTCATTAGAAGGAGCCTCCCTGCCAAACTCTTTCTTGGTCATGCTCACTTTTCTCCACTCTTATGAATAAGCATTCTGCTTTTTGCTTTGCTTACTCCAAATGAGCCTATTTATAAGCAAATGTTTTACTATTTAAAATAGTAGAACATCATTTTCAACTAGTAGTTTTACTATTCTTTTTTTTATTTCTCGCATTTTCTTCTTTCAGATGCTAAAAGAGTCTTTCCTTTGCTCCTCATTTTCTTTGATTTGGTATTTGCTTTTATTTTGTTAAAGTTTGTTACCACCCTCACATGAGGTGGATTTATCAATAATTCTCCCCTTCCACCTCATGTAGGAGTTTAACCAATATGCGCATAGCATAAACACTTGGAAAAAGATCTCACGAACAAATCACACTAATCTATTACAAAATCTGTGAAGCCATGATTAATCATTTGTCGAGAAGCTATTCTCATCATTAGCAAACCAAATAATATTGTATAGTCTCCACACACTGCTTGGCAATCTCAAATTTCTTTTGTTCCCCCTCAACGAAAAATGATGTTCTTTGGTCGACCAACTGAACTCTAGTGCGCTACTTGGTAAAGGGTACAATTCCCCCATGCTCAACACCCCTAATGAGTGGCATATCATTGGTGTTGTAAGCATCCGGAACATCTATCTAAAAGTCTCATTTGATTTGACACACTTCTAACAAAGGAGAATATGGAGCAAGATCAGAAACACTAACTCGTAGTCATGCAGTCTCCACATAAATCCTGGTATCTCAGTATCTTACAATACGCTATATTCCATAACCTATACAATACTCACAACTTAAAAAAAATATACATGAAACGACATCACTATCAAATTCTTTTCGCAACTCCTACGTGCAAGCATATGCACCAAAAAAACACTCTTTTTTTTAAGCGAAAAGAAAAACTTTACTTTACTTGTGAGAACAACAATTACATAAAATCAATAGCATATCTTTAGCAAAAGGAATGAGAGACTTTCTTGCCAAAATCTCTCATTCTCACTAATGTGAGTTAATCTTCAATGCCACAAATTTGACAAAAACTCATTCTCAACTATAGTAAGTCCAGCAAAATATATTTTTACACGAGTCTCGTACAAATTATCACAAATAGCTCCTCTCGCAACTACCATTGACCCCTTTGTAAGCTTCTACCTTTTATTGTCGAAATAACTAACATAACTTCTATGGTGCTCAACAACAAAACTTCCCTCCTTGTACTTCAAGTTGACAAGTTGTCTAATCAAGTAAGTTTTGTTCTGAGCATGTTTCCTCTTGTACATGGCTTCCAATTTCTTCAACAGGCTATGGGCATTAGTCTCTTGAGTAAATTGATGAAACACGCTCTGATCAATAAAATGTTGAATCATTCCAATAGTCTTCTTGCTAAGCTAATTTCATATCTTCTCATCTTTATCATCGAACTTGGCTCCACCATTCTCAATCTGATAATAAAGATCCGTACAAAAGAGAATATCATCCATTCCTCACTTTCACATCATATAACTTTTTATTGTCAACTTAATCATGGTTTCTATGTCCTCTCTTGCATCCATCACAGGCACAGAAAAAACCCAAGCTTTACCCGGGTTCTGATACGACTTGTTGGGGTATCAAGGTAATCAAAAAATCAACAAACAAATAGTATTAATTACAGTAAGCTCTCAGGAAAGACTGGATAGGTCACAACGGTCCCACTTAAAACTCAATCTCCTTACATAAAATCTACTTAAATAATATTATACACAACAGACTAAATGCCCCACAAAAAATAATTATTCAAATCAAAATAAAGACCAAGAAAAATTAAGTGATAAACTAAAACACCAAATTTTACGTGGAAAACCCCAAAAGAATAAGGAGAAAACTACGAGACAAATACTCACTAAGAATTTACTAACAAATTTTAATTACAAATACCTTAAACTTTTGCCCCAAACTTGAGTTAATTACAACAATATAGAAAATATAAGTACTCTATTTTAGTGTATCTCACACATTATTTAATACCACAAAAGAAGACCCACTAATTTCCAAAGCTCACACAGTGTGAAGAAATCCAACTCCATTATTTTATGACGCACAGTCATAATATTTAAAAAACACTCTCCCTCTATTTGGAGAACACTACTCTCCCTCGTTTGGAGAAAAACTCCCCCTCACAAGAAGGAGTCTCTCGATCAAACTCTCTCTTGGCCCTGCTCGCCTCTCTTCTCTCTTATGAAGAAGCTTTCTGTTTCTTGTGATGAAGCTCTATGCTTCTTGCTTGGCTTCCACAAGAACGAGTTTATTTATAAGCAAATGTTTCTCTTCATTTTTAAGGTGTTTCTTCAATGAAAATTATATTTACTATTTTAAATAGTAAAATATCATTTTCAAATAGTAATTTTATTATTTTATATTTTTTACATTTTGCATTTTCTTCTTTCGGCTGCCGAAAGAGTTATTCCTTTGCTACTCATTTTCTTTGCTTTGGTATTTGCTTTTATTTTGTCAAAGTTTGTTACCCACCCTCTACGATGGTAGATTTACCAACAATTCTATAATTCTATGAGATGATTTACTTCACAAGTGATGGCTCTGGTTCAAGGCCATGATAGCTGAACAGAGCTGAACTGCACCAGGGAAAAGAATAGAAGCATTTGACCACCTCATGCATGACTAGTTCACTCCCCTTGGCTCTAGGGGATACAGCTCGATTAGTTAGCTCGGCTTCTTTTCGTCAAGTCGCTTCTTTTTTATCCAAGTTGTAACTCACTCACTTATTTCTATTCCTTTCGTCCAAATACACTTCTTTTTTGTCCAAGTTGTTTTTCTTTTTCTTTTTATCTAACTCACTTCCTCACTTCTCTTTTTCTATGCGTTTCAGTTTAACTAAAACAAAGTATACGAAGAATAAGATTTCTTTCATGAACCATCATTCATGTTTTCTCTTAATACTAACCATTGCACAATATACAAAGAAAATCTTCTAACATACAAAATGCAGCTGAACTGACATCAGCAACAGATGGTTTTAGAAAAATCAGCCGAATTGCCCAGCCTGCATCTTTGTAATCACAATCAACTACGTGACTTGAAGTGTATTATATACGAGGGATTTTACTTGCAAGACCATGATTACAACAAGTTTAACACCTGACAGTAAGGAAAACTGCAGGAAACTAGGGAGAACAGCTGGAAAACTCCCCATCAATGTTTGTCGATGGATATCGATTTCTGAAAGATAGAAGGCAATGGCAGATCTTGCACAGCACTGTAAGTAGCTTCCAACGCAAAGAGGAAAATACCTTTGAGATGTTTTTGATTCACACACTATTATGCTTCAGCTGCAGTAACAGCTTCTTCATCAGTAGCGTCGGATGCAGCAATGTCTTCAACAGTTTCTCCATCTATAGCCCCCAGAATAGATTCCTTTTCATGGTCTGGTTCGAAATCTATAAGCTTGTCTCTTAGCTTTTTCACAAGTTCTTCTCTTGCACTTTCATTTTCAGAAAGATATCTCTTGAGAGAATCCTTACCGCGAAAAGTCTGATCATTCATATAAAAGTATGGGGCAGACTTTTTGATGAAGTTGTGTTTGCATCCCAAGTCTATGAGCTCAGCCTCTCGGCAAATACCTTTGCCAAACTCAAGCTCAAACTCTGCAGTTCTAAATGGTGGTGCATGCTTGTTCTTTACAATCTTTACAACAACTTGGCCTCCTGTAGTCTGCTAAGCAAACAGATTAATGAAGAATATACTTTCAAAAAGGAACTACTACAAGCAAGTTGTTCGTTATTTCTAGTGGTTAAAAGATAGCACATAGGCGTCAGTGGGTTCAAAATTTAATTAAAATTAAGAACAGAATCCTCATGTTCTCAAATTCAACAAAACTAAGAATATTTTTTTCCAAGCATAAGTGTCAACATACACATTATTTTAGCAGAATTCAGAAAAGGATAGGGCTTTGATATAAATGATAGCAGGTTTAGGGAGTAACAACCGTACAAGTAACAATGCCTTTCTCATCAAGTCTTTCCATTTAAATTTGACTTATAATGTCTGACGTCAAAATATTATGTTTATGGTAGTTATGGACATCATTAAAGAGGAAGTTAACTGAACACAGATATTCCAAAATTACTTAGTATTATATTTTTTTAAAACCAGGGAGAACAATGTGAAACTTGGTAATAAAATAAATTCAAATTGCAACTTCACCCAAGAAGCCATATTTCCACAGAGAATAGCAACATATCTTACACTTCAAATAATATGTTTAAGAAAAGACTTAAAGATTACAAAACCAATAAATAAAATTAAAGTTGTTTCATCTTGGCAAGGTGACACTAACCAAACCACCAATAACCAAACAACCAGCCAAGGTGCTAAGTAAGGAAGAGCTACCAAATCTAGAAACTATTCAGATGAAAATCATACACTCTACATCTATAAAAATTGGACATGAGCTTCAGATATCCCAAGAAATGAGCAAGATTCATACCTCTTCTCCCTTCTTGACCAACCCTATTCTCTTAACATTTAGACGTACTGAAGCATAAAATTTCAAGGCATTCCCACCACAAGTAACTTCAGAGGGGCCACCAAATCCAAAAGTGGATAGCTTCGCCCGCACCTACAATCAAACATAGTTTATCAGGGAAGTAAACTGAAGAAATGAGCTGCACTTCTACCAGACAGACCCAAGTTGTACACCCTCCAGTTATTCAATGTTCAACTAGATCCACCACTTTCACATTTTTTACCTCCAGAGTTCAAAAAGAAAATTAGATGAGCTGGTATAATTTGACAACCTCCAAATTAGAAGGGAGAGGTGGGTGGAGCTAAAAGGGGAGAATCAAAACTGAGAAATCAAGCCTTTATTAGGTTGGATGGAAGATTTTGCATGGTGGAAAGTGGGGCTCAAAAGAAATTGTTTTAGTCAACATATATATTTTCCAAACTCTATACTGATTAAAGTTCTAGTTGCCTCCAATGCAACAAAAAGGAGTCTGTAAAATTGTATCCTAACATGCAGGAGTATAAAGAACATGTATCTTAGATCTTGCACCAAGACTTCAATGTGCAAATGATCATAGTTGAACCAAGACTTCAATGCGCAAATGATCATAAGTTGCACCAAGACTTCAATGTGCAAACGATCATACGTTGCAAGGACATGGTCCAATTAGTTGTCATTTTCTGGTGATGTTTAAGCATGCTCAGTACTCATTCAGAACATATATGATGGTCTAAAAGAACAAGATATGCACGTTGTGCTTAGAAGAAAGATATAATCTAAGGGGATAATTTTGAAGACATCAAATCATGTGAATACCACTAATTCTCTCTTGAGTTTCCACAGCCTTTCTCTTCCAGTATCTTAGAGTTGGGAACAAAGTAGACAATCAGACAAAACAGAAGCTCAGAATATTTTCTAACACCTCATTGGGTGTCAACATGTGAAGAAAAGAAAATGAACTGACAGGATATAACTTACCTTCTAGGCCAACAAATGTTTTTCTCAAGGTTCTACTAAATTTTCCTTCACTTTCATTTTAAACCAACCAGCAGAAAAGAATTTAACTTTCCCAGCAACTTCCCTAGTGGTCCACATCTTGAATTGAGTTTACTATGTATGAGAAATAATCTAAAAGACATCCAAGTCAATCTACAGCTCTCTGATTAGTAGCCTAAGTGGTATAAACGATTTGATACTGGTTAAGATTTTTAACTTTGGCCTTACAATAAATTTCACTCATAAATATTCAAAAAACAAAGTATATAAAAGATTACAGGAGAATCGAGAAACACAAGTAAAAAAATGCTGAAAGGAAAAGAAAGGAGCGTGTCTATCGCCGCGCAAAAAAATAATAAAGCAGCAAGAAGCACCAAAGAGATGGAAGAAAAAGACCTTCCATATTGTTTTCCATGAAAATTTGGTAAAACAGATTAGACCAACTAGCATATACATACAAATAAGGCAATAGAAAAAAGGGAAAATATGTGAAATATCAAACAATAACCGAATGCATCAAAAGTTTATGGCACATGCCTGATTTGTAAAAATCAATATTGTCTGTGAGAGAGATAAAGAGTGGCTCAATTTGCGTAGTGCCTGGCTCATAAGTCTCGCTTGCATTGCCATGTGAGCATCTCCCATTTCACCATCAAGTTCACCTTTAGGAACCAGTGCAGCTACCTACACAGCAAAATTTTGCAAAAATAGATAACAGATAAGAAAAGATTGCCAATCTATTCACTGCAACTCACAACATTTTGTGCAGAAACATATCATCTTACTCACACTATCCACAACAACGACATCAACTGAACCACTCCGGATTAGGGTGTCCACCAGACTGAGGGCTTGCTCACCACAATCTGGTTGTGAAAGAAGCAAATTTCCAGTGTCTACTCCAATAGATTCAGCCAAAGCTGGATCAAGAGCGTGCTCCGCATCAATAAAGACACAGTAACCTATGGAAGGACAACAAAAAGCGGAAGCCTAAGTTCAGGATCTTGTTTTCACTTAAATCGAAATATTATCTATGAAAAACAGAACATCACAACTAAGATAAAACTTCCATTTTTTCACATATCAATATACATCTTGTTGCTGAGCTCATTGTAACTAGTATATATATTTCTAAATTATGAGTTATAGCATGCCTACAATAGTGGTCTTCTTTTCTGTTTTAAATACCAATTCTCCTATTTCTCTCATGAATTCCAATGTCCTCGATGAATGAAACCTTCGATACCATACTTTATGCATAGAACTTCTGCACTAGATTTGAGTTGCCACTTTTCTCAATCTTTCTGTTTTGAGATCCACTTGATACTAAGGTAGTAGCATCTAAATGTGTATATGTTAAACTGAAAACTGTACTGCCTTCATGCATAAAAGTCCACCAAAAACAATATGTTTTGTTGCACGATTTTCCCAATATAACTAGGCTTCAGAGGCAGATGTTTTGTCCAGAGGACAATGGTCCAACTACCTCAATATACATAAAATAGTACTTGATATATCTTCTGCAGGAATACTTATAGAAAAGTGTCATATTCACCTAGAAATTAGAAAAGTGTGTTTAAAAGACATTCATTAGGTTGTGATTTTCTAAATAACAAATTTAATGTGTTAAAAAAGAAATTAAAACAAGATGCATCTCATGTTATAATTGTGTGGAAAGTTTTTGAATGATGAACAAAAAATTTAAATGATGTCATAACATGAAATTTAAGATTTTAATGTCTAGTGGGTCCAAAATGTCAGATAATGAAAGAATTATTTTTCATTAGGAGCATAATATAAAAATAGCAGTTGTTAAATACTTTTCTTAATCTCCTTTATTGGAGCCCAATAAGGGACATTACTCTTTTCCTTGAAACGATTTTCAAGCAGTCCAGTGGGTCATTCAACCAAACTCCCTGTGGCAGTAGCTCCCCACTTCCGCTGTTAAACTAATTTGTGAAACATAATCATTATGTAATATAACATGTATCAGACATCTTGCAGGATAAGAAAATAGTGAAAATGAAAAGTAGCATATTTGCTTGTTTGTGGTCAATGTGAAAGTATTCAATTAAAATTCACTCAAAAATTCTGTAAGGGTATGTACACCAATCAACAAACAAAACAAACCTGTAGGGCACATACAAGCTGGTGAACAAATTTAAGCCCTATGGAAGTAGAAACAAGGGAAAAATGACTAACCACCCTGTTTTTGTGCCTCGGCAATCACATGCAACGCAAGAGTTGTTTTCCCAGAAGCCTCTGGACCATATATCTCCACAACACGTCCCTAATAAAACTCAAAAGGCATATAACCAAATTAAAACATAGACCAAAATACTAGCTAACGATCTACTCCATACTTTTAATAGCTTTATATTTAGGTGTTCCCTAAAGTATATGTATCCAATATAGCAAATGTCTGTACTCACATAATCAAGCCCACAAATCCAAGGTTGACTTGATTACAGAAATGACAAAATATCACATAAGATTACAGCAAACAGAAGCATAATCAAGATAGTTCATTTGATCCTGATATAGGTGGCCAGAATAATAAAACTATGTCATTGTCCCAGTCACTAAACCTTAAGCCTCCCTACACCACAAAAGGATATATAGGTAGGGTTTGGTTAAAATCTGCCAGATTCCAAGTCTGCCTCTCATACTAAGTCGCTGTGCTACATATTTATACTTTATGCACATCAGGCAACAAATTTTCAAATGCCTTATCTTCAGCAGTTCATGAACAAAATTCACAAGTATGTCTCATTTGCACAGCATGCATACAATACAGTCTTGACGTTCTTTTAAATGCTATAAGATACCTTTGGAAGTCCTCCTATTCCCAACGCAACATCCAAAGCAAAAGATCCAGTAGACACCACTGGAGTCTGCCTAGGAGAGACTGACCGGCCAAGCCACATTATGGATCCTTTTCCAAATGATGATGTGATTTGATCCAATGCTAGCTTCAGTGCTAAGTCTTTCTTGGACATATTCTCTTCCACAGAATTACTCGTGTCTGACTTTGATTTCCTTCTACCTTCATGCATATAGAATTACTTGGTATTAGCTTTCTCACACAGCTTTCAAAGAGAGGAAAAAATAATAAGTGCACAACTGCAAGAAAATTCTTTCAACCAGGAAAGTATAGGAACCCTTGGAAAAAGCTCACTAATGATAAAAAGACAAGACAACGTACACATAGTTTCATTAAGCAACTACAAATTAGAAAGTCATCCTCTTCAACCCAAGCACTGTAGAAACCCTTGGCACAGGTTGAAAGGATCCGATTACATGAGTAGTCAAGTCAAAGGCTGGAACTCATCTACTCCAAGACCCAGGCATCCAATAGCTATGAGCCCCTTCTAAATGATTGTACGCAATAATACAAAAGAGAGAAATGATTTTAAAACATAAGGCCTTATGAAGATTAATGAATTGAGACAGAATTCATTATCCAGTTATAAAAAGTGGAGGAATAACTCAAAATTACAAGAAAATGTGTTAGGTATACCAAAAGGCTCAAACAAATGTGACTGGAAAAATTGGGTGGCATTGCAATGCAGTACAGTGTAATATAAGTTGCATTACTCCAAACATTCAACTGATATACCAACATCTTCAACAATCTAATTTTGCGAAAAACATGTACAAAATGCATTTGAATCCTTAAGCAACTGCTCTGATAAGGTAGCATGACCAGAGAACTGGGGACATAATCGTTTCCTCAAAATAATGTACACAACACCACTGCAACATTTTCATAGTAATAGCAATCAGCTACCAAATCATTGAGTAGTTACTTTCACCACTCTTTCACCATTAAAGGTGTTTCTTAAGAGATACAGGACCTAAATGGCAAGCCATCAAAACAAGAAAGACCAGATATGTATAATCAACTCCAGGACTAATTACAGATGCAAGTAATCGAAAATGCAACTGCTGTTGAGAAAATGTCAATGCATGAGACAAACAAGTCGAGAAACTTTCACTACCTTTTGTGGAAAAGTTGCATAGCTGCATAGATGTTTCCAATAATCCCCTCCTAGATTCCTGCAAACCAGTGAAACCAAGATAAGAAACTGGAGTTATGTAGAAGCCATCCAATACCCTAAGCCAATTTCACCCTTCCGTAGTTTCGTTCCCCAGCATAAAGAAAACTGAAAAAGTCACATTTCAGGCAATGAGCTATGTCCTCCTCACTATGTGAAGAAAATACAAAGAGAAAAAGGAAAATGCTAAAATATTAACCAAAACGAATATTCATTTGATGCAACAAAACCATCATAATATGAACTTCAACATGTCTTTTCCTAAAATCCCAATTCTGAGTTCTGAATTCAAGTTACTTTTCAGACTAAACAAAGCAATTCCAAGAAAAAGGGAAAGAAACAAAACACTCAAACAAATACCACTGCTTGTATGTGTTTGCATAAAAACAGCAAAATGTGGTCTGAGCAATATATATATACACATGTATACGTATGTATTATATATATTAATCTCCAACAATGTTATTCTCCAATTTTCTGGCTGAAAATTCCATCCTCCAACAGAAAACAAAGAATATGGCAGAGAAAAGAGTGCACAAAAAAAAAAAAAAACAGAAAGAAACTAAAAACCTGCAACTGCGGAAACAGAGAGCGTCTCAGAGAAGAAGAGCTTCGCAGAAGCCTGGCCATAGTAGATTCTATCCCAAACAATAAGTTAAACAAAAAAGAAAAAAATAATCCCTTTTTCTTACAGGAAGCAGCTCAGTGTTCACCCACTCAAACAGCAACCCTCTAAAAATTAGAAATTTTTGGACATTTCTCTGCTAAAAGAGTAGTCATAACAAAAATTTAATTTCAGTATGTTATTTAGTGTTTTGAAATTTAGAGGGAGTGGGAGGGAGGAGGCCCTTGTGTGGTCTGTGGGTAGAGATTTTAGGGTTTTCCCTCCTTTTTCAACTTCTTGTTTATGGAGTTAAGTGGAGACATTTTTATAGAGTACTCCTACTATTAATCCTAGAATTGGAAATAAAAAAGTGATTAATTTAATAATTAATTAATTATTGTGTAATTAGACGTGGTTAAGAAATTGCAAGAAATCGCAATGAGGCACGATCTTCAACTGCACTTTTAAATTTTTTTTATTTCATTTTAATAAAAATATAATATTAAATTACGCTTTCTCTATAATTATAATTTTAATAATAATCACACAATTAATAATTATATAATTAATTTTTTTGGATAATAATTATTATACATTATAAAAATTTTAAAAAATACAAGAATAATAAAAAATACTAAAAATGGCCACCAATGCCATAAGTGTATCACTAGTGATATCGTCTGCTTCGACATTCACTCTCAACAATAATAATAACATTAGTATTATTTGACTGATTTTGGGTCGGATCGTCAATATATATACTATAGTTTAAATTGAATCTCAATCGACATAATAAAATTATGGACGTCGACTTTTCACAATCATGATACACACTGTTTAGTTGTGGAATTGCAACAGGCGAAATAATAAACTCTCCACATCCAAAATTGTATCATATATAGATGTAGAAATGTAACAAATAAGATAATAAACTCTCCACATCCAAAATCGATTATTAACTGTATGATTATTACTAAAATTATAATTATAAAAAAAAATGCAATACTAACTTGCGCTTTCATTAAATAAAAAAAAAAATTGAAAACACAATCATCACCTGTACTTTCACATAATTTGTTAAGAATTTTTAATTATATAATAATTAATTAATTATTAATTATATTTACTATAATCTATTAAATTAGTTTAAAAAAGTTATTTGCAAAAACTGCTAAAAAGTAATAATAAATTAAAAACGTGTGCTTGTTAAATAAGTTGAAATAATAGGTGCGAGTCCACTTTTTGGTGTACATATATGTTAAAATTATTAAAAGAGTCCTTCTGTTTACATTTACAAAGAGAATTTTTTTATTTTTTATTATTTATACTTTTGAAAATGCATTTATTAAACTTATTTTCATAAAATATATAATTTATTTTTATTTTTAAAATTTATTTTTAAAATATTAATATTTTACGTCCTTTTATGCATCTATCAAAATTATTTTCAAACTTATTCACATATCACACTTTTTCATATTAAGAAAAATTAAACAATAATTATATTTTCATTTTCAAATCTATACAGGTTACATAAAAATATAATTAATCTAAATATATTTTTCTTTTTATACAAAAATATAGTAAAAATATTTTGCAATCCTATAAATATTGTAAATATGAAAATACGTTTGAAAATGAAACCTAACGGGACACTCTTGTGCACATTAACTAAGATAAAATGAAAAAAAAAAAAGGATAAAATTATATTCTCATTTGTTTGAATTGCTTTCAAAAACTAACATCAAAGATATTGGTTATAATTAGCATTGGTAACTATATAATAAGTTTCATTTAAGTTCACATAAGTTACATGTAAATTCCTATCTTCTAATTATTGATTTAAATATTTCATCTCTTATATTTATTCCAAAGCTAGGAAGCTGGGGGGAAATAAAGGAGCAAATGTGAGAAATGAGAGTAGGGTCTTTTTATTCTCATGGTTAGAGGTCATTTGGTAATAATGGTTCTTAAATTAGAAAAAGCTCGGCTAGTGAGGTTTAAACTTTTAAATTGTGTGAGAGTGTTTGACTAAGTTTATAAATTTTTTAAAATATTTTATAATATATTTAATAGCTGATAAATTGTTAAAAAGAGCTTATAAGCTCCTAAAAAAAATACTTCTACTCTAATTATTTTTAAAATAAAATTTTATTTTAATAATTTTTTTAATTTTAATAATTTTAATTATAAAAATATCATTACTAACATTTTAAAAATTCTATAATTTTATTTTATCCAAAATTTTAATAATTATTTTTAAAATAAAATATAATATTTTTTTAAAATATAGTAACTTATAAAAATTTTTAAATAAATTTAATCAAATACCCTCTTATTCCAAATGGAGAGTTATTGTTTGGTAGTTAAATTAAGCTAGAAGCTCAAAATTGCTTAAGTTTAGTATTTGCAAACATGCAACAATCACACTTGATAACTTTTTCATTTCTTTATCTTATTAAAATCTAACTGTGTCCTCCCAAGTTCCATATACTTCCTAAGAACCCGTGTATAATTTACTTAAGGTGTGATTATTTGTCATTTTATTTCATTTATTTTAATTTTGGTAGAGAATAGTAATAAAAAATTATTTAAAAAAATAAATAAATTTTGAAAATATGATTGAACGTGGATGAAAATATAATAATGACAGTTGACGTGATATTTTTTTTTTTTTTTTTTTGTGTAATGATGATTGGATGTGAGAAGTTTTACGAGTTTTTTTTTTTAAATGTTGTTTGGAATTGAGAATTTTTTTAAAAAAAAATTACAAAATGTTGTTGGTTTGAAAGTAAAATTTTGTAAAAAAATTTTGATGGTAAGCACATAATTTGTTTTTATGGAAAAAAAATTATGTATTATATTATTTTTTTAAATATTAATTTAATAACAGTGCATTTATGTACCAATTTAAGTTCATTCCTTCCTACATATATAAATGAAGGGACATATATAAATATTACATACCTACATATATGATATGTATAGTATATATATATATATATATGTTATATGTATAAATAGATTGGCATACATTGATAGGTCTGCATGTCGTATATGTACAAATATATGTGTACAATACATATATATCTAAATAACTTACAGATTATCCCCATGTTTGAGTTAAAATACAAAAAATATTATTTAATGTTAATTAAAAAATAATTAATTTAATTTGATGTTTGTAAATTAAATTCTAGTATTTCTATTTATATCTTAATAAGCACTATTTTATATGTAATTTTTTCATTAAAGTTTTAAAATAAAAAATAATTATATATTTCACCATATGTTTATAATTTCTTTAATAACTAGTATTTTTAACAATATTTTTTTTATTTGTAAAAATTACAAGTATTATTTTTTTATTTTGATAAATAATATTAATAATTATTTTTCATTTATAAATATAAAAAATACATAAAATCTTTATAATATAATTTTAATTTATTTACACTTTTTATAATTTTTATTTATTTTGTTTTTTCTCTGTATTTTGTCCTTTTTCTTACTTCCTAAACCACCCCCCACCACTAATCACCCACCTACAGTCACCACCATCGTATCGCCCCCCTCATCCCTTTCTTCTTCGTCTTTCATTTGTCATTTTTTCTTTGTCTTTTATCTTTAATTTTTTCTTCTTCCTTCCTCAACCACCCCACCACACCATTCCTTCATCCTCCCCTTCTTCTTCTTCTTCTTTCATTTGTCATTTTTTCTTTATCTTTTATCTCTTGTCTTTTCTCTTTTGTCTTTTTTCATTTTCCTTCCTCAACCACCATCATTGTCACCACCTTCTATTGGGCAATCACCACCATCACACTCCCCTTCCTCAGCCTCTCTTCTTCTTCTTCTTCCACGGCGGTCACCACCACCATAGTCCCCCCTCCTCTCCTCTTCTTCACCCAACCCACTCCCCGTCCAGTTCTCTCGTTGCTCAGCCTTCTCTCAATTCCTCTCCTATATTTGATTCTTCTTCAGAACACACATACTATAGGAAAAAGAGAAAATAGCGATGCAATTTTAGTGACGAAATAACATTTCATTACTAACTTTAATATTTGCGACGACACAACCCTAAATCATCGCTAAAAATAGAAAAAAAAGTATAATTATATTTTTTTTATAATTTGACGACGACAAGTCAACAAATCATTGCTAAAACTAAACGTAATATTATTTTTTTAAATGTTAGTGACGAACTGCGGAAGCTTCGTTGCAAAGATTAAAAAAAATAATGTTAGCGATGAGTCATAGTATTACTCGTCACTAAAGATAAAAATTATATAAATTTATATTTTTTTTACTATTTTCAAGAGAAAATAAGAACTCGTCGTTGCTAACATTTTAATTCAATTTTATTTTGTCTTAATGTAGCGATAGAACTGCTTAGTGTCGTCGCTAACAATATAAAAAAAATTGTTTTATTTTTTTTATCTAAACTTAGCAACGAAAAATGATATTGCATCGCAAAGGTAAATTATTTTTTCTTACTTAGCGATGAATGTGTTGTAGTTCGTCACTAATTTTAAAAAATATAAAATTATTTTATAGTTTCTTTGCGGCGAAAAGTAAATTTTATCACTAATATTAAAATTTTTGACATATTAGCGTCGAATGTTTTAATTTTCATCGCTAATATATTGGTTAGCGACAAGCTGACCTTATTTCGTCGCTCTAACATATCGGGTTCAAAATTCCCTAATTTTTTTCCAAAAAACCTCAATCGACTATTTGACCTCTCTCTCCTACGTGCTCTATCTCTCTCTCTCTCTCTCTCTCTCTCTCTCTCTCATTCGTTCACCGACACCGTTGCCTTCCACCTCCACCACTACGCTGACACCATTATATTCACTACCACCACCATCGGCTTTCCCCATTCTCGTCTCCACCGCCACCACCACGCCGCCACCATCGTATTCACCGCCACCACTGATAAGTGAATATTTTGACATATTTTTGTATCAAATCCTTTACACTTTTCTTGCTTTATTCTTGTTAATATTATTATTTTATTAATGTTTTGGGTTAGGGAATAAATGGAAGCATGTTTTCAAACTTGTGCAGTTTTTGTAATTTGAGCATAACTTCATGATCAAAAGCTCTATGGACCTGAAGCTTATTTCATTTGAAATCCAAGAGATAGAGGTACAACTTTTATGTTGGAGGCTCAGCCCAATTCAGTCTTGATGATAGCAGAAAATTCATCCAAGTAGTTGCACAAAATGGATCACCAAAATTTGGATCAGAGTTCAGTCCAGTATTGACTTATTTTACCAATTCGGTTATATATCTTGAGCCCAAATTTATTTTGGTCTAAAATTCAGATATGTTATACCCAAGAGGTAAATAAACAAGTTTGCTGAAGACAAGATGGTGTGAAGATGTGTCGAAATGGTAAAACCATAGGCTGCAAGTTGCTGCTGATGTTACAGGGCAGCTCTTGGACATGACTCGGTAATTTGACCATATCTCATTCATCCGATCGCCAAATTTGACAAAAGATATATGAAAATATATGAGCGTTGAAAGATCTACAATTTTTATTTTTCACGTATCTTCAAAATCTGGCTGTATCTGACCGAAAAATATAATTCAATTCAATAGATGAGAAATTTGTGTAACAACTTACCAACTCTTGACAACTAGCATACCACTTGATTAACCCCTCCATTATTTGTTTGGCCTCTAGCTTACTCCAAGTACTATAAATAGGCCATGTATTAATCTTATAAGAGGAGGGGGGTAGAGGGTTTCTTTAGGCTAAGTTATCTAATTTGTATGTTTTCTAGTATTGTAAGTTTTCTAGTAGTAATAGAAATGCATTCTTTAGTTTCTCTTATATTTTTAGTCTTTGTTACTTATTATGTCTTTCTAAATTTCATTTTGTTGAGGAAAAAAGGTGAATCTCTTGATGTAGGAAGAGAAATGGTTATAAGGGTAGAAATTGTTTAAGTATGTTGTATTATTATTTTTATTTTTGATCTAAACCCTACTTATTTTGTGGTGATTCTTGATTTATGTATCTCCAATGGCAAAACAAATACTTGGGTTCATTTAGCTTATTGTACGGTTTTACCCCACTGACTGCTAATGTGAAACCTTGATTTATTGTTGACGAAGGTGTACATAAATGCTTGATCCCATAAATAAGTGTTGGCGTTAAGAGATAATTTGCAATAGTAAGACAATATCATGATTACCTTATTGCATGAGTTACTTGATAATATCTTCCCATTGGAACCTTCATTATGTATGGATTCCAATTGTGGCAATTAATAGAGGTAAAAAGAATAAATAACCATTTTTTTATCCAAAACTCAAGAGTGGATCCCTAATCCTCAATACTTTTATTACTTCGGTTTTTCTTTAGTTACATCATACATTAATTGTTCATATATTTTGATTCACATAAACTCCATCTTTTTAGAAATATAAACTTGAATTCTTCAAACAACTTCCTGTGGATCGACCTCGGACTCACGAGAAATTTATTACTTATTACAACCTGCACTTGGGTTTGCAACCTTAAAGTTATAGCAAGTTTTTGGCGTCGTTATCGTGGAAGGCAAGATAAGTATTCAGGTTTGTTAATATTTTTTCTTTGTAAATATAGTTTGTTTATTTTCTTTATGGATATATAGTTATATGGTATCGTAGTCATAATTCTCGACGTTTAGTAAGAAATAATTTTGAAACTTTGTTTGGAAATTTGTTTGAATCATCTCCACACACTTCCACCATGGCTGAAAATGAAAGTGTCCAGGATAAAAATGAGAATCAACAGGCGCGTACCATACATTATTACTTGCAACCTCCTCGAAATTCTTCTTCTTCTTGTTTCATTTTTCCTCTAAATGCAAATAATTTTCGATTCAAGTCAGGTATGATCCTTTACTTCCTAATTTCCATGGTTTAGACTCTGAAAGCCCTTACTTGCATTTAAAAGAATTTGATGAAGTATGTGCCACTTTTGATGATCAAACTTGCACAAATGAGATTGTTAAGCTCAAATTATTTCCTTTCTCTTTAAAAGATAAAGCAAAAAATTGGCTTAATTTTTTAAAACCTAGGTCAATTGGCACTTGGCAAAAAATGCAAGCTGAATTCTTGAAAAAATTCTTTCCAACTCATAAAACTAATGCTTTGAAAAGACAAATTCAAAATTTTTCTCAAAATTCGAATGAAGTTTTCTTTCAATGTTGGGAAAGATTTAAAGATTTGTTGAATTCATGCCCACATTATGGTTTTGAAAAATGACGCTTAATTAGTTTTTTTTATAAAGGTTTAACTTTTGAAACAAAACAATTTGTTGAAACATTGTGTAATGGTGAGTTTCTTGATAAGGAACCTGATGAAGCCCTAGAATATCTAGATCATTGGCAGAAAACTGCAATCATTGCATAGTGCTAATTCTTCGAAGGTTCTATTAGATCTAATCTTGCTAATAGTAATAAAGAAAAATATTATCTTAGTCAAGAAGATGATCTAAATGCTAGACTTGCTAGTTTAACAAGAAAAGTTGAAGCATGGAACTTAAAAAAGTAAAGGAAATCAAATCTGTGCAAGAGGAAGAAGTTTGTAGCAATTGTGAAATTTTAGGGCACTCCACCAATGAATGTCCAAACATTCCAGTACAAGCAAATTTTATGAACACATTCAAAAAATCTTTCCATTCTCCATATTCTGAAACTTACAATCTACAATGGAGAAATCATCCCAATTTCAGTTGGTGAGATGATAACCGTGCCCAACCACTGCATTCACAAAACCAACAAAACTTTCATTCTTATCCACCTCACATACAAAATCCATTGAGGAGACTTTGCAAGCATTTATGCATGAACAAACAAACATCAATAATCAAACTTCACAAGCTATCAATGAGATCAGAAGCACACTTTCAACGCTGACAACTTCTTTGCGTACTCATGAAAAAGGTAAATTTCCTGCTCAACCTCAACCTAATCCTTCTACTCAATGTCATGTTTCTTCATCAGGTGAAAATGCAGTCAAGGAGGCTAATTCAGTTACAACTCTTCGAAATGGAAAAGTTGTTGACAAGACTATTCATCCCAAGGAGAAAGTTTTTAATCTACCTTCAGAAATAAAAAATGGAAATAGTCTTGACGACAAAGGTAAGTTTGAAGAAGGTCAGCGTGAAAATGATGAAAAAGAAAAATATTTACCTCCAGCACCCTTTCCTCAAAGATTGCAAGCAACTTAGAAATTGAACTCAAATGCTGAAATTTATGAAATTTTTTAAACAAGTCAAGATTAATATTCCATTATTGGATGCAATCAAGCAAGTTCCACCTTATGCCAAATTTTTGAAAGATTTATGTACAATCAAAAAGAAACATCATGTACAAAATAAGGCATTTTTAACTGAAAGTGTTAGTTCAATCATTCAATAATTCACTCCACCAAAGTACAAAGATCCAGGTTGTCCAACCATTTCATGTATCATAGGAAACACTAGAATAGAGCGTGCTTTGCTTGATCTTGGTGCTAGTGTAAATCTTCTACCTTTCTCAGTTTATGAACAGTTAGGTTTGGGAGAACTTAAAACAACTTCTGTTGTACTCCAACTAGCTGATCGTTCAATTAAAGTTCCAAAGGGGATAGTAGAAGATATGTTGGTACAAATTGATAAGTTTTACTTTCCAGTTGATTTCATTGTTTTGGACACAGAGCCTGTTGCACAAACACATACACAAATTTCTATCATTTTGGGTCGTCCTTTTCTTCAAATGCTTTGATCAATTGTAGAAATGGTATTTTGAAGTTATCATTTGGAATATGACTTTGGAACTAAATGTTTAATGTTTGTATGCAACCTGCAGAAGATGTCGAAGTTGAAATGGATTTGATTGAGGAACTTGTTCATGAATACTTTACTACTACTAACTCTTCAGATTCTTTGGAGAGTGAAAGTATTTAATAAAAGGAACAAACTAATACTATCTCTGAATTTTTGCAGGTACAAGAAAAATATTCTTGGAAGCCAAGGTTCGAAAAACTTTCATCATCAACAGAAAAATCTATTCCATCAAGTATTAAAGCTCCCGTGGTTGAATTGAAACCTTTGCCAGTTAATTTGAAATACTTTTTCTTGGGTGAGAATAAGACTTTTCCAGTAATAATTTCTTCCAAACTCGATGCATTTCAAGAAGGTAAGTTGATCGAAACTCTGAAAATGCATAAGAATGCTTTAGGATGGACCATTGCTGATATTAAAGGTATTAATCCTTTCATTTGCACACATAACATCTATCTAGAGGAAAATGCTAAACCATCTAGAGAAATGCAACGAAGGCTAAATCCTAATATGAAAGAAGTAGTAAGAAATGAAGTCATTAAACTCTTAGATAATGGAATCATTTATTCTATTTCTGATAGCAAATGGGTAAGTCCTACTCAAGTTGTACCTAAGAAATCTGGAGTTACTGTAGTCAAGAATGAGAATGATGAATTAATTCCAACTAGAACTGTTACTTTTGGCGAATGTGCATTGACTATAGAAAACTCAACTCAGTTACTAGAAAAGATCATTTTCCATTACCTTTCATGGATCAAATTTTAGAAAGAGTTGCGGGACACGAATTTTATTGCTTTTTAGATGGATATTTTGGGTATAATCAAATTGCAATTGCACTTGAAGATCAAGAGAAAACAATTTTTACATGTCCTTTTGGTACTTTTGCATATCGAAGGATGCCTTTTGGATTATGTAATGCACCAGCTACATTCCAACGATGCATGCTTAGTATTTTTAGTGACATGGTTGAACGTTTTCTTGAAGTCTTCATGGATGATTTTTCTATTTTTGGTAATTCATTTGATGATTGCTTATCTAATTTAGAAAATGTTTTGATCAGGTGTGAAGAAAAGAATCTTGTGCTCAATTGGGAGAAATGTCACTTCATGGTAACAACTGGTATTGTTCTTGGACACATTATATCATCAGAAGGTATTGAGGTTGATAAATCTAAAATTGAGTTAATTGCCAATTTGCCAACACCAAAGACTGTGAAGGAGATTAGATCATTTTTAGGACATGCTGGTTTTTATAGAAGATTTATCAAAGATTTTAGTATAATATCTAAACCTTTGTGTAATCTTCTAAAAAAAGACACTATTTTTGAATGGACTGAAAATTGTGAAAATGCTTTTGTTAAGCTTAAAAGCATGCTTACGTCTGCTCCAATCATGCAGCCTCTAGATTGGACTTTACCTTTTGAAATAATGTATGATGCTAGTGATTATGCTGTTGGAGCTGTCTTGGGACAAAGAAAAGATAAAAAACCATATGTTATTTACTATGCAAGTAAAACTTTAAATGGTGCTCAATTGAATTATACAACAACTGAAAAAGAATTACTTTGTAGTTTTTGCATTGGATAAATTTCGATCTTATCTTGTTTGCTATCAATTGTTTTCAGTGATCATGCAGCTTTGAAATATCTTTTGTCAAAAAAAAATGCTAACCAAGACTGATTAGGTGGATTCTCTTACTCCAGGAATTTAATGTTACTATTCGAGATAAAAAAGGAGTAGAGAATGTAGTGGTTGATCATTTGTCGAGACTTGTTTGTGATGACTCATTTCAAACCACACCTATTAATGATACTTTCCCTGATGAACAACTATTTAATGTTTCTATTTTACCCTGACATTGTTAATTTTCTGACAGGAAAGATGCCATCGCATTGGAACTCTCAAGACAAAAAGAAGTTTTTGACTGAGGTTAAAAAAATTTATTGGGATGATCCATACCTATTCAAATATTGCGGATTAAATCTTTCGAAGATATGTCTGACAATGAGATAGGTAATATTGTCAAATTTTGTCATTCAGAAGCATGTGGTGGTCATTTTTCTGTAAAGAAAACTACTGCAAAAATCTTGCAATGTGGATTTTATTGGCCAACTTTTTTAAAGATACTTACACTTTCTGCAAAAGTTGTGAAAATTGTCAAAAGTTAGGGTCCCTTTCAAAGAGAAATATGATGCCCCTACACCCTATCCTAGTGATTGAAATCTTTGACTGTTGGGGTATTGATTTTATGGGGCCATTTCCATTATCATTTGGTTTTCTTTACATATTGGTTGCCATAGATTATGTTTCAAAATGGATCGAGGCAATTCCTTGTCGAAACAATGATCACAAAATAGTGATAAAATTTTTGAAAGAAAATATTTTAAGTCGATTTGGAATTCCTAAATCTATTATCAGTGATGGGGAAAATATTTTTGTAACAAAGTTTTCGGAACTTTAATGAAAAAATATGGAATCATACATAAAGTTGCAACCCCTTATCACCCTCAGACAAATGGACAAGTTGAACTTGCAAATAGGGAGATAAAACAAATTTTGGAGAAAACAGTTAACCCAAACCGTAAAGATTGGTCTCTTAGACTTACCGATACACTTTGGGCATATAGAACTGCTTTCAAAACATCATTAGGCATGTCTCCTTATAGGATAGTTTATGGAAAACCTTGTCATTTACCTGTTGAACTTGAACATAAAGCTTATTGGGCAATCAAAATGTTTAACTTCAACCTTGATGAAGCTTCAAAATTACGCAAATTGCAAATCAATGAACTTCAAGAACTGAGAAATGATGCATATGAAAATTCTAAAATTTATAAAGCAAGAATAAAAAATTTTCATGATAATAAAATTTTAAGAAAAATATTTGAGGTTGGTCAAAAGGTTTTGCTTTATAATTCTCGATTGCATTTGTTTCCTGAAAAATTGAGATCAAGGTGGAGTGGTCCTTTTGTTGTAAAAAAAGTATATCCTTATGGGGCGATTGACATTGAGAATACTAAAAATGGTAACATATTCAAAGTAAATAGACAAAGAGTTAAACCATTTCTAGAAAATCAATTTTCACAAGAGGAAATCTTTTTTCTTTCTAACCCTTGTTATGATTAGTGTTGTATATATTCTTTTTTATCTGACATTATTTTTTTTTTCTCTTCTTCGTCTTTTATTTTTTATTTTTTCTTTTCCCGGTTAAATGGCGGATAACGGTACTCCGTGGCTATAAAAGTCGGACTTATCAGTTTCCCAAACAACTGAAATCTTTGTACAACTTTTCTTTTTTTTCTCATTCTTTTTTCTGTTCTTTTCAAAATGGGTGACATTTTTCTAACTCTCGAGAAGCGATTTTCTTTTCTTCCTAAAAATGCAATTTTGAAAATTTATAAAATTAGAATTGAAAGATTGAGGATGCTTATGCATAAGGACATTCCGGAGGACATACATAGATAATTAAGCAAAGCTAAGGGCATGTGAGTTTTCACATGAAATTTGCTTACTAGATACATGTCTGGTTTTGGTAAAAGCACATGTTCAAAAAAATGAAGGGCGAAAAAAATGAAAGTTTGTCATATTTGTGTTAGATGGACTTGCAACACAAAGTGTCGTTATTTAGGAATGATCTCTAAAAATCGAGAAGATAAACTTAAATTCATTATGGATGGACTGAGTAAGGAGCCTTTTAGATTATATTATATTGACTCTTGAGACGCATTCATGTGGATTGGTACAAAGTGCAATTCTTGATTTATGGGATCGTTTTCGAAATGAATATGAGCTTTATAGTATTGGAAATCTGACATTAAAAGACCCTGTTTGCCAGTTTATAAGAAAACTGGATGGGAAGCATATCCTCGACCCATAGAGGGCGTTTAAGCTGTTACTGGACGTAAAACCAGAGGAAGATATGAGTCACAATCACAACTACATGTACATACACATGTTAGTAGGTAATTTTTAAATTTCGTATGTGTCTTTATTTTCAACCTTTTTGACAAAAGAAAAAGACATGCAATAAATGCATTCCATGTTCACACCTCAATAAATATCACCGTACTCACTCTATTTTTGCACAACTTATTTTCAAAAGAAAAAAAAATGGAAGTTTCTTCAACTCGCAAATTTAATTCCATTTATGTTTTTTGTGGATCCAATCTAGGAAAGAATGGTGAGTTTATAGGGGCAGCCAATAACCTTGGTAGAACTTTAGCAGAAAGAAAAATTCATTTAGTGTATGGGGAAGGCAGTTTGGGGTTAATGGGAAATGTTGTTATTTCTGCTTATGTAGGAGGTGTCAAAGTTCTGGGAGTTATCCCAAAATCTTTAACAGTATAGAATATCACATGTATGACCATTGGAGATGAGCTAAAAGTGTCACATATTCAGGACAGAATGCCTAACATATTAAACAATGCGGATGCATTCATCATTCTACCTGGCGGTTTTAGTACATTGGAGGAATTATTCCAAATTATCTCTTGGTCACAACTCAACATTCACCAAAACCTATAGGTATTCTTAATGTTAATGGTTTTTATGATGGTTTGTTATATTTTATAGATCATGCTGTGAAAAAAGGTTTTATTTCAACTTCTGCGAAAGAATCATCATTTCTGCTCCGACACCTGACCAGCTGATTGATCAACTTCTAGCATATGTGCCAAAACCTGATCCAACCTTGGCCAATGTGGATTGGTCCAACAGGAACAATGGTCGAAAATGCAAATTGAATTTGACTCTCAGTCTGTGATACTTATTGTCAATGATTTTATCTAATAGTATGTGTTTTTTTTTGTTTCAGCTTTATTAGCCGCATTTCAGGTGATATCTTTCAAACTCTACTTTCCTATCTATTTTTGACATTGGGGATAATGTCTCGATTAGGTTGGGGGAGGGATAATTGATATCATGATTTGTATATTCAATGTGTGTTTTTCTAGTATTTAAAAAAAATTATAAATCAAGCGTATTTTTTTATAGGTCCGTTGAAAGCATGAAAAAAGGTGGCTGAATAAAGGGTAATTGTAACACTCTTGAAACGCATCCCTATTTTTTTTTGCATAACATGACAGGTTTGTAAAGTTTTTAACTAATGTTTGTGAATTATCATTTTTTTTAGTCGTATAGGTTCTTCCAACTTCAATAATTAAAATTAAGCATGAATAATATGGTTTGATTGATGATGGGTGTTGTTTTGGACTTTGATGTTGTTATTTGGTTAATATATTTTTGTGATAATTATACTCAAATTTTATTTTGCACAAATAGTTATGTTATTTAGTGTGAAGACAATCATGTCAAAATAGATAGTTCTTATGCCTTTACTCTAATCATCACTTGAATCTTCAATATATAGGGGTTAAGTATTAGAACTTTTACTTTTGGTCTGTCGAGGCGAACGACTGATCGTGCACCACTAGAAAAATGATTAAGGCATTAGGCTTTCTAGTACCATTGCCAAATCAGCTTGTTCCCTATATGATGTTTCAAGAAAACATCCCCCTAGTAAACCACTTTGAGCCTTACAATAAATAAATATTTTTTTTGTAACCATATTTTTTTACCTAGCCTAAATACACTATTATCTAACCTTTGTTCTAAAAATGATTAGAGTTTAAGAAACATTCAATTGACAGCTTGAACTTATAAAAGAAATTTAGGTTGGAATAGAAGATAAGTGTGGGGGAGTTTCTTTAAGAAAAAAGAAAAAAAAGTTGCAAAGTGCTACAAGTTGCAACTAAAAATGAGATGTTGCAATATGAATAAGAGGGGTCCAATTCAATAACAATAGACTTAGTGTGAAATTTGTGGAGTTGGAGAATTCTTCATCGATAAATTTTATGTCTCTAATTCCATGAAGTTTTTAGAACCTTTGTTGCATCCTATCCTTTTTTCTTAGCTACATTACCACCCTTTGGCCCCATTATAACCATTATTGAAGACCTTTTGATTTCGTGTGGTGCCTTCAGTGTAGTGGAGATTTACACCAAAGGAAGAGCCTATGATGTTTAACTTTTCTGTTAGAGATTGGGTGATGGTTTTTGTAAGGTTTTATGAGAATTCACTTATTTGAAACATGCATAGTTTCATCACTATTGACATTAACTGTCCACACACACACTTGAGTATGATTATTGTAGAAATGTATTGATTTTTGAATGACTAAGAGTTAAACTCAACACTTGTTTGATTTTATTTCCATATTACTTTGTTGCTTCATGAGAATAAAAGTTGGAAGATAGTTATTATAGGTGTTTGTAGGTATCACTGCTGGAAAACCTTTACGAGAACTCGTCCTCTATGGGCCACCTAGGGTTTAAAGGCTTATTGCATATGCTAAATGCAATCGTGATTTTCTATGAAAGTGAATTAGTTTATGTTTATTTTAAGCTTGCTCGAGGACAAGCAAGGGTTAAGTGTGGGGAATTTGATAAGTAAATATTTTGACATATTTTTGTATCAAATCCTTTATACTTTTCTTGCTTTATTCTTGTTAATATTATTGTTTTATTAATATTTTGTGTTAGGGAATAAATGGAAGCATGTTTCCAAACTTGTGCAGTTTTTGTAATTTGAGCATAACTTCATGATCAAAAGCTCTATGGACCTGAAGCTTATTTTATTTGAAATCCAAGAGATAGATGTACAACTTTTATGTTGGAGGCTCAGCCAATTCAGTCTTGATGATAGCAGAAAATTCATCCAAGTAGTTGCATAAAATGGATCACTAAAATTCGGATCAGAGTTCAGCCCAATATTGACTTATTTTACCAATTTGGTTATATATCTTGAGCCCAAATTTATTTTGGTCTAAAATTCGGATATGTTATACCCAAGAGGTAAATAAACAAGTTTGCTGAAGACAAGATGGTGTGAAAAATGTTGAAATGGTAAAACCATAGGCTGCAAGTTGCTGCTGATGTTATAGGGCAACTCTTGGACATGACTCGGTAATTTGACCATATCTCATTCATCCGATCGCCAAATTTGACAAAAGATATATAAAAATATATGAGCGTTGAAAGATCTACAATTTTGATTTTTTATGTATCTTCAAAATCTGGCTGTGTTCTGACCGAAAAATATAATTCAATTCAGTAGATGAGAAATTTATGTAATAACTTACCAACTCTTGGCAACTAGCATACCATTTGATTAACCCCTCCATTATTTGTTTGGCCTCTAGCTTACTCCAAGTACTATAAATAGGCCATGTATTAAGCTTGTAAGAGGATGGGGGTAGAGGGCTTCTTTAGGCTAAGTTATCTAATTTGTATGTTTTCTAGTATTGTAAGTTTTCTAGTAGTAATAGAAATGCATTCTTTAGTTTCTCTTATATTTTTAGTCTTTGTTACTTTTATTATGTCTTTCTAAATTTCATTTTGCTGAGGAAAAAGGGTGAATCTCTTGATGTAGGAAGAGAAATGGTTATAAGGGTAGAAATTGTTTAAGTATGTTGTATTATTATTTTTATTTTTGATCTAAACCCTACTTATTTTGTGGTGATTCTTGATTTATGTATCTCCAATGGCAAAACAAATACTTGGGTTCATTTAGCTTATTGTACGGTTTTACCCTACCGACTGCCAATGTGAAACCTTGATTTGTTGTTAACGAAGGTGTACATAAATGCTTGATCCCATAAATAAGTGTTGGCGTTAAGAGATAATTTGCAATAGTAAGACAATATCATGATTACCTTATTGCATGAGTTACTTGATAATATCTTCCCATTGGAACCTTCATTATGTATGGATTCCAATTGTGGCAATTAATAGAGGTAAAAAGAATAAATAACCATTTTTTTATCCAAAACTCAAGAGTGGATCCCTAATCGTCAGTTCTTTTATTACTTCGATTTTTCTTTAGTTACATCATACATTAATTGTTCATATATTTTGATTCACATAAACTCCATTTTTTAGAAATATAAACTTGAATTCTTCAAACAACTTTCCTGTGGATCGACCTCGGACTCACGAGAAATTTATTACTTACTACAACCTGCACTTGGATTTGCAACCTTAAAGTTGTAGCAACCACCATGCTGCCACCATTGGCTTTCCCCATTTTCGTCTCCACCGCCACCCCCTCCGCTGCTATCATCATCCATGGTCATCTCTTCAATATGTATTAAATTTTTGCTTCTTGTACTACTCATTACTATTTAAACTACTAAAGAGCTGATTGACAAAACTCATATGTTCATTACCATTTTATTCTTTTATCTGAATGCTTGCATTGAATGACATTATTTATTGGCATTGCTTTGTAAGTAATATAGTGTGTTAGTTCTCTCCATTTTCACATGCTACAGAATTATCTTTATTATATATCAAAGATAAACAAAATGTAGGACCTCACTCCTACTATGCATTCGACAAGGCAGAGGTTACAATAGAACTAAAATATTCAAAATAGGGAAAAAGGGTGTAGCTTATGGGTTTGTCAGTTTTGCTTGTGGGTTTGTGCTATTTGGTTACTTAATCTTAATAATTGGGCCACTTGGGTTTATAAGAAATCTATTTGATATTTGAACTTTATTTTGTAATACGGACGATGTGAATATATCTTATATTATTTCATATAAACACTTTCTATATATTACATATAATGTAATATACACATTGTTATGTCTGTGGCTACTGAGTGGTATCTAGAGTGTAAATAATTGAATTGCATTAACAATGCTAAACATGAGTTAGAGTTTTTTTGAGTTTGAATACACATCTACACTGTAAAATAAAGTACAAACCATGATTATGTGAATATATTATTTAATTATTATTATGTAATAGTGAAGAAAGTCTTTTATTAAAATCTAAAAATAATAACTATGCATGTCATGCATATGAATTCATAAACCTTAGACCCCGTTTGTAATTTAGCATCAAAATTTAAAATGTTTAATTATTTTAAAATTTGATGTTAAATTCTGAATTGTCTAATTTGGACAGTTGGGAACGTGTACTTAATTGTGGTTCTATATTAGTATGATATTTGTCTCGTGTACGTGATTAATTATTTTAGTTCGTATCTTTTTTATTCTTCGAGTGCACTATAATATGTGTACTTGGAGAACTATGGGGAGATGCTGTCGAAATTTTTTACGTGCATGAAACAAAGTGGTCATACTTATTAAACTATAAATAAGTGCACGTTCTTGACTGGGATAGGGCCTTTACCAAAGAGTGGAATGAGAAGTGTGAGCAACGCATGTCATTATAAACATAAATGATTTAAATCAGTTATCTAATTACTATCATCAATAGGTTGTATAATTATGTATCGAAATTGAATAATGAATCAGAATCGAGTGGCTTCAGAATATATAAATGGTTTAAATCATTTTTTGGATGTAGTAAAGAATTATATGTCAACCTTTGGGTTATCAAAGATTTGTTGTCCTTGTTGAACGTGTGGAAATTTATATCAATTTAATTTGAATTATATTCAAGGATACCTTTATAGATGGGAGATTTTTAAGTTATACAAAGTGTGGACTTTTTATGGAGAAGTTACTACACCAAGTGTTTATACGAATTGAGCATGTGAGTGAGGACGAAGAAGGTGATACTTTCTTTAACATGTTAAATGACTTAAAAGATGCTGAAGTTGTTGGTAGTAGTAGGGTTCAACATGAGCCCACGCTTGCAGAGGAGTTGGGAGAAAGTGTTTTGTCAATATTTGAAGAAGCACAATGAGAGTTATATTCAGGTTGTACCAATTTTTCTGCATTTAGTTTCTTAGTAAAATTAATGCATGTGAAGATGTTGAATGGTTAGAGTAATAAGTCGTTTCATATGTTGTTTCAATTATTGCGAGAAGCATTTTCGAAATCGAATATAATTGCTAGCTCACATTACGAAGCTAAAAAAATGATGAAAGAGTTAGGGTTGTGATACAAATCTATACATGCTTGTAAAAATGATTGCATTTTATTTTGAAATGACCACAGAGGCAAGGATACATGTCTAGTGTGTAAGAAGCCCCGTTATAAAGTTAATGAGGCCAACAAGAAGAAAAATCTTCAAAAAGTGCTTCGATATTTTCCATTGAAGCCAAGACTCAAGAGGTTGTTTTTGTCGAGACATACGGCGAAATATATGACATGGCATAAGAAAAAAATGGTTGAAACATATGGGATATTAAGACATCCAGTTGATGCTGAATCGTGAAAAGAGTTTGACAAATTACATGAAACTTTTGCAGATGATCCTAGAAATGTTTGTTTGGGTTAGCAACTAGCGGTTTTAATCCGTTTGCAAATATGTCAAATGCTTACGTATGTGGCCAGTTTTACTTGTGCCGTACAATTTTCCCCCATGGAAAATGACAAAACTATCGTACATGATTATGTCTCTTTTAATGACTGGGCCCAAGGTACCTGAAAAAGAGATAGATGTATACTTGCGTCCCTTAATCAACGAATTGAAGGAGTTATGAGATGAGAGGATGGAAACATATGATGCGTATACTAAAAAAGTCTTTCGATTACATATTACTATGATGTGAACAATTTATGACTTCCCAATATATGGGATAGTGTTTGGTGGAACACCAAGAGTTATAAACTGTCTTGAAAATATAATGAGTCAAGCTTTGCACAGTAAAATTTGTTATACTGGCTACCGTTGGTTCTTACATTTGAATCGCTCGTGGCGTAAAAAAAAAGCTTTAATGGAAAGTTTGAAAATGAAGGCCCATCTCGAATATTTAGTGGTCATGAGATGTTAACGAAGTTAAATGCATTGCCTGAAGTGATATTTAGTAAACATCCTGCATTGATCGAAAAATGAAAATGTTTGGTTGGTAATACGAATTGGGTAAAAAAATCAATTTTCTTTGAGTTAGAGTACTGGTTAGATTTGAAGTTGAGACATAATCTAGATGTCATCCACATTGAGAAAAATATTTGTGATGCTCTGGTCAGTACGTTGTTGAGTTTAGAAGGAAAATCAAAGGATACAATCAAAGCTCAGTTAGACATGCAAGATATAGGAATAAGAAGTGAATTGCACCTGAAGCAAAGTGGGGACAGAGTCACTAAGCCATATGCGAGTTATACCTTTACTTTGGAAGAAAGACGTGAATTTTGTCGTTTTCTAAAATTTGTGAAGTTCCCAAATGGTTATGCAATAAATATTTCAAGGAATATGAATGTGAATGATGGGAAGTTATATAGGTTAAAGATGCATGATTGTCTTGTTCTTTTACAAAGATTACTTTCAGTTGTCATATGAAAGTTTTTACCTAAGGACATGTGTGACACAGTTGTTGAGTTATGTGACTTTTTCAAAAAACTCACTTCAAGAACTTTATATGTTGCTGACTTGAATAAAATGGGGGAGGATATAGTATTCATTTTATGCAAGGTGGAACAAATATTTTCTCCGATATTTTTTGACATTATGGTTCACTTAACAGTTCATTTACCCCGCGAGGCCATATTAGCTGGATCGGTTTCATCACGGTGGATGTATCATTTTGAATGGTATTTGGGAACACTTAAGAAGTATGTTCGCAATAAGGCAAGACCTGAGAGGTCTATTGCAGAGGGATATGTTGTGAATGAAGCGTTAACTTTCACATATTTTATATGAGTCAAATTGAAATAAGATTTACTAGATCGAAATGAAACAAAAATGTTAGTCAATCTATTTCATTAACCTTAAGTATTTTCAATCAACAAGTAAGAGTGATGGGCAGCTAGCGAAATCATAAATTCCCTTCTACTTTACATAAGAAAACACATTGGTATGTTCTCAACAATTGCAAAGAAGTCGACCGATATAGAAAGTAAGTTTTCAAATTAGTTTCTGTCTTTTTTCCTCGTAATTTTGATTACGTTGTAATACTTGTATATATATATATTGTGCAGTGAACATTTGCAAATTCTTTTGGCTACATTCTACAATGTCATGATGTGAAATTTTCACAGTGGTTTAGGGACAAAATGATTAGGTTAAGAACTTTGAAAAATCCTGATGCCACAAATGATCTATACTCTTTTGCATTGGGACATGATGCTAAAGTTAGACTATATGATGCTTGTATTATTAATGGTGTTCGGTATCATATAATTTCTCGTCATACTCGTCGAACTACTCAAAATAATAGGGTTAGTGTACCATTATCCGATGATGGGGAAAATTTAGATTTTTTTGGAGTTTTGAACAGTTTTACACATCAGGATATAAGGTATACTTATTCTAGTATGATTGGTTTCAATGTAATAAAAAAAAATCAGTCGTGTAAGGGTTTGGTCTTACATGTATTGATACGTCTAAGATATAGTACGAGGATAACCCCTTCATTTTGGCAACTCAAACTAGATACGTTTATTATTTGGATGTTTTAAAACATAGAGGATCTTGAAAAGTTGTGCAAAAGGTACAACATCGAGAAATATATGAAGTGGCCGAAAAGGAAGATGATAATAACGAGGAACTTGAACCTAAAAGAAGTTCTAATAATGAGCTTAATCAGAAAATTTCATCAAATGAAATAAGTTTAATGGTTCGTGATGATTTAGAAATTCCACATCTTTGCAGAGTAAACATTCAGCCTCAACATATAGAATTATTGGACACATAATCTGGGTTATCTGAGGACATGTATAATTTCATTAATGATGAAGACGAGAGGGTAATGGAGAAGAGCAAATATTTCTATCTGATGATGATACTGACTAATTTGATGGTATCAACTATTAACTTTTATTTTACTTCATTTTGTTAAGTACTTTTATTTATTTAGCTCTATTGAACAATATGTTAGTTATTGAATATTCTCAACTCAATTATAATTTCACATATCATTATTGAAGAGTTATACTAAATTTGAATATTACTTAGTTGTTGTTGTAACTACCTTAGTTGTTGTAATCTGTTGATCATTTTAAATAAAATGCTAAATATATGAAGTTTGTTGCATGGTCTCATTAAATATCTGGTATTTATATCTTTTGATTGAGTTTAATAAATGAATTTTCTTTTTTTCAGTCACTTGCTAGCAGTTGCTGCATCATTTGATTCGTCTTTTACTACAGTCAGACAGTAAGTTTTTTTAAATAGTTTAAATAAAAATTGTATTAATTGTTATGTATCTAACTAGATATTTGTCTTTTGTAGATATGCCTCCTAAACGGATTGAGGATCAACCCATTATTGATCCAACTTCCACAGATATGCATATGAAGGATATATCTGATGGTTTGTTTCACTTTATTAATATTTTTTTTATTTTTGTTATATAATAATTATGTTGAACAATAATCTAACACTTTCGTTAATGTTTTGTAGCTTCTACACGAAAGAAACATAGAGAGACACGAGCAACACACAGAGACAGACTCAGACGCTAATTAGAATCTGTGGAAAAGTTCCCCCTCACATTTCACAAGTGTCATGGTCGTCCTATAGGGACAAATGCAGCATCTTTTATGATCGAGCTCGGTGTTGCCATGAAGAAGTTTGCACCGCTCTAAGTAATTGATTGGAGAAAGATTACAGAGGAGCAGAAGTGACCAATTTTTGGTCGGTTATTGGTTAGTATAAATATTCAAATTATATTTATCAGTTTAAATTTTATTTTATATGTTAAATATTGAAAAATATTTTGTTTTTCTTTATAGGATATATTTACTATAGACTTTGGTACAGGAGCAAAGTAGGTTAGGAATGAGGCCGATAATTAATGAATGCCTGATACCGCGACCACCGCCAGAAGATACACAAATATTACAAGAGTCTCACGCACCTATATTGGG
This sequence comes from Paulownia fortunei, assembly GCA_019321725.1. Classification (NCBI taxonomy): domain Eukaryota; kingdom Viridiplantae; phylum Streptophyta; class Magnoliopsida; order Lamiales; family Paulowniaceae; genus Paulownia; species Paulownia fortunei. Next base: position 3,086,743 of record CM033105.1, on the reverse strand, counting down.
ATGATCGATTAAAACAAATGTCCAATGATTTGTGTGAGACTTCAGCGTATTAGGAGTATTTGTGCAGATTATTCGAGTATAATGAATATAAGGTAATAGCACTTGACCTTATTTTAGCTAAAATGGTGACTAAAGGAGGACTATGCATTACATTTGGTCACTTATCTACTATCACCATCTTATTCATATTTACTATTTCATGTTTTTTTACCTAAATTTATTAAAGTCTCTTAAATATCTTAGTAATTTGGATGAAATATGAAGAACTCATATAGTTATATAATTTAGTTAAATCTTATATTTAGTATTAATTAATTTTTTTATTACAAATTAACTTTTTTTTTGTAGAAACGTTTAGAAATCAACTCCACAAATCGTGCTAAGTTGCCATACAATCATCTTGAATGTTCAAAGTATTTTCTATAATATAATTACGACGGTGTAAGTGTAAACTATTTAGTTTCAATGAAATTACTATTTGATTCGACTTCAATGTAATGAAATGTTATTTGCAGGCCGATGGATCTAGCAGAAAGGATCGGATCACCATCTTTAATGAAACATACTATAGCTCTACGAAAGGCTGGATAGAAAAGAGAGCTGAGAGTGCATATGTAAGTATCGAATACATTTAGTTGTTTAGGTTTTTGAAGATTTTGAACTATATATTTTAGTTTTTAACATATTTATTGATTTTAGGATTAGATGGTATGACTTTGAGAGGAGTACCGACAGACACAAATTCAGACTTAGACAGATACCGGGGATAACGCTCACAATCTAGATGACATACAGATTGCAGATAGAATATGTGATCAGGTACTTGGTACACATTCGGAGTACATACGTGGACTTGAAAATGAGCTTAAACCTTTTAGGTTCACTTCTTCTAATGCATCATCGTCTAGACCAACCAATGCACAACTTAGGGAGCAGCTGGAGTTCACACAGAATGAGTTGCATAGCACTATGGCTGAATTACAAGCGATGAAGGTCGATCATTATGCGACGATCTAGGCTTTTGACATGATACCTCTAGGTCTACTACAGTCGCTCGTCCAGCAGCCCCCATCCTTCTCACCTCCACCACCTTCACAGTTATAGTGTAGTTTAAGTATATAAGATTGTATTTTATTGTATTTTGTTTAATGTGTATATTAGATATTTTATTGAATATATGTTTAATGCGTCATTTTATTATATTTAATTTGTTGAATTTTAATGATTGTTGAAAGTTTAATGGTTGTGGTTGTGATTATTGTGATTGGAGTTGTGCCTGTTATTGGTTGAATAACAGATTGAAAAAACAGATTGCAAAAGTACGGAAAAATAATTGAAATAACAAAAAATATTTAAAAAAATACTGAACATTAGCGACGAAAGCTCTTAATTTCGTAGCTAAAAGGTAATCATATTAGCGACGAACAATTTGTATACTCGTCCCTAACTTAGCGACAAAATAACAAATTCGCCGCTAAAGTATTTTTTTTTAATAATTTTGCAACGAAGATGTTACAAATTTCATCGCCAATTTTTTTTATTTTACCAATGAAAAATTTAATTCGTTGCTAACTTTAATTTTATTTTTTTTATTTAACGATGAAATATCTTCCAACAGTTCATCGCTAACAATGATCTTAGCGACGAAAATTATTATCTTAGCCGCAACAAAAAATCGTCGCTAACTTAACGATGAAAATGGCCAATTTTATTACTAAGTTTTGGCGCAACACTCTTACAAGGATGATATTAGTGACCAAAAATATTCGTTGTAAATATAACTTGATGACGAATTTTACTAAATTAGACCGTATTTGCTGTAGAGACACACAATCTTAAAAACCCAAATATGTGATGTGTATTATATATGTATGTGTGTGTCTCTATATATATATATGTGTGTGTGTGTGTGTGTGTGTGTGTGTGTGTGTATAAACAGTCGGATTAGTGTATAAGTGAGAAGAAAAGCATCATTTGTCTAACAAAAATATCTCCACATGAGGATTTCTTTCAAAAAAAAAATTGTTAGGGTAGTTGGTCATAATGAGAAAGGAGAAAACAGTGAACTGGAAGGGGATTTCTGAATTTTTTTTACAACCAATCACCTATCCAAAGAAACAAATATCTGTCAGCTGAATTTTAAGAAATTTTCTTACAAGCAAGCACAACCTTAGGCTCCAACATCCTCTTCCCACAATTTCCATTAGTCTTCCGTCTGCCACTTGTCACTTATCTTCTTTAACATTTTTCTTTTATTTATTTATTTTTTAATTACTCAACTAGAGTTTGTTTAATAGTGGTCAAATTTAAATATATTAAAAAAAACCAAAATAATAATACTACCAAAACTTGACCGCAAAAAATAAACTGAGCAGGAATACTTGATTATTCGATCAATTCGAATCGGAATTGAGATTTTGATTTGATTTTCAGTTTTATATTTTCTAATTTCTAATCGGCACACTCCCTCTTCGATTTCTACTACCGTATCTTCAATTTTTTACCTTATTTTCTCACTCAAATATCCTTCAGATTAGCACTGCATACACAGACCACCACCACCACACGTTTCTGCACCAAATGCATCAAATTTCTTGCCTGCTGCCCAATCCACTTTTGCAGTGACTTTCCACTACTGGATGGTTGCCCCATCCACTTAAATGAGCATAGCTATACAAGGCAAGCATCTTTTGAAGAAATCCCTGTGGAAATGGAGTACATCTTGAGGGACATTTAGACATAATTGCAGAGAAGCAATTGAAGGACAACTTTGAATGAACTTTTAGGAACAATCCATCCCATTGTTCATATAAATGAAGACACACATGAAGTTGTGGATGTAACAACAGTTAAGGTACAGTGTGTATGCTCTAAAATGGGGAAGCTATTTCCTGTTAGCGTGTAGGGCAGCATATCTGTGAGTGAAAAAAGAATGAAATAGCAAGTATATTACTTGGCATCGTCACAGCAACTATTTGACAGGCAAGGTTTACAGACACCATAAATATTTCATATTTTCTGAGTATTCACAAGTGATTATTTGAGGTCAATATATCACAAACAAGAATTAGCTTCCCCATTCTCTAAATCCTAGACAAATTCCTTCCTTTTAACACAACAAAGCCAAAAAATGATCTTCCAACCTTTGACCAAACCTTTGACCACTTTGATCAGGCAGAAACACACCCCAAAAATCTGCTTCACATTGATACAGTTGAGATTAATGAAATCACATATTCAAAATGAACCTGAACAGGAAACACCAGAATTACTGACAAAATTATAATTATGCTTTTAAGCATCAGAACCCAACAAGCAGTACACAAGTTGCAAGAGATCTCTAACTATTTAATCACTCTCCAAAGAAAAAAGTAAAAAGAAATAAATATTAAACTAAAGAACAGAAAAATGGAAGAAAAAGACTCTAAGGCCGCTTGTAAATACAATAATATTTGACGACTCAAAACACGCCAGAGCAGATAATTATCCTTTCACCAGTTCCCACACAAAATGAAGCCAGTACAGTGTAGAAATCCAGTAGCCACATTCGACAGCTACTGTTGTTTGCACTCAGGAGGCCTCTCACCCTGCTGTCCATCACCAGCAGGTGCCCTTCCACTCTTCTACATATCACATCAAAAAATAATCAGGTTGCCACTACAAGAAAGAGAATTATGGAGATTGAATAATAAGTGGAATAGATATCACACCTTCCTCACAGTTGATGACTGCAAAATTGAAAACAACAAAACACATTCGGATCAGCGCCACGCAAGATTGAAAAGTGCAAAAAATGAATCCAAGTCACAGATGGTAAGAACATCATATAACCTTTTTCCTAGCCTTGCTTTCATCTTCATCCTCATCATCATCATCATCATCATCATCTTCCTCGTCTTCTTCCTCATCCTCATCCTCGTCCTCATCTTCATCATCTTCTTCATCAAGATCATCATCATCTTCAATATCGCCATACTCGTCCTGTGCAGCCTCTCCCGTGAACCATGATACTGCATGGGGAATAATTTTGTCCCGAATAGTTGACCTACACCAAACAATTTCACATTTTTTATGAGAGAATCACTTAGTAACATAACTAGACACCAAGGACGTTTCTATATTAAATCATGCAAAGCCAAAAAGGCACAATTAACACCCTTTAAAATATTAAGGATGCTATAATTTTATATCTCATCGAACCAAAAAATAAGAAATTACAAATTCCATTTGTTAAGTGATCACAAACAAACAGAAATACAAACAATGCTTGAACACGGAACCTTTTCTTCCAAGGGGATAAGAACAGAGGGAAGAACATAGAAACTAGATATGTTCTCATTCTTCTCATCCATCAAGTTGTGTGTTCTTTAATATATAACTTGAAAACAATCCTAATTCTTCCATTTTCCCATTTAATTATATATGTAATTATATTTGAAATAAGTACTTAATAGGGATAGTTGGCTGTAGAAGTAAGAAACTACGAATTCCAATCTTCAAACCTCTTGGGACACATTATAATGGTCATTGCAATTACCTATTAAAAATATTTATAACATTGGTTATTCAGCTCTCCAATTTTCTCATCTGCACATTTATCTACAAATGTGCGTCAACGCTTTATTATTATTATTATAGTACAAAAATGAAAATTGACACTGAGTATCGACTCACCCGATGTCATAATCTTGTTCCATCAGATTTTGGAGTTCTTCAGCCTGTCAAAAAACAGAGAATTATTAATAATTGATAACAAAATGGTAGAAAGTAGCATCATAAACAAAACACCCCATTCTTACAGCATCTTCATCAATATCATCATCCTCCTCAGGAACTTGGGGTGGACTAAAGAAGTTGAAGAAACTTTCACATTGTTCAGTTTTGGTTATTGGCTTGGCATTTTTGGATCCTTTCTTCGGCTTCTTTTTCAGAATCTTTTGTGTCAAACATTTTCCTGGATACCATTCAATCTCCGTCCTACAAAGTAAGCATCATAGTTGATGAAAAATGAAGAGAAGTTTGCAGTAATCACTTTCAAACATGTGCTGCAACAACTGTGGTATATGAAATAAATTACCCAATCGCTTTCTCCAAAATAGGCTCATCTTCATCAATCATGTGATAAGTTTTCGTCAGAACAGAGTTTTTGAAGAATGGATTAGTGTCAAAATAAAATTCAAGCTTGAAGCCTTTTGGATTGTCAACTCTGGACCACTTAATGTCTTTAAGGAATTTGAGAGCCCCTTCATCACGCTCAGAAATCTGGCTCCAATTAAAAACAAATAATAAGATAAGATAACTGGAGAGAAAATAGCATAATAGCAAAGGAAAAATAAATTTTTAAACGAACCTCTTCAGCAAGTACTTCATTGTTCTTCATTGCAGTAAGCCAGAAATCAGGAACTCCCTTCTCTGCAAAAGTTTTAAGTTTGAGCATAGAGTTCCATCATTAAATATGAAACCATAAATAGATATCAAAACATACCCTCGTCATCTTTGTCTGCCTGCTTTGTTGGCTCTGCAACAGTTGCAGCCCCTTCAACTTCAACGCCGCCATTTACAATTTCATATCTCTGCACATGTTTAACATTGATGAATTATTGAAACATAAACAAGGGTAGGCTCAGTTTAAAAAGACACACAAGCAATCAAATGCATAAGTATCACACCTTTGAATAAAGAGGCTGATACAACTTTTGGTATTTAGCTTCAAGTGCTGCTCTCTCCTCAAAAAATTTTGCCTCCAAATCATCATGTTGAGACTGTAAAAATTAAAAAACACTCAAATTTAACAGAAATCCAATTCAACAACCACATCAGCAAGCAAATATAAGAAAGAAATAAATCTAAAGCATCAACTGAGCAAACATGAAAATACAACTTGAAACAATAGTTAGTGAGTATCTACTTTCAGGTTGTATCATTACAGAAACATAATCCCATCTCAAATTGACATCAATCAATAAGAAGAGAATGGACTTCAGGAAAAAACGAACAAATAAACCAATCTACGCATCAACAATTGGCAGCTATTAACAAAGTAAGCAAACAGTTATAGACTATTGCACCGCAAGTTCTTTTTCACAAAAACAAGAAGTGGCTCGTCATTGGCAATTACATGAATAGACACGACAACAAACATGCACAAAAATATGCATAATACTTCCATCTCAGAACCAATTAATCAAACACTCTGTAATTACAAATAAACTTGTACAATTCCTACTTATCCCCTAAAAACCACATTCATTCACAACAAATAACAGCAGAAACCCCAAGCACCAGATAAAATTCCTAGCTCATGCTTAAAAGAAAAGAGATATCATAAAGCTAATTGCGAAAACATGCCTGTATTTCCCTTAGCGCGTCAACCCGTTTCCTGACATTGGGGGACAGATTCTCTAATACATCCGAGTGCTTACCAGCAAGATCCTGAAGTTTATTCTGCAAACAAAAGATAATGTTCAAAAAAAAAAAAACACACACACACACACACACACACACATCTCATTATCCGAGCCACACCAACCAACCCATACACTCCCTCCAAATAACCAAAATACACAGACAAAACACTACTAACTACAATTATAGAGTGAAAGAAAAAGGAAACGAACTAACCTTGAGAGCATTAACAAGGTCAGCTCTATCCTCTGCGTTCAACGCTACACACACATAAGCATCAATTAAACCCAAATCAAAATTAGAAACTAAATCAATTTAAGTGCGAGTTAGGGTTTGGGGATACGGCTTTAACTGACCAGAGCCGAGATCAGCGACGTTGAAGCCGTCCTTGTTGTTGCTGCCCATTCTCGTGAGGGCCGCCGAACAAAATCCTAATAGAGAAGCAAAAACCCTAGAAACGAAGAAGAGTAGGTGATAGAGCTGTGTATGAGAGTGAGGGAGGGGGAAAAAATTGAAAAGAAAAGGAGGAGAGACAAATGCCCCAAGACCTAGCATTTGGACGCTATTTATAATAGGCTGTCTAAGACCGTGTTTGATATCTCACGGTTATGTTTGGTTTTGTTAACGAGGGTTTTGACGAAATATATAAGTCAATGTGTGCGATATATTTAGTTTTATTTTGAAAATGATTGATTCGATGTATATTTGTTAAAAAATTGTATTTAATTTTATTTTTTGAAAGATGCTTTATAGTATAGATATTATGTTTGATAGAATTGTATCTTAATAAATAGTGTCACAACCTCATTTCATATTATTGTATGTTATTTTTATATAATGTGAAAATTGGATAATATATATTTATAATAATGTAATGATTGGAGGATGTAAATTAATATAATTTTTATTGATTTTATGATTTGAATATATATAAAAATATATATAATAATTGAAATATATATACATAGAAATATGTAGTAATGATTAGGATATTTTGAAAATATTTAAAAAAATAAATTTTATTTCTGAAAAATAAAAATATTCCCCATAAAAAAAAAACACAAACAAAAAACAGAGCCCATCTTTTTTGGGTTATTCATTTTTGTGCACCGCACTCTTGGAGGTTCCCGGTTCTGGCGCATTTTTCGGATTCGGACAGTAAATTACTTTGGCCTTTTTTTTTTTCCTTTGGCCTTTTTTGGGAAAAAAAAAAAACAAAGGAAAAAAAGAAAAAAAATGGAATTTGTTACCTTTATCGTCTGAATACTACCCATTCTGCTCACAAATGAATGTGTTGACGTCTTGACGAGTCAACTTGACTATTTTCCTAGTCATAGTATATATTATTACTTAAAAGATTTTATAAGATGAAAATAATCAAAGTTGATTATCAATTCCAAATATGGAGACTTTAACTAGTTCTTTTGTTTTCTTAAACCTTAAAATAGGCATTTACCAACATAAAAATAAAAAGCTCTAAACTGTTTTAAAATTTCCTACCCCCTATATTTATTTAAAATGATTTTGAACAACAATTCATTCGGACACATTTATGTGTTTGTCTCGTGATTCTTTTGATAGCAATAAATATTTTTCATTAATAATTTGTTCACCCCAAAATATTATAATATAACGATAATCGAAATATTATATTTGATGGACAACACATTAAATATGTAGATTATAAACGAATATCTTATTTATTACAAAATAGATATTTGTCCATCGTTTAAGCATTCATTATAAAATTATATATGGATATCATGTATGTAAAAATCAAGTCACAAATTGCACAGTAGATTATTGCTCATTAACAATGTCCCAAAGTTCTCTTCCTCATTTTGCCTTCTAATAATATAATTATGGGATTTATATTTTATAAGCTGGTCTGGCACCTACAAGTTTTTATTTTTATTATTTTTTTGTCAGAATAATCTAAAATTATTTATTTTTTAGTGAAAGATTATATGTTATTGCATTAGGAATATCAACATTCAACAATTAATTGATGGGATTCAAACGCAATATATATTTAAAACTACTTGACGAGGCTTGTCATCAAAAGATTCTATTTACTTCATTAATGCATCTAGTTAGGAGATTTTTTTTTTCACTCCTTAGAATTTTTTAAATTAATATATGGTTACTGATTTATGCCAAACTTTCTATAATCTAGCCAATTTCTCAATTAGAAAAAAAAAAAGAAAAAAAAACCTTTAGATTGACATTTTACTAACTAGAAATAAAATAAAACCCCTAATTGTTTTATTAGTATTTTATCATAGCGGATACTTAAAAAGACAATATAAGATAATTTATTTATAAACACTTTATATCTATTATTTAATTAATTATGAATTTGAATTATTTAAAAGAGAGTTGAAATTAATTAGTATTTTTTTATTTTAAAAAAAATCAAATACTTCTTTATTTAGGATAAATTTAAACAACAATTAATGCGATATTATTTATAGCAATAAAGTATTTTTCATTGGTCATTTTTCAGCTCAAAAAATTGTCACAGTACTTTCATATAATATCAAGTCACAAATTGTCATTTTCACATCTTGGATTTGACTGTTGATTCTCAAAGTTATCTTCCTCGTGTTGCCTTCTAATAATGGTATTTTAGTGTTCCCGGTAGTCTGACATCCATAATTTTCTTTCTTGTTTTTTTTTCTTTTCAATACGTAGACTTGAAAATTACTTTTAGTTGGAAGTTTGGAACCACAATGTGGAGAAAAATGAAGGAGACTTCTAATATTTGGATTTACTTTTAAGAGCTTTGACAGAGGAATTAAAGAATTAATTAAGAGGAATGGATAACCTAAAAATTAATAAAGAGAAATAGGTAAAATAGTTTGACAGAGAGTATTCAGTTGAAATAGAGGAAACAAGAGTAAAACCCACACCGGCCTTAACCCCCTCAGTATCAATGTTTTTAAAATCGGCCAAATTCAATAATTAATTAGTTATTGAATTATTGGTTCGATTAATTAGCTCACTGGAAAAAAATTGACTAACACTATTATATATATAGTTAGATATTTATATATATAGTATTTGTTATGAATTGTCAAAGTTATTTTCACGTGGTATTGCAGTATTTTGTTATAGTGAAGCAGTTGTCGCAGTTGCGGTGTCCGGAGATGTAGATAAAAGTTGGCCGAACTCCATTATCAAATCTGGTGTGCTATTTCTTTTTTGTCTTTTAATTTCGCATTTAGTATTGTGGTATTCTTATTATTAGTTGTTAGTATTCAATATTTACTTATTTTGGAGTATTTAGTCCGCTATGCATAGTACTTTTAATAATAGGTTCTGTCTAAGGATATTGGATTTTAAGTGGAACCGTTGTGACCCTCCAACCTTTCTTGGGAGCTTGCTATAATTAGTACTATTTGTTGTGTATTTTATACTCGTTATACCCCCAACAAGTGGTATCAGAGCCGAAGGTTCGGCCTAGGCTCATTTATTTTGATTGTAATATTGAATACTATTATTTGAGTTCGAAATGACTACTGAATCTTCCACAACCGGAGCATCAACCTCCTCGTCCATATCAGGAAGGATGGTAATGTCCAATGTTAGATTTTTGGTGGAGATATTTGATGGTGCGGGTCATTTCGGCATGTGGCAAGGCGAGGTGCTGGATTGTCTATTTCAATAAGGTTTAGACATCGCTATTGAAGAAAAGAAATCAGATGATGTTGAAGAAAAAAAGTGGAAAACCATTAACCGTTTGGCATGTGGAACAATTCGATCGTACTTGTCCAAAGAGCAGAAATATGCATTAAAAAATGAGAATTCTGCTTACACATTGTGGAAGGCTTTGGAGGACAAATTTTTGAAAAAGAGTGGTCAGAATAAACTTCTCATGAAGAAGCGATTGTTTCGGTTTGAGTACCGCCCAGGTACATTTATGAATGATCATATTACTGCCTTTAATCAATTGGTTGTAGATTTATTTAATTTGGATGTAACCTTTAGTGATGAGAATTTGACTTTGATGTTGTTATCATCCCTTCTTGATGAATTTGAACATTTAGAAACTACTTTACTTCATGGGAATGATGATGTATCTCTTGTTATAGTTTGTGCTGCTTTGTATAGTTATGAATTAAGAAAAAAAAATAAAAAAGAAAACAGGCACATAGCAGCAGAAGATGAAGCATTGGTAGCAAGAAGACGATCGCAAAGCCAAAAGAAGGGAAGAAGTTGGAGATCCCGTTCAAAATCCAGACCTGCCAAAGATGAGTGTGCTTTCTGCCATGAGAAAGGACACTGGAAGAAAGACCGTCCCAAATTGAAAAAGAAAGAAAAAGCTACTCAAGATGTATGTGTAGTTGAAGGTGAAAGTGAAGATTCAAATTTTTCACTGGTAGTATTGCGTTCAACATCCCATTCAAACGAATGAATTTTGGATTCTGGATGCACCTATCATATGTCTCCCGTAAGGGAGTGGTTCTTCGATTTTCAGAAGATCAATGGAGGAGTTGTTTACATGGGCAATGACAATACCTGTAAGACAACTGGGATAGGTTCAATTCGGTTGAAAAATCATGATGGATTGACCATAGTTCTGACGGATGTTCGGTACGTGCTGGATTTGAAGAAGAATCTCATCTCCTTGGGAGCTTTGGAGTCCAAAGATTTAGTTGTGACTATGCGATATGGAGTTTTGAAAGCTATTTCCGACGAACTGGTGGTGATAAAAGGTATCAGAAGAAATAATTTATATTACTACCAAGGTAGTACAATTATTGGGACAGCATCAGCAGCTACTTCAAACAATGACAAAAATTTTGAAGCAACCAGGCTTTGGCATATGCGCTTGGGACATGCCGGTGAAAAATCCTTGCAAACTCTGGCGAAGCAAGGATTATTGAAAGGTGCAAAGGTATGCAAACTTGATTTTTGTGAACACTGTGTTCTAGGAAAGCAAAAAAGAGTGGAGTTTGACACTACTATCCATAATACAAAAGGTATTTTGGATTATGTTCACTCAAATGTTTGGGACCTTCCAAGACACTATCTTTGGGAGGAAAATATTATTTTGTCACTTTCATTGATGATTTTTCCAGACGAGTTTGGGTGATACTATGAAAACTAAGGATGAAGTGCTTGGAATTTTCCTTAAGTGGAAAACACAGATTGAGAATCAGTCCAGAAGAAAGATCAAAGTTCTCAGAACAGATAATGGTGGAGAATACACAAGCGATCCCTTTCAAAATATTTGTCATAAGTATGGCATTGTTCAACACTTCACAGTCAGGAGGACACCACAACAAAATGGGGTGGCAGAACGCATGAATCGGACCTTGGTGGAGAAAGTTCGATGTATGTTGTCCAATGCTGGGTTGGCAGACAATACTGGGCTGAGGCTGTGACATATGCGCAACATATCATAAATTGATTACCATCATCCGCAATAGGTGGTAAAACACCTTTAGAGGTATGGTCTGAAAAGCCTGTTGCTGACTATGATTCCTTACATGTTTTTGGTTCTCTTGCTTACTATCATGTGAAGGAATCAAAATTAGAATCGAGAGCAAAAAAGGCATTATTCATGGGAATTATCTATGAGTAAAGGGATACCGACTTTGGTGTCTCGAGTCAAATAAAGTATTGTTTAGCAGAGATGTTACATTTGATGAACTTGCCATGTTGAAGAAAGTAACACGTGAAAAGACCGACAATGCTCCGTAACATGTGGAGCATACACCAAAGCAGGTGGAGGTAGAAGGAATGTCAAAATTTCCAGCTAAGTGTGACAATCCAGTAACAGAGGATTTGTCAGATGAAGAAGAAGTTCAGACCCAAGAATCGTTGGAGCAACCTGAACCAATTGCAATGAGAAGGCCTAGACGTAAAACTCACAAACTTGCTCGATTTGCAGATATGGTGGCTTATGCACTTCCAGTTGTAGATGATGATATTTTGTCCACTTTTCGAGATGTAGTTCGAAGTTCAGAAGTGAGAAGTGGAAAGGTGCTATGGAGGAAGAGATGCAATCTCTTCAGAAGAACAAGACTTGGAAGATGACGCAACTACCAAAAAGCAAGAAAACAATTGGATGTAAATTGGTATTTGCAAAGAAAGAAGGATTTCCTGACAAGAATGATGTGCGCTACAAGGCAAGATTGGTAGCTAAAGGCTACACTCAGAAGGAAAGAATTGATTATAATGAGGTATTTTCTCCAATTGTTAAACATTCTTCCATTAGAATTTTGTTGGCCTTAGCAGCGCAGTTGAATTTGGAGCTAGCTCAACTTGATATGAAGACGATGTTCTTGCATAGTAATTTAGAAGAGGAAATCTACATGATTCAGCCAGAAGGATTTAAAGTTTGTGGGAAAGAAAATTGAGTTTGCAAGCTGAACAAATCATTGTATGGATTGAAATAATCTCCGAGGTAATGGTACAAATGATTTGATAAGTTTATGATGAGGCAGAAGTACACCCGAAGCAAATATGATCATTATGTATATTTATGCAAGTTACAAGATGGACCTTTCATTTACTTACTTTTGTATGTTGATGATATGTTGATTGCATCACAGAGCCAAATGAAGATTGACAAATTGAAGGCTCAATTGAATCAAGAGTTTGAAATGAAAGATCTAGGGATAGTCAAGAAAATTCTCGGAATAGAGATAAGTAGGGACAGAATGAGAGGCAAGCTTTGTTTGACTCAGTAGCAATATTTGAAGAAGGTACTACAACGTTTTGGTATGACAGAGAGCTTAAAACTTGTAAGTACACCACTTGCTCCTCATTTGAAGATTAGTGCCCAATTATCGCCGAAGAATGATGAAGAACGAGAATACTGTTAGAGTAGGATGCCCAACGCCCCAATTAGATTGGGTGTATTATACTCTTTTGCTTTTGTAAATACAATCTTATTGGAAATCATATTAATAAAAAGGCATTTTCTTTATCTTATGTCTTGCATTTTTTTATTTCTGCACATTAGATAAAGTCCTTAGACCAAATTTAGCTACGGGGCATGGTCGCGCATATGATGGCGATCATTGAACATGCCTCTAAGGCTTTGGTTTTAAATAAGTTCCGAGTCGAGAGTTTTTTTAGATGGGACATCAAATAGCTCAGTAAAACTCGTACATATAATGCATGCTCGTGAGACGAGGATGTCACATTCCATTGGCATTAGCGTAGAGACGTAAGTGCATATATGTGGGTGCTTGTTAGGGAATAAGTACACCGAATATGGCCCGCAAGAAATTCTAAGTTGGAGGCTTTGCCCGTCGAAATAAGAATTTCTGTGTTGCGATAGTACACGACTAGTCCTTAGACTTGAGGCACGATGGTAGCCTTGTGTGCATCCTACAGCACTTTGATATATCTTCTGATTGCTTGACAATCACAAAGGGGGTATGTTGGGTGTTGCACTGGTGTGCATGGAGGTATGTCAGTGGCCAACATAGAATTCGACACTTGTTTTTTTTAAACAATGGAATCTCCTGTGTTTTCATAGTTCGTGATTCAAAAACCTTGGCCAAGGCAGAATGAATTATGATTCATCAAGAATCATTCGAACTTGAAATGGGATCACAACAATTGAATCATTTAGGGTTTCGACTTATAATCCATGCCTTAGATTCAATCAGGAGATTAGCTGTCGAAAGGACCGTACGTGTATGGTACTCGCAACTAAAATAGGTTTACTCGCTATTTCACCTAAGACTAGTTTGCCATGATTACTTGCTAGGTGTTTTCATGGATAGTGAGGTTCTTGGAATTAAGGAGTTGATTCCAAGCGGATTAATTAATTGGATTAATTATTATTCATAAGTTGCAATTGTTGCAAACCCACTACTAGCTTAGTAGTGAACTTAGAGGGTCACACATCTTTATGAAAAGTAACATTTTTAATTTTAGATTTTATCCAATGGTTGGAAATTAATTAATTAATACTGATCAATTAATTAATTAAGGGTTCTATTTAATTTAATAGTTAAATTAAATTATTCAATTAAGTAATTGGATTATTTAATTGGACCTAATTTGATTAGGAAGCCCAATTGGAGTAAATTAAATTAATCAATTGGATTGATTAAATTGGGATTGAATCAATTGAATTGATTTGGGGATTTTTGAGTCCAAGCCCAAAATAAATGTGGATCACTTAAGAAGCCCACTAAAGTATGAAGAGAATAAATTAAATAAATATGATTTATTTAATTAACATATTTATAGATAAATTAATATAGTGACCAATTTTATAGGATAAAATAGGCCACTAAGATTTAATTTATGTATAAATATAATTATAGTATATATATATGATATATATCTATCTTGATATTATTTGAAGAGTTCAAATTAATATCAACAATGTATGTAGACAATTTTGATGATTAATGTAGTCTCAAATTAGTCCACATACAATAGAAGAGTGAAAAAAGAAGAGTTCTTGAAAGATTTGGAATCCTTCCAAGATAAGGTTTTGAAGTAGTTCAAAATAGAAAAACTTTCCAAGAGTTGGAAAAGGATTAAAATTTTCAACCCTATATATATGAGGGATGAAAATTACATAATTCAATTCAAAAATTTGAGCAAAAATATTTTGTTTAAAGTCTTCTATTTTTACTCTTCAAGAAAAGAAAAGAAAGAAAAAAAAAAGAAAATCAGTTTCTTGTTATTTTCTTCATATTATTGTTTCAAGAACTTAAAGAATCAATCTTTATTGTTCTTGAAAATATACTCCGGTTCTAGATTAGTAAACAATTAAAAGGATACTAGCGAATCCTTTTGATTGGTGTTGCTTTTCGTATCGTGGACCTCATAGAGGGGAGACACTTGGATCCCTGCGAGTTCTGATAGTCCAGGATAAGCAATTGATTGTTTCATTCCCTACAACAACCGGAGTGCACGAAAGGTATAATCCGATTTTATATTTATTTATATATTCACTTGAATAAGCGCGATCGTTAAAATCACTTTCGAATCAAAGGGGTTAAATTTATGTTTGATAAAAATTTTAATTTTCCGTTGCGTATACCCCTGCAATTATAGCGAACCCAACAGTGGTATCAGAGCCACGGTTTCGCTTATTTAGTGAATTTCGGATTTATGAATACATGTTTTTAAATTGTTTAAATTCATGTTAATTATGTAAAATTTGATTTTGCATATTTTAGAAATTTTTAATTGGAATAATTTTAATTGCTTATTTAAATTGTTTAAATATAAAAAAAAAAAAAAATTCGCCGGCGTCGGGTGTCAGACACCCGACGGCTGCACGGGCAGGCATCCGACAGCGGGTGCCGGCGCACCACTGGCGCCCGACAGCTGGGCTCCCGTCACCCGGCTCTGGGCGCCCGACGCCCGACTGCGCGCCCGACGGGCAGCAGTGGTGCTGCTCGTCGTGTCGTTCCGGGTCCGTTTTTTTTATTTTTTATTTTTTATTTTCTGGAATATTAAAATTAAATGTTAATTTTAATTTTTTCTAAAAAATTGTTTTTCAAGCAATTAAAAATTATACCAAGTTAAAAGAAAAATTGCGTTTAACAATTTGGTAAATTTACATATTTTGATAATTACATATGATGTTAATTATGAGCATGTATGGGATGATCATGAGCCATTGGACCAATGTGATTGAGTTTATTTAATATTTTTGGGTTTTAAAATGGGGCCTGCAAGCCTCTTATTTCATTTATGTAAGTTATTTTATTTTCTGTAAAGAGAGTAGAATAGAAGGTAAGGTTTTTCTTTTTCTTTGGAAGACGAAGGAGAATAAAAAAGAAGGCCCATGATTGTATGGGATACAATTATGTAATAGAATATGTTCTATTCCATTTTATTACCCTTAGACTGACCTTAGGTCCATTTTTGGCTCAAATGGACCGCATAGGACTGGTTCATGATCATCCATTTATTTAAGTATGTATTAGATGCATGCTTAGGATTTTATTTAATGCTTTTATGCTTGTGGAATGATATTTAATCCCAAGTCGACAGTTGCTTTGTTTGAGTATATGGCGGTCATTGAAGCTGTAAAGGAAGCAATTTAGTTTCAAAGTTTGCTTGAAGACTTGGGAGTTGGTCAGAAGCACATTATAGTGCATTGTGACAGTCAGAGCGCTATTCACTTAGCGAAAAATCAAGTCCTGCAAGAACGAAGCACATTGATATTCACTATCATTTTGTTCGGGAGATTCTAGAAGAAGGAAAAATTTTACTTCATAAGATTCATACTACGGAAAATCCTGCAGATATGATGACCAAGGTTGCGGCAGCAGTCAAGTTTAAATATTGTTTAGACTTGACCAATATTCTGCACATTTGATATGGCGTCAAAAAGGCGCATTTGGAGACACTGCAAAAGACTACTTCATTTTGCTCAGAAAATAAGAAATTTGAATTTCGAGTGAGATTTGAAAATGCGCAAAGGTGGAGATTTGTTAGTTTTTTGCTTATTTCCATCCCACATTGGTTGTATACCAAATGTATTTGATTACTTAGTCTACAAATAGGCCATTAAACCTTGTTTTGAAAACACACCGAAATATTCTCTTTTCTCTATATTTGTGAAATTCTTTTAATTAGGAAATCCTAAGTTGTGAGTAATTTTACCCAAGTTGTAATTTGTTCGAGAGATTAGTGAAGCAGTTGTCGCAGTTGTGGTGCCCAGAGACGTAGGCAAAAGTTGACTGAACTCCATTATCAAATCTGGTATGCTCTTTTTTTTTTATCTTTTAATTTCGCATTTAGTATTCCGGTATTCTTATTATTAGTTGTTAGTATTCAATATTTACTTATTTTGGGGTATTTAGTCCGCTATACATAGTACTTTTAATAGTAGGTTTTGTTTAAGGAGAGAGAGTTTTAAGTGGGACTGTTGTGACCCTCCAGCCTTTCCTGGAAGCTTGCTATAATTAGTACTATTTGTTGTGTATTTTATATTCGCGATACCCCAACAACCATTGGAGCATGTTAATGAAAAATTTCTTGAGATCAAAAGAGTATTGACAGGTCGTTGATTCTGGAGTAGCAGAACCAACAATTGGTGTCATGTTGATGGACCTATAGAAAGCTAAATTTGATGCAATGAAGTTGAAGGATCTCAAGGCCAAAAATTATTTTTCCAAGCCACTGACAGATCAATCTTGCAAACTATTCTTTATAAAGATATTTCCAAGCAAATTTGGGACTATATGGAGAAGAAATATGCTAGGAATGCGAAGGTGAAACATGCACAACTCCAGGCACTTCGCACTGAGTTTGAGATATTACAAATGAAAGTCGGGGAGTTAGTTTCAAAATTTTTCTCAAGAATAATAGCAGTTGCAAATAAGATGCGGCTTAATGGTGACAAGATGTATGATGTGACGATTGTTGAGAAAATTCTTCAATAAATGATGCCGAAATTCAATTATATTGTTTATGCCATTAAAGAATCAGAAGACGTTGATTCTCTTTCAATTGATGAATTACAAAGTTCATTGCAAGTTCATGAACAAAAAATGAACCAGCAAGGAGCAAGCTTTGCAAGTCTTAACCAGCAATCATTTTTCAACACCAAGCAAAGAAGATCAGGGAAAAATGAGGAGGCAAGGGAAACAAAACTCGTAGGTATCCACATCAACAATCAAAAACCAATGAAGCTCATTATTCTCAGGGAGAAGAAGAGGTCGTGATGGTAACCACTCAACAAATTATAAGCCAAAGTCAACAGACAAATCAAAAATTGAGTGTTATAGGTGTCACAGGTACGACCATTATAACTCTGAATGTCGTGATAATTTAAATAAGAATCATGGAGAAAGATCTAATTTTATAGAAAAATGAAGAAAAATATATTTTCTCATGGTATGTCACGCAAATGAGGAAACTCACCAGAACATGTAGCATTTAGATACTGGCTGTAGTAATTACATGAGTGGAAATAAGTTTGCATTCTCTCATTTGGATGAATCTTATCACGATATAGTGAAGTTTAGGGATAATTCAATAGTCTCAGTTATGGGCAAAGGAAAGGTGAAAATCCAAGCCAAGGGGGTTTCCATATAGACTATTTATAATATTCATTTTATTTCAGAATTAAAGACCAATCTACTTAGTGTGGGCCAGCTGTAAGAGAAGTTCTCCATAAAAAATGGGATTTGCCACATTCTAGATGAGAAATTGGGCTTGATAGCTCAAGTGAGTATGACAAAGAATTGGATGTTTCCACTTTCTCTCCATAACACTAATCATACATGCTTCTCGAAAAAGTTGAAAAATGTGGCTTGGATTTGGCATTTCCAATATGGGCATCTTAACTTTGGTGGTTTGAAGACTTTATAACAAAAATAAATGGTAGCAGGTCTTCCACTATTTAACATCCCCTCAGATGTTTGTGAAGATTTTGTTGTTAGAAAACAACATCGTGAACCCTTTCCAAAAGAAAAATCATGGAGAGCAAAGAAAGTGTTAGAGCTAGTACATTCCGACCTTTGTGGATAAATCCATCTTCTAATGGAGGTAAAAGATACATAATTACATTCATTAATGATTTTAGTTGGAAGATGTGGGCTTATTTTTTATAAGAAAAATTAGAAACTTTTGTAGCCTTTAAAAACTACAAAGCGCTAGTTGAAAAAGAGATTGGCAACCCAATAAAAGTTCTTCGGACTGATTGTGGTGGAGAATATAACTCATAAGAATTTGTAAATTTTTGTGAGACTCATGGCATCAAGAAGCAACTTACAGCAACCTATACGCCGAGAAAAAAAATCACACTATTATGAATATGGTGCGAAGTCTCTTGATAAAAAACAACATTCCAAAGAATTTATGGCTCGAAACAGTCAATTGGAGCATTCACATTTTGATGAGAAGCCTTACACTTGCTATACAAAATATGACAATGGAGGAAGCATGGAGCGAACAAAGACCGG
This sequence comes from Paulownia fortunei, assembly GCA_019321725.1. Lineage (NCBI taxonomy): Eukaryota > Viridiplantae > Streptophyta > Magnoliopsida > Lamiales > Paulowniaceae > Paulownia > Paulownia fortunei. The sequence continues at coordinate 3,067,430 of CM033105.1, read as the reverse complement.
AGGTGGATCATTTCAGAATTTTTGGATGTATTGCATATGCCCACATCCCAAACCAAAAGAGAAAAAAGCTCAATGACAAATGAGTGAAATGTATTTTCCTTGGTGTTAGTGATCAATCAAAAGCTTATAAACTTTACAATCCTAACACTAAGAAAATTATTATTGCATCAAACTTGGCCATGGAATGAAAATAATGTTAAACAACACATTCCAACAAAAATTGATGGTGAAAATAAAATGGAAACATAACAACCTCAACAACAAGAAGTTCCAGTAGCTACAGAACCTCATAGTCATATAAATACAGCTCCTATAGCCTCTAAAAGTTCACCAGTAGCAACACAAATTGATGAACAGTTTAATGCTACAATAAATTCACGTTCTCAGTATGATAGTAGAAGGTCAGTATAGATGTCAGACTATGGAGTAACATGAATTAATTATTTTGAGGATCCACTTACCCATTTTGCCCTTTTTTTTTATTGTGATCCAGTAAACTTTGAAGAGGCTGTCAAATAGTCAAAGTGGCAAAAGGCTATGAGTACCAAAATTGCAGCCATTGAAAGAAATAATAATTAGGAATTGATAGAGCTTCCAAAAGGGCAAAAGACTATTGGCATCAAGTGGGTATACAAGCCAAAACTGAAAGAAAATGGTGAAGTTGACAAGTATAAGGTGTGTTTGGTGGCTAAGGGATATAAGCAGAAGTTTGACATTGATTACAAATAAGTTTTCTCTCCGTTGCAAAGCATGATACAATTAGATTGGTGATTGCGTTAGCTGCTCAAAGTTCATGGCCTATCTACCAACTAGATGTGAAGTTAGCATTTTTACATGGAGATTTGCAAGAGTAGGTATTTATTAATCAACCTCTTGGGTATGTGAAAGTTGGTAGTGAGCATAAAGTTTATAAACTAAAAAAAGCTCTATATAGACTAAAACAAGCATCAAAAGCTTGGTATAGTTGTATAAATGTTTATTTTTTGAAGGAAGGTTTTCAAAAATGTCCATATAAGCACACTCTTTACACAAAAATTGAAGACGGAAGAAATAGAGGTGGGCATTCGGATTCAGGTTTTCGAGTCCCGACCCAATCGAGTTTGTTTTTTTGGAAAAAAAAAGGTATCAAGTAACCAATATCCAATTAAGAGAAATTAGGTCGGTTTTTAGGTAGAAATATTTCTAACCGAAAACCCGATTGGGTACTCCAAATTTTTTTAAAAAAAATGTAAAATAGGTAGAAAAAGGGTTAGGGGGCAGCCGGGCAGGGGGTTATAGGGTTTTATCTTTATTTACAAAATTGCATTTCTGTCTCCCTCATTTTCCTCTCTTTCCAATCTTTATTCTCATTCTCTTCACTCTTTACTTCTTCTTTTTTACACTTAAATCTTCACCCTCACACGGTCACACAACAAATCCTTCACCCACTCTGACTCTAAACTCTACTTGGTAAAGGTATGTTCTACCATTTATTTTTCTCTTTATTGTGTTTGTGCCTTTGTCTCCTTTTCTATATATGTGTAAATTGTAATACTGTAATGTGTATTATTTGAATGTGGAGTTGTGGATTTTGATTGTATACTTGTATAGTTGTATTTAGGATTAAGGAGTTCAATTGTTGAAACACTTTTATTTAATGATTTATTATTTTATATTTTTTTTAAAAAAGAGTAGAATGCTTCTATTATCAATTTTTTGAATCAGAATGTTAAAATATATGGATTAAATTTTCAAGTGTTTTTTAGATTGGATTTTGCAGTACTATGAATTAATTTCACCAATTTGGGCACCCAAGTAATTGATGAGGAAGAATGACCTTCTATTTTAAGCACGTGCTAAATTTAATTTTGATGTACGTCAGGGTTGATTATGCCTAGAAAAGTTGATTTGAAGGATTATTATTTGACTTTATGCAATTCTATCTATTTAGACATGTATCTTTATATTAGCATTTATTAGATATTATTTCTGTTACTTTAGAAAATATATTGAAACAATATTTTTTTCCTTTTTTTGTTTCATTTTTTTTTTGTTTACTAACTAAGAGTCTAAGATAAAATTAGCAAAGGGCAGAAAAACAAGCAGAACTCAAATGTCTAATAAATTGACTACTTTCTATTTTGTTTGATTCTGAAATAGAATAAATTATGTATAAGCTCCTTTCTACTAAACTAAGTTAATCATTGTATAAACCCCTTCTACTAAGTATCAAACAATGATTTATTTTATGGTATACACATAATACAATGCGTATACATTGTATAAACTAGCAGACTATTTAGAGGGTTTACCTAACAATAATGTTCTTCTACTATACACATAATAAATGATTAACATGATAATCATTGTATTTTGCATTATATTCTATTTGAATTATATTTTTATTTTATTTTTTATTATCTTCTTTCTTTCTATTGATTTTGTGATTCTTGAATCTGGTAGATGTATATATCCAAAAAAATTGGGGGAAAGGTAATCCTAGAGAGGAGGTTAGTAATATTGCTAGTGGAAAGGACATGACATAATTTGATTCTTTAGATTTTGATAATTTTATATCTTAATCTAAAAAAAAAAAAAGAAAATAGGTTTTATCTAAGTCACAATATTGGAATGATTTTGAAAAATTTATATATGACATTGAGAATATGCAAAAGGTAGATGTAAATATTGTGGCAGAGAATAAAGATCAATCTAAAGGCACATGGGACTAGACTACTTAGAAACCACTATGAATCTTGCAAGAAAAGAACCTTATGAAGTTGCAACTAGTCAAACTCGAATTTGATTTCAGCCATCTTGGGTAGGTGATAAGGAAACACCTCTTATTTTATGAAGATTTGATCAAATTAAAATAAAAGAGATATTGAGTTATTGATTAGTTGTTGATGAGCTTTCTTTTAAAATAGTTGAGAATTGAGGTTTTAGACACTTTTTGTCGGTTACATGTCCTATGTTTATGATTCATCACGAAGGACTATAACCAGAGACATTTATAATTTATATATAGATGAAAAGAATAAACTGAAGACTTTTATACGAAACCACTCTCAAAGTTTGTATTACTACTGATACATGTATATCAATTCAAAAAGTTAACTACATGTATCTCACTATACATTTCATTAATGATGATTGGAGTTTGCACATAAGAGTGAGGAAATGGGTAAATAGGTGGAAAAATATTTACTTGATTGGGGTATTGATAGAATTTTCACTATTATAATTGATAATGCTTATTCAAATGATGGTGCAATTGTATACTTGATGAAAAAATTTGATCATTGAGGTGCAAATCTTTTGGGTGGGAAGTATGTGTACATGAGGTGCATTGCACATATTGTCAATCTCATTGTGCAAGATGGTATAAAGAACAAGGATGAGCATTTGGCTATCTATCGCATTAGAGGAGTCGAAAGGTATCTTAAAAGCTCTCCAACTAGGTACAAAAAATTTCTAGAATGTGTTGAGATTGAAAAATTAGAAACAAATAAATTGTTAAATTTGAATGTACTTACTAGGTGGAATTTCACCTACTTGATGTTGGAGTCGGCAACATGACTTAGAAGAGCTTTTGATTCTTATAACTATTTAAATTTTGGCTATGCAAATGAACTTTCAAAGCCACCATATGATGGGATTCCGACAAATTATGATTGGGACAGTGCTAACTTATCGTTGAAATTTTTGGGTCATTTCTACAAGCTTACTCTGTGCATTTCTAGTTCATTATATGTCACATCAAACAATGTGTTTCATGAAATAAGTGGAGTAGAACTGCTTCTTAGGCGATAGTTGGAGAGTGATGACTTTGAATTGAGTCAGATATCCATAAAGATGAAAGTAAAATTTGACAAATATTGGGGATCAATTAAAAAAATGAACGTGATTTATTATTATTCAGTGATCCTTGATCCACGATGTAAACTTTTGTTCCTTGAGTTTTCATTTGACTCATTATATGTTGATGTTGAAAAGAGTATGATGATGAACAACAAAGTGAAGAATGACGTATAAGAGTTGTTTGATGAAAGTTGAAATATGAAACTCTAGGAAGTGGAGCCCACTTATTAAGTTCTTCGTTTTCTTCATTTGAATCTAAGGAAAATATGGAAAACTCTCAAATGACATCTAGAAACTTGATAGATCAGTTTAATAAGTACAAGTGTGGAGGAAAAAATAAATATGTGAAGTCGAAGTTGGAAAAATATTTAAGAAATGATTTTGAGGATGATAATAAAGATTTTGACGTATTACAATGGTGGAAAGTAAATTCTTATAGGTTTTCTATTCTCTCCAAGATAGCTCGCGATATATTGATAGTTCCAGTCTCCACAGTTGTTTCAGAGGCTGCATTTAGCATTGATGGACGTGTTCTTGATGCATTTAGAAGTCCTGTGTCTCCTAAAATAGTGCAAGCTCTTATTTGTGTTCAAAATTGACTTCGTTTGAATTCCAAGCCAATAAGTATGGAGGGGAACTTGAGTGAAGTTGAAAAATTTGATCAAGGTATTTGTCATTTTTATTTTTTAATTTGTGAATGTTGTTTTTTATTCAAGTGCATTTATGCTCATATATTGATTATATTTTATTTTATAACCTATATCTTGATTTTTTATTCTTTTGTTGAATTATCGAAGTTGGGAGTAGATTCAATAATTATTGATGTTTGATAGATGAGTCTCTCTCTTTCATAAGGTATTCCATTGGTTTTTTTTTTTTTTTGCAACTTGGTTCAATGCTAGTATCTTTTAGATTCAAATATTCAATTAGTGTCCAAGAAAAAATAATCAAGACTTTTACTTTTGTTCTTCTCTTCTCTTTTGCTTTCATGTGTAGCATTAGAGGGCTAGTTGTGTGTTGTTTAGAATATTTTTTATTTTAATAGAGCAGTCAATCTACATTGAAGGTGGTTAAGCAAGCAACCATGATTTTGGGATTTTGTTGATTTTTGTTTTGGGAGACAGTTTTGTAATTTTGTTGCTTTTGTCATTTTCTAAATTTTATCATCTTCATTTGTTTCTATTTTTCTAAAATATTATTTGCCTTCTACAATTCTACTTGCTAATCCAAATGGTGATGATTAACGAATGAGTAACTATATTTTGTGGCAGACAGGTCAGTTACAATTTAAATGATGCTATAAATAAGCCAAAACTCAATTTAGTTTATCTTAAATTATTAATTTATGATTATTTTAGATTCAACAAGATAATATTATGATATTAATTATTTGTCTTTATATGTTTGCATCAAAATATCGTCATTGAGTATATAACTAGTAATAGAATTTTTTTTTATGTAGTAAAATCGCAAATTAAAAAAAAAAAAAACCCAACCTGTCGGATACCCGAAAATTTCAAATTGGTGTCAGGTAGCATAAATTCAAATTGGTGTCAGGTAGCATTTTATGCTACCCGACAAATGGAGTACCTAACCCGAAAAATCGACTACCCGACCCAATACCCACATCTAGGAGGAAACATGCTTATAGTATGCTTATATGTAGATGATCTGATCTATACTGGAAACAATAGAGTTATGCTTGAAAAATTAAGCAATCCATGATACTTGAGTTTGAAATGTCCGATCTTGGAATGATGCACTATTTTCTTGGCATAAAAGTAGTGCAATCTGTTGTTGAAATTTTTCTTTGTCAAAAGAAATATGTTCAGGAAATTCTAGACAAGTTCCAGATGAAGAATTGCAATTCTGTGAGCACACCAACTGAGTTCGGTGTGAAGCTAACCAAATATCATGAAAGGAAGCAGGTTGACAACACTCTCTACAAGCAAATTATTAGGAGCCTGATGTATTTAACTGCAATGCAGCTAGATATAATGTATTGTGTAAGTCTTATTAGCAGATACATGGAGAGTCCTATAGAGAATCATCTTCTAGCTACCAAGAGGATCCTGCAATACTTGCAAGGAACTAAGGAATTTGGGCTATTCTACAAGAAGGGAGAAAAGTCAGATTTGATTGACTTCAGTGATAGCGATTATGTAGGAGATCAAGATAATAGAAGAAACACTTCAGGTCATGTTTTTATGCTAGGCACATGGGTTGTTTCGTGGTCATTTAAAAAGTATAACATTGTCACTTTGTCAACTACTGAAGTCGAATTTGTTGTTGCAACAACTTTGTGCTTGTCAAGCTGTATGGGTGAAGAGAATTCTTGAAGAGCTACATTTCAAGCAAGTGAGAGCTACTACAATTTTTTGTGATAACAACTCAACCATCAAACTCTCCAAAAATCCTATTTTACATGGTAGAAGTAAGCATATAGATGTGAAGTTTCATTTCTTAAGAGATCTCATAAAGGATGGAACAATTGAGCTCATCTACAATAGAAATGAAGATCAGGTTGCAGACATACTGACAAAGCCCCTCAGGCTGCCTTAATTTCTAAAGTTAAGGAAATTAACGAGTGTCTATATGCTGAATATTTGAGGGACTTCGGAGGTTATTAATTTTTTTTAGAGTATTAAATTGAAGTTTGAACTTCAGTTTAAGGGAGGGTTTGTTATAAATTTGTCAAAATTATTTTCACATGGTATTGTAGTGTTTGTTATATTATCCTAATTTTTAGTTACACAGATCATGAGTTAGTGGTTAGAGTTAGTTGCTATTCTTCAACTTATTCTTGTTGATGTATGCCTATTTAAAGGTTATTTAGCTATCTTGAATAAAATATTGCAGGAAGAGAGTTTTTTATAATTTTCAACGTGATTTTGTCTTTGTCTTCAATTCGTAACAATATTTTTATATACCCATTAAAACTAATAAGTCTACCATGATAATAGAATAATATAAATTAAAGAAATCAAATAATTAAACCCATTTTATTTTTCTTTCCTTCCCTAATTTTCTTTCTTGTAGTTTTCTCAAATTTCTGTTTTATTTGTCTTTCCCCTTGTTTTATTTCCTTCCATTTTCTTCTTTTTTTTTCCTTCTCTTTTTCCTCAAGTTTTCTCTTCTTTTTTTTCTTTCTTTTTCCCATTTCTATCTTTTTCCTTCTTTTTTTTTTCTCCCACAATTTCTTTTCTTTCCTTCTTCACATTCAAAATTCACTAATTCTTGTGCCGAGCAACATCCTGTTGGGTTCACGCGATCCCGGAAGACGTATACGCAGCAGAATTTAAAATTTTTCAAAAAAAATATAAATATATATTACATCACATGTAATTAAAATGAATCCTAGAACCTTTTTGCGATTATTCAGTTGTGCGTTTTCTGATAGTTAAAGTAAAAATGTTTCAGAAACTCTTATCTTGATTTGCACTCCGGCTGATGTAGGGATTGAAACGATTTAAATCGTTATCCCTGCATAAAAATATCTCCATATTCTTCAATTCAAAACCCTTTTGATTGAAATTTGATTCACTTTTAGGATCTCAAATGTTATCCCTCTAACGGTATCCACATCTTGGATGCTCACTCGCAACTGAATCCTATGCTAGTAGTTTTCGATTCGATAATTCTATCCAAAAATGATTTTATTTGGAACAAGAACACACTAACAATTAGTATTTTAGGTGTTTAATTTAATTCTTAATTCAACAATTAAATCAAAAATTAAATTAGATAAAAGGTTGATAAACATTTGGAGATTGAAAGGAAAGGAGGGAAGAATTTTTGGGGATGAAAGAAAACTATTTTTCTTCACAAAAATCTGCAATTAAAATCCTCATAAAAATATCTAAAAAGATTATCAATAAAGGCAACCACAAGTTTTTTTCTATATAGGACTCTTCTTCCTTTCTTATCTCCAACTCTTTTACTAAGTTTCTTTATCCCATAAGAGCTTTCCTTTTTCCTTATTACTTTTTAGAAATTGAATTTTCAATTCAACTTCCTCTAGAAATTTGATTACCAATCCAATTTCCTAATGGGTTTCCTACAAGCCCACACCTAATGGGATTAGACCTAAATAATCAATTAGACTTTACTTTAATTGATTCAATCAATTAAATTAATTCATTTAATTAATTAGGCCCATCTTACTTAATTGATCCAATCAATTAATTAAATATTCCAATTGGGCTTCCTAATCCAATTAGGTCCAATCAATTAATCTAATTAATTAATTGAATTAATTCCACACTTGAATTAATTTAACCCCATTAATTAATTTAATCTAATATTTGGATTAATTTCTAGGTTAGAAATGGACTTGTCCAAGTTTTGTGTGTGACCCCTTAGTTTCACTTTAAACTAGCCGTGGGCTCACAACTCTTGTGACTTAGTTGAACAATTAATTATTTTGATACTCATTAATTCCAAGAACCCATAAGACATGGGAAGTATCTAGCAATGCATCATGACTCCTAGTCTAAGGTGAATATGCGAACCTATTTCAATTACGAATACCATGCAAGTACGGTCCTTCCGTCATCTAATCTTTCGATTGAGCCTAAGGTATGGATGTTAAGTCAAAATCCCATTAGCTCAATAACTATGTTTCCATTCCTAGTAGTTTAACTCGATGATGAATAATTAGAAAACCCCATGTCTAATTTTCATCCAACCTTGGCCAAGGATTTTAGAGTCAAGTACAGTGGAACACGTAGGAGATTCACATATTCATCTAGATAGGTGACGGATCCTTTGTTGGCCACTCATTAATCTCCATACATGAAGATGTTACACCCAATATAAACCCCTTGTGATTGTCATGCAATCGGAAAATATATCAAAGTACAACATGTCATGCACAAGATTATTATGGCGCCTCAAGTTCTAAGACTAATTCTTGCACTATCATAACAAGAAAATTCTCATTCGACAATAGAATATTTTCAATTGGGGATTTTCAGGTGGGGTTGTTGAGTGTACTTGTTCCCAACAAGTACCCGCATACATGCACTAGTGTCTCCACATCAATACCTATAGAACGAGGCATCCTCCTTTCGAGTTTGCATCGTATGCGCAAGTTTCAACAGGATCAATGATATCCCATCTCATTGATCCTTAACTTGGAACTTTTTAAGATCACAACCTTAAAGGTATATACCACGATCACCATCATATGCGCAAGCATACCCCATAGATATGTGTGATCTAAGAACTTTATCTAATTCTTATGATGAATTTAAGATAAAAATTGCTATTTAAATGATATTAATATAAATAAAAATGATTCGCAAGAGTATAAAAACGAATAGAACAATTAACATATCGGACACTAGTCTAACACATCCATCATCGACTTCATTAACTTAACTCCACCGTCGCACTTAAGCATCATAATAGTTGAAATTTGTGGGTTGCCCGATTCCACTTATTTCCATCAATTGGGCAGGGGTTGCTTTATGACTCATTTTTAGTGCAGAATTGGATTGCCCTCTTGTCTATTTGTGGATTAACGGGAGCAACGGGGCAGAAGCTCGCTCCGATTTTAAAAATATTGCTTCATATTAAGGTTAAAATTTTATAACCAATAATCATTAACTTTGTCAAATTGTGTTTGAATTGTAATATCAGTTATTTATTAATACATTGTCACTTTTGATAAGTTGCTACCTCAAGTCTTGAACTCTAATTAACTGATGGCCAAGATCACTATCCTTGAATTGAGCATAAAACCAATATTTGGCTCAGTTAAACATCATTAGAAATTAAAACAAGTTCCACCCGATGATATGAAAATGTATTCTTATTTCGCCAAAAAAATGGAATAAAATAAAATAAAATAGAACAGACATTTACTAGATAATTTTATTTTTTGTACATTTAATATGGATATAAATATAATAAGTAAAATTTGCACATTCTAATTTAAATCCGCATATGTTCTATTGTGTGGGCATATATATAGTACAGGGTATATAAAACAACTAAATAATTTGGCAAAACAATTATTATAGAGGACCCTTAATTAGTTCATAGAGTGCAACAGCACGCAACTAACCAAGATTTAAATATTTCTCAAACTTTATAAAGATTTTTGGTTTTTAAATTGCCTAGGACTTAAATATTTCCTGATTTTCCTAAAATTTAGATTTTTAGTAATGCTACATTGTATAATCTTATAGTTGGCATAAAATATTTCTCATATAAGGTAATTCTTCTTAGAAAAAATAAAGTGTTTTTCTTACATGTTTTTACACATATGGAGCAGAATATCTAGATAATTAAATATCAAGTTATGTTGTTTAAATCATAATCATATTTATAAATTTTTCTACAGGCAGCTTTTGTATAATCTAAATGACACCACAATTAAATTTCATCATTTAGTACCTTACCTTAAAAGCAATTTAAAAGTACTTTATCACTCAATTTATATTTTTTATATAGCATTTCGTCTTGACATTTTCAAATTAAATTTTCATTGAAAAGCTATTCGTCAACTACTGTTGTACTTCTTCTACCCTTCTTTTCAATTTAAAAATCAAGTAAAAGATTTTATAATATTTTTTCTATTATTATCAATGATAAATGTACGATAAACAATATCATTTTTACTACATATGCTGTTACTCATCCATACAAAAAATAAACTAAGTAATAGCGAATAATTGTTGAAAATATTGTACATCCCATCTCTCAAATTTTAACTACTATTAAATATATATATATATATATATACTGTATTTTTTATCATTATGCCTGATATTATTTATAGTAAACATATCAACTGTTGTTGTCGTGGTGCCTTAACAACTGACAATATTCAAAATATATTATGAAAATTTTTATTTAACTTTTGAGGAGGAAAAGAGGTTTGAAAATGCTATTTGGACGAAATGTTATTATGGCTATAAGCTGAAGGTGTAAAGTACTTATAAGTTATTTTAGAGGTAAAATGCTAAATAATGGAAGTTCAGGGGTGATATTGACAATAATTCAAGAAGACGGTGCCGTTCTAGTGTCCGCAAAACCAATAAATTGTCCAGTTTGAGAAAATATTCGGAGGCCCTAACCCTCCCCGTTCCTACTCGAGCTCGAACGCGGACGGCGTCAATTCAATGGAGGACGCGTCGCAGCTGCAAAACTTAACCCTAAATCCCTCAGAAGCCGCCTTTTCCTTCCCTCCGTACCGCCGCCGGCCACTTCGCAGCGGTACGTATCGCGTTCTCATAGGAATTCTCTCTCAATGCCGCACCAACTTTCCCCAGCTCCAAATGCAAGGTATTACAGAAAACTCATTTTTCGTTTTCGAGTCTTAGTTAATTGTTCATTCTACTTTGCGATTTGAACTTTGTTTTCGTTTAAAGTTTGAGAAGTTGCCATTTGTTATAATTAGGTAGACAGATGTTAAAAGTGGGAAGAACAGAGTGCTACTGTTCATATATATCGGCTTTTTCCTTTTATTTGGAACGGTTTGTAATTGTGGTAAACAAGAATTTTCTTAGCGTACTCGAGGATATAAATTAGTTGCTCTGGCTTTGGGTTTTCTCCTTTTTGTGAAATTCCTTTGCTCATTTTCTTTGCCGACTTGTGTTGACTTATATATATTAAAATAAGGGTTATGATTTCTATTTGCATAACTGGATTTCTAGTACTGTCTTAACTTGTTAACTGAAATTTGGACTGTGTCTTTTGATTATGGTTTTGCCTTTGGTGAAGTTGATAGTGGTGATCTTGAATTGAGACAAGTGAGCGAAGAAAATGGATCAATCACTCCTAGTGAGGCCAACTCAACAGATGTATTAGTTCCGCTTCCTAATAGCAAGGAGTCCGAGGATACATTAGCTCAAGAAACTTCTACTGGTGAGAAGAAAGAAAATATTAATTCTCAGGATGGAGGTTTTGATGGTAAGCAAGAAACAGTACCAAATTTGGATCACATAAACTTGGTAACTGATGGCGAGCAGGAAGTAGCTCCTGCAAATAGCATCAGCTTCGAGGACCTCTTGGTGGTTGAAAACCAGACAGGTGATTGTGCTGTTCAGTTTGCCAAGGAGCAAGAAAATGTGAACAGTGTTCTCGATATTCGGATGGATGACTTTGTTACATTGGAAGAGCTCGAAGTGGACAAGGAATTCTCTATTTGTGATTTTTCCGAAGTTCTTGACTCTTGTTTTGGCATGGATATGGTCATTGAATCATCAAAAGCAGGAGAGGACAGCCAAGAGAATGGCACTGTTTTGGGGGAGAACATACCTAAAGAAGCTGAGCATGAATTGCTGCTGAAGGAGATGGAACTGGAGAAACTCATAAATAGCTCAGGTGCGGTGGAGTCATCTTGTCGTCTGAATGCTGATGAAGAGATTGAGGAAGGGGAGATCTCTGGGGATGCATTATATGAAGATGCGGTATCACTGGGAGAGAGAACTAAAGAAACGGTGTACGCTTCTGAGGATTCTTTTGATAAAGAAGAATTCATTTGTAATGATGAAGATAGAGGACGTCGGCAACATGAAATGTCTGATCCCTCACTGGTCGACATAGTGAATAGTAACAGTAGTTCTATGAAGGTGGAAAGCAGAATAACTGCTGGACAGATGCAAGATTGTCATTCTCAGAATGTCTTTCGTGATAGTCATATGGAGACTCAAAGAAGTGGTCCTATAGCAACTTGTTTGGAAGATCTAACTCCATCTAGCATAATCCTCCGAGAGAATGCTGATGATAATCAAATTTCTGCTACCACTGAAAAGGTATGAATTGTGTGTTATGGCAGTACTCTTAATTTCCTTGAACCTGATCTCTGTATTCATGTTGCAGTTTGTAGGTGATATTACAAAACAATTGTCATTGCAACAGAAATTATGGTTATACTCACACAACCTGGCATCCTAGTTAGGCTAATATCGTTGTCAATCTTATTGCTAAAATAATTGGTTTAGAATAATTCTAAACAATTTTTCTTTGCAGTGAATAGAGTGTTAAGATCAGACGAAGTTGATTGAGTCCCTTGTCTATGTGTTTGGATTGACTGATTGTTGCTAGCACATGGAAATCTATTAACTCCCTCCCACATAAGAAATGCATCATTTTGGGAAGCCAAACTTTTTATGTACATTGTTGTAATATGAAGTTTTTCATTTGATTTACCCTCTTTGCTGCTGTTTGGAATTTGACTTTCAAGCATATTTTGATTTTCCTTCCATTTTTTTTTTCTTTTCGTATGAGTAAGGAGAAAATTACAACTGAAACTTTGACCTTTTACATCTTAAAATTTTTATTTGACATCCAAAAATGCAAAATGTTGCTGCTACAATTTGACAGATGGAATGTTTGTTTCTAATATATTCCTTCCTCCCCTTATAAAACATTGAAGGGTGTGGATATGTTGGTTTTGGGGGGGAGGAGAAGTTGCTGTCTTCAATTAATTTTTTTGGGTATCTTTGAAAAAGCTCCTGTACCTGTTATCATATGTATCATAATGTTTGTAGTAGCCATAAGACTGGCTGGAGCTAAGGGAAAGTATAATGAATGCACTTATTTTCAACTTTGTTGAATGTCAAATTCACTAAACTATATTTTAATTGAAATATGATTTTTATTAGCGTAACTAAAGTCATTCTAAGATTTTGGGTTTGTCCCATTCTGTTTTAGCAGACACACATCCTATATTTTCATAGTATAGCAGCCTGCATAACGGTAGACTCTGATGTCAAATTTTATGCAGGACGGCAATGCCAGCAAAAAGAAAAGGAAGAATGGTCCTTTGACCAAGGAAAGAAGAGCTAAGAAAAAGGTATATGTTAAAAATGTCTACAAGAGGAGTAAATCTATCTTATATCATCCCTTACCAGGGAGGATGTCCAACTACTAATGTTGGTGCTATAGTTTTTCATCTGGTTGTGCTTTCATTAGAGAAGTAAATAGTTACATTGCATGGATGATATCTATCATATGTGGTTTCCCTACCTTCATTTTGGTAATATTTTGCAGAAAAAAGAAAGACTTAAAAGAGCTGAAAAGAACAGAAAACTTGGGATTAAAAGATTAAAGCTGCAACCAGTTTTGAAGCCAAAGACGATATTGTATTGCCGCCACTATCTACATGGGAGATGCCATGAGGTTGTATGAGATCTTATATGTTATTGTCAGTTTTAGTGTGTTAGGTCATATCTTAGTTGCTTTGATACACTCTTCTGTTATTCCCCATACTAAGAAATGAGAAACTCACACACACACAGAGGACAAAATGCTTGAAAACTTGCTCTTATAATTTTTGCTTTTGTCCTTACAGGGTGAGAAGTGCAACTTCTCGCATGATACGGTTCCATTGACAAAGTCTAAGGTATGCTTAAGTGATACATTATCGCAACAGATATGTCTTGAAGTGGGCACGCAATTTGTTTCCAAATGTAATGATAAAAGAGAAGCCTTAACCCATGCTTTAGGTTTGGTTGGATGCATCCTTTTCTTCCACAATAATCTGCTAAGGGCTAAGATTAAAGTTAAACTGCTTTTTTTTTTTTTTTTTTTTTTTGTGTGTGTGTGTGTGTGTATTATTTGATTTAGGCTGCCCTATGCTCTTGTTATTCCTTTAATATTAGTCTCATCAAATGTCTAACTAGTGCATCTGACGACCTCTGTGAATATGCCTGAGCCATATCACACGTTTTCCCTGCAAATTTTCTCGGATGTGCTATCTTTAACCAACTAAAAAATATGCTTATTTCCTACTTCATCCATTCTCATTATACTGCATGTCAACTTCCCTATGTCAGCTCAGCTGTTTTTAGTTATGTGGATGCTGTTTCTTGGTGGTCCAACATTTGTCCCATAAAAAATTACTAGTCATGGTAAACATACAAAGATTTCCTTGTAAGTTTAACAGGAATTCAATGATCATATAAAACAGTAAAGCACTCTACTTAATTCAATCAGCTTTAATCCTTTGAGTAATGCCATATGTAATATCCCCTTCTCAAATATGCTCAAATTTTAACAGAACGAATATTGTAGATCACATATATAGGTATCCTCATGCAAGATGTTTATTTGGAAAAGCTAGTTATCCTTTTAATTTAAAGACTAATTGCCTTTGTTGTTTGGTAGAGAGGTCATGCTTAAGATATAGGACCGCTTCCTACTTTTCTCTTGAGTGATGGGGAATTTGTTTGCAATTAACTTTTTGCCTCCTATATTTACCGTCTGACTGCAGAAATTCATAAAATACATTCTAAGTGGTGGGGTGGAAGTGAGACTATCATTCTTTTTCTTGGAAGCGCTTTAATATTATTGAGAGAATTTCAATTGGTAGCATTGGTGTGGGGCTATTGTTCTTTTTCTTGCATCACAGGAATTGAAGCACTTCCATACTATTAATAAAATTTTACTTTATGTAACTCACATGCCATCTATTTAGCCACTAACGCTAATTTATTTTCTATATCCCTCTCCCTGGAACCTAAATAAAGCTCTCTCCCTCCTTCTCTTAAAGAAGATGAAACCTAAGCACTCCTCTTGGGGGGAGCCAAAGTGTTTTGGAGGGAAGAATGTCCCGACTGTTTATTCATATCATGCCAAATTTGCTTTTGCTTATCAAATTGATCTTTGTTATCATTCACATACTTTCTCTTTGAAAAAGAATGTCATGTTTGATTTTCCGCTAGATGCTCCTACTATACAATACCACCTGACAATTTGTTTTATTCTTCGTAGTTAATATTGTTGCCTTTGAACATATATGTGACTAAGATTTAATTTAAGGTGCAATGAATATTTATCAAATGAAAATTGAAACCGCAATAGTCTTCTGGAAATTCTTGCATGATTTAGAATATGGTACTTCTCATGGGTAGCATCATTTTCTTAAAGATTTTCATTTGGAGAATGATGGTTTATAGCTTTTAAAACTGCTTATGTAATTGTCTTGCAGCCATGCGGTCATTTTGCGCGTCACTCTTGCTTGAAAGGAGATGACTGTCCGTTTGACCATCAACTCTCTAAATACCCATGCAAAAATTATACTTCAAATGGTTTCTGCAGTAGAGGCTCTGACTGTTTGTTTTCACATGAGGTAATGCTTTTTTATATAACTTCTAATTGTTTGAGGTATTGTCACTTGCTATCATTGTTACTAGTTTCCATATTACAGGGCAACTGAAATGTATTTTCCATTGTTTTCATGACAATGTCTCAGATGCCAGCCAAGCAAAGTTTCTCTATGACACCAAATGTCTCCAAACCTGAGTTAACATCTGCGCAGCATTCAGTGCCTGAGAAAGGAGGTTCATTTATGATATCAAAGGTCACCAAGCCTGAAATGAAGTTCCCATCCCCAGTGAATAACTCAGACTCTGGCAAACATACGGATAATCGTGGTATATTTCATCAGAAAATTGACGCTAAATTCTGCTTTGCTGGGAACTCCCCTAGTAAGAGTGCAGAATTGCTTGCAGCAAAGCCTGTCCCAAGGACTGCTGGGCAGGCACCAAGAGGAGTTAGCTTCCTTTCGAATGGGGGGATGTCACTTGGTGACACCAGTAAGAACAAACAAGATGGATCCTCTATGAAAACAACTGATGTTGATGTTGGTAGTAAAACAATCCTTAAAGTGCCAGGTAGCATTAGCAAGTTGAATGAGATGTCCGAGAGGGTAGCTCCCAGGAAACCACGGGGAATAAATTTTCTCTCGTTTGCCCAACCTTCTTCAGATGATTCCAGTAGTAAGATGTTCTCTAACTTTCTTTCGAATAGTAACAATGAAACAGGAAAATCAGTCATAGATGATATGGGTGAAAGTAAAGTAACTTGCTCATTGCCAGAGAGTGGCGAAATTCTCAAAGTTAATAGGCAGATGAACCAAAGTGCTACCATTATAGTACGAGACCTTAATGAAAAGGTTAATAGAACTCTTTTGACTGTACCTCAGCATATAAATTTCTTGTCATTTGACAAAACTCATTTAGATGATTCAATCCTCAAGGAAAGAGCAAATCTTCATTTTAATAAAGATGACATTGCTTTGTCATTTGTTAAAGAGAGACAAAGCACACCAAGTAAGCTTCAGGACACCATTAAAATGCCTTCCCTTTCCTTTGCTGGGCCTTCGGATCAATCAACAGGTGGGCAGAATGCAAATTTATCTGGCTTTTTTAAGACATCATTCTTGTCAAATACACCAAGCTCGGTGCAGAAGGCTGTCCAATCAACATTAGCATTCGCAGCAAATTTTGAGCCTGACATTAAAGTTGGATCATCCCTTGGTCAACAGGGAAGCTAGAAGATCTCAAGTCGGTCAGTGATGCCTTGAGAGTTTTGGTTTTCTTATGTGGCGACCTTGGGAAAGTCAAACCACTGAAGATAGGAAATCATGACGGTCCATGTCTTTCCTTCTTCCAGTGTAGGTTCTGGGATTACGCATTTAATAGCTGTGGTGCATGGTGTATACGACAATAGGAATGATTGTGATGGCATCAGCATCCAGGTTCTTTACATGAGCATTGCATTGATTATGGTCAGTTCATGTCAACAGGGCGTTTTACCAATGACAGAGTGTGTTGCTGATGAAATTAACGATTTGAGGGTCTTAAAATGATATGGCTTGTGCTAGAGTACTCAGTAATAAGTAACTTCCCATTGAGCGAAGAGGTATCTCATGGGATTGTCATGCTATCTGCTGTTGCGTTTGCTGCTAGAAGATTCACATTTCTGCAGTCTGCTAGATGCATTTTTTATTTTTTTTTTATCTTCAGAGCTATATGTTACCCCGACTTTTTAAGGGTGAAGCCTTATCTATTTAAGGGGAAGGAGAATGTAAAGTGCTAAGTAAGCTTCATATTGAAAACTCAAAGCGGAAGGCGTTTCCATGGCACCTGTGGTGGATGCTCTCTTACTGATTCATTCCACTTTGGAAGTCAAATATTAGTTGCTACCAGACCATCTTGCTGCTACAAGTCGAAGTCATTCAAGTTTATAACTGGAAAGTTATGGGCATGAACAGCTGTAAGGAGCGAATTTGATTCAGTTTTTCTGATAACATTTTTTTTTTCCTTGTTTTGCAGTTTCTCTTGGTCAAATAATGTTTTATCATTCTCTTGGGTGTTTGTAGGTGCAACCTCTATAATCATATTGCATAAGGAAGCTGGATTTCTGCGCCTCCTACTGTTTGCTCTGATCATTCACAAGTTTATTTAACTACCTTTATCACCACAAAACTACTTAACTGCCTATTTGGGTTCATTTTAAAGGTCATTTTCTTCAAAGAGTTACTATGTTTTCATGCCAGATCACAACTCTAGTATCTGCAATGTTTTGCAATTGACCAAATGATAATGGTAATACTGGTTTTTGTTGCCTGTGTTTGTGTGTGTGTTTTGACAGCTTCCAATGTTAAATGATAACTGAAAGTAACAAGAACTGTTACTAGAGAGTTCGTTACTTCTTTCATAGTCAGAGAAGTTTGTGGATAGCTGATTGGAAGGTTTATATTCATGGAATCAACCGGGAGGAGGTCATGAAGATGACCCAAATGTCCTCTCTTCTACAATCCGTCGTCTACATATGTTACATTTTAACGTTTGTAGAGTATTATTTCTTTACATTTTTCCAGGTCCCAGTGGCTTTGCTACACCAGAAATAATACTGCTGGCAATTCTGATTTGATATTGGGAGTTTGTTCGAGCGCCTCACTTCTCACGGTCATTGTAATGTATGTTCAAACACACCAGGAAACAAAGGTAAATTAAGAAAATAATTGTTGTGTCCTATACAAGCCTATTACACGTGCAAAGTTACTCTGTTAAAATGTCTATGGCTAAAAATTTCAAATTTTGCAAGAGATATAGCATATAAAAGGAAAAAAAAAACACAAAAAGAATCAACACTTATGCTATGTTTGGATCTTCTTTTTTCGTATTAAAAAAAAAAAACATACTTAAAAAGAAAGCATTTTCTCACTTCAAATGATTTAATTTTATATTTTTTTGTTTTAGATATAATATTTTTTCCTTCCTTATTTTCTTACTACAATTCAAGGAGCTAGAAAGGGAATAATATTTGTCATTCCCAAATTATGTCAATACATTTATGCTTCAAACTAATTTTTCAGCATAGACTAGATTATGTAAGGCTGAAAAATGAAAAATGGTTGTGAATATACTTTTTTTAGACTATGATTGTGTGTTTTTCTCTTTTTTGAAATTTTAGACAAGTGGTTAACATGAAATACCAGTACTAATTTAAGTACATATACATTGATAAATACAATAAGTAGGACTGATCAAAAATTTAAAAAATCGACCGAACCATCTTGCATAAGGGTTAAAATTGCCACACCGATTCGAAATTATTTAAAATTGTACATTTATTTTTATTTAACAAAACTGCAATTTGAACTTGTATCTAATAATTCGATTTGAAATTAATAAAACAACTATAAACCACAAATGGTAAAATGCAACATGACCGCCCCTAATATTGACTGAGCTCAACCTCTTTTGTTAGTGGTTATTATCTAATTTGCTTTGAATTTACTTTTATCACTCAAAATTAACACAATTCAATAGAATTTAAAACCCAGGCCTTTGTAAGATTTCACAGTGGACCAGCCGGAGGTCTTCCAAAGTAAGTTCTTGTGCATAAAATGGTTAGGGGCCTTTTCTATATTTGGCAATATATTTGTGGATGAGAAGAAATTTCTTGAAAGTTAAGGGACTTGATGAAGTGTGGGCCTCAGACTGACTTCTGTGCACCCTAATAGTACATGTGGCAGAAATAAGACCAGCCAACTTCATACGGCCCATACCCCTTTGTTTTTGTTATTCTCTTTTTTGCCTATTTTTCCATTTAGATGTCCTATTCTGCACGAAGACGAATATCATATGGTACGATACGAATAATGATACAACATTTATCAAGAATTTTAGGTCACATGTGATTCCGATAGGTCCAACGTATATAAAAAAAGTTATATTCTATACATATTATTGTAAATATATACATATATATATATATATATATATATATATATTGATAATAAATCTATAAAAATATTTAGAGATGGGATTACACGAATGATTATTACAATGTTGGTGCATATATCGTGTTTTATTAAATTAAGAATGTCTATTGATTAATTTAGTCTATTCTCTCTATGATATGGTATGAATTGAGCCTGATTTGCTATGAGCATATATGGACTTCAAAATTAGTAGATTCAGAGCTCTAGTGATCCATGAGTGTTGGATGGATAAATAGAATGCCTACTCTAGAGGCTCATGAGACCGAAATAAGGAAAGTCAGATTTTTCTGCTGATACCCATGTTGAGCTGACCTGAGTGGGCCAACTCAAAAGAGTTAGTAGAAGATAGTGTAGAAAGATGCTAGGACGATTTGATCTAGCGAGCTGAGAAAAGAATAATATGATATGATAAGGTATATGTCGAGCCAGTTAGATCTGGTCAGCTCGGGAGAGAATAATAAGATATGTTGAGGTACCTGATCTAGTTAGCTCGGGAGGATTAATGAAGAGCGATTTATGAGTTTAAGATGATTTAGTGATTAACACTTGGAGATGATTTAGTAATTATTATGAATATATATTTTGTTGTTGATATTGAGCAAAAGTTGAGGGACTGACTTAAGTTTCGAAATGTCTATGGTGGGTCTCCCCAATACTTTGCAGGTGGAATAAGTGACATTTCAGAACAACCATACCTCCATCTACATTGCCCCCAATACTTTGCTGGAATAAGTGACATTTGGGAACAATCATACCTCCATCTACATCATATCAATGGGTCAAGGTTTGTGATTTTATTCTTTATTGTTTGGTGTGTTTATTATACGGCGCATCACTCTATATTACAAGAATATATGTATTCTTATCCGATACTAATTTTTAAGAAAGTTGTAAAATTAAAATTTTGCATTTTTTTTTTATTATTGTTGAAACAATGGTTAATAGTTAGTAGTCAGATTATTCTTTTAGTTGAACGATAGTTTTGGTAAAAAAGTTTATATTATAGGAAATAAATCGTTATCTTGATACATCCCCCAAAAAAATTATAAACGATAAATTTAGGAATACAGAGAAAAATAATTTTAAATTCTTAAAACTTTCAGGCCATAGCATTTATATGTTATTTATAAGGGTAAAAAGGTACATCTCTTATTGAGCCGATTGTGGATTCAACCTTTTCAAATGTGCCAACAACTACCCAAATTTTGTTAAATATGTCTTAAAACCATTTGATCCCATTTTCCGGCTGAATATTCCATCAAAGATATTAACGTATTTTGGTACGTTGCACTTTATCCCTGATCTTTAACAAAATGTGCATTTAATTGTCCAAAATATTCTAAAATATTGCACTTTGCCATTAAATTCTTATTTTAATTGAATAAAATAGAAATATTTTGCAAAAAATATTGTCATGCGCTAATCACTTGTAAAGACAGACATTTTAGTAAATTTAAGCTATTTGTTAATTATAAACTAATTTTAAAGCTATATTTCTTTAGGTTTATGTAAGTGAGATAATTGAAAGCTACTTTTATGGCTATCCCCAAATAATTGTTATATTTTTCTCTAACATAATTCATGTTTGTTTAATGAAGGATACTCGGCTATTTCAATTCCAATTTTGGAATAGATTAGAGAGATAATGTTGATACTAAGATACATTTTTCATTGCAAACATCCACCTAACTAGCATTACCTCTCTTATCCTTATTCAAACTACATCCCCAAATAATTTTAATTATTTCACGCACATAAACTTAATAAAATATAATGATAAAAATAGTTTAAAAATTATAAGATAATTTATATTGACTGGAATGTCGATATATTGACAACCAAGTATTGCATGATAATATTTTTGATAAAGCAATTTTTTTATTCCATCAAAATAGAAACTTAATGATAAAAGGTAATATTTTAAAATATTTTAGATGATTAAATAATTTTTTTTTAAAAATCATGGACAAAGTGCAACACACCTATAATATATCATTGAAAATAAGAAAAGGTGGTATTTGGGTATATTGAACAAAAGTTGAGTAGTGGTTTCATACACTTGCAAAGATTAAGGGTTTAAATGCAATCAACCTTAGGGTGTCTGCTTTTTATCCTATTTATAGCTATGAAAATATTTTTTTCTAAAAATATAGAAATTGGAAAAAATAAAATAAAATTAGTTAGATAACAAGGGCATTTGAATATTTAGTCTTGGATGAAGTTAGTAATAAATATTTTGGTATATACGTTAAGCACCGTTTTCTCTCTCATACCCACACTCACACCACCTGTATCCATTGCCACTTCATGTACAAATGTGCACTATTTGTACTCCAAGCACCGTTTTTCCCCTCAAGAAGTTCTCTTTCCTCACGGCACTTTCTGGTTTTTTTCTCACAAAATCTGCGTGCTATAGCGATCACAAAATAAAAAAGTTGCCCTTTCAGCTCACTCTCAAAGCACACCCAAAAAATGGCGCTTGAAGTGGCTAAAAGTGAGCTACAAATGGCGGGCAATGAAGAAAATGGAGGTAAGCGGATGGAGAACAGCAAGAAAGATGAAGTTTTGATCAGTGTTAAAGAAGAGCCGTTCATAGTTCTTGTTGAGCATGAGAATCTTGGTGGTGGTTTTGATGGCGGTAGCTGCGAGGGTGGGGATGCGTGGGCGGAGCGGCTTCCAAAGCCGATTGAAGGGCTGAAAGAAATTGGGCCACCGCCATTTTTGAAGAAGACTTTTGAGCTGGTGGATGATTCTGACACAGACTCCATAATATCATGGAGTCCCAAAAGAACAAGTTTCATTGTTTGGGACCCTCATAAATTCTCCACTGATTTGCTGCCTAAACACTTCAAGCACAGCAATTTCTCTAGCTTTGTTCGCCAACTCAACACTTATGTAAGCTTCAATCATTACTTATGCATCATCAGTACTAGTTTTGTGATCGGAATTTTGGGTATTTTTCTCAGTTGGGAAATAGAGACAATTGATTTTCTGTTTGTGTCTTATGTGGAAGAGTCTTCATACATACCAAATTTCATTTCTCTAGCTTTGTTATATTGCGTTTTTCATTTTTTCTTTCATGAGTTTCATGGGTGATAATGGGAAAAAGTATCCTCTGGTACTGTTTTTCTGGTTCAGGCGATGGAATTGACTGTTCAATTTTGTCCGGTTCTAGGTTCGGATAAAATTTCTGCTGTTGTCTTTTTGCATTTGGGTGTTGTTAAAATCCAATCTGTTGTTCTTTGGTTCAAAAGATTTATGTAATTTCGCTTTTCTTTCTTGCAAAATGTGGATGATTTTAGCTAGATTTAATTGTTTTTGAATGTTGAAACTGATTGAGTTTCATCAGATTTTGTGGGGGGAAATTTCACTACCTGTATTAATGAACTTCATTGATGACTTGGATTATCTCTGGTTCCAGATGAGCGAAAATTTCTGCTGTATCGTCCCTTTGAATTTTCAGATATTTTCAAATCCAATTTCCATTTTTCTTTTCCCCTTCCTTTTCATAAGATTTGTGTATTTTCAGTTCATGTTTTCCTGTCTTGTAGTTTGATAAATATTGTGGCTTGGTTATTTCTTTATAAATTTTATAACTGATTGGGACTTGGTGATGCAATTATTCACAGAGGTTCAGGAAGATTGATTCAGACAGATGGGAATTTGCGAACGAAGGCTTTCAGCAGGGGAAGAAGCATTTGCTTAAGCACATCAAGAGGAGAAAGCAACAAGGAACAGCACAATCTTGGATGGATTCCACCAAGCATGGAGTGGAGGCAGAGCTTGAAAAGCTGAAAACTGATCAAAATACATTGCAAACAGAAGTCTTCAACCTAAGGCAGCAACAAGAGATCACACAGCGTTATCTGGCTGCCGTTAAAGAGCGTCTTCATACTACTGAAATGAAGCAAAAACATATGGCTTTGTTCTTGATTAAATTCTTGAAGAACCCTGTGCGTTTGCAGCATTTCACAGAGAAAATGAGAAAGATAAGGGCACTTAGCAGTGGAGGAATCTTGAAAAAGAGAAGGTTGGCAGCTCCTGACCTTGGTGATGGCAGCTTAATGGAAGCCATTGATAATGATGAGTTTGCTAATGTTAATATTGATAATAAGAGGATCCAAGTTCAGGAGAAGCTAACTGATCAATTGGAAATTCAGACATTGTTTTCTTCTGATGAGTCAGGTAGCCCTGTGCAGGAACAGAAGACTGAAAATTCCTCCGAGACAAATAGTTTTGATACTTGCTCTGAGAATTTTGTTTTATGGGAGAAACTCATGGAAGATGACATGATTTATGAGGATGAAGCAGCAGCATCGAAGCAACAATGTGATATTGTTTCAGAATTGGAGAATTTAATTGCGAAACCGTCCGAGTGCAGTGTGCAAATGAGAAGTCTGGTGGAACTGGTTGGATGTCTGGCATCCATAGCATAGCTTTGGGGTATGGTCTGGTCCAATGCTCAGTAAATCATGTATTGTCTTTGTACCAAGTGCAAAACAACTTGTGATGCAGGTCTGATTGATACGGTTTTTTCTTCGTTTAGACAAAAAACTAGGATTTAAAAGAAAACTAGGATTGACAACAGAAGGGGCTCTGCCATTCATTAATTCAAAACTAGGAGTGGCATTGTGGTTCCTGTTGTTTGTCATTGCCATTGTGTACTCTCTCTCTCTCTCTCTCTCTTTCTTTTCCGAACTTTAGCTTATGTTCATTCTTCCTGTTTCCTCGTCTTTCATAGATTTCTTGTTTGCTGTAAATTGACCCTTTGCCAGACAAAAATGGCAAGAGTTTCTCATGAAGTTAAAGGGATTATAAGATTGCTTGATGTTTGGTAGTGGAATTGCATTTCTTGAAACTTGTGACTTTGTTCTTGTACAAGCATATTTTAACAGTACGGATCATAATTTCCACGGTTTTATTACCATTGCACATTGTACCTCCTTCCATGTCCCTCTCGGGCTTTCCCCTAAGCGTATGTCCCCTTCATATGAAAGGGGAACTACCTCAAATGTTCATTTTACAGTTTGAGCCATGGTTACACTTATCCATGTACCCAATTCGATATGAACTGATGCACAGTGTTTTGGAATTTAAGTACAAGAACTGTAAAGTCATAGATATTGCACAAGAACATAATCCAGCTGTGCTAAATAAGTAGATATGATTAAGACAGAGAACTTGGAAATAATCAGATAGTATCCTCCACAAGTGGGCAGGTTTGGTGTGTGTTTCCTGGGTAACTGACAAGGCAACAGTATCTTTTTTTCATAATAAAATCTAAATCAAGATTAAGACATCCCCTAGAAAGTTCAAACAAATCTTTATCACGCATTCAACAACAGCCACGCGTCTTATCCGCTACACTTACAAAGTACATGGCCCATTTTGGAGCAAGTGTAAGATGGGATTGAAGGCATCATCGTACAGATAAAGTTTTGTCACCAAAGAAGAAAAGTACAGCATCAATTATCTTTACAGATAAAGTTTGTCGCCAAAACAAGATAATTACAACATCAATCGTCAACAACAGCCGCAACCAATTGGTAATTACACTTACTTACTAAAAGTGAGACTCCATTTTCCGAACAACAATACTATTCCGAGAAAATACTAATTTGTTTATGTGGTGAATTATAAAAAAATATTTTTGAAAATTAGATTATTTATAAAAAAAATTCTAAATTCTAAATTCTAAATACATTATTAGGATTTATTTTTATTTTATAAATTGTATTTGAGATATTTATAAAATAAAAATAAATCTTAAAAATATATTTATAATTTTGAAATATAATTAATTTTTTTTATAATTAAATTAAACTTTAAGAATAGTTCTTATAATTTAACCTTTGTTTAATTTGGATTCATAATCCCGCTCTGAATATTCGAATTTATGATATCAATTATACGTTTCAAAAGCTTATTTTTAGGTATACACTTGGCAACACAAACTCCTATATTATGGGACAGTATGGGACAAACAATTAATCTGTACCTAATTATGTTGTCCTTATCAAACGGACAATAAATACCAAGTGTTTACCAACTTGTCAAGGATCAAATAAGGTACATTTCTAATTTATGTGGTGATGGTTTATTGTCATTCAAGTTTAAGAAAGTCTAAAAATGTTTAAATTACTTAATTACTAGGGATAAAAGAGTATAGAGGAATTAATTTAACGACCAAAAGAATTATGAAAGTACTCAATTTATTCATTGTTTTAGGTAATTTTTCTTTTATGAATATTATTTTTGATATATTTAGTGCAATAGAGGGAAGAAGCGCTTCCCAAGTTCCACTGCACCGACAAGAAAAATATGTTTATAAATATGTAAAAATCTTATGTTAAACACAATATTTTCATTTTAACTAAGAAATGTTGGTCTTATAGGGTGGATTTATTGTCGAAAGAAAGTCAATTGTATCATTTTAAAACTATAACCTTTAAAAAACAAAACAAAACAAAAATATAAGTATCAAGTAAAATGGAAGAAATACTTGGGGAAAATTAGTAAAAACACCTTAGAATTTCTTTTTTTTCCAAAACATAAAAATATTTTGCAATTTAAAAAGCGCATTCGATCAATTTTTTATTGAAAATAAAAAATCAACCGTTAAATTTTACACTAATACCCTTACTGTTTAATGATGTTTGAAAAAATTACCATTGGATACTTAAATTAAGAACTAATGAAATAGGCTTTTTTGTAAAAGCTTTTTATTTAGTTAAATTGTATGAATTACAATTTTATTTTTAAATTTTATTTTTTTTTTATCTTTAGGTATCTTCTAAAAATTAAAAATATTTATTTTTAAGTTTATTAACATGTTATCATCAGCAGAATGATGATTGTTCACATAACATAATCCATCCTACTATACACACTGCTCCACTTTTATAAAGTGCCCACCACACCATTAAGATACCGGAACCACGTGCGTTTTTCTATATTGTCGAGTAAAAATAAATGGTTGTTTTATTCATTGGATTAAAAATGAGATCACATCAAAAAATTTAAATAATAATATAAGAGAATAAAAATTTGAAATAAAATTTTTTACGTGAAAAATTTAAATCGAGAAAAATCATGAATTGTAGTAGACGAAAACATTCACTATATATATAATAGACTTACAAGATTTTCCTTAAATTATGAGATAAACAAATAATTTTCAAAAGAATATCTCTTGGATTACAAATATATCAAGTTTATCAATTTGAAATATCAAAGAAAAATAACAACATTATTTTAAAGTAGAGTTGTTTATTTTTTCTTTCAAAACACTCTAATTTTCGATAAATGTATACTCTCTAGCTCTCTTATTTTTCTTGTTGCTTGTGTTTTTCTTGTGTTTTAATTATACCCCAAGAGCTCTATTTATAGGAAATGTTGCTGCTAATTTTCAATAATTTGGTTAAATTTTTTCATTTTTTTAAAGTTTGGTAGCATTTTTTCAATATTTGGTGGTGGTTTCATTTTTTTTCAACGGCGAAAATATTTTTCTTTGGTTTGATAACTACTCAAATGGGATGGATTTTTATCCAACATAATCCTCCTGATCCCTCCTTTCAATTTTTTTTATTTTTTATTTTTTATTTTTATTAGTGCCAAATAAAGATCCCAACTACCATTTTCTTCTTCTTTCAAGTTTCAATTTGTTGTGCCAATTAAGTCTTATTCAAAATGGTAAAATTAAGGTATCAAAACTTCACGTTCATATGTGTGTAGGCAGAATTTTAAAACGAGCAAATCAAAGACCATTAGTCGTGTTGAAATCTAGAGCGGCTTCAGATTGATTGTTGAATAGTTGATTAAAAATTATTGGGTTCGACCTTTGCTGGTTTAGAAGGTGGATGAGACAATGATAAGGTCTGTGGCATCTAATGGCAATACCATAAGATGCAAATGGCTTTTCCTTTTCCTCTGTTTTCTGGTTTATTATCTTATTTATGTTACTTTAAAACATTCGTTTTTCCCTCTATTTTCTGATTTTTGTGCTGCTTTAGTACATTGTCATGATTATTAAACTGTAGAAAATGTATTATTTGAATTTTAATTAGTTAATTATTTATCTTTTTCCATTATAAATAACAATTAGTATATCACCACTTTATATTATATAATAAAAAATATAATTAATTTTATCAGATAAATTGAACTAATAATTTGAATCGCTAATCGAAAATAAATTAATTTGATTATCAATTTGAATATGATATGCCGCAAAAGTGTTGCAGCTTGAATTAACAAACCAAGCGAAATGGATGTACGTTGTCACATCCAATGAGACACTGGGTGAGTAGAATGAAACTTATTCAGAACATCAGAAACTATAGAAAAAACCATACTATGTCATGAGAGATATAAATTAGTATCATACAACTATACAAACAACCGTCGTAACCATAAACAGTGAACCCACAAAATGAACAGATATGCTATCATTTGATAGTCCCATTGACTGCCACCAAAAGCAATACTCCACAGCATCTATCAACTATTAAACCTGACCTATCCAGATATCTTCACAATTTGAGAAACGAATCATGGAAGTGGCAATGCTTCGTGGGCTTGTGAAGTTGCACCTTCAGAAGAGACCACCCTTGTAAGAATTTAAGCAACAAGAATCAATGAACTGGCTTCAGTCAGACAAGCATACATTTCCAGTCAGAATGTAATTCAGAGAAGCAGCTAGATGAACAGCAGTTAAAATTGATTAGAGAAACTTGTATTGTCTTGCGTCTCCAATAATGCAAGTGCTGGGAATATCACTTAAACTTATAAAAAATAGGACCAGCCATCTGCTTCAACACCGCAAACTTTCGTAAGATTTAACTCTTTCCAACTGTCGCACACAATGGGATAAACAAATTGCAAGTGCAATAAAGAATCGTACATACATGAATTTCCAAGATTAGCACTGTTAAACATATTAGTATTGAGTTTCATACAGTGTAGGATCTTAACATATAAAAAGATTTCCAAAAATAACAGCTCCATGGCATTTCACTGTCAATCCTTGTTATGACCTCGAGGAGAGCATATCTTTTCAAATCCTCGTCCAATAGAAATTGGAAATCCATCTTCCTTCTTCGGTTCCTTCTTCAGTGAGGAAACAGCATCACCAGAATCCTTCTTGGGATGGATTGCCTGAATAAGGGCTTCAATTTCTTCCTTTGCTCTTTCAAACACACTGGGACCTTTAACTTCACTTATTGGTGTACTCTCATTGATATCATCACTCATTCCATGAGTTTCTTTATGATGATGTGGTTTGTGCCCGAGTGACTCAATCTCTTCCTTAGCTTTTACAATAAGGTTTGGTGCCTTGACATTATTTTCTGCCAATGTTGGAATATACATTGTCAAGGAAAAAAAATCATTGAAGACAGATGACATGACCCAAAAAAGTTCACTGTGGATAATTTGGATCAGCATTGATATGTAAAAGAAGTAAACACTGAGCAAGTGAATCAACAGAATTGATGGATCGATCTCAAACTTGTTTTGAATCAGAGTGAGGCAATAAGACATGATATATCTTATTCAATGAGTTGTTTTCTCTTCGTGCCAATTCTACCAGGGTTTTTCCCAAGAGAAATCAATATTCTCAAGTAGCCCAACTATAAAATAGACCATAGTAAAAAAAAACTCTTTACATATTTTATTCCTCAAGTCTAAAACAACTAAGAATCTATTAGATAATTAGCACTATGATTATTTTGACATTTTCCACCAAAGAAAACAACACTCTTCAAGTGCATAAAAAATCCGTGCTCGTTTATGCGTTCTAGTTTCATATCCACACGATGCCACCAATAAAATTCAAAAAATATTGTTCCAGCCATAGTCTGGCAACACCAACTAATCACTGGGCAAGTGTAATTACACTTGCTTCGATATCCATCACTCACCTTGATGCGTTAATCAATCACATGGCAAGTTAAACATAAATCAATCAACCTACGAATGGCATAGGCTGTTGGAAAGATAATTTGTAATTTACAAGGGGAAAACTTTCTAAATAATTAGTCTTGAGTTTTGAATATGGGATGACGAAGACAACTCTTCATCTGTCTAAGCACTTGGAACTTGGAAGAGGATTAACGTTTTGACTCCAGAGTATTGGTTGTGGTCTATAAATTGAGTAGGCGAAATCAGATTTTTAACCAAGTAAAATTCTGTAGTAAAATCCTTGTTTAGTACATTCGTAGCACTAAAATATCTTTGTAAAAATTTCCTAATAACACTTTATTCTATCTTCACTTCTACACTACACTTCCACGCATAAAACCCCAAAGAATTTGGTATCAGAGCCAGCTATTCCAGCTAAGTTGTCTGCATTTTTTCACTATCTAAAACTCACATTTTATCTTCAAATGGCAACAACCTCAGTTGCCACAATGTCCTTATATGCTCCCAACCAAGTAACGATTTTTGAAGGAGAATACTAAGGTTATTGGAATAGTCAAATGTAAACTTCGTTCATTTCTTCGGACCTTTGGGATATCTTAGAAAGTACGTATGACAAGCCACCAAAAGAAGGAAATAGTGCCAGCTGGGGTGAGGCACAACAAAAATAATCTGAAGCTAATGTTCGCAAAGAAGCAAGTACCTTACTGTATCTCCAACAAGGACTAAGTAAAGCAATTTTTACGAGAATCTTTGGAGCTAAAAAAGCGAAAGAAACATGGGATATTCTAAACTAAGGTTTTCAAGGGAATAAGAAAGTCATCTCCTTGAAAGTACAATCCGTTGGAGAGATTTTGATAACATGGCAATGAAAGAAAGAGAAGGTATGCAAGCATTTCTATCTAAAGTTTATGAAATTGTCAATCAGAAGTCTTGGTGATGTTATTGAAGAAAGAAAACTGTTCCAAAAATTCTTAGAAGCCTTTGCAAGTTTGATCATGTAGTTGCGGCAATTGAAGAATCTAAAGATCTTCCATTTACACTTTTCATGAACTAATGAGCTCTCTGCAAGTGCATGAAAAAAGGAAGAGCAGGTCCCCAAATCAGCCCATGGAGCAAGTTTTTATGTCAAAATTTCAGGTTTCGAACAAAAAAAGTGTCAAATCGCAGCATGGAAAACAAATTGAAATCTTTCCACCAGAAAGGAAAGGGTGATGGCAAGGATTTTAGAGGAGAAAACAAGAAAAATTGGAGACTCAGATTCTCAATCCCGCATTTGC
Source organism: Paulownia fortunei (assembly GCA_019321725.1). Classification (NCBI taxonomy): domain Eukaryota; kingdom Viridiplantae; phylum Streptophyta; class Magnoliopsida; order Lamiales; family Paulowniaceae; genus Paulownia; species Paulownia fortunei. The sequence goes on along the minus strand of CM033105.1, from coordinate 3,036,362 downwards.
AAAAAATCAAATCATGGGACCAAAAATTGCTACTTTAGATGCACAAGATGCAAAAATGCCATTCTCTCCTCCAGAAATTGTTGGCTATAAAAATGATAACAAGTTACAAGATAATTTCTCCAAAGAAGAGAAGGATGCAGCAAATTTTCATGAAATAAATGCTGACAATCAATAATATTTTCTCATGATTTGATAATGAAAATGATGCAGAATTTGGTATATGGATAGCAGATATAGTGATCATATGACAGGTAACAGAAAGCTCTTTGTTCAGCTTGATGAAAATTTCATGACAGGAATCAAGCTAGGAAATGGAAAAATGCATCTTGACTCGTAGCTGTGGAAACAAGTGATGGTAAAAAATTCATCCATGATGTTCTTCCTGTTTTAGTATCAAATTTGATTATTATTGGCCAGCCGTTTCAAAGAGGATATTAAGTCGCTTTTGACGAAGAAAAATGTGTTGTCTTTGATAAAAGAATACGCATGACAATAGTTGAAACAAAAATGGCCGAGAATAGAATATTTCTCTTGTTTTTCCTCTTCGTGAACCCAAAAATGTTCACAAACAAATCGGTTATTGAAAAAAGGCCTGAAGAGAAATCAAATCCTCCGCTCATTAGTCGTAAGACTAAAGCACTCCTCTATCCATCTATCAAGAGGCCCTGGAGAGTAAGCCACCCTACTCCACTTAATCCCATTACCTCAGTTTCATTCTTGGATACCTACATACCAACCTGGGGGCCCTTTGGAGATAGGCCTTACATTTGAAAATTCGTGTAAAAGTTGTTAATTCAACTTTCTAATAGAGTGGTTAGTTCTGCAGCTCTGGGAGAGAGTTCCATAATTCCATTTACTTATAGATAGAAGCAAACTTTTAAATGAAGAATCATAAAAAATGGCTCTTCAAATGTAAAGACCGCAGCAGGTCGAGAGAAGCAGAAATCCATAATTTGTGAAGTTATGAGACAATTTGTGTCAAGAGAACCACCAAAAGGGAGAAAATTTATTTCCATCAAGGTGCAAATGTTTTGAAGAATAAAACATAAGCAACAAAGAACAAAGCTCGTGAAAAGTTTTGCTCAAAAAGATGTGCAAGGGAATCTCATATCTTCTCTTGTCAAAATCTACAAAAGTCCTTCATCAAAGTCGAAGAATATTGAAATTCAGAATCATTTCATTCAAGATCTGAGCAAAGAAGCAGCAAAAATGGAGTTCTTCAACATCCATGATCAATCAGTGTATTTTCCTACCAAGGTCGTAAAAACCAAGAAGTTTGAGAAGTTCAAGAAGCCGCTGAAAATTACAAATTAAGAGGGGATGTTGGAAAAGATAATTTGTAATTCACAAGAGGAACACTTCGGAAATAATTAGTCTTGAACTTTGACTGTGGGATGGTCAGGAAGACTCTTCATCCTTCTAGGCACTTCAACTTGGAAGAGGATTAATGTTTTGACTCTAGAGTATTTGGTTGAAGTCTATGAATTATTTAGACAAAATCAGATGTGTAACCAAGTAACAATCAAGTAAAACCAAGTAAAAATATGTAGTAAAATCCTTGTTTTAGTACATTTTTAGCACTTGAATATCTTAGTGATAATTTTATTGTATCATTTTGTTTTATCTTCACTTCTGCACTACTCTACCACACATAAAACCCCAACATAGGCGTGTCCTGACCTCTATGGGATATAATTTATCTAATTTTTATCATCATATTTTTTAACCAAATATCTCATTCCTTCTAAGTTTTTCTTATATAATGTTTGCTACTTATAGCGTGACTGGCTCCAATAGTTTATCATTCATTTCGATTGTAAGCAGTAATTTCACATAAGAGCGTGAAAAATGAAATTGCAAAAGAAAGGAGTTTCTCTAGATAAAACAAACAGACCTTGGAACATCTTATGAGTTATCTGACATGACTATACAAAATTCAGACGTGATCATATCCGCACCTAAGACAATAATTAAACAAATTTCCAGTTTGCAAATATAACCACAACATAGTCCAAACCTGCATGCGACTCAGACTTCTCAGATTTCAAACAATCCTTCATAGCAGAGTCCCTGCAAATAATCCAATTTTTTTCTTAACTGAAATCACATTCACACCTTCTCATTTACAAAATCATCTCAAACGAATCCGAGCATTTCCCTACCTTGTTTCACCATACAACTGCGAATCATAACTTTTCGATTCCTTTTTGGGATGAATCGCCCCCACAAGGGCCTCAATTTCCTCCTTCGCTCTCTCGAACACATTTGGAGCCTTCACATCACTCATTGAAGTATTAACATCAATATCATCACGCAATCCATGAGTTTCCTTGTGATGGTGATGCCCGTGTTTCTCATTATGCAAAACTGCCTCAAACTCTTCCTTTACTCTCTCAAACACATTGGGCGCCTTCACATCTTTTCCTGCAAACCATCGATACGCTCTCATACTACTCAAACATAAATTGCACATTCTAAGAAACAAAAAAGAAATGTCCAAAAGGGTTCGTTTTATCAAACTTTATCTCTCAAAAAAATCTCTGAGTTGCAATCATAACCCAAATTTGGAAAATAAATGTATAAAAAGAGAGAATTCGACATGGGTTTGAGATCAGAAAGAGAAGGAGAATACCTGACAAATAGTTTGATGAAGGGTCCGGTTTTGATTCAGCCATCAAAGGAATGTCCGAGTTTTTATCAGAGGATGGTTTTCTCTGATTTTTACAATTTGGTATTTTGGTGAGAATGATGATGGAATTAGAACTTTTCTATCGATGGGCACTTCATTTCTGTGTTGGCAACCAGTTGGGAGAGGAGAATAAGAATCAAACTTTTGACAGATGCCTGATTTGAAAAGGCAGCGGTTGAAATATTTTTTTCTCAAATTTACAAACGTGACGTTTTGCAAATTTTTTTATAGTTTAAATTTGAAGTGTCACGTGGAATTTTACTAAAAAATAATTTAAATTTATTATTTTACTTACTAAATAAAATGAGCAGGAGGTAATGTGACATTTTAATCAAAACATTCGATACCAAAAAACGAAATAAACAAAATTAAATAAGATACCAAACTTCGAAACAAACATAATTAAATAAAATAAAATAAAATACAAAATACAAATTGCTAGTTAAAGTACTGCCTATAGCCTAAATTTAAATAACTGATTTCCTATCTTTGTTATAGGTGAAGTTAAACAAAAGTAGTAAAAAATTTTTTTATTAAATTCATAATTACAACAGCATTGTAATGTTATACACTATAATGATACAATCATAAAAATTCAGTAAAAAATTGAAGGGAAAAATGCTATATATCAACACCAAATGCACAAGATACTCAACAAAATTATAAATATAGCAAGATTAATTAGTGTAGTAACTTCAACTCATTTTATATATTTTACTTATTTATTTTTATTTATACTATATAAATATAATAGGTATAATAGAAAAAATAACAAAAGGAGGAAATTGAAATCCAAATTATGACCACATTAGATGGCCTTATAAGCTAAAATATAAATATAGAAGAACTTCTCATTTTGTCTTATTAGCTAACACGTTGACTAATTTACAGATTTTTCAATTTTTTAGATTGACTTCAACCAGTGAGTTATTAATAATATTAAATTTAATATTTTAAAAATCGAATCTGATTGATTGATCAATCAAAAATTAGATATCGATTCGATCTAATTAGACAGATAATAGGATTTTTGATTTGACCAGTATTTTATTTTTTTATTTTTTTAATTCTTTAAATTTTGTTAATTTTTTATTATTTTTTTAAGAACATTAAACTTGATATTTTATTATATGCAGTGTTTTCATTATAGGACTAGTGACCAAATCGATTTTGTTATCAATTAGCGGTTCAACCCATATAATAGTTCTAATAAAAATTGATTATATTTTTTTATTATATTATGTAAAATGATAATATAATAGAATAATTATTATATGTTACATTTTAAATATAAAAAAAAGATAAATAACTACCTAAAAATAATATAACAAAACACAAAATTTAAATAATTATATAAATATAACAAAATATCAAATTTAAATTTTTTAAAAAATAAAAATAGTTTACTGGTTTGACCAATCAAACCAAAAATTCAGTTATATATGTTTAACCGAACTGACCTCCAATTTTCAATTGAACCGGCCGGTTTGGTTCGATTTTGAAAACATTGTTTTATATATGTGATTATTTGAATTTTGTGTTTTGTTAAATATTTTTTTAGTTAGTTATTTATTTTTTTACATTTAAAATATATTACATAACAATTATTCTATTATATTATCATTTTATATAATATAATTAAAAATTATAATCAATTTTTATTAGATTGATCAGACCGACGGTTAAAACGATTCGACTAGTTGAATTGCTAATCAGTAGTAAGATCGATTTGATCATTGGTTTAATTATGAAAACACTGATTAATCTTGAAAAAATACTTATAAGTAAACAGTAAAATTGAACTTATAATAAATCATAAGTAAATAATAAAATCAGTATTTTCATAACCGGACATATGAGTCGGTGACCTATCTGGTCTTATTGTCCGTCAGTGATTCAATCGGTCGGACTGGTCCAACCGATCTAATGAAAATTAACTATATTTTTTTATTATATTATGTAAAATGGTAATGTAAGTAACTGTTTGTCATGTACTATATTTTAAAAGTAAAAAAAATAACCAACTAAAAAATACATTTAATAAAGTTTGAAATCCAAATAACCACATACATATAACCAAATACCAAATTTAAAATTTTCTTAAAAAAGTATAAAAAAAAAAATACAAAACTAGTTTTGAACAGTTTTTGATCAATTTTTTGGCTGATTTTTGATCAATTTTGCTTTGTTCAACATGTATTTTCATTTTCTGCATCCAATCGAATCGGTCCAACCATCGATTCTCGATTGATCCATTCAAATTGATTAGTCCGATCCGATTATAAAAATATTGAATAAAAATAAACTTATAACTAACTATAATAGTAAAATGAACTAATAATTTAATAGTAAAATGAACTAATAAGTTTTGATTCCAAATCGCTACTAAACCACTTGTGTGGTTTGATTTGAATTTTCCAATGGCAATTTGTGTAACAAATAAAAATGGTGTTCCAAACGATTTTTTTAATTTTTTAATCAACCTTAACATGAGTATTTATTATTTATTTATTTTGGTCAATGCTATGTGTGACTAAGATTGCGCGATCAACCTTAACATGAGTATTTTAGTATTGTTCAACATAATATACCTAAATTAATATAATCAATTTTTGTTTTCTCATGATCCTTAAAAATGGTTCAATAAGATATTATTTATAGACATCGTAAAAAGGAAAATGAACATTGAATTTGGGATTGATGATACCTATCTTTTTTATGCTTGACTGGTATATTAAAAACTATACAATTGAACTCTTTCAAACTATATTTGAACATCCTCCTAAAGATTATAGCAATAGTAGTCATCATAATAAAATAAGGCTGCATCCATGCAAATTGTGGCAGATTGGGATTTGAATAGCCAGTCCACAAATTGTTAAATTCTTCATCACAACAAAGAGATGGGCTCCAAATGATATTTTTTTATAAGAGGGCATGGCCTGTTCACATTAAATGAACTTAGATGCTTGGAATAGAAAATACAGTATTATATACAAAATTGAAGCCAGCAAGAAGGACTTCTTGATTCCAAGTTTTGCAGCCCATAGTTGTCTTTGTTAAATATCTTCAAATAAAAATTATTAAAAAGAGGGTAGTAGGGATGGCTATAGACAGCTACTTGCAGAAGGTAGATGCTTCCATATGACAAGTATATGTAATAGTATATTAGTAAAGAACAATTTTGAATGTTTGTGTTTACACCTCTTTTATTAATCCTTTATTAAATGTCAAGGAGGTTTTTTTTTTTTTTTTTTTTAAATATTAAGATTGAGGGGGTTTTACAATTAAGAGGGGACGGTAGAGCTTATTTTAAAATAAGTTATTAAAGTATTTGCGAAAATAAGATCATAGAGTTTAATAGATGTTAGTAATGATAATTTTATAATTAATATGGTTGAAATAAAAAAAGTTTGTTAAAATTTAAAAAAAAAAAAAACAAGAACTCCTTGTTTTAAAAAATGGGGCTTATAAAATTATGAAATCTTATTTTGGAAGCTTATAATTTTATTTTTTCTAAAAAAATTATCAAACTGTTTAAAATATTTTATAAGCTCTAAACATCTTATAAAATGCATTTAAGTGCTTATAAACTCACCTAATCGACTTCAATTCTTCTTTTCTATTCTATCCGGCTTCAATTCTTCTGTTTTATTTTTTTTTTATTCTATTTTGTATTTTATTCTTTGAATATATAACATGTGTTTATGAGATAAACATGTGTTGTTAATTATTTAAATACGATTTATTTCATAAACAAATGTCATATATTCAAATAATAAAATACAAATAAAAAAAGTAGAACATAAAATTCAAAGTCCACGCAAACACCCTCTAAAAGGTTTGGGGTGCGAGTTCTATCATATTTAAAGACTCTTCCTCAAATAATACATCATAAAAACAAGAAACTACTATATGATCATTAAATATCCTAACATTGATAGCACTATCAATGTTAGGATATATCAATGTTATGATATTTAATGATTATATAGTAATTTTATTTTATTTTTAATGATGTATTCTTTGAGCAAGAGTCGTTGAATAATTTAATATAATATTTGATATGTCGTTTTTTTTTTTTTTAATTGTGAGTGTCATGAAGATGTAGTTCTTGCTTTAAATAAAGAAGAATTATTTGAATAAACAATGATTCAAAAATTCAGATTTTTTTTGAATAATTAGACGGTAAATAAAAAGTGATTCAAAATTCAGGAAAATTTTATTTTTTTAGAATAATACATGTTATATCAATTAATTACGAGAAAAGTATAATTAGAATTTAGAATGAATGCATTAATGAATATTGAGGAAGGCTAGGTCTTGTAGATGTCCAAGTGTGTTCCACTTCACCGTACATTTACACACACACACATATATATATATAAAATATATGATAAGATAAAGGCTGCTGCTGTGAAGTCTTTGATTATGAAGAAAAAAGAATGCTGTTTAATGAGTTATGGTGGTCCGCATGCCTAACAGCTAAGAGCCTAAAGCCTGCACCACACACACACACGTATAAATTCAGAAAATAGTCAACCTGATCAATAAATGTTTAATTCTTGACCAATCAGTAGCCAGAATTAATGACCATAATACAATGTTGGTTATATTTCCCAATCCTTCAATTTGCCAATTTATTTTAATGTAGTGGTAGAAAAAAGAAAAGACATAAGGTTATATTCAAATATCAATTATAGTTACTAATGATAGCACAATCTGACAATTTCTTTTTACAGTAGTTAAAAAAAAAAAAGTTACAGGTATTATTACATCAAAATATTAATTAATTGTTATATAGAAATTATAACCTATCATGTATTAAAACTTACATTAGACAAACACCGAATGTTTTGTGGGGCTCAAATATGACACCTTATAATTGCAAAATATTGAGGATTAATATTTGCCACTTACATTGGGTTTCATTAGAATCAATATTATTATTATTATTATCATTAATTTTTTTTTATCTATTTTTTTTTTTTGCCATGCACATAGAATCAATATTTCTTCTTATACTAGGATTTGTATTTGTTATTGTTTCCTACTACGTTCGGATATAGAAAAATTATCGTTGAAGAGGTGATATATGATATTGTTCCGAAACAATTTTATTAGTATTTAACAAATTAAATTGCCTACTTTAAAAAAATAATCTCTGACACTCTATTATCTCTTCGTGCCTTTTTGAGTTTAGAATTATAATTTAGAAAAATCAACACTTTTAAAACTAATTATGCCAAAATATAGTTGTGTAAATTATTTTGGTCCATCAACTTATGTCACGCTATACTTATCTGTTATTAGTTCGGTCCATCTCTGACTTCATTGATTTCTGTACGTGTGTGAAAAACATATACTAAAAAAAGTAAAAACAAACATAATACTCCCTCCAAAAAAGCTCCAACAGTCAATTTAACTATTTTTAGTATAATCACAAATCATTTAGTTAATTGTTTCATAAACTAATTAAATAAGATCACAAATATTATTAACTAAAACTAATTAAATAACATAACAAAGTAATTGCAAAAACTGTCATTCAGGTTTAGGTTATTTACAAAAAAAATTCATTTATATTTGTAAATTAAAAATATTTATAAATATTTATTTTTATTTTATAAATTGCACCTACATTGTATTTGTAAAATAAAGATACATATCAAAAAAATATTTGTAATACCTTAAGCGACTATTTGTAATTTTAAAAGGTAATCGAATTTTTTTATAATTAGACTAAATTTTAATAATAATTTTTGTAATTTATCTTACTAATATTTAAAAATTTAGTAACTTCAAAAATATAAAAAAAATGCATATAATAAATTAATTAAATAACAAAAGAGTTTGACCATATCACACAAACAATTACCTATCTAACATGAAAAATGTTTGTTCTTCAAGTATGGTTCATGTTGGCTTATTAAAAGTCATTAAACTCCTTCAGATTTACTCACAAAAGTAAAAACCAACAACATTAGAATAGTGGGAGGAATGGATAGTCAAACAAATGAACTCACTGTACATTGAATTGGAAAACTGTACGATGACTTGCAACCACCAATAAAGACAAACCAAACCCCATAGCCCACAACTGATCAGCGCACGCTGTTGTTTCGTGTTGGCGCGTTTTATCGTCATCACGACGTTGTAGACAAATTGTTGGTTGACCTTCATTAAAATTTGCAAATATTAATCCAAACAAATTGTCTTTTTTCTTTTTTTATTTACAGCAAAAAAGATTTTCTTGACATTGAGTTTGTTGTTTGTTCTTGATTCTTCATGGAAGCAGCGTTTTGAAGCTTACTTTCTTTGACCATCCTCCCTCATCCCCCAACCACCCCACCCCCCCAACCACACACACTATATGTATGTGTGTGTGTTGAAATGTTTTTCATCTTTTCTTTGTGAGTGCTGGAGGGGTTAACAACCGTAAAGGCTACTACAAAAAGGTTTTCCAGTCCAAAGAAAAAGTGCTTCAAAATATCAAGCTTTGAATTCATCAAAACTCGTGGTTTTGAAAGTGGGTGGAAATCTTTGAATCAGACCCACCATTTTTCTGCATTCCCATTTTCAGGAAAACATACAGAACTTTCTCAGTGTCAAAATTTGGCGAGAAAGAATTTAAAGTACCAATTGAAGAGTCCCATGTACACGTGTTATCCGTATTTGAAGGTTCATTAGACTCTTATATTTCAAAAATTCAATTCCCAGACTTCCCACAATCTGCTCAGAAAAGCATAGGCATATATATTAGGGGTGGGTGGTGACCATATTTACAAACACATATTGGGAAATATATTATATATTTTCTGACAGCAAAGGCTGAGGGTCTTCCATTTCTGGTGAGTGGTTTTTAATTTATTTGGGAAGAATACTTTCTTTATGGAATCAAATATTTGCTTCTTTGTGTTCAGTTTGTTTACATGTTACAATTGCAAAGGGTCAAATTATATGTTTTTATGCTGTTTAAATATGAAGAGGGATTTCATACAGTTAGGTGCTGAGTTGACCATCTGGTAACATGAATAACAGTAATGTTCAATTTGGTGACTGGTTTTGTTTGTGTCCTTTTGGTGTTGATCTTCTTGTGAATTATACAAGGAGCCTATAGTTTGGTGAAGCAGAGAAAATGTTTTGCATGATAAGTTGGTAATATAGCTTTGATTGTTTGTTTCATTCAATTGAAGATTGAGGGCTCAGCATTATTTTTTCGTATTTGTTTGATTCTTCTGTTTTAGGGCAGTTACTAAGCTGGTCTGGCACTGGTTTCTGCCTTTGATCGATTATCAAGTTTCATTTTGGCATTTTTTGTGTAGTAATTTACTTGTATTCAAACATTTTGTAGAATGTTGTTATTGACATGAATTTTCATAACAAATTGTGCAGGTGGGACCTTAAAGTTTATGGGATTATCGCTATCATTGCTCTTTTCAGCTTGGCAAGAAATTGTGAAACACAGTCTTTTCAATTTGGCTCGCGATATAGGAATTGGGGGTGCAAATCAGGCAATTACTTCAAGAGCCGACAGATTTGGTAAATCAGAATCTGCAGCAATGACCATGACAAAAGGGTTCAATAAGATGAACAGAAAAAACTCCATAAAGTTGAGGAACTGCGAGCCTGTAAAATTGGTGCTTCAAACCTCACTTTCATTCAAGGATTTAGTTCAAAACATAAGAAAATCAGAATCTGATGATGCAACCAAAGGTCATACTAATAAGTTAGTCTCTGCTGTTTCTCTCCCTGAACCTGCCGTAATGTTTACTCCACGACCTGTTACCGAGCTTGATGCAGCCGCAGTCAAGCTCCAAAAGGTCTACAAGAGCTACCGGACTCGAAGAAACCTTGCAGATTGTGCAGTTGTCGTAGAGGAGCTATGGTTTGTTTCTTGACTGATGGACATTTTTTGTTCTCTCATTTCCTGTGCTTTTCGTCAGTTAAATTAACTGGTCATATTTGACATGTACAGGTGGAAGGCCTTGGACTTTGCTGCTCTGAAGCGCAGCTCTGTATCATTCTTCAATGTTGAAAAACCAGAAACTGCTGTTTCCCGGTGGGCTAGAGCGCGGACGAGAGCAGCCAAGGTCAATATCCAACAGCCATTTTGATTCTTTAATGAATTTCTTGTCCTTCTTGTATCAATTCTGTTTGTTCTATTAAAATTTCCAGTTGGAGCTAACAATTTCAATATCTTGCAGGTTGGAAAGGGATTGTCTAAGGATGAAAAGGCTCAAAAACTGGCTCTACAGCACTGGCTTGAAGCAGTAAGTCCTGAAACCATGAAGTTCATCTGTCAAATAGAACTTGTTACTTGAAATTATCAATTTCTGATATCTTGTTGCAGTTTATCCAAGTTTAAGCCATTGGCTATATTATACTTGTAAATTCTGCGATCTTGCCTTTAATGCGTGTGCTTTAGTTGGGCTTCTGATCTTATGACTCATGTTTTTTCACTCCAATTTTTCTATAGATTGATCCACGCCATCGGTATGGGCACAATTTGCATCTCTATTATGACATCTGGTTCAAAAGTGAAAGTGCACAACCTTTCTTTTACTGGTGAGTTACTGGTGACCTTTAAGAGAGCATTAAAAAAAAAAACCTCTTTTCCTTAAAAGATGCAATTACCTCTTTATTTTGTTAATTTTACTTAACTTTCTCTTGTGCTATTTGTGATATGAAGGTTGGATGTTGGAGATGGAAAAGAAGTAAATCTTGAGAAGTGCCCAAGGACCAATTTGCAACGGCAATGCATCAAATATCTAGGACCGGTAAGTCTCCAGTCATTGAGGCATCCTTGCAATCACATGAAAGACATTGCATTTGAATTGAGAATTTGTGATATTTACGAAATACTGAGCTCATATGTATTGAACACAATAAACGTGTGAAGGGAATGTTTTATTGATGTGTACTTCAATTGTTTCTTTTTAACAGAACGAGAGAGAATCATATGAGGTCGTGGTTGAAAATGGAAAGCTTGTGTACAAACATAGTGGTACCTTAGTGGATACCATTGAGGGCTCAAAATGGATATTTGTGCTTAGCACAACAAGAACTTTGTACGTAGGGCAGAAGAAAAAGGGCCTGTTCCAGCATTCAAGTTTCTTAGCTGGAGGGGCCATCACAGCAGCTGGGAGATTGGTGGCTCATGGGGGTGTTCTCGAGGTATAATCCTTAAAGATTAGTACAAGAAACGAGCACAATGAACTGATTGAGTTAATTCTACCTATGACTCTGACAACTTCTTCAATCTTTTACAGGCAATTTGGCCATACAGTGGTCACTATCTTCCAACAGAAGAGAATTTCAGGGAATTCATAAGCTTCCTCGAGGAGCACTGTGTTGATCTTGCAAATGTAAAGGTAATTCCTTGGAACCTTCTATGTTCTTAATCTCGAACACAAATTTTGATAAGCGAACCAAATTCCCTTATTTATCTAACGAAAATATGCTGTTTCCTATTTTGTACAGAGATGTGCGACTGATGATGACCGTCCTCCTCTTAGTAATGATGCCTATCAGGAATCAATTCCAAGACATACATCAGACTATAGTCTCAATCAACCAGAAGTTACTAGCACATCTGATAAGGATGGTCCATTGAGGGAACCAGAAGTCGTGTTTTGTAATCACAAAGATAAGCCAGTCTATAACTTGGCTAAGCGTATGTCCTGCAAATGGAGCACAGGAGTTGGACCAAGGATTGGATGTGTCAGGGAGTACCCTGCAGAATTGCAATTCCGAGCACTTGAACAAGTTAACCTTTCACCTCGGGTGGCTAATGGACCTCTTAGCAACTATGGTCCAATCCCATCACCTCGGCCAAGTCCAAACGTTCGACTGTCTCCTAGAGTTGCATATATGGGACTTCCCAGTCCGAGGACCCCTATTCCTGCAGCTAACTGAGTATCTAGGAAACAGAAAAATAAACTGGATTTGCATAAGCAGAGCTCATATGCTGGATCAATGCTACCATCAGTAGAAGCACCTCTGGTGTGAGCATAGCCTGCTGACCTTTGAATGAGGAACTAACTCAAATCTTTCTTCTTTTATTCAATCAAGTATGTAAAAGGCTCATTTGCATGCCAATTCTTTTTTCCTGTTTTGGCTCCCAATAACAGTTTGAAGTAAGGTTAATTCATTATTTGTTTATTTATTTATTTTTCGTCTGTTTTTTTTTTTTTTTTTTTTTGTAAACAAATGTTATTAATGCAGAAATAAAGCAGTTCATTTCAGACTTGGTTGAGAGTTAAAAGATTCAAATATATGTAAGTTTGAATTGAATGATTCGAGTGTTCAATATATATCAGTAAGTTCATTGCATTTATTCAGATAATACTGCATTTTACAAAGAAAACATTAGCTTATATATTTTTGCTTAACAATCGAAAGGAACTAAAGACACTTCAGCATTCTTCTTCCCAATTCAAGGTTTTTGTACGTATTAATGTAACACATTCGGTCCATTTAAAATTTTTCCAGACACTTGCAAATATATAGCCACCATGTTATTGGCTATTGATAGTTCGAGTGTGAGCATAAAATTTGGGTGAAATAGTAAGATAATGTTTTGATTATGTCTTTAAGTTATTTTACAGTGGATCACGTGCATTGGGTGGATAATTTGCACCCATTAATAAATGAGTCAGAACATATATCGCGTCGTGTCCACCGTTCAAAAATTTCATGTGTACAGACCTCAATTACTGAGAGAATGATGGATTGAAGGGGACCAGAAAAAGTTGATGCGGGGACCTGGAGGTCAATTTGACTGTTGACTTGGAGAACTGCGAATGTCAAAGTTTATTGGTGTCATTACTGTTTTGGCAATTTAGATTGTTTGGAAAATCGGCAAATGTGTGCAATGGGCTCGAGGACTTGCCCATTAATGGCAAATAGAATATAGGGACCACAGGTAACTCCAGCTGATCATGTTAATTAGATATAAAAATGAGTTAGATTTGGATGTGGTTTGTGTGAATTCGAAATTCTTTATGATTTTTAAAAACTCAAGTTTAGATCTATTTTAAATTTTAATTTATTTTATCCATTTTATAATTTAATTAATTAAAATTTTATTTTTTTAAAAAATAATATTATTAAAAAAATTTATAAAAAATATTTTTATAAAAAATATTATATAAACTCGTTTATACTATTTAAACCCATCCCAAATATGGCGGGTCATTGTCATCTATATCTCTATCCATATTTATTACTATACTAAATATTCGATCCTATTACCATAAGTTGTTTCTTCCAATTGTAACCAAACAACCCCTATCAATTAACATATTTGATAACAATTCAATTTTCCACCTTCTGTGCCACATACATAATTGAATAATTCTTATTAACGCACTTAATGAAAAAAACAAAACAAAACTATATAGCCTTGTTAACATACATAATAAAAACTCAACTTTCCAACTTCTAATCTATTTATTTATACTATACTAAATGTCTGGATCACATAACTTGTTTCTTCTAATTGTGTAAAGACTAAACAATCCCTATTAATTAACATACTTTATGAAAACACAACTTTCGACCTTCTAATAAATTTCCTTAATCTTAATGTATTTAAAAGAGCAAGTTGTTTTTTTTCTATTATCTCTCATATCACATGCTTTTACATGTAACGTACCTACTTTTTGCTAATTTCAAATTAAATTTCATGCCAAGTTATATTAAATTTTGTTATGTCTAAATAAATTCAAGTGGGAAAAACTATTGCATCACGCGTATATGTGTTTGACGGGGCATGTTTGATTTAATTCTCAAACAATCCACCATTGAAAGTGCTTTTTAATATTCATAGGTCGCGCATCACTTACATTTGAGTTTACAGTACTCTAACAATAATCTTGACATCAAAAAGTATAACAAATTATTCAGAAAGACCTCTTTAGTCAAACAAGTAAAGAGAGCAACAAATACTAAAATCACTGTGAAAGAGTGATTTCTCAGCTTATTTCCGTAAGAGAGGAAGATATGAAATCACTGAAAAGTTTGGGCTGGTGTTGCACATAACCAAGTTTCCATCTTCTAGTCTCCCCTCTGATTGAGATCAAAACATCATCCCATCACCCTCCAAGAATGCATTTCAAATTCTCTATTCTTTTATCTTAGATTTCATAGCACATAAATGCACGTGACGTGCATGTATTATATGAAATATACGAGATGGGAATCAAATTCCATTCACCCTCGGAGATAAACTATAACTTTCTAAATGAAAGAAATGCCAACAAGGAACCCATAGATGACTCTGGCATTCATGCATGACTAATCTCTCTTAGAAGTAAACTGCAGGCATAAGCAATAGCATTCTATTCCAACAACAATAAGAGTGCTGATCTAGTGAAGGGTAAAACTACTCCTAAAAAGCTTAAAGGATGAGAAGAAAGAAGGATTAGCCCATGTTAAGGGAAAATCAAGAAAAAACGAAAAAGGTTCTAATGGAAACTTCAAGCAATAAAACATCTTGGATCCAAGGACAATACATTGTAAAATTTTGGCCAAAATAAGAGACCATTTACTACAACATTATGCAGATGTGCTTGGCAACCAGCCAAATTTCAATTCAACAACATCACAATCCACAATATGCAAGAAACAGAGAGCATTAGATAGCAAAAAAATTACCAGCACCTTTCACTGTCAACAACTTAAGCAAATCAAAACCTGAGAATACATGAAACAAAGTCAGGTGTTAAAACTGATGAGCCACTAAAGTAAAAGTTCCACTAAGCAAATGTGGCCTTAATTCATCTAATAAAGCATTAACCAACACTTGAAACTGTGATTTGATAGTCTATCAATTCATTATTGATCGTCTGAATTCATGGGTTCAAGTCCATATGTTCAATGATTACCATATATTGTCCAAATTAAGGATCAAGCCATTGTTCTCTCAATAAAAGAACCCCCTTTTCTGCAGAATGCTTCATCAACAAAATTTTCATATAAATCACTCAATTTATCTCAATTTTGCATACACACTTACACTCATATTCAAGATTATCATACATTACACAATTTATCTCACTCCAAAATGGAGATTATCCAAGCAAAAACCAATAATCAAGAACAACCAAAGTAGGCATCCATATATATAGCATACAGTTATATCACTCTATTCAATCCATCACCTATATCCATAGACCATCTGAGTGTACCTCTCTTTGAGCCACCTAAAACTTTTCTTGATTGAGCCCTTCACTTTTCCTTCAACAGTGTAAGCCTTGTAGCTAGCAACCCTCTTCTTCCTCTGCAGCTCAGGATCGTTAAAGCTCCAACTTTTGGAAGCCATCCCATTTGTTGACTTCCCTTTCTTGAACTTCCACTGTTCTCCGCCGCCGCCCGCCACCACGATATCCATCTGCCCATTGTTTTGTGCAGCAGAAGAAGAAGCATATGAGGCGCTGTAGCACCTCAGATCTTGCATCCCACTTGGGTTTGAGCTGGTTTTGTAGTGGGGTGACACCCCATTATCATTAAAATGGCTACTGTAATAGTTATAAGTATTCTCCACCTGCATTGATCTTTCATTGTTGTATGACGTGGATCTGAAATCCTCCATCTCTGCAAGATTTTTCAGCTTTTTTGACTTGTTTTTTGCAAATATTTTTTAGTAATATTATGTGAATGGGGTTTGGGGTTTCGGTGGCTGCTTCAGATACATGTGATTCTCGGAAGAAGATGACGTTTTGCAATATTGTTTGTAGCGTCGGTGGGGGTTGCTATTTACTAGGCGCAGCCAGTGAAAATTCCATTTTTTTTTTTACCCTTTTTTTATGCAAAGCACTAAATATACTTATTTATGTATTTGTACTAAGTCCTGCTTATCATTGTTTAAAATTTCTGTCAGAACATTGAAATATTGCATTGAAATTTTGGATCTTTTAACCAAAATATGGAATTCAAAATACAATATAATTTGATGGATTTTCATCAAAATTGCAAGGGCACCGTTTAAGAATATTGCAAAATTTCCCAAATTTTCAAAAAAAGCTATTAAAAATATTCTCTTTCCAAAAATTTCATTCCTTTTCTTTTTTGGGGGGGAACGTAACACAATAAAGTTATATCTCCTAAAAATAGGGGTATTCACAATTTGTTAAATCAATTGATTGAAATTGAAATTAAAATTTTTGGTATATATGAAAATCGAATTGAAAAATTTAGTTCGATATCTAATTCTGATTTATATAAAAATTCAGTATTCAGTTCAGTTTCGATTTATCGAACCATATAAAATACCAAAGAATTATTATTTTATATTTTATTTTTATGTACATATTTTATATCTATTATTTAATTTATTATATTTTTAAATTCTTTTACTTACCAAAAATTAAAAAATATATATTTACAATTTTGATATTTAATTTTTTAAAAAATTCTTAAAAAATTTTGGTTACCGAAATATCAAATCAAAATATCAAAAAAAAAATCGATAAGAATTGAATCACACCGATTAATTTCAGTATGGTATTTCGATATACCAAAATTTTAATTTATCAAAATCTTGGTTCAATTATATATTTAAAAATAATAATGTGACAACGACTAACTTTTAATCACTATTTTTAAAAATAATAATATAAGCATCCACAAATTTTTATTTATTCAACAGCCGTTTAAAACTTCATGTTTAAAGTAGATACTTAGAAATGAAATGAAAAGACTAATACAATTACTAAGTTAATAATGAAATAATATTGAAATAAATTTAACAATGATTTTTCACATGCATATACTTGCAATCAGTTATATTTAGAGAGTAATCTTGGAAAAAAAACCATTTTAAAAATAGACCTTCTTTTGAGACATTTTAAAGGAAATATGAATAATAAATTTGGGACAGGTTAACAAAGTTCTAACAATAATAAGAAAGTGTTGAAAAAATGCTACTTTTTCTTAAATTGGGTGCAATAGACTTAATCATATTATTCAATAAAACTCACTATCTCCAAATATTTTAGTTTGAAATATGCATAATTGTATCAATTAAAATATCCAAAATTTTATTCAAAATTTTCAATTATTTCTAAATCAAAATTGAATTTTTGTATAAACCATATATTCAAATATTTTTGTTTAAAACATACATAATTGTATCAATTAAAATATCCAAAATTTCATTTAAAATTTTCAATTATTTCTTCAAAATTTCCATAAGTTTTATAAATTAAAATCAAAATTTTGGATATTCTATCCACACCGATACTTAATACCTTACCACTTACTAAGCTTTAGCTTAGGGTCGTTTAGGCACATTTTTTTGGAATTAGGATAATAGAGCAATTAATTTTTGCTAGCTAAGGAAACCAATGTGTACCTGAATTTACATATTGTTTAGACTAGACTTTTGGGTGCATTAAGGATTTATGTCTACTTGGATTATTCTATCATTTTGGATATATAAAATTAATTTTAATTTAAGTTATCTTCAATTCATAATTTTATTTTATCGTATTTTTTTGCATTATAATAGTACAACTTACACATTAAATTTAAATTTTATCTCCAATCCATCTATTTCTAATTTTAATCTAAAAAGAATATTCTCTAAATATTTCTTAGTATTCTATTTACAATAATTGTTATATTTAATTGAATATCTATTTATAATTTTATTAATATATTAATGCAATTACATATTTAATTTATAATTTTATGTTTAATGAATTAAAATAATATATTATATTAATATAATATAATTAAACATGATATAAAATTAAATAGCATACATAAACAAACTAAACAATCACTAATAAAACTTAAACAGAAAAGTGAAAACAAGACATTAAATTAAATAAAATATAAAAATAAATATTATATATGAATGTGTAATATAAATAATAATAATAATATAAATAAAAATAATTAAATTCTATTAAAATAGTTACGCACATATGAGATATAAAAAGAAGTAATTTTATTGAAAAATATACAATTGAGATAAAATATGCATTTTAAAAATAATAAATAAAATCTATAAAGTAAATAATAAATAAAAAGAAAAGAAAAGAAAAGAGATAGGAAGATAGCGTAGTGAAGTGTTGCGATAAATCCATTCAAGACTAAAAATAGCGCTGGATGACGCTGCCATTGGAGCACATTTGTTACTCTAAATTGGCTCTTAGTTCCACAATCTATTGTCATGCAATCCAAATAATCTGTTTCAATTTAATGTTTTGTTATGCTCTAAAAATATATATTAATTATATAAAATATTTAATTAAATATACATTTGATATGGATTATACTCACTTGGCTTGCATCTATAAAATAAAAAATAAAATAAAATAAAATATTAAATTTAAAAAGAAAATTCGAAGTGATTATCATGAGCTACTCAGATTTTAAAATTTTAATTCCATCATCTGTTATCATGAGCTATTTACATAGCTAAGAAAAGGTTAAATATGCCATATGTTTTATATATATATATATATATATATATACACTTTTTCAACATTAATTCACAATGGAAATGTGTTTGCTTTTTTATTTTCATAAAGAAAGACAAAAACAACACCATTTATTTCCAACTCATATTCCAAACTAACATTTTTCAACCCTAGTTTCCGAACAACGATTTGTCATTCCTTTTTAATCAAATTGACCCCCACATGATTTTCATTCATAACGAGACTTTGTCTTCCCAATAGCATATTTTCCTCGTATAACTAGTGCACAATTTAAAGGTCTTACTAAATTTTTATGGGCAAAATTTTGTCCATACCCTACCACATTAAACATAATTTTTTTTGAGCATTTATAAATATTCAATTATTTTTATTCTATTATATTCATTTCTTATCTTTTATTCCATTATATTTTTGACTCTCTCTGTATTTCATAATTTAATTTTGAATTGATTATCGAATGATGAAAACTTAAAAGTTTCTATTGATTTGTTCATAAAAAGTTATCATTTAATCAAATACTCTGAAAAACTTGACTTCGAAAGATTACGACATCAAACGCATATGCACTTTGTTGTTCTAGTTTAATCTTTTCTAATATTCAAAATTCAAGAGTTGCTTAAATTGAGAAACATCCTCTTTTTTCAATCAAATTTGAGTGATTTTGAATTTTGTATTTTAAGAGCTTATTAATATGGGAATTAAATTATCAATATGGTGCAAAATAGATTTAAAATTACTCTTTTATATATTATTTCAGAGGAAGAATATTCCAATAGTTTATATATCAATGCAGAGTTAAATATTAATTTAGTCGTTCACATTTCACAAAAAAACATGCAATACTCACTTAAATTTCTAAAAATTAAAGAAACACAAAATAATTATTCAGTACAGTCCAATGAGGAATGGGGCCTACCTTGTTACAAGTTACAACGTTACATATACATATATGTCCGACTTAAAATTTATAAATAATTTTAGTGTTTGACCCTACAATTCAATTATTATAATTCTAAACTTTAAGTTGTGTCCAAATAATAGTGCCCTTATAATCTTTTATATTAAATATTGTAATGATATTTTCCTTCGTGTAAATAATAAATAATAAGTCTATAAATGTCAAATTCCTTCAATACATAAAGATTACTAAAACAAACATACTATATCAAACAATTTCGATATGCTCTCTTTACTAATATAAACTAATGAAAAAATAAAACTTGTTTATTAATACGGTTCATTATACAATTGGTGATTTACTCCACCCATTGAGAGTAACCGAAGATTTACTCTACCCATTGGTGATTAAATTACTTACAGTATGAAAAATTATGGAAAATTTTGAATGAAATTCATTACAAATATGTTTTCAATAAACAGTAAGAGAAAAATTATAGAAAATTTTGTATGAAATTCATTACAATTATGTTTTCAATAAGCATCGTTTACCACTCTAATATATTGTGTACAAGATTACTCAAATAATTTTAATATAATTCTTTTTTGGAAGTAAACCTTGGCTATATTTTTTATTATTTAATTTGTCAATTAAATTAAATAATTGAAATTCTTTAGTTGTGAAAATTCTCCCAACTTTCTCGCTAATAATAATAATTTGAACCTCAAATACTTCAATCTTGGATCGATTTATAATTCAGTTCAATATCTTAGTGTCATTATACATTTTGCTTAAATCCTCCAAAACTACAACAATATACTCACAAAATTTAGATAACAATTTCAAGTCTTTCATAACAATTTTGATGGGTTTGATTTCATAGTCCATTATGTGAAATATATTGAAGAACTAATTTTTAGGGATGGATATATTTGAGACAAAAATAATATTGAAAATGTAATTTTTTAAGGTGAAATACAAAATTTCCTCCTAAATATTCCAATTTGATGAATATTGTATTTTTTAAATAGTTGAGTTACTATAAATGCTTTTTTGTGCATTTTGGATGAGTGATTCGTGCTTCCAATATAGCATTGTACCCTATTAATGCGCGAAAATAAAATCTGCTCTCTTTTTACCAATTTTTTAAAAGCCAAACGCGTCTTAACCACCCTAAATCCCTTTCAACTCCAATTCTCAAATTTAGATTCCTCTCCGCCATAATTCATCGTCTGAAGTGCCCACTTGATTTTCCCCTTCTCTATTCAGCCTCTTGTTCCAACCTTTTGCTCTCCATACTCGCATGGTGTCGAATGGGGCGTCCTTCATCATCTCCGGGGCAGAAGCACATGTTTAGGACTAAATTTAGGGTGGGATTTCAGAAATAGCAACGTTTTCCAGCACAAGGACCGCGCTTCTCAGTACGCAAGGTAAAGTTGTGGTTGGTGGGGCATGGGGTTGTTACTTAAAACAATGAAACATCTTTTCTTTATTGCTATTGATTTCAGACTGCAATTTACTCCAAGCAAATGAATTACATGTTGAATCCTTTTTTCTCCCTTTATTATTAAAAATTTTGTTAAATGATTTTTTTTTTTCAAAGAATGATCATCTCTTGCTGAATTGTGTTTGCGCTTAAAAGCGTGCAACGAATGAGTGGGGGCATGAAGGGCCTTGGCCCCAAGGCTTGGCTATTTTTCTCATGTGTATACAAGCTTCACCCCTTTCACAATCTCTACTGAGAAATTTTAAAGGCTGGCCCCTCTAAACAAATGAAAATATTTTCTTAAGCTCTATTTCAAAGTCTAACAAATAGTGAGTCCAAATTTTATGATCCTCCTATATGTTGATGGCCCAAAAGAAATAACTCATGTGTTTCTTTAGAAAATGCTTGCTTTCTAAGTCCAAATTTCATGCTCTTTGCTTCACGATACACATCTTGAAATTTGTACATTGAAATATGAATTGAAGTTTTGATGCGCTCAAATTTTATTTTTAAAAACTTTTTATGGACAGAGAAAAATAAAATGTTTATTCTACTCTGCTTTACTAATTGCAATATGAATTCATGAAAGTGGAACTATTAGATGTTCTTGGGGAAGTGAGGCAATCTTACTTCCTCTCTCTCTCTCTCTCTCTATATATATATATATATAAATGCCTAGCATTTTTGCACTAACAATTTTCTTAAGTTGGTAATGAAATGTAGGCGTTAATTAGATACTAACCTATGCTACTTGAACATATTGTTCTGGATAAAATAATTGTTAGTTTTTAAAAAGAATAGATATTAGTTGTTTGCTAGTCTCTATAGGTAGTTCATTTTTTGAGCTTTAAAATCATGACTTTCTTGGATTTGTGGCAGATTTGACGAGGATTCTTGCACTTGGTGAAAGACGGAAGATGATTTATACAGCAATTGACACATTTTATCTGACTGATGAACAGCTGAAGAACTCACCTTCTAGTAAAGATGGCATTGATGAAGCCACTGAAACTACACTTAGAATCTACGGTTGTGACCTCATACAAGAGAGTGGCATATTGCTTAAATTGTATCCTTTTGCTATGTGGTCTTCTGTTTACTTGCTCTTCAGTACTTTGGTTGCTTAATCTTCCTTACTTCTATTCGATGTGGAAAATAATCATTTCCTTTTTTTAAAAGTGCAATTGCTGTAGTCCCTTAACTATTGAGTAGTAAAGAGATTATGTAAGTTAGTTTTACCCTTTGTAAGTCAGTTTTTACTCTACATTGAATATCTTATTTCCTTATCTCAATTATGCTCAGACCTCAAGCTGTTATGGCCACTGGTCAGGTCCTATTTCATCGTTTCTACTGCAAGAAATCATTTGCTCGGTTTAATGTGAAGGTCTCTTTTGTTTGCCTGTTACTTCTTATTTTACCCCTTATTACATCATTATAGTTGCATTTAACAATTTCATTTAGCTTTTACTCTTGGTGATTTTGGAACAAATTTTATTTACCTGCAGAGGGTTGCTGCCAGTTGTGTTTGGCTTGCTTCAAAACTTGAAGAAAGTCCTAGGAAAGCAAGGCAGGTTCTCATTGTTTTTCACAGGATGGAATGTAGGAGAGAGAACTTACCGATTGAGCATTTGGACACATCTTCCAAGGTTATCTGTAGATTTTATTATTATGTTCTCAGACACATGGTATCATATTTTTAGTTTGCTATAAACTAATTTTCAGTCATCCAGTGGATCATTCTGTGTCTTGGTCCACTACTCTTAACTTACTAGTTATATTTCTCTAGTTAATGGTAGTCTTATTAAACTTTAAACCAGGAACAAGTTTAGTGTCTGGGCTAAATTCTTGTCTTTTAACAGAAATATGTGGATCTGAAGGCAGATTTGATCAGAACAGAAAGGCATCTTTTGAAAGAGATGGGTTTCATCTGCCATGTTGAGCATCCTCATAAATTTATATCAAATTACCTTGCTACATTGGAAACTCCCCCAGAACTCAGACAAGAAGCCTGGAATCTTGCAAATGACAGGTACATTTTCTGGGCCTAGATACACAAGAATGTGCATATAACATCTATAATATTTTTGTCTGATAATATTATGTGAGACTATATTTTTCCTATGTTTATCGCATGGTATATTTTCCTTGAAAAATAGAGGCTCTTTTCAACAACTTAGTAGGTGATGATATTCTTCATCAATAGTGTGATACTGCAATTTACATTTGGATGTAGGATATATCCAAGTATATTTGTATTGACCAGGATTATCATTCAACTATTTCTTCTTGCTTGACTATGTAATATTTCCCATGTAATTAATTTTGGCCTGGACTGACATGATTCTTGTATATCTTATCCCCAAGTCTCTAATCCGTTCATCCCCCTTCTGATGATGTAATTGGATGTAGGATATATCCAAGTATATTTGTATTGACCAGGATTATCATTCAACTATTTCTTCTTGCTTGACTATGTAATATTTCCCATGTAACTAATTTTGGCCTGGACTGACATGATCCTTGCATATCTTATCCCCACGTCTCTAATCCTTTCTCCCCCGTTCTGATGATGTTCTATTTTTTTGTTGCTTACGAACAGTTTGCGCACAACCTTGTGTGTGAGATTTAAAAGTGAGGTTGTGGCCTGTGGTGTTGTATATGCTGCAGCCCGTAGATTTCAAGTACCACTACCTGAGAATCCTCCCTGGTGGAAAGCATTTGATGCTGACAAATCTGGAATTGATGAGGTTTGTAGAGTTTTGGCCCATTTATACACCCTTCCAAAAGCCCAATATGTACCTGTATGCAAGGAAGGGGGTTCCTTTGCTACGTCTAATCGATTATGGGATTCACCACATCAGTCAGTTTCAAAGGTGAATGCCATACTTTGTGTAAATTGGTTTATGGTTTGATGTGGCTGTCCGGTCTACGTTATTTTCCTGTTTTCCCTCTTGCTACCTCCCGCATTGGAACTGAATTCTGCAGTAGCTATCAATTTTCTCCATTATAATCGAGAAAGGAAAATGAAATGATATGCTTGTATCTTATTAATATCAGTTTGCATACTCAGAAATTTTCTTCTTTTGTTTTTGTTCAGGATGGTTCGTTGGCAGGAACAACCGCAAATGAAGATACTAGTACTGGAAAGGGGTCTTCCTCTGCTGTAAACCAGGAAGCTGGTGACAAATTGAAGGAGACAAAGAAAAGTGATGATGAATCTAAAAGCACGATTAATGGCGGAGAGTCAAGAGAAGAACCTGAGTCAAAATTGACATCGGATAATAAAACAGAGACTGGTGGAGAAAGGATCAAGGAGAGGGAGAGAGACAGGGAGAGGGAAAGAGAGAGAACTAGGAGCAAAGACCATGAGAGAGGGCGGGAATCTGACAGGGAACGAGGAAGGGAAGACACTGAAAGGGACAGAGACAAAGTGAAGGAAAGGGGTAATCGTTCGAGGGAGAAAGGAAAAGATTCTGGTCAGTTGATATACACGATTGATGGCTGGCAATCTTCTTGCATTATTATATGCTCTTTCTAATATTTGCTTTTCACTTTACAATTAACATTATTTAATTTCCTTAACTGATCACCTTATTATGCAGGACGCATGGAGAAGTCCAAACATCATTCATCTCGAGGTACATTTCTTTAATCTTTCTAAATTAAGTAGTTGTTCATAAAACCTGTCAAATGCTGATTTATATCGTTTGGCTCATGAAAATCTTTCTTTGACCAGATCGTGACTACCACAGCTCTTCTTATTCATCAAGGGAGAAAGATCGCCGCAAACATCATTCATATGCTTGAACTGATCAGGCGCTCTCATTTTGAGCTATGCTGTTCTGCTCCATGAGCGTCAGTTGCAGATTACATGCTTCAACACAAATGATATTTAACCGTCTGTAAAAAAGTGGATTGTTTTAGTTATAGAGGATGTTCCTCAAGAGTGGGGTGAAATCTTGATGCCAATGCTATAGAATTTTGGATACCAAACCTCTTCATTTTCATGATTTAAGGCCAGTTTCTATGTTTGACACTTGATGTCTCAAAAACCTTTTATTCTTTTCTTTTTTCTTCAGGGCTATGTTGTAGTTATTGTAATACTCCTGGGCATAGACAGCAGTTGGCATATAATGCATCTTGTGGGTCATGGTAAATGTGGATATGATGCCAGGGAGATTGGTTTTCACTGGCTGTATGACTGAATACATAGACTTCAGTTGAGCTAAATGGAACCCTGATCGGATTTTGGTTATGGAACATGATAGTAGCCTACCAGCAAGTCTAACTTGGTTATGGCATATATTAATCTAATGGTTTGTCTTCATTATGAAAATCGTGATCTAGTTTAACTGTTCTCATATAGTTCTTTGCCAGATTGGGATTAATAGCTGTGTGGGTATAATTCTGTGCTGGACCAGATTAATGGTCTATCGGTACTCTACTCTCGCACACCGTGTAAAATGAACTGCACAGAAGACCCCATAGAAAGTGTGAAAGAACTAAGCACTGTTGGTCTATGGGTATTCTACTATGTCTCTCAGACCTTCTTCCTTAAATGTGTTGGGAAATGTTCCTTAATCCCCGACATGTGAAAATCGATCATAGTTATGAAAGAGATTGATGAGTTGCACGGTGTGCTCAACTGTGGGTAGATCTCACTACTGCATGATTCATATCGTCTTCTGTTGCATAAAATGAGTAGGCTTGTTATCTGCATACTGAGAAAAAAAAACGTAGTTTCTTTAACTGTAAGTTTCACAAAGACAAATAATTATACTAATTCCTTCTTTAAATACTTTATAATTGTACTTGTTCTTTCTTTAGAATGCACCAACATTCTTAAGAAAATAGTTCTGTGCAGTATCAAATATTCTTGGGGTATGGTTACAGCGTGAATAAGGATAGAATGGATGGATATCTTGTCGGATTATGCCTTAAAGTGGACATCAGGGACGATACAT
The DNA here is from genome assembly GCA_019321725.1 of Paulownia fortunei. NCBI lineage: Eukaryota > Viridiplantae > Streptophyta > Magnoliopsida > Lamiales > Paulowniaceae > Paulownia > Paulownia fortunei. Next base: position 3,009,871 of record CM033105.1, on the reverse strand, counting down.
TAGAAAATCACTATAATTGGCAATTTTGAATTTTGATAGGTATCTTTGTATTCTCTTTTATTTTTATTTTTTTGAAAGAAAATTTGGTTGGTTCTAGAACGCCTATCTAGATGAGTCGAACTCGTAATCAATTAGATTGTAGGTTTTAAGGTGTGTTATCTTGATCGGCATCCTTGTAACCTAGTCTTTTTTCATGAATTCCAAAATATCAAAATCTCTATAGAAATTTATCAAAATTCTTATTCATTTAAAAGAACAAAAAATCCATATTTTATTTAGTAGACAATAATACAGGGATTGGTAGCTGTTCTAATTGAATGTATTTACAACAGGCATCATCATCCATCAGCGTAGCGTTGAAGGGGCTGGTCCGATTGATTTTAAAATCTTATTGAATGTATTTACATTTTAATTTGGCCATGTTATAAAGGCTCTAGATTTGGTTTAAACATTATATCTATTATTCATCTAACTAAAATACACATATAGTCATCCTCTTGTTATGCATTTCGTTTCGCCATTTTTGTCCAAGTTATTTGAGATCTCATGTGTGAACTGTGATATTTGTCAATTGAATTGCCTTCTGCAATTATCACTTTCAGGTTGCTTGAAATATAAACTTTATATCAAAACAAGTTGGTCAGTTTATCTCCTATGTTTGTTACGTTTTCGGAAGAGCAACTCTCGTAGAAATAATTGCTAGCTTATTTTTTATGGATTAAGAGCTAAAATGGCATGCGAATAACAAGAGAACCACCATTGTGGAGGGGGAAAAGTGTCAAATGCAACATTAGACCAAAACTTTTCGTCCCTTGTGAAAATAATGTGCTGCATATCAGATAAGCTCTCAATTTGTCTAAAAGTGATCAAATGGTAGACAATAAAGAGTGTGTCAAATTCGAGCATTTCTTACTTCCTAGGTCAAAATGATACGAATATAAAGTTTTAAGGGTTGAAATGATTTTACCTAGGAAAACAATGAACTTTTGCTGTCAAGACCACCTCGAGCACTATTAGGCCTAAGAAGGATCATGACCCTCACGTACAAAACCATACAATGTACTCTTCATAAGTAACTTTGACGTTGCTTGGTTTGAGATCGTGTACGAACTTCGATTATAATCTAATTTATTATCGAGTTGATTTGCATTCGCAAAAATACGTTAGACTCGTTAGGGTGGTTTTCAACTACAAACTTTCAATACTTAAGCCAAATTGAGTTCAGAAAAGGATAAAAAACTAAATACAAATAGTACAAGTGAAAAATTAAAAATAATATTACTCTATTTTCCTATAGTTATCAAATAGTATTTATATGCAATAATCACATGAGAAGCATGCGACTGTGTGCACAAGTGGCATCATTGTACTAGGTTGCTTTAGGACATTCGTAATGTTATCAACAACTTGTAGTTCAGATCAGGATCATAATTCATATAAAAATACATGGATTTTGACCTGTTTAGTGAATATGCTTTATTTATGGTGGCAAAATAGGTAAGTGCACCTATATCCATCAAATTTGTCACATTAATTTGTATGGTCTATGATGGAACCAATCAACCCAAATTCTGTAAGGAGAAATCCCATCTTGTTTCCCCAGGATATTTAAAATTTGTTCTCTTGAGAATTAAACTAACTATACAAGGGCTAGACGCAGGTTTTAGAGTTGACCTCACAGTATAGCTATAAGAAGGGTGTGACAACACATTTTACATGTACAAGGAAGAAATACAGCAAATATGACGAGGAAAAGTTCCATATTTTTGGAATTTGAGGATGAAGGTTTACATACTGAAGTTGCAGATTCCTCTCTAAATAACTAAAAGGTAAAGCCATGATGAGATGGCTGGACCAGGGAAAATACAAAAAAACTGGTCAATCAAGATAAATTTTTATTATCAATACCATTGTCAATAAGGGACTGAACAACCGCCCTGACGTCTGATCATGATTTGAGAACAGCCTTGATATCGTTGTAGTTAGTGTTGGGTTCGCTATAATCGTAGGGGTATACGCAACGGAAAATTAAAATTTTTATCAAACATAAATTTAACCCCTTTGATTCGAAAGCGATTTTAACGATCGCGCTTATTCAAGTGAATATATAAATAAATATAAAATCGGATTATACCTTTCGTGCACTCCGGTTGTTGTAGGGAATGAAGCAATCAATTGCTTATCTTGGACTATCAGAACTCGCAGGGATCCAAGTGTCTCCCCTCTATCAGGTCCACGATACGGAAAGCAACACCAATCAAAAAGATTCGCTAGTATCCTTTTAATTGTTTACTAATCTAGAACCGGAGTATATTTTCAAGAACAATAAAGATTGATTGTTTAAGTTCTTGAAACAATAATATGAAGAAAATAACAAGAAACTGATTTTCTTTTTCTTTCTTTTCTTTTCTTGAAGAGTAAAAATAGAAAACTTTAAACAAAATATTTTTGCTCAAATTTTTGAATTTTAATTATGTAATTTTCATCCCTCATATATATAGGGCTGAAAATTTTAATCCTTTTCCAACTCTTGGAAAGTTTTTCTATTTTGAACTACTTCAAAACCTTATCTTGGAAGGATTCCAAATCTTTTAAGAACTCTTCTTTTTTCACTCTTCTATTGTATGTGAACTAATTTGAGACTACATTAATCATCAAAATTGTCTACATACATTGTTGATATTAATTTGAACTCTTCAAATAATATCAAGATAGATATATATCATATATATATACTATAATTATTTATACATAAATTAAATCTTAGTGGCCTATTTTATCCTATAAAATTGGTCACTATATTTATTTATCTATAAATATGTTAATTAAATAAATCATATTTATTTAATTTATTCTCTTCATACTTTAGTGGGCTTCTTAAGTGATCCACATTTATTTTGGGCTTGAACTCAAAAATCCCCAAATCAATTCAATTGATTCAATTCCAATTTAATCAATCCAATTGATTAATTTAATTTACTCCAATTGGGTTTCCTAATCAAATTAGGTCTAATTAAATAATCCAATTACTTAATTGAATAATTTAATTTAACTATTAAATTAAATAAAACCCTTAATTAATTAATTGATCAGCATTAATTAATTAATTTCCAACCATTGGATAAAATCTAAAATTAAAAATGTTACTTTTCATAAAGATGTGTGACCTCTTAGATTCACTACTAAGCTAGTAGTGGGTTTGCAACATTTGCAACTTATGAATAACAATTATTCCAATTAATTAATTCAATTAATTAATCCGCTTGGAATCAACTCCTTAATTCCAAGAACCTCACTATCCATGAAAACACCTAACAAGTAATCATGGCAAACTAGTTTTAGGTGAAATAGTGAGTAAACCTATTTCAGTTGCGAGTACCATACACGTACGGTCCTTTCGACAGCTAATCTCCTGATTGAATCTAAGGCATGGATTATAAGTCGAAACCCTAAATGATTCAATTGTTGTGATCCCATTTCAAGTTCCAATGATTCTTGATGAATCACAATTCATTCTGCCTTGGCCAAGGTCTTTGAATCACGAACTATGAAAACACAGGAGATTCCCTTGTTTAAAAAGACAAATGTCGAATTCTATGTTGGCCACTGACAAACCTCCATGCACACCAGTGCAACACCCAACATACCCCTTTGTGATTGTCAAGCAATCAGAAGATATATCAAAGTGCTGCAGGATGCACACAAGGCTACCATCGTGCCTCAAGTTTGAGGACTAGTCGTGTACTATCGCAACACAGAAATTCTTATTTCGACGGGCAAATCCTCCAACTAAGAATTTCTTGCGGGCCATATTCGGTGTACTTGTTCCCTAACAAGCACCCACATATATGCACTTACGTCTCTACGCTAATGCCAATGGAATGTGACATCCTCGTCTCACGAGCATGCATTATATGTACGAGTCTTACTGAGCTATTTGATGTCCCATCTCAAAAAACTCTCGACTCGGAACTTATTTAAAACCAAAGCCTTAGAGACATATTCCATGATCGCCATCATATGCGCGACCATGCCCGTAGCTAAATTTGGTCTAAGAACTTTATCTAATGTGCAGAAATAAAAAATGCAAGACATAAGATAAAAAAATGTCTTTTTATTAATATGATTTCCAATAAGATTGTCTTTACAAAAGTAAAAGAATATAATATACCCAGTCTAATTGGGGCGTTGGGCATCCTACTCGAACAGTTAGTACTAGCAACCACGACCTACTTGCAGGTTAATGTAGTTAAAATTATTAAAATGTTAAATGTCTTACATGTCTAATAAATTAAATTTTTAAACGAGGTGGTTATTTTAACAACTTTTTGAATGATTGAAGTAGAAACTGAGTGCTTTGAAATGAACACATTCTGAGTAAATGGCTCCATGTAAGCAATAGTGCGTTGCTTTTGAATGATCGAAGTAAAAACATAATGTTTTGAAATGAACACATCCCGAGTAAATGACTCCATGTAAGCAAGAGTGCGTTGCTTGAAAGATACATGCATCTTTGGATTCTTGGACGACTTCTCCTATTGATAAAGTGTATGGCCGGCTATTATCATCGTTAAGAAAATCTTCAACACCAGAAAAGCTTCTTGGTGCAAAATGAGGCTGCAAGAACATAAAAGGACAGCTAAGAACATAAGTCTTTCATTCTTAAATGGGGTAAACAAAAATTGACCTACCACTTAATTGACACCGGAAACATACTTTCTAAATAAAAATTCAAAACTTTAAGTGTATTCTGAATTTTTTAGCATACCATGTATCTAATATGTAATTTATAGATATGACGTGGCTAGAACACAACTTACCCTAAAAGTTTCTAATGTGGCCTGAGTTCGGCTATGAAGATAAGTTCAACAAAGTAAGTTCCAAGATATCAGATGAGACCTAGGTCAGATCGGAATTCCTTTGGGATAAAAGGTCTCACTCAACTTGAATCCCGTAGAATGTAGGCTTCTTTTGTAATCTTATCACAAATTGGTAAATAATGAATAAAGAAAAATATTACGTTAAATAAATACTTAAAATGAAAGGAATTTATTTTAATTCGATATGCCTAAAGGGAGGATTTACCTTTTTTTAACCCTCATGCATGTCATGCCTATAAAATAAAATTTGAGGTATGATTTCATTTTTCATATTCTCATTCATTCATAAATCATATTTGCTTGTCATGTATTAATAACATATGACACATACAAAATAAATTTTATTTTACATAATTTATAAGTGACTACAAACACAATACCTTTAACAATAATATAAAAATAATTCACATTTTTACTTTTGAATAATTCATTTGCATTAGTATTTTATTCCTACATCTACAAATTCAATGACATCCATGTCCATATTTTAGGTAGACCTTTTTGTCATAATTCCTTTATCCTAAATATACTTGTACCCTAATTTTTTTCCCCTCTCATATTTAACTGTACATTTTCACATCTTTTTATTAAAAAAAAACCCATAAAACAAAGGAGCCTTTGTTGCAAGAGTCAAACCACCTTCATATGCAAGCTCATAAGCTTTGCAGAACAGGTGCTTAAAAAAGCCAAAAAAACGAGGAAAGGATTGATAAGCTGAAAACAGTCATCCTCTATTAGAACAGGTGCAACTACTAGATTGGTACGGTCAATCCATCTATTCAAAGAGAAATCATTCCTAGTAACACCATCACTATGAGCATTCTAAGCTTAGGTAAGTATCAACTTCTTTTCATAAATAATACATATTACCAGAAACAGAAGGTGGAAAAATCTCCCAAAAGCCTCTCAGATGACTACGTTTTCCCCCAGTGGAGCTGGAAATAGGAATCTGATGCAAAAATATGGGTAATCATTGCTTACTGGGATAGGCAAAACATTTCAAACAGACCATAGAAGAGACTTCAGGCAGAGATCATCAGGCTTGTGAACCTCAAGACAGGCCCAAATTTCCAAAAGTCTGAACATAGGTCTCAGACAGTTCATACTGTAGCTGGATAGTCATAACTGTCCTGGTTGAATGTTACCTGCGATTTGTTCCCCCAAAGTCACAACACTTTAAAGTGGAGGAATGGTAGCTCACTGTTAGTTTGTTGGGAAAACACAGAATTCCATGGCCAGCTATAAATCTTTAACAGCCGCTGAAGACAAATTTTGGTTTGCATGGACTACAAAAATTACATCAATTTGCATTTTGCCTAATAACATTCTGACCTCTAGGAGATCTCCGGAGTTCAAACATCTCCCCTTCAATCCCTTCCAAATCCACAAACTTTTTTGGAGTACTCGTACCCTCAGATAACACAGATTTACCCTTTTTCTTAGCTGATTTTGGCAGTGAACAATGAACTCCAGGATCCATTTTTTTATCTTCCATCTTTGCTTTGCCAGGGTAATACAAGTCCTCAGGATTCAGAGGTAGGGAAGCAGGATCGAGTTCAAAGGAACCTAGCGGCACTCCTTCTCTTTCAGAACCAGTCATTTTGAAACAGGGAACACGGTGGGAGAACTTATACAGTTCATTGGGCCCTATCAGAAACGAATTGGTCTCACATTGGGTAGCTCTCTGAAAAAGGCTCACAAATCCAGTAACTTTATCCAAGTAACCAACTTCTATACCCGTGCCTGCAACAAAATCTGAGAGCACCTCTACAATTTCATATTTGAACTCTTTATGATTCTCTGGGTTGGAACTCCAGCTCATATCCCAGTCCTTGAAAAGAGCCCAAACTTCCCCTTCTCTTGGGTATATGATTAAAGAACCTCTCTTCTTGCCTTTCTTAATATGCACTTGATGAGAGAATGATAGACGTACTGATGTTTTCTCAGTTTTGCCAAGCTTAAAACTGCCACAACCAACAGGTAACTCCTCATCTACCCATTTCTCGTAAGCTTCATCTATAGGATCAGCTTCTAACCATGTGATGCTCAATTCAAATGGAGAAGAAAGTACTTTCTTCACCTTAGCATAGAATCTTGGCATGCCGTCCAATGTATCGTAACAAGCCCAGAATTGATTAACATCAAAACAGCTTTCATCTCGCGCCTTATCGAAATCACTAAATTCTGGATCAGGACAGTGGCACAAGTCTATATCCGAATTATCACCAGAATATATATCTCGGTCAGAATCACTTTCAATTTCAACCATATCAGCACCAGTGGTTGACTTACCACCAGTTTCTCCTCTCACCTTGCGGTCTTTATTACACTCAGCATCCTTGTTCTGCAAGCTTTCTTTGGAATGAACAGGTCCCATTTCTTTAGTTTCTGACTTAGAGTAATCTGCATCAGTAGGAAAACTATTTTGATTGCCTTGCTTTGAATCTTCACTGTCCAAAGCATCCTTTTGCTCCTTTCCATTATCCTCTTTGGTTGCTTGCGCTCTCTTGAGAGCGCTAGCAAGATCATCCACATCAGTTTCCTTATATGAGACATGTTGCCTTTTCCGTGATGATCTCCGTGGAAAATGAACATTACTAGATTCAGACTTCAGATCAGTTGCAAGATCACCAAAGTTCCCTTTCATGGTCAGATCTTCTATGTCAGAGTGACTTGAGGTATCACAACTCTCACTAGATTCCAATACTAGCTTCCTGCCCCTCTTCCTGCTTTTGTTTCTCAGATCTCCTGTTTCTCTATGAATTGCATCACCATTGGATGTTCCACCTTCCTTTCCACCATGTAAAGAATTGGCATTTTGAAATTCTGTTTCCTTGGTCTTCAAATTCTCAATGACCTTGGCAGCACCTGCTAACTTGATACCTTCAGAACCACTTCCTGTCCGGACACCTGGTTCTGGTCGAACTGTTTCTCGGCTGGCAATCCCTTGTGATCCAGCATGTGATGCTGAAGATCCTTTGTCATTTTGAACGCCCATTTTACAGTTCCCCCGATTTGGAACCACTTTTTCATGAAAAGCAGCAGGTTGACTCGAGTCAGGTTTTGAAGGCACATGTTGAGCACCTGGTTGACCTGATTTGGATCCCAAGGAAGCGCCTTGCGCACTTACTTCATAAGCCACAAAAATCTTTGAGCATGTCGGGCAGCGCAAAGATCTGTTGACAAATTGTCTAAGGTACTGGTATCTTATTTTGCAAAATGGGCAACATGTCCAGAACACTTCCTGCCTGACAGAGGAGGTTGACTGAGTTGCTTGATGTTGATTCATACTGCTAAAACCATTAGAAATGTTGTTTTGAGCACCGTATTGCTTGTTCAGCTGAGAATTTTTGTTTATGTTATAAGTTGGTGGATTTACTGGAGCAGATCTACTTGAAACTCTAATCTTACTGTCATACAAAGATTTCTTCGTGGGGTCCGATAGCAATGCATTCGCTTCACAAATCAACTTAAAAGCACCTTCTGCACCAGGAAATCGGTTCTTATCAGGATGGAGAATAAGTGCTAGCCGACGATATTGTTTCTTGACCGTTAACTCATCAGCCAACTTTTCAACTTGAAGGATTCCATACCAGTCCTTTTCAGATCCCAGTACCCTTTTCTGAGCTGAACAGTGAACGTCACAGATGCTTAGCAGTTGGGTAATATTTTCGAGTTCCGGGTAAAGATTTTGAGCTTTCAAAGCAATCTTTTGAGCACCTTCAAAGTCATTATTTTCCATCTTCTTCTCAGCAATTTCCTTAGCCCTGATTGCCTCATCTTTGTTGCACTCCATTGCTAATATATATTGGTATGGAAATATCAAGAAGTTAAGTTACCGAACAAGTAAATTGTGAGTTCTCCTCTTCTGCAACCACATTGGCAATCACATTATCCCACAAAAATTACTAACAAGTCCACGTATAATCAAGCTCACTTTCTAAAACTAATTTTAATCAATCACAATTAAGCAATAAACGAAAGGTACAAGCAGCATTCCTACACCCAATAAAAGAGAAAAACAAACATTGTAAACTTAATGAAATGATTTAGTAACACCACCTTGTGGTCTACAAAGCTGATTTGCGATAGGATTGGCCAAGCAGCAAAGAGTGCTTGGCCTTCAACACATGAACTTTTTGGCAGCCCAACAACAAAGATATGATCACAGAACCATCAATAACCAAAGCTTCAACCACGATCCATAAACCTGATGGAAACAAATACAAAAGCCATCAATAGGAAAAATATTAGAATGCAAAGCACACCAGCATTTTCCATCTCGTAGTTCAAGTTACCAGACATGTCTCAGTGAAAATGGATAAAAACATCATATAACAAACACAGTACTATTCTGTTCAAATGTAAACTTCCGCCCATCTTGCAAAAACTTGTCCAGTAAAAGCTTATCACATTCATATTATCTATCCCTCAACGGGATTCAATAAATCCCATCAATGGATGATGAACAAGTGGTGGTCAAAAGGCTATTCTGATCATAGAAGACATGCTGTTTCTCTCCCATCCCTATTGTGCTCCGCATTTACAATAATTCCATCTCTATTAATTAATACTACAAGATGCTGCCAAAGTACAGGTACTAATTTTTCTTGTATGTCTTTGATAATATGAGCCTTTTCAGATGGCAAATAAGAATGAAATTAAAAAAATTACAATTTCAAGACCCAAAAAATCAAATTGTGCTCAAGAAGCATGAAAAAGAAACATGATAGTTCTTTCCCTACTAACAGAGAATTGATGACACATAAAACACACAGAAGATAAAACGTCAAGGACAAATTTTCTGGTCTAGCTCTGCTGGAGGTCAGAAAAGGATGCTATCAATAAAAAATAACAAGGCCGTCATTGAATTTATGAAAATCACGTGTGCTGGGCATCAAATTCTTTTTCAAATTAAACCATGATAACATAAATCCAGAACTTTTTAACTTTTTTCACATCTATAGTTAATGCTGAGAATCTTGCCACAAGTCACACCAACAAATGGACAAAAGTTTTATACCATTGGGGCACTTTGAAATCTATAGTACAAAAGGCTATCAAAAATACTGCAACAGGATTGCATTTCCATAAAAAGGATACACAAACTCAAGATTGCTGTCCAACAAAATTTTCCAGCTTGTCTACACCATGAGATTACACATTGAATGTGTTCCAACATTTTAGCTCTATTCATTCTTATACTATATGATCTCATTGTATTTTCCTAATAATAACTACTGCAAAGACCACGTCAGAAGAGAACATCCATTTTCTCAAAAAAGACTGAAGAGTTCAAACTTATAAAAAAAAATACAAAATATTGCTCGGACATCTGCATGAACAGGTTGTCAGACATGCGACACAAAATCAACCAAGAATCACAAGAAAAAAAGCTTTCCCACTCAGAAAAATATAGATAGTAAAATGGAGAAGCACATTAATAAGCAACAAATGTGATCCTGATGCCGAGGCAACTATACTGGAACTCCAACAAAACACCTGTGCATAATTCGAAATAACAATATTTTCTTGACAAGCATATAAACAGACACAATAATATCAGAAATCAGCATACAAAAGCAAATTACATTCCTAAACTTAAAGCCCATTCAGTCTTTGAAAAAAAATAATCGAGTTTCCGCTATCTCCGCTTCAATCCTCAAAGACGATTTAACATGTGAAACATAAAACGGCATTGAGAACTGACATGCCAAAACCCTAGAATAACAATATGAGAGTAAATAGCATAAAAAATCAGGAACTGGAGTCAAATAACGACATACATCGCAGAAAAATTGCAAATCAAAGGAAACCCTAGAAACGAACAATACTATAAACCCACAAACTCATACCGCAAAACCATACGACAAATACCAAAATCAAGTATTTCAACACTTAAATCCCACATATAAAAGCGAAATGCAGAGGCGGATGAAACAAATGTGCGCGGATGAAACAAATGTGCACATGCAGACATATATACGCACCTTAAGTCTGTCCAGAGAAGAGAGAGGAAGAGAAGGAGCAGCCAGAAAATGTATAGACAGTGAAAAAAATGTTTCCAGAAAGTGTTTCAGTGAAGATTTGCTGGAAAAAGAGAGGGAAGGAAATGGAGGGAAAGAAAAGAGTGAATTTTTTTGGGAGCAGTAGAGAAGAAAGCGGGGAAGAGACCCTCAATTCCTCTGAAATTTCATTTGCCCCAAAACTATGTGAGAGTTTCATTTGCAAGGGTGAAAAAAGGGTTTTTGTGATCTCCAAACAACACAGGGGGCTTGGAACAATCTAGAATAAGCTAACTATGGGCTTGGACTTGGGCCAAGCTTGATAGGATCAATTGGGTTGGGTTGGCCCAATGGGCTCTGAGTTGTTGGAGTTTTGAATTATGATAACTAGCCATAATAAATAAATAAATAAATAAGACTGTCAACAAGTTGAATTTAAATCAAATATGATCGCTGTATCTAAACCTAACTCAATGTTTGATGATCTTCGCTATTGAACTTGAAAAAAATCCAAGATCTATCCAAATAGTCTTTACTTGAAAAAAATCCAAAATCTATCCAAATAGTCTTTGCTGATTGAGGTTGATTTTGAAGAAATTTGATTTTTCAAATAAATATGCAAATGCTAAGAAATAATTAGTGTTGCCTACAATTAAAAAGTTTAAACATTAGGTTTGGTTTGTTAATGAGATATTGTCCTTTTAAGGTTGGGATTCTAAACTCTTCCAATACTAGGTTTTGGGGTTTCGAGCTTGTTATTTAATTATTCATTTTAATATATTTATTATTAATGAATGTATAATTTAATTGCGAATTCTCTAAAAAAATAGGATTCCCTTTGAAATTCATTGAATCAAGAGCGAAATGGATTGAATTTCTTTTTTCTTTTTTTTTTTTGAATTGAAACAATTAACTATACCATTATAAAAGGGCATTATTGGTTATTTAGTACAATGAATAATGACCAATAAACCTAGCTTAAATGGTAAAGTTGAGGTTCCAATACTTTAATTTCACTAAAAGTATGAGCATTGTTGGGGAAAAAAATTAATTTATTTTTAAATAAATTGAGTATAGCAGAAAAACATGACATCGAGTACAATAAAAATTTCATAAAATTCATGCAGTTGTATAAATGCATAATTTTAATCAACTCTATACATTAACCTGATAGACCAAAGATTATTCTTTTCTTTTTTATACGTTGTGAAATCATAAACCTCAACTCCAAGCTTCAATGTGATTGATTCAAACATTAAGGCCTTTCAATCTAAGCCTTCACACCAATTAGAACGAGTGAATTTTCTCAACACTAAATTAAAATATACTATATATTTATTTTTGTGATATTTTCAACTCATGAAACACAAGACTTCGCTTGGTGATGTGTTCATCTAATAAAATCTCAAGACTTAATTAGGAGATGGAAAGGAAAATTTCAACAGAATCTTGGGATGTGTAGTTTGGAGAGAGACTAACAGATCTACTATTGTATTTTCTAAATCCTTAATTTTCTTTTTCTCTTCTAACTCAATTTGGAAGATAATTATATCTTAGGAAAGTTATCTTTATATCCATTTTGTACTCATCTAAAATTAATAATTCTAGATATTACTTTATATATATCAAAATAAATATTTCATATTTATTTATTACTTAATGCAGATTATTCTGCATGATATCATATATACCCGATAGTATTGATATTTATAAATAATACCTCGTCAAGGAAATATTTTTCTACAAATATAAACATAATTTAATTTTTTGCATTAAACCCCTTACAGTTTATGAAGGTGGATTGAGGAGCTATACACCTATAATTACAAGCTTTTAGAAATTTGGATATTTAAATAAATTCTTTAATTAATTCATTCAATTTATTAATTTTAAATTTGCTCCAATAAAAAATTAAAAATGCACTATTATAATTATAAAATAATTTATTCTAACCAATACTGAATAATCCATTGATTTAACCATTATATATGATTTCACTATCAGTACAATTCATAATTAGAGCTAGTTTTTATTAACATCTCTAATTATCTCTTTTTCCCTGTCTATCATTAATTCACTAGTGAATAATCAATTTATATAAATTGAGCACTCAAATTGTCCAGTTTTAGAATTAACTAATTAAGAAAACTGTATTTTCATTTCTCGCATGAAGATATGGATCTATTCCAATATAATTCAAAATTGCAAGTATTTAGGAATGTTAATTAATAAATCTTTAATGAGACAATCAAAGATTAATTGAAATAAATAGGATTCTATAACCAATTAAGGTCAATCTAAATATAATCATCCGTTGATGTTAACTAAATTTTCTGAAAATAACAGAATTTATGTAAAAATTTAAATTATATATAATCTAGTCCTATATAATTACATTATATAAATTATCTCCATTAAGATATTTCTACATCAATAGTCCGGGTAAAACTATCACATTTTCAATGATAATGGACCGTACTAATAATAATTTGATAAAAAATCCCAATTTTAATTATTTTATTATGGCCTAATTTAATTTATTGTCCATAATCTTAATCCTCTCATATATAATACTTGTATATTTAAATTATCGTTATATTAATAAACATGAATTTTTTGATATTCATAAGCATACTAATATGTACAAAAATAAATGTAAAATATTAATTTATTAATTCAGCAAATAATATATCAATGCATGATTTTAGGCACTATCCTAACATTTATCTACTTCCACAATAATTATTCATTGATAGTTTGTAATTGTATTAACAAATAAGATGAATCTAGTAAGCCAAGCTCATGAAAAATGATACAGACTACAAATCATTGATACTCCAATACTTGGGAACTATTTTTCTATAAATATTAAAAAGAGAGCATGTAATTTATTGTGTAATCAGTATTTGGCATACCTTTTGATTTTATAGACAAATTTTTTAAACATAACAGCTTTCATGCTTTAATAAAAATTATTTTCAATTTAATTTGGTAATACTGTTAAAAGTAAACCTATCGAACCAAATTATAGACTTCGTCCCACCCTAGTTAGTTAAATAAAGGACATGAAATATTCAGTATTTTATACATAAGGGTATATTATAATTTTTTTTATTAAAAGTCAAAGTGAGAAAAATGGCTTAAAATACAAAAAAACAAATAATATACAAATCTATAAATATATTGATAAAATACGAATCTAAAAGAATTGTTTGAGGGTAAAAATACATTTTATTTTGATATTATTTTCTATGTACCATGCTAATAAAATATGTTGCACAATTTCTAGATATTGTAGAGAAGTATAAAAAAATGTAAAAAATTATAGAATTTAAGACAAAGATTAGAAAAAATTATAGATAAGGAAACTTATAGAAAAGACGCTTTTATAAATACAATTAATAGTATATACATGGAATATTTTTGGAGAGCTCTAGAGATGTTCTCTAGTTTTAGATTTTTCAATTTTGCTTCATGAAGGGTCGCTGCTATGTCTAGCGAAGGAATAAGATAGCATGATGGTTGTGAGTTTGATCTTCAATCTAAAGAAAGGGCAAGTTTCTTGTTCGAAAGAAAACTTGCTAGAAAGAAAAGAGAGCAATCTCGTTTAAAGAAGAAGGCCTTACACTGTGGACCAAAACTACGCAAAGATAGAATATCATAGAAACTTCACCGATTTTATCATAAACTTTGATTTCACTACGCTCACTAAGAACTCGGAATAGCAAAAGAAAGGGTCCCACCCAAGTGCAACCACCACTGTTTCTATCCAAGATCCCAACATCACAATTTCCAAGGAATAAAAAAGATATATATGGTAGAATCCTCTATCTATTGCGGGTCAAAGGCTCCTTCCAAGTTCACTGAAACAATCTCTTCCATATTTGGTTGAGCTTGGAGGTTTCAGCTACAGGAGAACTAGGAATGGAGAGCTCCCCTTCCCTCGACGAATTCTCGGGCTGCCTACATACTCCTTGCCCTTTCTCTGGTCAGAATAGATAGGTCAATTAGTTTTTGTCATTGAATTCGGATAGAAACTAAAGATCTTGACGCTCTCATTCAATCGAAGGAGTCCTGATGGATGAGGACAAAAAAATCATAAGCAATTTTTAGAAGCAATGAGAGAAATATCATTAAGAAGTAATGATAAAATTGATTTCTTTCTATTAATTCCCTTGAAGCTCTTGAACTTTGTTCTTCTATAAGTAAGAAGGAATCATTTAATATTTTATTATGGATGCGCATTTCCCTCCCTTGCTTGAGACTTAACGAATATTTACTTATACTGATTATGCTTCACATAACTTCCCTCGGACTTCGTCTATGTACCTTGTGGGGTTAGGGCCCTTCCCCTTTCTGTTCAACTCTTTGATCTTAAAAACGTTGATTTTATGAATAAGTGATTGCCTTTCTCTACTCCAGTTATAGGAGAACCAGAACCAGAGAGCATCCCTACTCACTTGTTCCATGCAAATCGCTCTCTCTAGGAGGTTGGTGGCCGCCTACCACTACTGTTGGAGCCCCAAAGCCAAGAAGGCATTAGCAACTAAAGCACTTAGTCAGACAAAGAAGCCAACGGAAAAAGAAATGGAGCACATAATAATGCAATTTCATTGTGTATTTAATAAGTTGATAATATAGAAACGCGGAAGAGTCTCGTTTGTAACCAAATTTGAGAAGTAAAGACAAAGCAATAATACTTGCCTCTTCCTCAATCCATTATTACCTACAATTTTATCTATAAGTCTAACTACAACCTTTGATCATTTTCTTCTTATAACATAATCCATTTTTACATAACCATCCATCCCAATATCCCATGTTTACACTTATTTTTAATTATGTAAAATTTATTTTATAGGTGTCACTATATTATTAATTTATAATTATGACACATCATTGAGATAATTATTTAATACTTTATAAATGTTTATAATTTTTATTTTTTATTATGTGATATTCAATTAACAATTATAAATAAATTTGATATAATTTTTAGATTTTAAATAAATATTTGAAAATAATTGTAAGATGGAGTATTATTTCTGAAGTGTAATACATGACGTGTACTAGACGTTTCATTTCAAAAGTAAGATTGTAATTCGTTTATGATATGTACGAAAAATAAAAATATTTTTTAATTTTTTATTCATATATGTTGAAAAACAAAATTATTTTTTAATTTTTTATTCGTACAAATATATTACGAAGTATAACTAACAAAACATGTTACAAATTGATAGTCTAAATTGATAGTCTAAGTTCTCTTATTAGTTGGGGACATTGTTTCCAATCTCAAGTTCATTGATTTGCACTTTTTATGGATGGCAAATGGAAGTACCAAATGTAGTGAAAAAGGTATAGGGAACTAATTTTGGAATTGATGCACAACATATAATTTTTGTACTGTCTAAAGCTAGAATTGTAGAAAGTGGTAGTGCCAATTTAGTGCATATTTCGATTTGTTTAAGGGCATAAATGTCAAACCCAACTCAGAATAAAAGAGAAACTCTGCAGTGCACTATGTATTTTGGGCCTCACGTTGCCTCGTACACTTTTATTATTATTATTTTGCTAAAATCTACATTTTTATTCTCAATCCTTACAACTGCACATAGTATTCATGATCTGACTTTATCTTACTAGAATGTATACATATATATTAAACCTTTTTATATTTTAGTTTCTAGTTACTATTTTCCATTACAATATAAGGAATACTCGTTGTAAATTTTAATACACTTGGGGTCATTTATTTTTTTGGTTGGCATATAAAATAATTGATAAAAAATGTGATTAATTGTTGGATATGAATTGATTTTTTAATAAATATTATGTATATTTTATTGGATTGTAAAAATGATATATTTGTATCAAATATAATCAAATATATACTTTGTAGGATAAATGAGTCAGTAAAATATTATGACCAAAATGCCCTTGAAATTAACTAATTTTTTATTTTTTTTTCTATTTCTTTCTTCTTCTTCTTCTTCTCTGCTTTTTCCTTCTTCCTCCTTTTCATTTTCCTTCCTCATAAGCATCCCAACCACCACCATTATCAAACCTTTTTAAGGTTGATTCTGGAGCAACAACCAAAAATAACTCATAAAGGTTAAGAAAATACAAGAATTAAGAATATGAACGTATCCAATATATATTGAGCAAATCAAAAGACATTTTTGGAGAATAAGAAATCTTTCAACTACATATTGGTTGAAAAAAAATGGAAAAAATATAAAGTGGAATTGCTAAGAATGGCTCAACAAAAACCATCCTGAAAATTAATGAAAATATTTACAAAATACAAAGTCAAATAAAAAAAAAAGGAGCAAAAATCAACTTCTGTTGCAGCACTATTTCTTGGTTATTGCTGTTGCCTTCATTGGAAGCCATGAGAGGATGAGCTACAACAGTCGGGGAAAAATGCAAAACTCAGTTTAAAGAACCATCAATTTCATCCCAAAAAAACTACAGCTACATATAAAAAAACTTCAAATACAAAGCCTTGGAATTAAGCATCATAGTACATACCCTTTAATTAGATTTTTTTTTGTTATTATTGTTTCATTGAAATGCAAAAGAAGATAATAGACTGTGAAAGACAACAAACAAGAATATTAAATGGGAGAAAAGAGGATATAAATTATAATTTCATATTTTAATTTCAAGAACAAAATAAATATTTTTTAAAATGGTATAAAAATTTGGTCAATAGGATTATTGAGTCAGACCTTAAAATTGGAATTGTAATCAGGTTTTAAATTCAAAATATCATCTTAAATTCAAAATACCATCGAATTTAATAATGTCATTCGGGTCTTGATAATGGATCAATTTGATTTATTTAGCCAATCTAGCCCAACCCATAAAGTAAACAAGACCTTGATGTTGTAGAAAATAAAATTTTAATAAATTTATATTGATTGGCTTCTATGTAGTTGATGGGACAAGTAACTTACTTTAGAAAGTCAATAAACCAACCTTAAGGCCTCGATTGTTTTTTATGTCTGTCAAATTTCTATTTTTTTTTGTATTTTTATTATTTTAAATATATAAATTATGTTTGTTTTATCTAATTTTATTAAAAATATTTTTTTTTTTATTTTCCTACTCAAAATACTTTCTAACCCTGTTCCCTTTATTTGCAAACCTATTATTACAAATTTTTTATGTCAACCAATTGCTAAATCTTCTAAACAAATAAAAACTTGAGTCGTTGGTGATTTGTGTGAGAAACTAGCATACACTTTATTTAGCCATTAAAAGGACTTTGAGAAAGAAATGTGGCATTTGTTCACTACTCAAAATGTTATGGTTCACATAACCTATTTCACTTATTGTAGTACTCTCCGTCCTACTTTTCACTGATTGGCAAGCATAATTTAACATTTATTTTTTTAGGAAAAAATAAATAATTTAATTTAGTGAGCACACACAATATATTTCACTTTATTATTGTTATATAATAACTATACATGAAAATCTATATATAACCAAACTATCCATTAGTTAAACATTATATGTTGTATGTAATATGCACATGTGGCCGCACCATATTCAAATTACAAATAACTACTACTATATATGATTTAAGGATAAAATGTATATGTGACATTTATAGTTTTTACAAGTTTCGTTCTATTTATTTAAAAAATCGGCATGAAAACCAAAATTTATTAATGAGAGATGTAATATATATTGATGAAAGAAATATAAAGAAACTATTATATTATATTTTTTGTATTTTTCATGCCTCACCTTTTAAAATTATTGATAATATACAAATATCCTACCCTTGCTTGATAATAATGTCAATAATATTGGATATTAGTGATAAAAAATTAACTGATATCTAAGGTGGAAAAAAATAATTCGAGAAATATTATTAATTAATTTTCTACATATATCTTAGATAAATTCTTATTAGAGCTAAAGTCAAAATCAACAAAGTTATCAAATTTTCTACATGTACCAAATGTATTAACAATGGAGTGCAACAAAGATGATAGCATCCGAGCTAAGCCAGTTGTTGAGAACAAGATGGAAAAAAATGTTTCGTTCTGATTGTTTAAAAAATGGCATGAAAAAAAATCTAATAATGACAGATTTAATATATATTGATGAAAGTAATATAATGAAACTATTACATTATATTTGTTGTATTTTTTATACCTTACCTTTTATTATTATTGATAGTATACAAATATTCTACCCTTGCATGATAGTAATGTCAATAATATTCGACATTAATGAAAAAAAATCAAATGATATCTAAGGTGGGGGAAAAATCGAGAATATATTATTAAATAATTTTCTATATATATCATAGATAAATTCTTATTAGAGCTAAAGTCCAAATCAACAATGTTAACCAATTTTCTACATATACCAGATGTATTAACAATGGAATGCAACAAAGATGATAGCATCCGAGCTAAGCAAGTTGTTGAGAACAAGATGAAAAATAATAATTTTGAAAATGCACAAAATATTGCTTTCAAAGCACAAAAATCTTTTCCCACAACTTAACACCACCACCTAGCTACTAAGCATATGTGATGTTTAGTGTTCAACTCAGAAAAGGCTACTTGAATATAAAAATGTGATCCTTCAAATTGAAAGCTTGGCTGATGAGTTAACGATTAAGAAACATTATTGATGGCTTGCACTATTCTTCAGAACCAATTAGATGAACAAGTTCGAAAATCAAAAACCATTCCAACATTTTATTTGTGAAGTATAAATAGCACCCACTTATATTACATATTTTGCGTAGTTTGAAAGTTTAATTGAAATGTCTTTTGGATAATGGTTTTAAGATTATTAATTAAAGGAATAAAAAATGTCCCTGACTTTTGGCTATATGGGGCTTTGATAGTAGTATCTAATAACTACACAAATGTTAGTTCTAGGGTCAATTTGTGATAACAGTTCACATGCATTGTGCATGATCTTTCTAAGTTTCATCCAAATACTAATTTATTTTAAAGGAAAGAAAAAAGGAAGCAAAAAAAAAAAATGGCTTAGAAATAAAAATTGGATAAAAGCACCATAGAATTCAAATGATGCAACCTAGACTAATTTCATAATTTTCTAATTAAATTTCAATTTAAATCCTTATATCTCTCTGTCTATATTTATAAATATCTATATATATATATATTCTAAAAGTATTGATAATAATGTGTTTCTTTCTATTGCCAAAGGCATTAATGATCATTACTTGAGTACCCTTACGTATTAATCATAATATTATGGATATTAATAATAAGCAATTAGGTTATAACTAAGCTTAAAAAAAAAAGAAAATTTAAGTTAAGAGCCCTCTATTAATTGATTTCAAACCCTTGCTTAATATTAGTAGTAATAACACACAATATATATCATTAAGGATTCCTATATTATTTGATTTTCTACGTCAACAAATTGCTAAATCTTCTAAACAAATAAAAACTTGACTCACACAATGGGGTTGTTGACGATTTATCTGAGATAAACTAATATACACTTTATTTAACTTCTAAAATGACTTTGAGGAAGAATTGTGGCATTTGTTCTTTACTCAAAATGTTACGGTTGGCATAACCCCTTTCCACTTACCATATTACGCCCCTTCCACTTTTTCACTGATTGGCATGCATAATTTCTTATTTTTTTTTGAGGAAAAATAATTATTTTACTTTGGTGAGTACACAAACTATATTTCACCTTATTAGTGTTATATAATGGCTATACATGAAAATCTATATATAACCAAACTGTCAATTAGTTAATCATTATATGTTTTGTGTATACGGCCGAACCATATTAAAATTACAAATAACTACAACTATATACGATTTTCAGGATAAAATGTATATGTGATTTATTGTTTTTACAAGTTTCGTTCCCATTGTTTAAAATAATGGCATAAAAAACAAAAAAAATAATAGTAATGAGAGATTTAATATATACTGATGAAAGAAATATAATGAAACTATTATATTATATTTGTTGTATTTTTTTATACCTTATCATTTATTATTATTGATGGTACACAAATATCCTACCCTTTCTTGATAATTATGTTAATAATATTCGATATTAATGATAAAAAATCAACTAATATCTAAGGTGGGAAAAAAATCATTTGAGAATATATTATTAATGGATTTTCTATATATATCTTAGATAAATTCTTAATAGAACTGAAGTCCAAATCAACAAAGTTAACAAATTCTCTACATATACTAAATGTATTAACGATGGCGTGCAACAAAGATGATAGCATTTGAGCTAAGCAAGTTGTTGTGAACAAGATGAAAAATAACAACTTTGAAAATGCACGAATATTGCTTAACAGATGCTTAGCAGCTGGGTGGTGGTGTTGAGTTTTGAAAGTTGAATTGGAATGTCTTTTGAATAATGATTTTAAAATTAATAATTTAAGTAAAAAAAGGTCCCTGACTTTTCGCTATACGTGGCTTTTATAGTTGTATATAACAATTACACAAATGTTAGTTCTACGACCAATTTGTGTGATAAAAGTTATCTTTCTAAATTTCGTCCAAATACTAATTTCTTTAAAATGAATGAAAAAAGGAAGCGAAAACAAAAGACTAAGAAACAAAAAATTGGATAAAAGCGCCATAGAATTTCAATGATGCAACCTAAACTAAATTCATGATTTTTTTAATTAAATTTCAATATAAATATATTTATATATATCTATATTTATATATATATATATATCTATATTCTAAAAGAATTAATCTTAACGCGTTTCATTCTATTGCCAAAGGACATTAATGTTCATTACTTGAGTACCTTATATAATAATCAGAATATTACATATATTAATAATAAGCAATTAGGTTATAACAAAGCTAAAAAAAAAATTTAAGTCAAGAGCCCTCTATTAATTGATTTCAAACCCTTGCTCAATATTATTGTAATAGTACACAATATATCATGAAAGAGGCCTATATTAATTGATTTTCTATGTCAACAAATTGCTAAATCTTCTAAACAAATAAAAACTTGATTCACCTAATGGGGTCGACTGATGATTTGTGTGAAATAAACTAATATACGCTTTATTTAGCTTCTAAAATGATTTTGAGGATGAATTGTGGCATTTGTTCTTTACTCAAAATGTTACGGTTGGCATAGCCCCTTTCACTTACTATATTGCTCCGTCCTCTTTTTCACTAATTGGCAAGCATAATTTCTTATTTATTTTTTGAGGAAAAATAATTACTTTAATTTAGATAGTACACAAACTATATTTCACTTTATTAGTGTTATATAATGACTATACATGAAAATCTATATATAACCAAATTGTCAATTCGTTAATCCTTATATGTTCTATGTAATATGCACTTGTGGCCTCACCATATTGAAATTACAAATAACTACTACCATATATGATCTTAAGGATGAAATGTATATGTGATTTATTATTTTTACAAGTTTCGTTCTGATTGTTTAACAAAATGGCATGAAAAACCAAAAAAATAAAATAAAATAATGGGAGATTTAATATATATTGATGAAAGAAATATAATGAAACTATTACAGTATATTGTTGTATTTTTATACCTTACCATTTATTATTATTGATAGTACACAAATATCCTACCTTTGCTTGATAATAATGTCAATAATATTCGACATTAATGATAAAAAATCAACTGATATCTAAGGTGGGAAAAAAAATCATTGGAGAATATATTATTAATTGATTTTCTACATGTATCTTAGATAAATTCTTACTAGAGTTGAAGTCCAAATCGACAAAGTTATTGAATTTTCTACATATACCAAATGTATTAACAATGGAGTGCAACAAAGATGATAGCATCTAAGCTAAGGAAGTTGTTGAGAACAAGATGAAAAATAACAACTTTGAAAATGCACAAAATATTGCCTAAACAGATGCTTAGCAGCTGGTTGGTGTTGTTGAGTTTTGAAAGTTTAATTGAAATGTCTTTTGAATATTGGTTTTAATATTAATAATTTGAGTAATAAAATATGTCTCTGACTTTTTGCTATACAGGACTTTTATAGTATTATCTAATAACTACACAAATGTTAGTTATGGGGGTAATTTGTGTAATAAAAGTTCACGTACGTTGTGCATGATCTTTCTAAGTTCTTGGAAAAATAATTATTTTAATTTAGAAAGTACACAAACTATATTTCACTTTATTTGTGTTATATAATGACTATACATGAAAATCTATATATAACCAAACTCTCATTTAGTTAATCATTATATGTTCTATGCAATATGCACATCTAGCCGCACCATATTGAAATTACAAATAACTAGAACTATATATGATTTTAAGGATAAAATGTATATGTGATTTATTATTTTTACAAGTTTCGTTCTGATTGTTTAAAAAAATGGAATGAAGAGAGATTTAATATATATTGATGAAAGAAATATAATGAAACTATTACTTTATATTTGTTGTATTTTTTATGCCTTACCCTTTATTATTTTTGATAGTATACAAATATCCTACCTTGATTGATAGTAATGTCAATAATATTCGACATTAATGATGAAAAATCAATTGATATCTACGGTGGAAAAAAAATCATTCGAGAATATATTATTAATTAATTTTCTACGTATATCTTAGATAAATTCTTATTAGAGCTAAAGTCCAAATCAACAAAGTTATCAAATCTTCTATATATACCAAATGTATTAACAATGGAGTGCAACAAAAATGATGACATCTGAGATAAGCAAGTTGTTGAGAACAAGATGGAAAACAACAACTTTGAAAATGCACGAAATATTGCATTTAAAGCACATAAATCTTTTCCCACAACTCAACAACACCACCCAGCTGATGAGTTAACGATTACGAAATATTATTGATGGCTTGCACTTATTCTTTGGAACAAATTAGATAAACGTGTACAAAAATCAAAAACCATTCCAGCACTTTACTTGTGAAGTATAAATAGCACCAACTAATATTACGTATTTTGTGTAATTTGAAAGTTTAATTGAAACGTCTTTTGAATAACGGTTTTATGATTAATTATTCAAGGAATAAAAAATGTCCCTAACTTTTTGCTATATAGGGCATTGATAGTGGTATCTAATAACTACACAACTGTTAGTTCTAGGGCCAATTTATGTGATAAAAGTTCACGGGCATCGTGCGTGATCTTTCTAAATTTCGTCTAAATACTAATTTATTTCATAGGAAAGAAAAAGAAGAAAAAAAAGACTGAGAAATAGAAATTGAATTAAAATGTTATAGGATTTCAATGATGAAACCTAGACAAAATTCACGATTTTCTAATTAAATTTCAATATAAATTTGTATCTCTCTCTCTATAAATGAATATATATATTCTAAAAGTAATGATTTAATGCGTTTCTTTCTATTGCCAAAAGACATTAATGTTCATTACTTGAGTACCCTTACATAATAATCAGAATATTACATATATTAATAATAAGCAATTAGGTTATAACTAAGCTTAAAAAAAGAAAATTTAAGTGAAAAACCCTCTATTAATTGATTTCAAACGCTTGCTTAATATTTGTAGTAATAATACACAATATATATCATTAAGAGTCCTATATTAATTGATTTTCTATGTTAATAAATTGCTAAATCTTCTAAGAAAATAAAAACTGGACTCACACAATGGGGTTGCTGATGATTTGTGTGAGATAAACTAATTTATGCTTTATTCAGCTTCTAAAATAACTTTGAGGAAGAATTGTGGTATTTGTTCTTTACTCAAAATGTTACGTTTGACTTAACCCCTTTCACTTATTATATTACTGTCCGTCCTCTATTTCACTAAATGGCAAGCATAATTTCTTATTTATTTTTTGAGGAAAAATAATTATTTTAATTTAGTAAGTACATAAACTATATTTCATTTATTAGTGTTTAGTTAATCATTATATGTTCTATGTAATATACACGTGTGGTGCACCATATTGAAATTACAAATAACTACTTCTATATATGATTTTAAGGATAAAATATATATGTGATTTATTGTTTTTCAAGTTTAATTCTGATTGTTTTAAAAATGGCATAAAAAACAAAAATAACAACAATAATAATGAGAGATTTAATATATATTGATGAAAGAAATATAATGAAACTATTACAGTATATTTGTTGTGTTTTTTATACCTTACCTTTTATTATGATAGTATACAAATATCCTACCCTTGCTTATTAGTAATATCAATAATATTCAACATTAATGATAAAAACACAACTGATATCTAAGGTGGGAAAAAAATCATTCGATAATATATAATTAATTGATTCTCTACATATATCTTAGATAAATTCTTATTAGAGCTAAAGTCCAAATCAACAAAGTTATAAAATTTTCATATATACCAAATGTATTAACAATGGAGTGAAACAAAGATGATAGCATTCGAGCTAAGCAAGTTATTGAGAACAAGATGGAAAACAACTTTGAAAATGCACGAAATTTTTCTTTCAAAAGCACAAAAATCTTTTCCAGCAACTCAACAACACCACCCAGTTGCTAAGCATCTGTGATGTTTAGTGTTCAACTCGGAAAAAGGCTACTTGAATATGGAAATGTGATCCTTCAAATTGAAAGCTTGGATGATCAGTTAACGATTAAGAAACATTATTGATGGCTTGCACTTATTCTTCGGAACCTATTAGATGAAGTACAAAAATCCAAAACCATTCCAGCATTTTATTTGTGAAAAATAAATAGCACCCATATATTACATATTTTGTGTAATTTGAAAGATTAATTGAAATGTCTTTTGAATAAGGGTTTTAAGATTAATTATTCAAGGAATAAAAAATGTCCTTGAATTTTTGCTATACGGGGCTTTGATAGTAGTATCTAATAACTATACAAATGTTAGTTCTAGGGTCAATTTGTATGATAAAAGTTCACATGC
Organism: Paulownia fortunei; assembly: GCA_019321725.1. Classification (NCBI taxonomy): domain Eukaryota; kingdom Viridiplantae; phylum Streptophyta; class Magnoliopsida; order Lamiales; family Paulowniaceae; genus Paulownia; species Paulownia fortunei. Next base: position 2,984,051 of record CM033105.1, on the reverse strand, counting down.
GTTGTGCATGATCTTTCTAAGTTTTGTCAAAATACTAATTTATCTTGAAGGAAAGAATAAGGAAGCAAAAAAAAGGCTGAGAAACAGAATTTGGATAAAAGTGCCATAGAATTTCAATGATGTAACCTAGACTAAAATCACGATTTTCTAATTAAATTTCAATATAAATCTCTCTCTCTCTCTCTCTATATATATAATAATATTCTAAATGTATTGATCTTGATGCGTTTCTTTCTATTGCCAAAGGACATTAATGTTCATTACTTGAGTACCTTTACGTAATAATCAGAATATTACGAATATTAATAATAAGCAATTAAGTTATAACTAAGCTTAAAAAAAGAAAATTTAAGTCAAGGGTCCTCTATTAATTGATTTCAAACCCTTGCTTAATATTAATAGTAATAATACATAATATATATATATATATTATATCATTATAGAGTCCTATATTAATTGATTTTCTATATCAACAAATTGCTAAATCTTCTAAATAAATAAAAACTTGACTCACACAATGGGGTTGCTGACGATTTATGTGAGGTAAATTGATATACACTTTATTTAACTTCTAAAATAACTGTGAGGAAGAATTGTGGGATTTGTTCTTTACTCAAAATTCTACAGTTGGCCTAACCCCTTTCCACTTACCATATTACGCTCTGCCCTCTTTTTCACTGACTAACAATCATAATTTCTTATTTATTTTTTGAGGAAAAATAATTATTTTAATTTAGGGATTACACAAACTATATTTCACTTTATTAGTGTTATATAATGACTTTACTTGAAAATCTATATATAACCAAACTGCCAATTAGTTAATTAATAAGTGCATATTTTGATATATTTTTGTATCAAATTTTTTATACTTTCTTGTTTTATTCTTATTAATATTATTGTTTTATTAATGTTTTGTGTTAGGGAATCAATGAATATAAAAAGATCAAAAGAAGCATGTTTTCAGACTTGTGTAATTTTTGTATTTTGAGCATAACTTCATGATCAACAACCCTATAGACTTGAATCTTACTTTATTCGAAAGCCAATAGATAGAAGCACAACTTTTCTAATAGAAGCTTAGCCTAATTTAGTCTTGATTATAGTATAAAATTCATCTAAGTGATTGCACAAAATGGATCACCAAAATTCAAATCAGAGTTCAACCCAATATTAACTTATTTGATCAATTGGGTCATATCACTTAAGCCTAAATTTATTGTGGGCTGAAATTTAGATATGTTATACACAAGAAATAAATACACAAGTTTTCTGAAGACAAGATGGTGAGAAAATATGTCAAAATGGTAAAAACATAGGCTACAAATTGCTGTTACTGTTAAAGGATGACTCTTGGATATGATTCAGTAAGTTGATCATATCTTCTTCATCCGATAGCCAATTTGACAAATGATATATAGAAATATATCCACACCAAAATATCTACAATTTTTGTTCTTTACTAAATATCAAAATTCGATTGTATAGGATCTAAAAATGCAATTTAATTCGTTAGGTGAGGACTTGGTGTAACAACTTACTAACTGTTGACAACTAGCTTACCACTTGATTACCCCTCAATTATTTATTTGGCCTCTAGCTTACTCCAAGTACTATAAATAGACCATGTATTAAGCTTGTAAGAGACGGGGGTGGGGTAGAGGGTTTCTTTAGGCTAAATTTTCTAGTATGTATGTTTTCTAGTAATGTAAGTTTTCTAATAGCAATAGAAATGCATTCTCAAATTTCTCTTCTATTTTTAGTCTTTCCTACTTTTATTATGTCTTTCTAAATTTTTTTTGTTGAGGAAAAATGGTGAACCTTTTGATGGGGGAAGATGAATGGTTATAAGAGTAGAAAATATTTAAGTATGTTGTATTATTATTTTGAGTTTTGATCTAAACCTACTTATTCTATGGTGATTCTTGATTTATGTATCTCCAATGGCACAACAAATACTTGAGTTCATTTAGCTTATTATACGATTTTATCCCATTGACTGCTAATGTGAAACCTTGATTTGTTGTTAACAAATGTGTGCATAAATGCTTGATCCCATAAATAAGTGTTGGCGTTAAGAGATAATTTGCAATAGTAAGATAATATTATGATTACCTTATTGCATGAGTTATTTGATAATATCTTCACATTGGAACTTCATTATGTATGGATTCCAATAGTGACAATTAATAGAGGTAAAAAGAATAAATAACCGTTTCTCTATCCAAAACTCAAGAGTGGATTCCTAATTCTCAATACTTTTATTACTTTGGTTTTTCTTTAGTTACAACATACATTAACTGTTCATATATTTTGATTTACATAAATCCCATTTTTTTAGAATTATAATCCTGAATTGTTTAAGCAACTTTCCTGTGGATCGACCTTAGACTCACGAAAAATTTATTACTTAATATAACCTGCACTTGGGTTTGCAATCTTAAAGTTGTAGCAAGTTTTTGGCGCCGTTGCCATGGAAGACAAGGTAAGTATTCAGGTTTGTTAATATTTTTTTCTTTGTCAATATAGTTTGTTTATTTTCTTTATGGATATATGGTATTACAGTCATAATTCTCGACGTTTAGTTAGAAATAATTTTGAAATTTTGTTTGGAAATTTGTTTGAATCATCTCCACACATTTCCACCATGACTGAAAATAAAAATGTCCAGGATGAAAATGAGAATTAATAGGTGTGTACCATGCGTAATTACTTGCAAACTCCTTGAAATTCTTCTCTTTTATGTTTCATTTTTCTTCTCAATGAAAATAACTTTTGATTCAAGACACGTATGATCCCTTTATTTCCTAATTTCCATGGTTTAGACTCTAAAAGACTTTACTTGTATTTGAAAGAATTTGATGAAGTATGTGCCACTTTTGATAATCAAACTTGCACAAATGAGATTGTTAAGCTCAAATTATTTTTTTTTCTTTAAAAGATAAAGCAAAAACTTGTCTTAATTCTTTAAAACCTAGGTTAATTGGCATTTGGCAAGAAATCCAAGCTGAATTTTTGAAAAAATTCTTTCAAACTCATAAAACTAATGCTTTGAAAAGACAAATTCAATTTTTTTCTCAAAATTCTAATGAAGCTTTCTTTTAATGTTGGGAAAGATTAAACATTTGTTGAGTTCATGCCCACATCATGCTTTTGAAAAATGGTGCTTAATTAGTTTCTTATATGAAGGTTTAACTCCTGAAATAAAATAATTTGTTGAAACAATGTGTAATAGTGAATTTCTTGATAAAAAACTTGATGAAGCCCTAGAATATCTAGATCATTTGGCAGAAAACTTTCAATCATAGCATAGTGTTAATTCTTCAGAAGGTTCTATTAGATCTAATCTTGCTAATAGTAATAAAAAAAATATTACCTTAGCCAAGAAGATGATCTGAATGCTAGGCTTGCTAGTTTAACAAGAAAAGTTGAAGCCATGGAACTTAAAAAAATAAAGGAAATCAAATATATGTAAGAGGAAGAAGTTTGTAGCAATTGTGAACTTTTGGGGCACTCCACCAATGAATGTCCAAACATTCCAGTATAAGCAAATTTTATGAATACATTAAAAAAACCTTTCCATTCTCCTTATTCTAAAACTTACAATCCATAATGGAGAAATCATCCCAATTTTAGTTGGCGAGATGATAACCATGCCCAACTGCTGCATTCACAAAAATTATCAAACTTTCATTCTTATCCATCTCCACATACAAAATTCCTTGAGGAGACTTTGCAAGCATTTATGCATGAACAAACAAACATCAATAATCAGACTTCACAAGCTATTAATGGATCAAAATCACACTTTCGACACTGACAACTTCTTTGTGTACTCATGAAAAAGGTAAATTTTTTGCTCAACCTTAACGTAATCCTTCCACTAAGTGTCATGTTTCTTCTTTAGGTAAAAATTTAGTCAAGGAAACTAATTCAGTCATAACTCTTCAGAATGGAAAAATTATTGATAAGACTATTCATTCAAAGAAGAAAATTTCTAATCCACCTCCAGAAATGAAGAATGGAAATAGTCTTGACGATGAAGGTAAGTTTGATGAAGGTAAGTGTGAATATGATGAAAAAGAAAAATATTTACCTCCAGCATCATTTTCTCAAAGATTGTAAGCAACTCAAAAATTGAACTCAAATGTTGAAATTTTTGAAGCTTTTAAACAAGTCAAGATTAATATTCCTTTGTTGGATGCAATCAAGAAAGTTCCATCTTATGCTAAATTTTTGAAAGATTTGTGTACAATCAAAAGAAAACATCATGTTCAAAAGAAGTCATTTTTAACTAAAAGTGTTAGTTCAATCATTCAACAATTCACTCCACCCAAGTACAAAGATCCAGGTTGTTCAATCATTTCATGTATCATAGGAAATACTAGAATAGAGTGTGCTTTGCTTGATCTTGGTACTAGTGTAAATCTTCTACATTTCTCATTTTATGAATAATTAGGTTTGGAAGAACTTAAAACAACTTTTGTTGTACTGTAACTAGCTGACTGTTCGATTAAAATTTCAAAGGGAGTAGTAGAAGATGTGTTGGTACAAATTGATAAGTTTTACTTTTCAGTTGATTTTATTATTTTGGACACAGAATCTGTTGCACAAACACATACACAAATTCCTATCATTTTGGATCGTCCTTTTCTTACAACTTCAAATGCTTTGATCAACTGTAAGAATGGTATTTTGAAGTTATCATTTGGAAATATGACTTTGGAACTAAATATGTTTAATGTTTGTAAGCAACCTATAGAAGATGTCGAAATACAGGAAGTGGATTCAATCGAGGAACTTGTTCATGAATATTTTACTACTACTAACTCTTCAGATTCTTTGAAAACTTGTTTTAAAAGTGAAAGTTTTTGTAAAAAGGCACACACTAATACTCTTTCTGAATTTTCGCAAGTACAAGAAAATCATTTTTAGAAGCCAAGGTTTAAAGAATTTTCATCATCAATAGTAAAATCTATTCCATCAAGTTTTAAAACTCTCATGGTTAATTTGAAACCTTTGCCAGTTGATCTGAAATACTCTTTTTTTGGGTGAGAATGAGACTTTTTTAGTAATAATTTCTTCCAAACTTGATTCATCTCAAGAAGGTAAGTTGATCGAAACTCTGAAAATGCATAAGAATGTTTTAGGATGGACCATTGCTAATATTAAAGGTATTAGTCCTTTAATTTGCACACATAATATCTATCTAGAGGAAAATGCTAAACCTTCTAGAGAAATGCAACGAATGCCAAATCCTAATATGAAAGAAGTAGTGAGAAATAAAGTCATTAAACTCTTAGATAATGAAATTATTTATCCTATTTCTGATAGCAAATGGGTCAGTCCTACTCAAGTTTTACCTAAGAAATCTGCAGTTGCTGTAGTCAAGAATGAGAATGATGAATTAATTCCAAGTAGAACTGTTACTGGTTGACAAATGTGCATTGACTATAGGAAACTCAACTTATTTACTAGAAAAGATTATTTTTCATTACCTTTCATGGATCAAATTTTAGAAAGAGTTGTAGGACTTGAATTTTATTGGTTTTTATATGGATATTCTGGGTATTATCAAATTATAATTGCACTTGAAGATCAAGAAAAAAAAACTTTTACATGTCCTTTTGGTACTTTTGCATATCGAATGATGCCTTTTAGATTATGTAATGCACCAACTACATTCCAGCGATGCATGCTTAGTATTTTTAGTGACATGGTTGGACTTTTTCTTGAAGTCTTCATGTATGATTTTTTTATTTTTGATAATTCATTTGATGATTGCCTATCTAATTTAGAAAAAGTTTTGATCAGGTGTGTAGAAAAGAATCTTGTGCTCAATTGGGAGAAATGTCATTTCATGGTAACAACTGGTATTGTTCTTGAACACATTATTTCATCAAAAGGTATTGAAGTTGACAAATCTAAAATTGAGTTAATTATCAATTTGCCAACACCAAAGACTGTGAAGGAGTTAAGATCATTTTTAGGACATGCTGGTTTTTATAGAAGATTTATCAAATATTTTAGTATAATTCTAAACCTTTGTGTAATATTCTAATAAAATACACTATTTTTGAATGGACTGAAAATTGTGAAAATGCTTTTGTTAAGCTTAAAAGTATGCTTACATATACTCCAATCATATAACCTCCAGATTGGACTTTATCTTTTGAAATAATGTGTGATGTGATTATGCTGTTGGAGCTGTCTTGGGACAAATAAAAGATAAAAACCATATGTTATTTACTATGCAAGTAAAACTTTAAATAGTGCTCAATTGAAATATTCAACAACTGAAAAAGAATTACTTGCTATAGTTTTTACATTGGACATATTTAGATCTTATCTTGTTGGCTCACTAGTTGTTTTCAGTGATCATGCAGCTTTGAAATTTTTTTGTCAAAAAAAAATTTCAAACCTAGATTGATTAGGTGGATTCTCTTACTCCAAGAATTTAATATTACGATTTGAGATAAGAAGGGAGTAGAGAATGTGGTGGCTAATCATTTGTCGAGACTTATTTGTGATGACTCATTTCAAACCATACCCATTAATGACACTTTCCCTGATGAACAACTATTTAATATTTTTATTTTACCTTGGTTTGCTGACATTGTTAACTTTCTTGTGACAAGAAAGATGCCATCGCATTGGAACTCTCAAGATAAAAAGAAGTGTTTAACTGAGGTGGCATTGGAACTCTCAAGATAAAAAGAAGTGTTTGACTGAGGTGAAATTTTTTTATTGGGATGATCCATTCCTATTCAAATACTGTCCAGATCAAATCTTTCGAAGATGTGTGCCTGACAATGAGATATGTAATATTGTTAAATTTTATCATTCATAAGCATATGGTGGTCACTTTTTATTTCCAAATCTTTTCAAAGATACTTACACTTTCTACAAAAGTTATAAAGATTATCAAAATTAGGGTCCCTTTCAAAGCAAAATATGATGCCCCCACACCCTATCCTAGTGTTTGAAATATTTGACTGTTGGGGTATTGATTTTGTGAGATCATTTTCGTTATTATTTTTTTTTTACATATTGGTTGCCATAGATTATGTTTCAAAATGGATCAATGCAATTTTTTGTCGAAACAATGATCACAAAATAGTGATAAATTTTTTGAAAGAAAATATTTTAAGTCGATTTGGAATTCCTCAATCTATTATCAGTGATGAGGGAAAATATTTTTGTAACAAAGTTTTTGGAACTTTAATGAGAAAATATGAATTATATATAAAGTTGCAACCTCTTATCACCCTTAGACAAATAGACAAGTTGAACCTGCAAATAGGGAGATAAAATAAATTTTGGAAAAAACAGTTAACCCAAATCGTAAAAATTGGTCTCTTACACTTACCGATACACTTTGGGCATATAGAATTGCTTTCAAAACATCATTAGCCATGTCTTCTTATAGGATAGTTTATGGAAAACCTTGTCATTTACCTATTGAATTTGAACATAAAGCTTATTGGACAATCAAAATATTTAACTTCAACCTTGATGAAGTTTTAAAATTGCGCAAATTGCAAATCAATGAACTTCAAGAATTGAGAAATTATGCATATGAGAATTTTAAAATTTATAAAGCAAAAATCAAAGATTTTCATGATAATAAAATTTCAAGATAAATAGTTGAGGTTCAGTCAAATGGTTTTGCTTTATAATTATCAATTGCAAGGTGGAGTGGTCCTTTTGTTGTAAAAAAAGTATATCCTTATAGGGCGATTGACATTGAGAATCCTAGAAATGGTAACATATTCAAAGTAAATGGACAAACATATTCAAAGTAAATTTTCACAAGAGGAAATTCCTTTTCTTTTTAACTTTTGTTATGATTAATGTTGTATATACACACACACACACACACTTACTTTCTCTGATTTTATTTGTTTTGAAGTTTTTTTCCTTTTATTGTTTTTTCTTTTCCCGGTTAAGTGGCACATAACAGTACTCCGTGGCTATTAAAGTCGGACTTGTCAGTTTTCCAAACAACTGAAATCTTTTTACAAATTTTCTCTGCTTTTCTCATTCTTTTTTCTTGTTCTTTTCAAAATGGGTGACATTTTCCGAACTCTCAAGAAACGATTTTCTTTTCTTCTTAAAAATATAATTTTGAAAATTTATAAAATCAGGATTGAAATATTGAAGATGCTTATGCACAAAGGCATACCGAAGGACATACGATGGATAATTGAAGCAAAGGTAAGAGTAGGTGAGTTTTCACATGAGTTTCCAGATTTGTTTACTAGATACATGCCTGATTTTGGTAAAATCACATATTCAAAAAAATGAAGGGCGAAAAAAATAAAAGTTTGTCATAATTGTGCTAGATGGACTTGCAACACAAAGTGTCGTTCTTTAGGAATGTTCTCTAAAAATCGTGAAGATAAACTTAAATTCATTATGGATGGATTGAGTAAGGAGTCTTTAGATTATATTATATTGACTCTTGAGATGCATTCATATGGATTAGTACAACATGCAATTATTGATTTATGGGATCGCTTTTGAAATGAATATAAGCTTTATAGTCTTGAGAATCTGACATTAAAAGACCTTGTTTACCAGTTTATAAGAAAACTGGATGGGAAGCATATCCTCTACCCATAGAGGACATTTAAGTTGTTACTAGACGAAAACTACAGAAAGATATGAGCCACAATCACAACTACATAAACATTCACGTGTAACTAGGTAATTTTTAAATTTTGTGTCCTTATTTTCAACTTTCTGATGAAAAAAAAGACGTGCAATAAATACATTCCCTATTCATACCTCAATAAATAGCACCATACTCACTCTATTTTTGCACAACTTATTTTAAAAAAAAAAGAAAAAAAATAATAAAAAAATAGAAGTTTCTTCGAGTTGCAAATTCAACTGTATTTGTGTGTTTTATGGATCCAATCTAGGAAACAATTGTGAGTTTATAGGGGTAGCTAATAACCTTGGTAGAACTGTAGCAGAAAGAAAAATTCATTTAATGTATGAGAGAGACAATTTGGGATTAATGGGGAGTGTTGCTATTTCTGCTCATATAGGAGGAGTCAAAGTTCTTGGAGTTATCCCAAAATCTTTAATAATACAGAATATTACAGGTATGACCATCGAAGATGAGCTAAAAGTATCACATATTTAGGATAGAATGCCTAACATGTTAAACAATACGGATGCATTCATCATTCTACCTGGCGGTTTTGGTACACTGGAGAAATTATTCCAAGTTGTCTCTTGGACACAACTCAACATTCACCAAGAACCTATATATATTCTTAATGTTAATGATTTTTATGATAATTTGCTATCTTTCGTTGATCATACTGTGAAAAAAAAATTTATTTCATCGTTTGCAAGACGAATCCTCATTTATGCTCTGACACCTTACCAACTGATTGATCAACTTCTAGCATACGTGCCAGATTCTGATCCAGCCTTGGTTAATGTGGATTGGTCCAATAGGAACAATGGTCAAAAACACAAATTGAATTTGACTCTCAGTATGTGATATTTATTGATAATGATTTCATCTAATAGTATGTGTTTTTTGTTGTTTCAGCTTTATTGTTTTAGCCAGACTTCAAGTGATATCTTTCAAACTCTACTTTTCTATATATTTTTGATATTGGGGACAAAGTCTCGATTAGGTTGGGGGAGGGATAGTTGATATCATGATTTGTGTGTTCAATATATATTTTTCTAGTATTTTATTTCAAAAAAGCAATATAATATATATATATATATATATATATATCAAACGTGTTTTCTTATGGGTCCGTTGAAATCATAAAAAAATGGTGGTAGAGTAAAGGGTAATTGTAGCACTTTTGAGATGCATCCCTATTTTTTGCATAACATGGCAAGTTTATGAAGTTTTTAACAAAATTTTGTGAATTACCATTTTTTTTTAATTTTTTTTAGTCGTAGAGGTTCTTTCAACTTCAATGATTAAAATTAAGTATGAATAATATGGTTTGATTGATGATAGGTGTTGTTTTGGACTTTGATGTTGTTATTTGGTTAATATATTTTTTATGGTAATTATACTCATTTGTTTTGTACAAATAGTTATGTTATTCAGTGTGAAGATAATCATGTCAAAATATGAAGTTCTTATGCCCTCACTCTAATTATCACTTGGATCTTCACTATGTAGGGGTTGAGTATTAGAATTTTTCTTTTTGGTCTATCAAGGCGAACGACTGATAGTACACCACTAGAAAAATGATTAAGGTATTAGACTTTCTAGCACCATTGCCAAATCAGCTTGTTTCCCATGTAACGTTCTAAGAGAACACCCCCCAGTGAGCCATTTTGAGCCTTTCAATAAATAATTTTTTTTGTAACCATATCTTTTTACCTAGCCTAAATACACTATTATCCAACCTTTGTTCTAAAATAATTTGGAGTTTAAGAGACATTCCATTGACAATGTGAACTTGCAAAAGAAATTCAAGTTGGAACAGTGTGGGAATTTCTCTTAAAAAAAATAAAAAATAAAATAAAAAAAATGAAAAAATAATGAAAAAAATTGCAAAGTACTACGATCTGCAACTAAAAATGAGATGTTGTAATATGAATAAGAGGGTCCAATTCAATAAAAATAGACCCCAGTGTTGAGATTTGTGGAGTTTGAAAATTCTTCATCGATAAACTCTATGTCTCTAATTCCATGAAATTTTTAGAACTTTTGTTGCATCCTATCTTTTTATTTGTTAGCTACATCACTACCCTTTGACCCAATTACAATATTTATTGAAAATCTTTTGATTTCATGTGGTGCCTTCAGTGTAGTAGAGATTTTCACCAAAAGAAGAGTTTATGATGTTTAACTTTTCTGTTAGAGATTGACTGATGGCTTTTGTAAAGTTTTATGAGAATTCATTTATTTGAAACATGTATAGTTTTTTCACTATTGATATTAACTATCCACACACATACACACACTTGAGTATGCTTATTATGGAAATGTATTGACTTTTGAATGACTAAGAGTTAAACTCAACACTTGTTTGATTTCATTTCCAAATTACTTTGTTGTTTCATAAGAATAATAGTTGGAAGATAGTTATTATAGGTGTTTGTGGGTATTAATGCTGGAAACCCTCACGAGACTATACGTCATCCTCTATGGGCTACCTAAGGGTTTAAAGGCTTGTTGCATATGTTAAATGCAATCGTGATTTCCTACGAAAGTGGATTAGTTTAGGTTTGTTTTAGGCTTTCTCGAGGACAAGCAAGGGTTAAGTGTGGGAGAATTTGATAAGTGTATATTTTGACATATTTTTGTATCAAAACATTTATACTTTTTTTGCTTTATTCTTGTTAATATTGTTATTTTATTAATATTTCGTGTTAGGGAATCAATGAATATAAAAAGATCAAAAGAAGCATGTTTCTAGACTTGTGCATTTTTTATATTTTGAGCATAACTTCATGATCAAAAACCCTATGGAGTTGAAGCTTACTTTATTTGAAATCCAAAAGATAGAAGTACAACTTTTTTGTTGGAAGTTTAGCCCAATTCAATTTTCATTATATCAAAAAATTCATCCAAGTGGTAGCATAAAATGGATCACCAAAATTCGGATTAGAGTTCAGCCTAATATTGACTTATTTGACTAATTGGGTCATATCTCTTAAGCCCAAATTCATTGTAGGTAAATTTGGATATATTATACAAAAGAGATAAATGAACAAGTTTTTAGAAGACAAGATGGTGATAAAATGTGTCAAAATAGTAAAAACATAGGCTGCAAATTGCTGCTGCTGTTAAAGGATGACTCTTGGACATGATTCGGTAATTTTACTATATCTCCTTCATCTGATATCCAAATTTGACAAATGATTTATGAAAATATATCCACACCAAAAGATCTGCAATTTTTGTTCTTTACTCATCATCAAAATCTGGCTGTATCTGACCTAAAAATACAATTTAATTCGGTAGGTGAGTACTTGGTGTAACAACTTACCAACTTTTGGCAACTAGCATATCACTTGATTAATCTCTCCATTATTTATTTGGCCTCTAGCTTACTCCAAGTACTATAAATAGGTGATGTATTAAGCTTGTAAGAGTGGGGGAGGGGGGAGGGGTAGAGGGTTTCTTTAGACTAAGTTTTCTAATATGTATGTTTTCTAGTATTGTAAGTTTTCTAGTAGTAATAGAAATGCATTCTTTAGTTTCTCTTCTATTTTTAGTTTTTCTTACTTTTATTATGTCTTTCTAAATTTTTTTATTGAAGAAAAGGGTAAACCTCTCGATAGAGGAAGATGAATGGTTATAAGGGTAGAAAATGTTTCAGTATGTTGTATTATTATTTTGAGTTTTTGATCTAAACTATACTTGTTTTGTGGTGATTCTTGATTTTTGTAGCTCTAATGAAACAACAAATACTTGGGTTCATTTAGCTTATTGTATAGTTTTATCCCATTGATTGCTAATGTAAAACCTTGATTTGTTGTTAACAAAGGTGTGTATAAATACTTGATCCTATAAATAAGTGGTGGGAGATAATTTGCAATAGTAAGAAAATATCATGATTACCTTATTGCATGAGTTATTTGATAATATCTTTTCATTGGAACCTTCATTATATATGTATTCCAATATTGACAATTAACAGAGGTAAAAATAATAAATAACCATTTCTCTATCCAAAACTCAAGAGTGGATCCCTAATCTTCAATACTTTTATTACTTTGGTTTTTCTTTAGTTACAACATACATTAATTGTTCATATATTTTGATTTACATAAATCCCATTTTTTTAGAATTATAATCATGAATTTTTCAAGCAACTTCCCTGTGGATCAACCTTGGACTCACGAGAAATTTATTACTTTATACAACTTGCACTTGAATTTGCAACCTTAAAGTTGTTGTATTAATCATTATATGTTCTATGAAATATGCACGTGTGGCTGCACCATATTGAAATTACAAATAACTACTACTCTATATGATCTTAAGGATAAAATGTATATGTGATTTATTGTTTTTACAAGTTTCGTTTTAATTGTTAAAAAAATGGCATGAAAAACAAAAAATAATAATAACAAGAGATTTAATATATATTGATGAAAGAAATATAATGAAACTACTACATTATATTTGTTTTTATTTTTATACCTTATCTGTTATTATTATTGATAGTATACAAATATCCTACCTTGCTTGATAGCAATGTCATTAATATTCAACATTAATGATAAAAAATTAATTGATATCTGAGGTGGGAAAAAAATCATTCAAGAATATATTATTAATTGATTTTCTATATATATCTTAAATAAATTCTTATTAAGAGCTAAAGTCAAAATCAACAAAGTTATCAAATTTCCTACATATACCAAATGCATTAACGATGGAGTGCAACAAAAATGATAGCATTTGAACTAAGCAAGTTGTTGAGAACAAGATGGAAAATAACTACATTTAAAATGCATGGAATATTGCTTTCAAAGCATAAAAATCTTTTCCCGCAACTCAACACCACCACCTAACTGCTAAGCATCTGTGTAGTGTTCAGCTCAGAAAAGGCTACTTGAATATGAAAATATGATCCTTCAAATTGAAAGCATGGCTGATGAGTCAATGATTAAGAAACATTGTTGATGGCTTGCACTATTCTTCGGAACCAATTAGATGAACAAGTTGAAAAATAAAAAAAGTCATTCCAGCATTTTTCTGTGAAGTATAAATAACACCCACTTATATTACATATTTTGTGTTGTTTGAAAGTTTAACTGAATGTCTTTTGAATAATGGTTTTATGATTAATAATTTAAGGAATAAAAAATGTCCCTAACTTTTTCCTATACGGGGCTTTGATAGTAGTATCTAATAACTATACAAATGTTAGTTCTAGGGGCAATTTGTATGATAAAAATTCACACTTGTTGTGTGTGATCTTTCTAAATTTCGTCCAAATACTAATTTATTTTAAAGGAAAGAAAAAGGGAAGCGAAAAAAAGGTTGAGAAGCAAAAATTGGATAAAAGCGCTGTAGAATTTCAATGATGCAACCAAGACTAAATTCACGATTTTCTAATTAATTTCAATTTAAAACTATATAAATCTTTGTCTATATATATATGCCAAAGGATATTAATGATCATTACTTGAGTGCCCTTACGTAATAATCCGAATATTATAGATATTAATAATAAGCAATTAGGTTATAACTAAGCTTTAAAAAAAGAAAATTTAAGTCAAGAGCCCTCTATTAATTGATTTCAAACCCTTGTTTAATATTAGTAGTAATAATAGACAATATGTATCATTAAAGAGTCCAAGATTAATTGATTTTCTATGTCAACAAATTGCTAAATCTTCTAAACAAATAAAAACTTGACTCACACAATGGGATTGTTGACGATTCTTGTGGGGTAAACTAATATACGCTTTATTTAACTTCTAAAATGACTTTGAGGAAGAATTGTGGCATTTGTTCTGTATTCAAAATGTTATTATTAGTGGAATATTACACAATATATATCATTAAAGAGTCCTATATTAATTGATTTTCTATGTCAATAAATTGCTAAATCTTTTAAACAAATAAAAACTTGACTCACATAATGGGGTTGTTGACGATTTTGGTGAGATAAACTGATATACACTTTATTTAACTTCTAAAATGACATTGAGGAAGAATTGTGGCATTTGTTCTTTACTCAAAATTCTACGGTTCGCCTAACCCCTTTCCACTTACCAATTATGCTTCGTCCTCTTTTTCATTGACTGTCAAACATAATTTCTTATTTATTTTTTGAGAAAAAATAATTATTTTAATTTTGTGAGTACCCAAACTATATTTCACTTTATTAGTGTTATATAATCACCATACATGAAAATCTATACATAGCCAAACTGTCAATTCGTTAATCATTATATGTTCTATGTAATATGCACCTTTGGCCGCACCATATTGAAATTACAAATAACTACTACTCTATATGATAATAAGGATAAAATGTATATGTGATTTACAGTTTTTACAAGTTTCGTTCTGGTTGTTTAAAAAAATGGTATGAAAAATGAGATAATAATAATAATAATAATAATAATAATAATAATAATGAGAGATTTAATATATATCAATGAAAGAAATATAATGAAACTATTACTTTGTATTTGTTGTATTCTTTATGACTTACCTTTTATTATTGTTGATAGTATACTAATATCCTACCATGCTTGATAGTACTGTCAATAATATTCGACATTAATGATAACAAAATCAACTAATATCAAATGTGGGAAAAGAATCATTCGAGAATATATTATTAATTGATGTTCTACATATATCTTAGACAAATTTTTTTATAGCTAAAGTCCAAATCAACAAAGTTATCAATTTTTCTACATATACCAAATGTATTAACAATGGAGTGCAACAAAGATTGATAGCATCTGAGCTATGCAGGTTGTTGAGAACAAGATGAATAATAACAACTTTGAAAATGCACGAAATATTTCTTAATAGATGCTTTGCAGCAGGGTGGTGGTGTTGAGTTTTGAATGTTTAATTGAAATGTGTTTCGAATAATGGTTTAAAGATTAAAAATTTAAGTAATAAAAAAAATTCATGACTTTTTGCTATATGGGGCTTTCATAGTAGTATCTAATAACTGCACAATTGTTAGTTATGGGCCAATTTGTGTGATAAAAGTTCACGTGCGTCATTCGTGATCATTTTAAGTTTCATCTAAATACTAATTTATTTTAAAGGAAAGAAAAAGGGAAACGAAAAAAAGGCTGAGAAACAGAAATTGGATAAAAGTGCCATAGAATTTCAATGGTGCAACCTAGACTAAGTTCACGATGTGTTCTAATTAAATTTCAATATAAATCTATATATCTCTTTGTCTATATATATATATTTATTCTAAAAGTATTGATATTAATGCATTTCTTTCTATTTCCAAAGGACATTAATGATCATTACTTGAGTACACCTAAGTAATAATCAAATTATTACGGATATTAATAATAAGCGATTAGGTTATAACAAAGCGTAAAAAAAAGAAAATTAAGTCAAGAGCCCTCTATTAATTGATTTCAAACCCTTGCTTAATATTAATAGTAATAATACACAATATATATATCATTAAAGAGTCCTATATTAGTTGATTTTCAATGTCAACAAATTGCTAAATCTTCTAAACAAATAAAAACTCACACAATGGGGTCGCTGACGATTTGTGTGAGATAAACTAATATATGCTTTATTTAACTTCTAAAATGACTTTGAAGAAGGATTGTGGCATTTGTTCTTTACTCAAAATTCTGCGGTTGGCCTAACCCTTTCACTTATTATATTACTCTCCGTCTTCTTTTTCTCTAATTGGCAAGCATAATTTCTCATTTATTTTTTGAGGAAAAATAATTACTTTAATTCAGTAAGTACACAAACTATATGTCACTTTATTAGTGTTATATCATGACTATACATGAAAATCTATATATAACCAAACTATCAATTAGTTAATCATTTTATGTTCTATGTAATATGTTTGTGTGGCCGCACCATATTGAAATTATAAATAACTACTAGTCTACAAGATTTTAAGGATAAAATGTATATGTGATTGATTGTTTTTACAAGTTTTGTTCTGATTGTTTAAAAAAATTGCATGAAAAAAAAATAATAACAAGAGATTTAATATATATTGATGAAAGAAATATAATGAAACTATTACATTATATTTGTTGTATTTTTATTCCTTACATTTTCTTATTATTTATAGTATACAAATATCCTACCTTGCTTGATAGTAATGTCAATAATATTCGACATTAATGATAAAAAATTAACTGATATCTAAGGTGGGAAAAAATCATTCGAGAATATATTGTTAATTAATTTTCTACATATATCTTAAGTAAATTCTTATTAGAGCTAAATGTCCCTTACTTTTTCCTATATGGGGCTTTGATAGTAGTAACTAATAACTACACAAATGTTAGTTCTAGGGTCAATTTGTGTGATAAAAGTTCATGTGCGTTGTGCGTGATCTTTCTAAGTTTGATCCAAATACTAATTTATTGTAAAAGAAAAATGCCATAGAATTTCACTAATGCAACCTAGACTAAATTCATGATTTTCTAATTAAATTTCAATATAAATCTATATATCTCTCTGTCTATATATATAAATAAGATATATTCTAAAATCATTGATCTTAATACGTTTCTTTCTATTGCAAAGGGCATTAATGATCATTACTTGAGTACCCTTACATAATAATCAGAATATTTTGGATATTATTGATAGGCAATTCGGTTGTAACTAAACTTAAAAAAAAAAAAAGAAAATTTAAGTCAACATCCCTCTATTAGTTGATTTCAAACCCTTGCTTAATTTTAGTAGCAATAATACACAATATATATCATTAAAGAGTCCTATATAAATTGACTTTCTATGTCAACAAATTGCTAAATCTTGTAAACAAATAAAAACTTGACTAACACAATGGGGTCGTTGATGATTTATGTGGGATAAACTAATTTATGCTTTATTTATGTCTACCTTTTATTATTTCACAAAAATGGCATGAAAAACAAAAAAATAATAATAATGAGAGATTTAATATATATTGATGAATGAAATATAATAAAATTATTACATTATAATTGTTGTATTTTTACCTTTATTATTATTGATATTATACAAATATCCTACCTTGCTTGATAGTAATGTCAGTAATATTCGACATTAAAGACGAAAAATCAACTGATATCTAAGGGGGAAAAAACTTATTAGAGAATAGATTATTAATTGATTTTCTACATATATCTTAGATAAATTCCTATTAAAGGAAAAGGCAAAATCAACAAAGTTATAAAATTTTCAACATATACCAAATGTATTAACAATGGAGTGCAACAAAGAAGATAGCATCCGAGCTAAGCAGGTTGTTGAGAACAAGATGGAAAATAACAACTTTGAAAATGCATGAAATATTGCTTAATAGATGCTTAGCAGCTGGGTGTTATTGTTGAGTTTTGAATGTTTAATTGAAATGTCTTTTGAGTAATGGTTTTAAGAATAATAATTTAAGTAATAAAATATGTCCGTGACTTTTTGCTTTACAGGGCTTGATAGTAGTATCTAATAAGTACACAAATGTTAGTTCTATGGCCAACTTGTGAGATAAAGGTTCACGTGTGTTGTGCGTGATCTTTCTAAGTTTTGTCCAAATACTAATTTATTTAAAGGAAAGAAAAAGGGTAGTGAAAAAAAGGCTGCTGAAAACAGAAATTGGATAAAAGCGCCATAGAATTTCAATGATGCAACTTAGACTAAATTCATGATTTTCTAATTAAATTTCAATCTAAATATATATATATATATATATATATATCTGCCTATATATATATATTCTATAAGTATTGATCTTAATGTGCTTTTTTCTATTACCAAAGGACATTAATGATCATTACTTGAGTACCCTAACGTAATAATCCGAATATTATGGATATTAATAATAAGCAATTAAGTTATAACTAAGCTTAAACAAAAGAAAATTTAAGTCAAGTGCCCTCTATTAATTGATTTCAAACCCTTTTTTTAACATTAGTAGTAATAATACACAATATATATCATTAAAGAGTCCTAGATTAAATGATTTTCTATGTCAACAAATTGCTAAATCTTCTAAACAAATAAAAACTTGACTCACACAATGGGGTCATTGACAATTTGCGTGGGATAAACTAATATACGCTTTATTTAACTTCTAAATTGACTTGAGGAAGAATTGTGGCATTTGTTCTTTATTCAAAATGTTATCCTTTTTTTTTCACTAATTGGCAAACATAATTTCTTATTCATTTTTTGAGAAAAAAATAATTATTTTAATTTAGTGAGTTCCCAAATTATATTTTACTTTATTAGTGTTATATAATGACTACACATGAAAATCTATATATAGCCAAACTGTCAATTCATTAATCATTATATGTTCTATGTAATATGCACGAGTGGCTGCACCATATTGAACTTACAAATAACTACTATTCTATATGATTTTAAGGATAAAATGTATATGTTATTTATTGTTTTTACAAGTTTCGTTCTGATTGTTTAAAAAAATGGCATGAAAAACAATAATAATAATGTGAGATTTAATATATATTGTTTAAATAAATATAATGAAACTATTACTGTATATTTGTTGTATTTTTTATACCTGACCTTTTATTATTACTGATAGTATACAAATATCCTACCCTTGCTTGATTATAATGTCATTAATATTCGACATTAATGATAAAAAATCAACTCATATCTAAGGTGGGGAAAAAAATCATTCAATAATATATTATTAATTGATTCTCCACATATATCTTAGATAAATTCTTATTAGAGCTAAAGTCCAAATCAACAAAGTTATAAAATTTTCTATATATATCAAATGTATTAACAATGTAGTGCAACAAAGATGATAGCATTCGAGCTAAGCAAGTTATTGAGAACAAGATGGAAAATAACAACTTTGAATTGCACGAAATCTTGCTTTCACAGCACAAAAATCTTTTCCAGCAACTCGACAACACCACCCAGTTGCTAAGCATCTGTGATGTTTAGTGTTCAACTCAGAAAAGGCTACTTGAATATGGAAATGTGATCCTTCAAATTGAAAGCTTGGCGGATGAGTCAATGGTTAAGAAATATTGTTGATGGCTTGCAGTATTCTTCGGAACCAATTAGATGAACAAGTTCAAAAATAAAAAAGTCATTCCAGCATTTTTGTAGGGAAGTATAAATAACACCCACTTATATTACCTATTTTGTGTTGTTTGAAAGTTTAATTGAATGTCTTTTGAATAATGGTTTTAAGATTAATAATTTAAGGAATAAAAAATGTCCCTGACCTTTTCCTATACAGGACTTTGACAGTAGTATCTAATAACTACACAAATATTAGTTCTAGGGGCAATTTGTGTGATAACAATTCACATGTGTTGTATGTGATCTTTCTAAGTTTCGTCCAAATACTAATTTATTTTAAAGGATAGAAAAAGAGAACGGGAAAAAAAGGTTGACAAACAAAAAATGGATAAAAGTGCCATAAAAGTGCCGTAGAATTTCAATGATGAAACCTAGACTAAATTCACGATTTTCTAATTAAATTTCAACATAAATCAATAAAAATCTCTGTCTATATATATATACATATATTCTAAAAGTATTGATCTTAATGCATTTTTTTCTATTGCCAAAGGACATTAATGATCATTACTTGAGTACCCTTACGTAATAATCTGAATATTATGGATATTAATAATAAGCAATTAGGTTATAACTAAGCTTTAAAAAAAAATTAAGTCAAGGGCCCTCTATTAATTGATTTCAAACCCTAGTTTAATATTAGTAGTAATAATACAGAATATATATCATTAAAGAGTCCTAGATTAATTGATTTTCTATGTCAACAAATTGCTAAATCTTCTAAACAAATAAAAACTTGACTCACACAATGGGGTCGTTGACGATTTGTCTAGGATAAACTAATATACGCTTTATTTAACTTCTAAAGTGACTTTGAGGAAGAATTGTTGCATTTGTTCTGTATTCAAAATGTATCCTCTTTTTCATTGATTGGCAAACATAATTTCTAATTTATTTTTTGAGAAAAAATAATTATTTTAATTTAGTTAGTACCCAAACTATATTTCACTTTATTAGTGTTATATAATGACTATAGATGAAAATCTATATATAGCCAAACTGCCAATTCGTTAATCATTATATGTTCTATGTAATATGGACCTTGGCCGCACCATATTGAAATAACAAATAACTACTACTCTATATGATTTTAAGGATAAAATGTATATGCGATTTACGGTTTTTACAAGTTTCCTTCTGATTGTTTAAAAAAATGGTATGAAAAAACAAAAAAATAATAATAACGAGAGATTTCATATATATTGATGAAAGAAATATAATGAAACTACTACATTATATTTGTTGTGTTTTTATACCTTATCTTTTATTATTATTGATAGTATACAAATATCCTACCTGCTTGATAGCAATGTCAATATTCGACAATAATGATAAAAAATCAACGGAAAAAAATCACTCGAGAATATATTATTAATTGATTTTCTACATATATCATAAATAAATTCTTATTAGAGATGAAGTCGAAATCAACAAAGTTATCAAATTTTCTACATATGCCAAATGCATTAATGATGGAGTGCAACAAAGATGATTGCATCTAAGCTAAGCAAGTTGTTGAGAACAAGATGGAAAATGACAACTTTGAAAATACATGGAATATTATAGATGCTTAGCGGCTGGGTGGTGGTGTTGAGTTTTGAAAGTTTAATTGAAATGTTTTTCGAATAATGGTTTTTTGAGATTAATAATTTAAGTAATACAAAATGTCCTTGACTTTTTTCTATATGGGGCTTTGATAGTAGTATTTAATAACATCACAAATGTTAGATCTCGGCTAATTTGTGTGATAAAAGTTACGTGCATTGTTTTGATCGTTCTAAGTTTCGTCCAAATACTAATTTATTTTAAAAGAAAGAAAAAGGGAAGCGGAAAAAAAAGGCTGAGAAATACAAATTGGATAAAAGTGCCACAGAATTTCAATGATGCAACCTAGATTAAATTCATGATTTTCTAATTAAATTTCAACATAAATATATATATCTCTTTGTCTATATATATAAATATATATATATATTCTCAAAGTATTGGTTTTAATGCGTTTCTTTCTAATGCCAAAGGACATTAATGATCATTACTTGAGTACCCTTACATAATCATCATAATATTATGGATATTAATAATAAGCAATTAGGTTATAACTAAGCGTAAAAAAAAGAAAATTTAAGTCAAGAGCCCTCTATTAATTGATTTCAAACCCTTGCTTCATATTAGTGGTAATAATACACAATATATATTATTAAAGAGTCCAATATTAATTGATTTTCTATGTCAACAAATTGCTAAATCTTCTAAACAAATAAAAACTTGACTCACTCAATGCGGTCATTGACGATTTGTGTAAGATAAACTAATATACGCTTTGTTTAACTTCTAAAATGACTTTGATGAAGAATTGTGGGATTTGTCATTTACTCAAAATGTTACGGTTGCATAACCCTTTTCCACTTAACATATTACGCCCCGTCCTCTTTTTCACTGATTGGCAGGTATAATTTCTTATTAATTTTTTGATAAAAAATAATTATTTAAAATTAGGAGTACACAAACTATATTTTATTTTATTAGTGTTATATAATGACTATACATGAAAATCCATATATAACCAAATTGTGAATTAGTTAATCATTATATGTTCTATGTAATATGCATGTATGGCCGCACCATATTGAAATTACAAATAACTACTACTCTATATGATTTTAAGGATTAAATGTAAATGTGATTTATTATTTTAACAAGTTTCGTTCTGATTGATTAAAAATATAGCATGAAAAACAAAAAAATAATAATAACGAGAGTTTTATATATGTATTGATGAAAGAAATATAATGAAACTATTACATTATATTTGTTGTGATTTTACCTTACCCTTTATTATTATTGATAGTATACAAATATCCTACCTTGCTTGATAGCCATGTCAATAATATTTGACATTAATGATAAAAAATCAACTGCTATCTACGGTGGGAAAAAATCATTTGAGAATATATTATTAATTTATTTTCTACATATATCTTAAATAAATTCTTATTAGAGCTAAAGTCGAAATCAACAAAGTTATCAAATTTTCTATATATACCAAATGCATATACGCTGGAGTGCAACAAAGATGATAGCATCTGAGCTAAGCATGTTGTTGAGAACAAGATGGAAAACAACAACTTTGAATTGCACGAAATCTTGCTTTCACAGCACAAAAATCTTTTCAGCAACTTGACAACACCACCCAGTTGCTAAGCATCTGTGATGTTTAGTGTACAACTCAGAAAAGGCTACTTGAATATGGAAATGTGATCCTTTAATTGAAAGCTTGGCGGATGAGTCAACGATTAAGAAACATTGTTGATGGCTTGCACTATTCTTCGGAACCAATTAGATGAACAAGTTCAAAAATAAAAAAGTCATTCCAGCGTTTTTTTAGGGAAGTATAAATAACACCAACTTATATTACCTATTTTGTTGTTGTTTGAAAGTTTAATTGAATGTCTTCTGAATAATGATTTTAAGATTAATAATTGAAGGAATAAAAAATGTTGCTGACTTTTTCCTATACGGTCCTTTGATAGTAGTATCTAATAACTACACAAATGTTAGTTCTAGGGGCAAATTGTGTGATAAAAATTCACATGTGTTGTGCGTGATCTTTCTAATTTTCGTCCAAATACTAATTTATTTTAAGGAAAGAAAAAAAGATGTGAAATAAAAGGCTGAGAAACAAAAATTGGATAAAATTGCTGTAGAATTTCAATGATGCAACCAAGACTACACTGATGATTTTCTAATTAAATTTCAATATAAATCTCAGTCTATATATATATACATATATTCTAAAGTATTGATCTTAATGCGGTTTTTTCTATTGCCAAAGGACATTAATGATCATTACTTGAGTACCCTTACATAATCATCATAATATTACGGATATTAATAATAAGCAATTAGGTTACAACTAAGCGTAAAAAAAGAAAATTTAAGTCAAGAGCCCTCTATTAATTGATTTTCTATGTCAACAAATTGCAAAATCTTCTAAACAAATAAAAAGTTGGCTCACACAATGGGGTCGTTGACGATATGTGTGAGAAAACTAATATACGCTTTAGTTAACTTCTAAAATGACTTTGAGAAAGAATTGTGGCATTTATCATTTACTCAAAATGTTACGGTCGGCATAACCCTTTCAACTTACCATATTATGCTCCATCCTCTTTTCTACTGATTAGCATGCTTATTTATTTTTTGAGGAAAAATAATCATTTTAACTTAGTGAGTACACAAATTATATTTCACTTTTTTAGTGTTATATAATGACTATACATAAAAATCTATATATAGCCAAACTGTCAATTCGTTAATCATTATATGTTCTATGTAATATGCTTGTGTGGCCGCACTATATTGAAATTACAAATAACTACTACTCTATATGATTTTAAGGATAAAATATATATCTGATTTACAAGTTCTGTTCTGATTGTTTAAAAAAATGGCATGAAAAACAAAAAAAAAATTATAATAACAAGAGATTTAATATATACTAATGAAAGAAATATGATGAAACTATTACATTATAATTGTTGTATTTTTATACCTTACTTTCATTATTATTGATAGTATACAAATTCCTAACTTCCTTGATAGTAATGTAAATAATATTCGACATTAATGACCAAAAATCAACTGATATCTAGGGTGGGAAAAAATCATTCAAGAATATATTATTAATTGATTTTCTACATATATCTTAGGCAAAATCTTATTAGAGCTAAAGTCCAAATCAACAAAGTTTTCAAATTTTCTACATATACCAAATGTATTAACGTTGGAGTGCAACAAAGATGATAACATCTGAGCTAAGCAAGTTGTTGAGTACAAGATGAAAATAACAACTTTTAAAGTGCACAAAATATTGCTTAATATATGCTTAGCAGCTGGGTAGTGGTGTTGAGTTTTGAAAGTTTAATTGAAATGTGTTTCGAATAATAGTTTTGAGATTAATAATTTAAGTAATAAAAATGTCCCTGACTTTTTGCTGTATGGGGCTTTGATAGTAGTATCTAGTAACTACACAAATGTTATATTTGGGCTAATTTGTGTGATAAAACGTCACGTGCGTTGTTCGTGATCATTCTAAGTTTCGTCCAAATACTAATTTATTTTGAAGGAAAGAAAATGGGAAGTGAAAAAAAAAGTCTAAGAAGTAGAAATTGGTTAAAAGTGCCATGGAATTTCAATGACGCAACCTAAACTAAATTCACGATTTTTGAATTAAATTTCAATATATATATATATATCTGTCTATATATATATATACTGTGATAGTATACAAATAATATATATTGATGAAATTAATATAATGAAACTATTACATTATATTTGTTGTATTTTTACACCTTACCTTTTATTATTATTGATAGTATACAAATATTCTGCCTTGCTTGATAGTAATGTCAATAATATTCGACACTAATAATAAAAAATCAACTGATATCTAAGGTGGGAACAAATCATTCAAGAATATAATATTAATTGATTTTCTACATATATCTTAAATAGAATCTTATAAGAGCTAAAGTCCAAATCAACAAAGTTATCAAATTTTCTATATATACCAAATGTATTAACGTTGGAGTACAACAAGATGATAGCATCTGAGCTAAGCAAGTTGTTGAGAACAAGATGGAAAATAACAACTTTGAAAATGCACGAAACATAATAGATGCTTAGCAGCTGGGTGGTGGTGTTGAGTTTTGAAAGTTTAATTAAAATGTGTTTTGAATATTGGTTTTAAGATTAATAATTTAAGTAATAAAAATGTCCCTAATTTTTTTATTATATGGGGCTTTGGTAGTAGTATCTAATAACAACAAAAATGTTAGTTCTGAGCAATTTAGGTGATAAAAGTTGCGTGCATTATCCGTGATCGTTCTAAATTTTGTCCAAATACTAATTTATTATAAATGAAAGAAAAAGGGAAGCAAAAAAAAGGTTGAGAAACAAAAATTGTATAAATGTGTCATAGAATTTCAATGATGCAACCTAGACCAAATTCGCGATTTTTCAATTAAATTATAATATAAATCTATATCTCTCTCTGTCTATATATATATAAATATAGATATTGTAAAAGTATTGATCTTAAAGTGTTTCTTTCTATTGCCAAATGGATGTTAATGATCATTACTTGAGTACCCTTATGTAATAATCAGAATATTACAGATATTAATAATAAACAATTAGGTTACAACTAAGCTTAAAAATAATTAAGTCAAGAGCCCTCTATTAATTGATTTCAAACCCTTGTTTAATATTAGTTGTAATAATACACAATATATATCATTAAAGAGTCATATACTAATTGATTTTCTATGTCAACAAATTGCTAAATCTTTTGAACAAATAAAAACTTGACTCACACAATGGTGTCGTTGACGATATGTGTGAGATAAACTAATATACACTTTATTTAACTTCTATAATGACTTTGAGGAAGAATTGTGGCATTTGTGATTTACTCAAAATGTTACGGTTGGCATAACCCCTTTCAACTTACCATATTTTGATCCGTCCTCTTTTCCACAGATTAGCAAGCACAATTTCTTATTTATTTTTTGAGGAAAGATAATTATTTTAACTTAGTGAGTACACAAACTATATTTCACCTTTTTAGTGTTATATAATGACTACACATAAAATTCTATATATACCCAAACTGTCAATTCGTTAATCGTTATATGTTCTATGTAATACGCTCGTGTGGCCGCACCATATTGAACTTACAAATAACTACTACTCTATATGATTTTAAGGATAAAATGTATATGTGGTTTACAAGTTTCATTTTGATTGTCTAAAAAAATGGCTTGCAAAACAAAAAAAAATAATAACGGGAGATTTAATATATATTGATGAAATTAATATAATGAAACTATTACATTATATTTGTTGTATTTTTACCCTTACCTTTTATTATTATTGATTGTATACAAATATTCTGCCTTGCTTGATAGTAATGTCAATAATATTCGACACTAATAATAAAAAATCAACTGATATCTAAGGTGGGAACAAATCATTCAAGAATATAATATTAATTGATCTTCTACATATATCTTAAATAGAATCTTATTAGAGCTAAAGTTTAAATCAACAAAGTTATCAAATTTTCTATATATACCAAATGTATTAACGTTGGAGTACAACAAAGATGATAGCATCTGAGCTAAGCAAGTTGTTGAGAACAAGATGGAAAATAACAACTTTGAAAATGCACGAAACATAATAGATGCTTAGCAGCTGGGTGGTGGTGTTGAGTTTTGAAAGTTTAATTAACAGTGTTTTGAATATTGGTTTTAAGATTAATAATTTAAGTAATAAAAATGTCCCTAACTTTTTTATTATATGGGGCTTTGGTAGTAGTATCTAATAACAACAAAAATGTTAGTTCTGAGCAATTTAGGTGATAAAAGTTGCGTGCATTATCCGTGATCGTTCTAAATTTTGTCCAAATACTAATTTATTATAAATGAAAGAAAAAGGGAAGCAAAAAAAGGTTGAGAAACAAAAATTGTATAAATGTGTCATAGAATTTCAATGATGCAACCTAGACCAAATTCGCGATTTTTCAATTAAATTATAATATAAATCTATATCTCTCTCTGTCTATATATATATAAATATAGATATTGTAAAAGTATTGATCTTAAAGTGTTTCTTTCTATTGCCAAAGGATATTAATGATCATTACTTGAGTACCCTTATGTAATAATCAGAATATTACAGATATTAATAATAAACAATTAGGTTACAACTAAGCTTAAAAAAAATTAAGTCAAGAGCCCTCTATTAATTGATTTCAAACCCTTGTTTAATATTAGTTGTAATAATACACAATATATATCATTAAAGAGTCATATACTAATTGATTTTCTATGTCAACAAATTGCTAAATCTTTTGAACAAATAAAAACTTGACTCACACAATGGTGTCGTTGACGATATGTGTGAGATAAACTAATATACACTTTATTTTACTTCTATAATGACTTTGAGGAAGAATTGTGGCATTTGTGATTTACTCAAAATGTTACGGTTGGCATAATCCCTTTCAACTTACCACATTTTGCTCCGTCCTCTTTTCCACTTATTAGCAAGCACAATTTCTTATTTATTTTTTGAGGAAAAATAATTATTTTAACTTAGTGAGTACACAAACTATATTTCACTTTTTTTGTGTTATATAATGACTATACATATAAAAATCCATATATAGCCAAATTGTCAATTCTTTAATCATTATATGTTCTATGTAATATGCTCGTGTGGCCGCACCATATTAAACTTACAAATAACTACTACTCTATATGATTTTAAGGAGAAAATGTATATGTGGTTTGCAAGTTTCATTCTGATTATTTAAAAAAATGGCTTGAAAAACAAAAAAAAAATATAATAACTGGAGATTTAATATATATTGATGAAAGAAATATAATGAAACTATTACATTATATTTTTTGTATTTTTACACACTTACCTTTTATTATTATTGATAGTATGCAAATATCCTACCTTGCTTGATAGTAATGTCAATAATATTCGACATTAATAATAAAAAATCAACTGATATCTAAGGTGGGGAAAAATTCATTCGAGAATATATGATTAATTTATTTTCTACATATATCTTAAATAAATTCTTATTAGAGCGAAAGTCCAAATCAACAAAGTTATCAAATTTTCTACATAATCCAAATGTATTAACGATGGAGTGCAACTTTTAAAATGCACGAAATATTGCTTAATATGTGCTTAGCAGCTGGGTGGTGGTGTTGAGTTTTGAAAGTTTAATTGAAATGTGTTTCGAATAATGGTTTTGAGATTAATAATTTAAGTAATAAAAAATATCCTTGACCTTTTGCTATATGGGGCTTTGATATTAGTATCTAATAACTACACAAATGTTATATTTAGGCTAATTTGTGTGATAAAAGGTCACGTGCATTGTTCATAGAGCGTTCTAAGTTCCAAATACTATTTATTTTAAGGAAAGAAAATGGGAAGTGAAGAAAAAAAGGCTAAGAAGTAGAAATTGGATAAAAGTGTCATGGAATTTCAATGACGCAACCTAGACTAAATTCATGATTTTCTAATTATATTTCAATATATATATGTCTATATATACTGTAAAAGTATTGATCTTAATGCGTTTATTTCTAATACCAAAGGACATTAATGATCATTACTTGAGTACCTTTACGTAATAATCAGAATATTACGTATATTAATAATAAGCAATTAAGTTATAACTAAGCTTAAAAAAAGAAAATTTAAGTCAAGAGCCCTCTATTAATTGATTTCAAACCCTTGATTAATATTAATAGTAATAATAAACAATATATATTATTAAAGAGTCTTATATTAATTGATTTTCTATGTCAACAAATTGCTAAATCTTCTCAACAAATAAAAATTTGACTCACACGATGGGGTCATTGACGATTTGGGTAAGATAAACTAATATACGCTTTATTTAACTTCTAAAATGACATTGAGGAAGAATTGTGGCATTTTTCATTTACTCAAAATGTTTCAGTTAGCATAAACCGTTTCCACTTACCATATTATTCTCCGTCCTCTTTTTCACTGATTGGCAAGTATAATTTCTTATTAATTTTTTGAGGAAAAATAATTATTTTAATTTAGTGAGTACACAAACTATACTTCACTTTATTAGTGTTATATAATAACTATACATGAAAATCTATATATAACCAAACTGTCAATTAGTTAATCTTATATGTTCTATGTAATATGCTCGTATGGCCACACCATATTGATATTACAAATAACTACTACTCTATATGATTTTAAGAATAAAATGTATATATGATTTAGAAGTTTCTTTCAAACTGTTTAAAAAAATGGCATGGAAAACAAAAATATAATAATAACGAGAGATTAAATATATATTGATGGAAGAAATATAATGAAACTATTACATTATATTTGTTGTATTTTTATACCTTACCTTTTATTATTATTGATACTATACAAATATCCTACCTTGCTTGATAGTAATGTCAATAATATTCAACATTAATAATAAAAAAACAGCTGATATCTAAGGTGAGAAAAAATCATTCGAGAATATATTATTAATTGATTTTCTACATATTTCTTAGATAAAATCTTATTAGAGCTAAAGTCCAAATCAACAAAGTTATCAAATTTTCTATATATACCAAATGTATTAACGATGGAGTGCAACAAAAATGATAGCATCTAAGCAAGTTGTTGAGAACAAGATGAAGATAACAACTTTTAAAATGCACGAAATATTGCTTAATAGATGCTTAGCAGTTGGGTGGTGGTGTTGAGTTTTGAAAGTTAAATTGAAATGTGTTTTGAATAATGGTTTTGAGATTAATAATTTAAGTAATAAAAAATGTTCCTGACTTTTTGCTATATGGGGCTTTGATAGTTGTATTTAATAACTACACAAAAGTTAGTTGTGGGCTAATTTGTGTGATAAAAGGTCATGTGCATTGTTTGTGATTGTTCTAAGTTTCGCTCAAATACTAATTTATTTTAATGGAAAGAAAAAGGAAAGCGAAAAAAAAAGGCTGAGAAATAGAAATTGTATAAAAGTACAATAGAATTTCAATGATGCAACATAGACTAAATTCACGATTTTTTGATTAAATTTCAATATAAATATATATATATGTGTGTGTGTCTATAGATATAATTATATATATTCTAAAAGTATTTATCTTAATGTGTTTCTTTCTATTGCCAAAGGACATTAATGATCATTACTTGAGTACCCTTATGTAATAATTAAAATATTACGGACAGTAATAATAAGCAATTAGGTTATAACTAAGCTTAAAGGAAAAAAAGAAAATTTAAGTCAGGAGCCCTCTATTAATTGATTTCAAACCATTGCTTAATATTAGCAGTAATAATACACAATATATATCACTAAATAGTCCTATGTTAACTGATTTTCTATGTCAACAAATTACTAAATCTTCTAAACAAATAAAAACTTGACACACACAATGGGGCTGCTGACGATTTGTGAGAGATAAACCAATATACACTTTATTTAGCTTCTAAATTGACTTTGAGGAAGAATTTTGGCATTTGTTCTTTACTCAAAATGTTATGGTTGGCATAACCCCTTTCACTTACTATATCATTCTCCGTCCTCTTTTTTACTAATTCGCAAACATAATTACTTATATATTTAATTTAGTGAGTACACAAACTATATTTCACTTTATTAGTATTATATTGACCATACATGAAAATCTATATGTAGCCAAACTGTCAATTAGTTAATCATTATATATTCTATGTAATATGCACGTGTGGCCACAACATATTGAAATTACAGATAACTACTACTGTATATAATTTTAAGGATACAATGTATATATGATTTATAATTGTTACAAGTTTCGTTCTGATTGTTTAAAAAATGGCATGAAAAACAAAAAAAATAATGAGAGATTTAATATATATTGATGAATGAAATATAATGAAACTATTACATTATATTTGTTGTATTTTTTATACTTTTACCATTTATTATTATTGATTGTAAATAAATATTCTACCCTTGATTGATAATAATGTCAATAATTGTGACGCCCCGAACCACGGGACAATGACAACCGCCGCAAGCTTTCGGGAACATCCCAAAAGCCTGCAAGGCTAACCCCATCAATCTCAATATAATCCAACACTTATATTTTTGGTATAGAGCATCTATACCTCTAATCATGTTAAAATTTATAACTTAAAGTAAACCATCCACCAAATAAATCAAGAATTTATCAACAATCCACCTGATTAATTAAAAATAAATTATGTAAACATTCCCAAATATATGCATAGTTATGTCTAAAATTAACCACTGAATCATATGGAGATAATACATCATTCATAGTAAAATCTATCATATACAATAATTATAAAATAATAAAATAGAAAGTTCGAACTGATCCAATAGATTTCTTGTATTCCAAAAGCTATTTCCCAAGTTGCTAAGTCCGGTATCTGAAAAATGATAGGAAAAATTATGAGCACGATGGCCCATTGAATAATCCAACACTCAACTAATTGGATCAAGCAAGATAGAAAGTAATAATATATTTTTAATCAATGAAAAATATTTGATTTATTACTTAAACCCCAAAAGAGAAAAACCAACAATTTACTATTATAAAACAAGTTAAAAGAGAAATACAGTTAAGAAAATCAACCAATCATCACATAAAATCCACCATGTAAAACCAAATATATAAGACAACCATGGTCAGGGACATGTTTAACCCCCCTGTACTGGGTCACTAGTGTAGGCTTAACCCCCCTGCACTGGGTCATTGGTGTAGGCTTAACCCCCCCGCACTAAGTCACTGACCAAACTTTCAAATCTCAACAAGTATCAGTTGTCGATTGCCTATTCCGGAATAGTCAATAATGTAAAGTTCACAAATGGGTTTTAAAAACACCTCCACAATACCCACATTTACAAATCACCACATTCACGAAATCACATTTCAATACATGCTCAATTTTCATATTTAAAATTTACAAAATACAAATCATTTTTCATATTTTTTCACAATTCAATACGTATATAACTTGTTTGATTCAAGTTGTAAAAAGTTATACACGCGCACAAAAGTACTATATATACGAGTTTATGTAAAACAGAAGAGTGAAGGATCACTTACTTCAAATTCAATAGTTGATATCCGAAACTCCCAAATTTCTTGTACATGAATGAAATTAATCTAGAATAGTAAATAAAATTTAATTAGTCCAATGATAATTTATTAGATTATATTTAACTTAAATTGATTTCTACTAACATAAAACATTTCCAACTTGCCAACTAATATATTGAATTTTACCTATAACTACTTATCTCCAAATATAACTATTAATAAATCATATTATCCAAAGTACACTCTAATTGATTCCTTAATATCCCATTAAGGCTTCCTACATTCCCAATAAAAATAAAGACACGAAATCTAGCAAGTCACAAACTAAAATCCGAATTCTATACATACACTTCTATATTAATTCTAATATAATAATTTTAAAAGGTATTTAATATAGATAATTAGTGTTGATTTATTATTCCACTGACTCATCCAAATGCAAATCATCTATTTAATATTTAATAAATGAAAATCCGATGCACTCTAAACAATTTCCCAAATTCTTTTGGTTCTTTTTAAGTTGCTACCTATGATCAACTAATTCCTTTGCAATTCCCCTACATCTAGTACACCTTGTGATCAATTTAACTCAAGCATCACTTATAGCAATTCCATACATGAATTTTATTGTAGTTCTAATATATCAAATGTAAAAGATGAAACGATTCCACTATTGCCCTATACTTTATTAAATATTCATCAAATATAATACACATGAATGCATGCTGTAGGAATTCACTTGCCAAATATGAAAATTCTTCTTTAATTGCTAGATGCAAGAGTTATACAATCCATTGCCTACAATGCATTAAAATACTTATAAAATTCCATTCTCCTTGAATCCTACTGTTCCGAAACCAATGTGTTTCTTTCTGAATTGCCATAGCCATGGACAATTGTTCCCTTTACAATTAATACTTGCATCTTTTTCGTTCATACATGCATGTGATGATTCACAATTAAACTCATTTTGAGATGATAGTATTAGCTTACTGATCTCCGCTCTTGTGGACTTTGATTGCTCAGCAGCAACCGCCCTCTTCTGCTCCAGTGAAGTAGGTTATACGTTAATAAGATTATAAAATAACTATATATATTTATTCGCAAAGCCTCCATATTTTTTTATTATTATTATTATTATTATTATTTTGGCAATAATGCATTTTTCTTAAGGGCAGATTCGTTTTCTTCCTTTTCTCGCGCAATTTTCCTTAAGTGAGTGTATTTCCTTTCAATTGTGCAGCTTTCCCTTTAGGTGAGCAAATTTTCCTTTTGGTTGTGTAGTTTTCCTTTAAATAAGTAGATTTATTTTACACACATGTATATAAAACTAGTTTTATATATTTAACTAACTCTCTCAAATATCATATTATTCCATCTAATTAAATAATTTAAATAATATAGTCCACATCTATCTCTTAATTTTATTATTTAATAGACTATACATATGATAAATATATACTAGTTTATTTAATTAATTATTAAAAATAACCTACCCAGGTATTACAATAATATTCGACATTAATGATAAAAAATCAACTGATATCTAAGGTGGGAAAAAAATCATTCGAGAACATATTATTAATTGATTTCTACTTATATCTTAGATAAATTTTTATTAAAGCTAAAGTCGAAATCAACAAAGTTATCAAATTTTCTACTTACCAAATGTATTAACAATGGAGTGCAACAAAGATG
The DNA here is from genome assembly GCA_019321725.1 of Paulownia fortunei. Taxonomy (NCBI): domain Eukaryota; kingdom Viridiplantae; phylum Streptophyta; class Magnoliopsida; order Lamiales; family Paulowniaceae; genus Paulownia; species Paulownia fortunei. The sequence continues at coordinate 2,949,896 of CM033105.1, read as the reverse complement.
ATAGCATCTGAGCTAAGCAAGTTTTTTAGAACAAGATGGATAATAACAACACTGAAAATGCACGAAATTTTGCTTAACAGATGCTTAGCAGCTGGGTGGTGGTGTTGAGTTTTCAAAGTTTAATTGACATGTCTTTTGAGTAATGGTTTTAAGAATAATAATTTAAGTAATAAAAAATATCCTAACTTTTTGTTATACGGGGCTTTGATAGTTGTATCAAATAACTACACAAATGTTAGTTCTAGGGTAAATTTGTGTGATAAAAGTTCACGTGCCTTGTGCGTGATCTTTCTAAGTTTCGTTCATATACTAATTTATTTTGAAGGAAAGAAAAAGGGGAGAGAAAAAAAGGCTGAAAAACAGAAATTGGATAAAAGCGCCATAGAATTTCAATTATGCAATCTATACTAAATTCACGATTTTCTAACTAAATTTCAATATAAATCTACATATATATATATATATATATATCTTATATATATATATTCTAAAAGTATTGATCTTAAAGCATTTCTTTCTATTGCAAAAGAGCATCAATGTTCATTACTTGTGTACCCTTACGTAATAATCAAAATATTACAGATATTAATAAAAAGCAATTAGGTTATAACTAAGCTTAAAAAAAAGAAAATTTAAGTCAAGAGCCCTCTATTAATTGATTTCAAACTCTCGCTTGATATTAGTAGTAAGTAGGTAATATATATCATTATGAGCCCTATATTAATTAGTTTTCTATGTCAACAAATTGCTAAATCTTCTAAACAACTAAAAGCTTGACTCACATGGGGTCACTGACAATTTGTGTGAGATAAACTAACATACGCTTTATTTAGCTTCTAAAATGACTTTGAGGAAGAATTGTGGCATTTGTTCTTTACTCAAAATGTTACAGTTGGCATAACTTGTTAGAAAATTATTTAGTTATGCAAATCAAAAACTTAATTTTGCATAAATGTTAATGCCTAAAATTTTAGAACTTAACAATTTTCATAATATTATAATTAGAGAAAATATACCTTGCTCCATATTAGTGTTGAATTCAACCAGAAGAAGATTATGGAGAAAATCATATTTATCTCCTTTAACTCTTTTAGTTCTTACGTATATTTTTTGATAGAGAAAACTATTGATAAGTGAGTTGAGAGAGGACCGATTTCTAATTGACTTTACTTATAATTACACGGTTCATCAACATATGCATAATTTAGAAAAATATCTCTCTATTAATCAATGAGATTTGACATGTAAGAATTATCAAACAATAATTATCTTTTAACTAAATTAAAAGATAATTACCTAAAATAAGACGATTGTCAAGACACAATTATCTCTTAACTAAATTAAAAGATAATTTCCTAAAATAGGACATGTGGGACATAAAATATCTAACATAACTCCTTCACTTACTATATTACTCTCCGTCCTCTTTTTCACTAATTGGCAAGCATAATTTCTTATTTATTTTTTGATGAAAAATAATTATTTTGATTTAGTGAGTACACAAACTATATTTCACTTTATTAGTGATATATAATGACAATACATGAAAATCTATATATAACCAAACTGTCAATTAGCTAATCATTATATGTTCTATGTAATATGCACCTGTGGCCGCACCATATTGAAATTACAAATAACTACTACTATATATGATCTTAAGGATAAAATCTATATGTGATTTATTGTTTTTGCAAAAAATGGTATGAAAAATAAAAAAATTAATAATAATGAGAAATTTAATATATATTGATAAAAGAAATATAATGAAACTATTACAGTATATTTGTTGTATTTTTTATACCTTACCTTTTATTAATATTGATAGTATACAAATATCCTACCCTTGCTTGATAATAATGTCAATAATATTCAACATTAATGACAAAAAATCAATTGACATCTAAGGTGGGAAAAAAATCATTCGAGAATATATTATTAATTGATTCTCTATATATATCTTAGATAAATTCTTATTAGAGCTAACTTTCAAATCAACAAAGTTATCAAATTTTCTTCATATACCAAATATATTAACAATGGAGTGCAACAAAGATGATAACATCCGAGCTAAGCAAGTTGTTGAGAACACGATGGAAAATAACAACTTTTGAAATTGCACGAAATATTGCTTTCACTTTTCCGCAACTCAACAACACCACCCAACTGCTAAGCATTTATGATGTTTAATGTTCAGCTTAGAAAAGTCTACTTGAATATGGAAATGTGATCCTTCAAATTGAAAGCTTGGCTAATGAGTTAACGATTAAGAAACATTATTGATGGGTTGCACTTATTTTTCGGATCCAATTAGATGAACAAGTACAAAAATCAAAAACCATTCCAGCATTTTATTTGTGAAGTATAAATAGCACCCACTTATATTACACATTTTGTATAGTTTGAAAGTTCAATTGAAATGTCTTTTGAATAATGGCTTTAAGATTAATAATTTAAGGAATAAAAATTGTCCCTAACTTTTTTCTATACAGGGCTTTGATAGTAGTATCTAATAACTGCACAAATGTAGATCTAGGCCAATTTGTGTAATAAAAGTTAACGTGTATTGTGCGTGATCTTTCTAAGTTTTGTCCAAATACTAATTATTTTAAAGAAAAAAAAAGGAAGCGAAAAATAGGTTGAGAAATAGAAATTGGATAAAAGCGCCATATAAATATATACATTTATTTAGTAATTTAAGAAATAAAAAATGTCTCTTACTTTTTGCTATACTGGGCATTGATAGTAGTATCTAATAAATATATAAGTGTTAGTTCTAGGGCAAATTTGTGTGATAAAAGTTCACGTGTGTTGTGCATGATCTTTCTAAATTTTGTCCAAATACTAATTTATTTTAAAGGAAAGAAAAATAGAAGGGGACAAAAAGGCTGAGAAATATAAATTGGATAAATTCAATTATGCAATCTTGACTAAATTCACAATTTTCTATTGAAATTTCAATATAAACCTATATCTATCTCTCTACATATATATATATATATATATTTATATAATATATTATATTCTTAAAGTATTGATCTTAATGCGTTCCTTTCTATTGCCAAAGGGCATTAATGTTCATTACTTGAGTAACCTTAAGTAATAATCAGACTATTACGAATATTAATAAGCAATTGGGTTATAACTAAGCTTAAAAAAAGAAAATTTAAGTCAAGAGCCCTCTATTAATTGATTTCAAACCCTTGCTTAATATTAATTGTAATAATACACAATATATATCTTAAAGTCCTATATTAATTGATTTTCTATGTTAACAAATTTCTAAATCTTCTAAACCAAGAAAACTTGAGTCACACAATGGGTCGCTGGCGATTTGTGTGAGATAAACTAATATACACTTTATTTAGCTTCTAAAATGACTTTGAGGAAGAAATGTGGCATTTGTTCTTTGCTCAAAATGTTGAGATTCGAATAACCCCTTTCACTGACTATATTACTCTCCGTTGTCTTTTTCACTGATTGGCAAGCATAATTTCTTATTTAATTTTTGAGAAAAAAATAATTATTTTAATTTGGTGAGTACACACACTATATTTCACTTTATTAGTGTTATATAATGGCTATACATAAAAATCTATTTATGACCAAACTGTCAATTAGTTAATCATTATATGTTCTATTTAATATGCACGTGTGGCCGCATCATATTGAAATTACAATATGATTTTAAGGATAAAATGTATATGTGATTTATTGTTTTTACAAGTTTCGTTCTCATTGTTTAAAAAAAAGGAATGAAAACCAAAAAAACATTAATGAGAAATTTAATATATATTGATGAAAGAAATATAATGAAGCTAATACATTATATTTGTTATATTTTTTATACCTTACCTTTTATTATTAGTGACAATATGCAAATATCCTAACCTTGCTTGATAATAATGTTAATAATATTCGACATTGATGATAAACAATCAACTGACAGCTAAGGTGCAAACAAAATCATTCGAGAATATAATAATGATTGATTTTCCACAAATATCTAAGATAAATTGTCATTAGAGCTAAAGTCTAAGTCAACAAAGTTATCAAATTTTCTACAAATACCAAATGCATTGACAATGGAGTGCAACAAAGGTGAGGCCATCCGAGTTAAGCAAGTTGTTGAGAACATGATGGAAAATAGTAACTTTGAAATACACAAAATATTGCTTTAAAAGCACAAAAATATTTTCCCTCAATTGAACAACACTACGCAGTTGCTAAGCATTTGCGATGTTTAGTGTTAAGCTCAGAAAAGGCTACTTGAATCTAGAAACGTGGTCCTTCAAACTGAAAGCTTCGTTGATGAGTTAATGATCAAGAAACAATATTGATGGCTTACACTTATTCTCCAAAACCAAATAGATGAACAAGTATAAAAACCAAAAACCATTCCAACATTTTATTTATGAAGTATAAATTGCACCCACTTATATTACATATTTTGTGTAGTTTGAAAGTTTAATAGACATGTCCTTTGGATAATGGTTTTAAGATTAATAATTTAAGAAATAAAAAATGTCCCTGACTTTTTACTATATGAGGCTTTGATAGTAGTATCTAATAAATACACAAATGTTAGTTCTAGGGCCAATTTGTGTGATAAAAGATCACATGCATTATGCATGATCTTTCTAAGTTTCGTCCAAATACTAATTTATTTTACAGGAAAAAAAAGGAAAGGAAAAAATTTTGAGAAATAGAAATTGGATAAAAGCGCCACTGAATTTCAATGATGCAACCTAGACTGAATTAACGATTTTCAAATGAAATTTCAATATAAACCTATATCTATCTCTCTATATATATATTTATATATATAAACATACATATTATAAAAGTTTTGATCTTAATGCATTTCTTTCTATTGCCAAAGGACATTAATGTTCGTTACTTGAGTACCCCTACGTAATAATCAGAATATTACGGATATTAATAATAAGCAATTATGTTATAACTAAGATTAAAAAAATACTTTGAAATGTTCTAACATTAATAGATTTATATTTATGTTCTAATAATTTTTTCAATTTGATTAATTAATACTTGACATTAAATTTATTTAAGATTTTATTGTAATTAAATTTTAATAATTAATTTTAAATTTAACATAATTCCTATTAATTAGTACATAGTAGAATGTTGTTTATTAGCTAATACACTTTAGTTATGATTCTACTTAACATAAAATTCAAAAAATATAAAAGATATTTTTAAATAAAGTTTTACTAAATACATAAAATAATAGTATATTTTTTATTATTAATAGAATTATCATAAGTTCATGGAAACTATGTTAAACTCAAAAATAATTATTATAATCAAGTAATAATAATAAAATTAATTAGTAAAATGAATATGACTTTTTTAAACAGAACGTAGCATCGATTAAATTATGATAATTTCACAATTTTTAATTTATTTAATAGTATTAAATTATACCTAAAAATAATTTTTTTTAAATTTAACATTGTTCTTAGGAAATTCTAATAATTCCATTAAGAATGAGAAATTTATTATTAATATTTTATGTATTTAACCAAATACTTTTTAGAAATATATTATACATTTTTTATATTTATGATAAGTAGAAAATTTTCAGTAAAATGTATTAGCTAATAAAACATATCATACACTATAGAAATTTAATAAAAACAATATTTATAAGAAATAGCTATTAAACTTTAAGAATAATAATTTAAAATGAATTTAATGTTAAGTGTTATTGATTAAGTTGAAAAATATAAGAATATAAATACAAGTCTATTAATCTTAGACTTTTTAAAGTAATTTTACTATAAATAATTAGTACGAGTAATTTGGTTAATTCTTTTAGATTAAAATGGGGTAAAATGAGATAATTAAAGTGCAATGGAGTAAAGTGAGATAGAATCAGAGTACAAAGAAAATATTTTTATAACCAACATGTTAATTAGTTACAAATTATATGTTGGATGTAATATGCATGAGTGGCCGCACCATATTTAAATTACAAATAACTACCACTAAATATGATTTTAAGAATGAAATGTATATGTGGTTTATTGTTTTTACAAGTTTCGTTCTGATCGTTTAAAAAAAATGGCATGAAAGCCAAAAAATATTAATGAGAGATTTAATATATATTGATGGATGAAATATAATGAAACTATTACATTAGATTAGTTGTATTTTTTATACCTTACGTTTCATTATTACTGATAGTATACAAATACCCTACCTTGATTTCCCACAAATAGCTTAAATAAATTGTTAATAGAGCTAAAGTCAGAATTAATAATTTTGTAAAAAAAATTTCATATACCAAACGTATTAACAATGGAGTGCAACAAAGATGAGGCCATCCGAGCTACGCAAGTTGTTGAGAACAGGATGGAAAATAACATTGAAAAAGCATGAAATATTGCACTCGAAGAACAAAAAAAAAATCCCACAACTGAACAACGCTACCAAGCTACTAAGCATTTGTGATGTTTAGTGTTCACCTCAAAAAAGGCTACTTGAATCTGGAAATGTGATCCTTCATAATGAAAGCTTCGTTGATGAGTTAATAGTCAAGAAACAATATTGATGGCTTGAACATATTCTCTAGAACTAATTAGATGAATAAGTACAAACACCAAAAAACCATTCCAGAATTTTATTTATGAAGTATAAATTGCACCCACTTATATTACATATTTTGTGTAGTTTGAAAGTTTAATTGGCATGCCTTTTGGATAATAGGTTTTAAATTAATAATTTAAGAAATAAAAATATCTCTGACTTTTTGCTATACGGGACTTTGATAGTAGTATCTAATAATTACACAATTGTTAGTTCTAGGGTCAATTTGTGTGATAAAAGATCACGTGTGTTGTGTGTGATCTTTCAAATTTTCGTCCAAATACTAACGTATTTTATAGGAAAGAAAATGGGAAGGGAGAAAAAGGGTGAGAAACATAAATGGGATAAAAGCGCCATAGAATTCCAATGATGCAACCTAGACTAAATTTACGATTTTCTGATTAAAATTCATCTCTCTCTCTCTCTATATATATATATATGTGTGTGTGTGTGTATATTACAAAAGTATTGATCACAATGCGTTTCTTTCTATTGCCAAAGGACATTAATGTTCATTACTTGAGTACCCTTACGTAATAATCAGTAATATGCAATTAGGTGATAACTAAGCATAAAATAGAAATTTTAAGTCAAGAGCCCTCTCTTAATTGATTTCAAACCCTAGCTTAGCATTTGTAGTAATAATACACAATATATATCATTAAAAAGTCCTATATTGATAGATCTTTGTCAACAAATTGCTAAATCTTCTAAATAAATGAAAACTAGAGTCACATGATGGGGTCGCTGGCGATTTGTGACTAATATACGCTTTATTTAGTTTCTAAAATGACTTTGAGGAAGAAATGTAACATTTGTTCTTTACTCAAAATATTACGGTTCGCATAAACCCTTTCACTCACTATATTATACGACTTTTATCCAATTTAAGTTTCTCAGCCATTTTTTTCCCTTCTCTTTTTCTTTCCTTTAAAATAAATTAGTATTTGATAAAACTAAGAAAGGTCACACACAACACACATGAACTTTTTATCACACAAATTGGACCTAGAACTAACATTTACATACTTATTAGATACTACTATCAAAGCTCCATATAATACTAATGGGACACTTTTGAATCCTTAAATTATTAATCTTAAAACTGTTATTCAAAAGACATATCATTTTAACTTTCAAATTACAAGAAATATGTAATATAAATGGCTGCCATTTATACTTCATAAATAAAATGTAGGAATGGTTTTTGGTTTTTGTACTTGTTCATCTAATTGGTATATGTAGAAAATTTGATAACTTTGTTGATTTGGACTTTAGCTCTAATAACAAATTATCTAATATGTTTGTGGAAAACCAATTAATATTATATTTTTGAATGATTTTTTTTTAAACTTAGCTGGCAATTGATTGTTATCATCAATGTCGAATATTATTAACATTCTTATCAAGAAAGGGTAGGATATTTGTATGCTATCCATTATAATTAAAGGTAAGGTTTAACAAATATAATAAATATAATGTAATAGTTTCATTATTCTTTCTTCAATATATATTAAATCTCTCATTAATATTTTTTCTTGGTTTTCATGCCATTTTTTTAAACAATCAAAATGAAACTTGTAAAAATAATAAATCACATATACATTTTATCCTTAAAATCATATATAGTAGTAATTTCAATATGCGGCCACACGTGCATATTACATACAACATATAATGTTTAACTAATTCATAGTTTGGTTATATTTTCATGTATAGTTATTATATAACACTAATAGAGCGAAATATAGTATTTATACTCACTAAATTAAAATAATTATTTTTTTCCCAAAAAATAAATATGAAATCATGCTTGTTAATCAGTGAAAAAGAGGACGAAGAGTAATATAGTAAGTGAAAAGGGTTATGCGAATCGTAACATTTCGAGTAAAAAACAAATGCCACATTTCTTCCTCAAAGTCATTTTAGAAGTTAAGTAAAGCGTATATTAGCTTATCTCACACAAATCGCCAACAACCCCGTTGTGTGACTCAAGTCTTTATTTGTTTAGGAGATTTAGCAATTTGTTGACATAGAAAATCAATTAATATAGGACTCGTTAATGATATATATTGTGTAATATGACAATTAATATTAAGCAAGGGTTTGAAATTGACTAATAAAGGGTTCTTGAATTAAATTTTGTTTTTTTAAACTTAGATATAACCTAATTGCTTATTATTAATATCCATAATATTCTGATTATTACGTAAGAGTAGTCAAGTAATAAACATTAATGTCCTTTGGCAATAGAAAGATACGCATTAATATCAATACTTTTATAATATATGTAAATATATATATATATATAGAGAGAGAGAGAGAGAGATTGAATTTAATCAGAAAATTGTGAAATTTAGTGTAGGTTGCATCATTGAAATTATATGGCGCTTTTATCCATTGTGTTTCTCAGTCCTTTTTTCCCTTATTTTTTTATTTCCTTCAAAATAAATTAGTATTTAGACAAAACTTAGAATGATCATGCACAATGCACGTTAGCTTTTATCACACAAATTGGCTATAGAACTAACATTTATACATTTATTAGATACTACTATCAAAGCCCTGTATAATAAAAAGTCAGGGACATTATTTATTCCTTAAATTATTAATCTTAAAACTGTTATTCAAAAGATATGTCAATTAAACTTTCAAACTACACAAAATATGTAGTATAAGTGGGTGCTATTTATACTTCATAAATAAAATGCTGGAATGGTTTTTGGTTTTTGTACTTATTCATCTAATTGGTTCCAGAGAACAAGTGCAATCCATCAATATTGTTTCTTGACCATTCATTGACCAAGCTTTCAATTTGAAGGATTACATTTCCATATTCAAGTAGCCTTTTCTGAGTTGAACACTAAACGTCACAGATGCTTAGCAGTTGGGTGTTAGTTGTTTGAGTTGTTGGAAAAGACTTTTGTGCATTCAAGGCAATATTTCATGCATTTTCAATGTTGTTATTTTCCATCATGTTCTCAACAACTTGCTTAGTTTAGATGGCCTCATCTTTGTTGCACTTTATTGTTAATACATTTGGTATATGATGAAAATTTGATAACTTTATTGATTTGGACTTTAGCTCTAATAACAATTTATCTAAGATATTTGTGGAAAATAAATTAATATTATATTCTCGATTGATTTTTTTCCCACGTTAGCTATAAGTTGATTGTTTATCATCAATCTTGAATATATTAATATTATTATCAAGCAAGGGTAAAATATTTGTATACAATCAATAATAATAAAAGTTAAGGTATAAAAAATAAAATAATTACAATGTAATAGTTTTATTATTTTTCTTTCATCATTATATATTAAATCTCTCACTAATATTCTTTTTTATGTTAATGCCTTTTTTAAACAATCAGAACTAAACTTGTAATACGTTTTATCCTTAAAATTATATATAATAGTAGTTATTTGTAATTTAAATATGACGTGGCCACACGTGCATATTTCATACAACATATAATGTTTACTAATTGATAGTTTGGTTATATAAAGACTTTTCATGCATAGTCATTATATAATGCTAATAAAGTGAAATATGGTTTTTGTACTCACTAAATTAAAAGAATTATTTTTTTCCTAAAAAAATAAAATAAAATTATGCTTGCCAATCAATGAAAAAGAGGACGGAGAGCAATATAGTGAGTGAAAGGGATTATGCTAATCATAACATTTTGAGTAAAGAACAAATGGCACAAGTCATTTTAGAAGTTAAATAAAGCGTATATTAGTTTATCTCATACATATCGTCAACGACCCCATTGTGTGAGTCAAGTTTTTATTTGTTTAGAAGATTTAGCAATTTGTTGACATAGAAAAAATTAATTAATATAGGACTCTTTAATGATATATATTATGTATTATTATTACAAAATCGTGAATGTAGTCTTGGTTGCATCATTGAAATTCTATGGCGCTTTTATCCAATTTAATATAGAACTAACATTAGTAGTAATAATACTCAATATATATCATTAAAAAGTCCTATATTAATAGATCTTCTTTGTCAACAAATTGCTAAATCTTCTAAACAAATGAAAACTTGAGTCACACGATGGGGTCGCTGGCAATTTGTGTGAGATAAACTAATATAAGCTTTATTTAGTTTCTAAAATGACTTTGAGAAAGAAATGTGGTATTTGTTCTTTACTCAAAATATTACCGTTCGCATAACCCCTTTCACTCACTATATTAATCTCCATACTTTTTTTTTCACAGATTGGCAAGCATAATTTCATAATTAATTTTTGAGGAAAAAAATAAATATTTTAATTTAGTGAGTACACGTACTATATTCACTTTATTAATGTTACATAATGACTATACATGAAAATCTTTATATAACCAAACTGTCAATTAGTTAAACATTATATGTTGTTTGTAATATACACATGTGGCCGCACCATATTTAAATTACAAGTACTGCTATGTATGATTTTAAGAATAAAATGTAAATGTGGTTTATTATTTTTACAAGTTTCGTTTTGATTGTTTTAAAAAATGACATGAAAGCCAAAAAAAAATATTAATGAGAAATTTAATATATATTGACATAAGAAATATAATGAAACTATTACATTATATTAGTTGTATTTTTTATACCTACCTTTGCTTGATAATAATGTTAATAATATTCGACATTCATGATAAACAATCAACTTACAGCTAAAGTGGGAAAAAAACATTTGTGAATATAATATTAATTGATTTTTCACAAATATCTTAGATAAATTATTATTAGAGCTAAAGTCAGAATTAATAAAGTTATCAAATTTTCTTCATATACCAAACATATTAACAATGGAGTGCAACAAAGATGAGGCCATTTGAGCTATGCAAGTTGTTGAGAATAGGATAAAAAATAATAACATTGAAAATGCATGAAATATAGCATTGGAAGAACAAAAATATTTTCTCGCAACTAAACAATGCCACCCAGCTGCTAAGCATCTGTGATGTTTAGTGTTCACCTCAAAAAAGGCTACTTGAATCTGGAAAGGTGATCCTTCAAATTGAAAGCTTCGTTGGTGAGTTAATTGTCAATAAACAATATTGATGGCTTGTACTTATTCTCAAAAACCAATTACATAATTAGTACAAAAAACCAAAAAACCACGCCAGCATTTTATTTATGAAGTATAAATTGCTCCCACTTATATTACATATATTGTGGAGTTTGAAAGTTTAATTGACTTGTCTCTTTGGATAACGATTTTAAATTAATAATTTAAGGAATAAAAAATGTCTCTGACTTTTTTCTATACGGGACTTTAATAGTAGTATTTAATAAATAAGCAAATGTTAGTTCTAGGGCCAATTTGTGTGATAAAAGATTACGTGCGTTGTGCGTGATCTTTCTAAGTTTCGTCCAAATACTACTTTATTTTACAGGAAAGAAAAAGGGAAGGGGAAAAAAGGTTGAGAGACAGAATTGGATAAAAGCGCCATAGAATTTCAATGGTGCAACCTATACTAAATTCACAATTTTCTAATTAAATTTCAATATAAATTTGTATCTCTCTCTCTAAATATATATATATATATATTATAAAAGTATTGATTTTAATGCATTTCTTTCTATTGCCAAAGGACATTAATGTTCATTACTTGAGTACCCTTATGTAATAATCAGAATATGACGGATATTAATAATATGCAATTAGGTGATAACTAAGCTTAAAAAAAAAATAACTCAAGAGCCCTCTCTTAATTGATTTCAAACCCTGGGTTAACTTTAGTAGTAATAATACACGATATATATCATTAAAGAGTCCTATATTAATAAATTTTCTTTGTCAATAAATTTTTAAATCTTTTAAACAAAAGAAAACTTGAGTCACAGAATGGGGTCGCTAACGATTTGTGTGAGATTTGTGACTAATATACGCTTTATTTAGTTTCTAAAATGACTTTGAGGAAGAGATGTGGCATTTGTTCTTTACTCAAAATATTACAGTTCGCATAACCCCTTTCACTCACTATATTACTCTCCATACTTTTTTTTTCACGGATTGGCAAGCATAATTTCATAATTACTTTTTGAGGAAAAAAATATATATTTTAATTTGGTGAGTACAATTACTACATTCACTTTATTAGTGTTACATAATGACTATAAATGAAAATCTTTATATAACCAAACTATCAATTAGTTAAATATTTTATGTTGTATGTAATATGCACGTGTGGCCGCACCATATTTAAATTACAAATAACTACTACTATATATGATTTTAAGAATAAAATGTGGTTTATTGGTTTTACAAGTTTCATTCTGATTGTTCTAAACAATGGCATGAAAGCCAAAAAAAAATATTAATGAGAGATTTAATATATATTGATGGAAGAAATATAATGAAACTATTACATTATATTAGTTGTATTTTTTATACCATATTTTTCATTATTATTGTTAATATACAAATATCGTACCTTTTCTTGATAATAACGTTAATAATATTCGACATTAATGATAAACAATCAACTTACAGCTAAAGTGGAAAAAAATTCATTTGAGAATATAATATTAATTCATTTTCCACAAATATCTTAGATAAATTGTTATTAGAGCTAAAGTCAGAATTAATAAAGTTATCAAATTTTCTTCATATATCAAACGTATTAACAATGAAGTGCAACAAAGATGTGGCCATCCGAACTATGCAAGTTGTTAAGAACAGGATGGAAAATAACAACATTGAAAATGCACAAAATATTGCATTGAACAAATAAAAATATTTTCCCTCAATTGAACAATGCCACCCAGCTACTAAGCCTCTGTGATGTTTAGTGTTCAGCTGAAAAAAAGGCTACTTGAATTTTGGAAATGGGATCCTTCAAATTGAAAGCTTGGTTGATGAGTAAATGGTCAAGAAACAATATTGATAGATAGCTCTTATTCTCCAGAACCAATTAGACGAACAAGTACAAAAACTAAAAAACTATTCTAGCATTTTATTTATGAACTATAAATTGCACCCACTTATATTTCATATTTTGTGTAGTTTGTAAGTTTAAATGAAATGCCTTTTGGATAACGATTTTAAAATTAATAATTTAAGGAATAAAATATGTCCCTGACTTTTTTCTATAAGGGACTTTGATAGTAGTATCAAATAAACACACAAATGTAAGTTCTAGGGCCAATTTGTGTGATAAAAGATCACGTGCGTTGTGCGTGATCTTTTTAAGTTTTGTCCAAATACTAATTTATTTTACAGGAAAGAAAAAGAGAAGGGAAAAAAGGTTGAGAAACATATATTGGATAAAAGCGCCATAGAATTTCAATGATGCAACCTATACTAAATTCACGATTTTCTAATTAAATTTTAATATAATATATATATATATATATATTGTAAAAGTATTGATTTTAATGTGTTTTTTTCTATTCCCAAAATACATTAATGTTCATTACTTGAGTACCCTTACGTAATAATCGGAATATTGTTGATATTAATAATATTCAATTAGGTGATAACTAAGCTTAAAAAAGAAATTTTAAGTCATGAACGCTCTCTTAATTGATTTCAATCCCTGCTTTAACATTAGTAGTAATAATACACAATATATATCATTAAAGAGTCCTATATTAATAGATTTCTTTGTCAACAAATTGCTAAATCTTCTAAATAAATGAAAACTTGGGTCACATAGCTAAATCTTCTAAAAAAATGAAAACTTGGGTCACATAGTGGGGTCACTCGCGATTTGTGTGAGATAAACTAATATACGCTTTATTTAATTTCTAAAACGACTTTGATAAATAAATGTGGCAATTTTCTTTACTCAAACGGATCGCATAATCCCTTTCACTCACTATATTACTCTCCATCATTTTTGTCACAGATTGTAAGCATAATTTCATAATTACATTTTGAGGAAAAAAATAAATATTTTAATTTAGTGAGCATACGTACTATATTTCACTTTATTAGTGTTAAATAATGACTATACATGAGAATCTTTATATAATCAAACTGTCAATTAGTTAAACATTATATGTTATATGTAATATGCATGTGTGGCCACACCATATTTAAATTACAAATAACTACTACTATATATGATTTTTAAGAATAAAATGTATATTTGGTTTATTGTAATTACAAGTTTCGTTCTGATTGTTTAGAAAAATGGCATGAAAACAAAAAAAAAATATTAATGAGAGATTAAATATATATTGATATAAGAAATATAATGAAATTATTACATTATATTAGTTGTATTTTTTATACCTTACATTTCATTATTATTGATAGTATAAAAATATCCTACCTTTGTTTGATAATAATGTTAATAATATTCGACATTCATGATAAACAATCAACATACAGCTAAAGTGGGAAAAAAACATTTGAGAATATAATATTAATTGATTTTTCACAAATATCTTAGATAAATTGTTATTAGAGCTAAAGTCAGGATTAATAAAGTTATCAAATTTTCTTCATATACCAAACGTATTAACAATGGAGTGCAACAAAGATGAGGCCATTCGAGCTAAGCAAGTTGTTGAGAACAGAATGGAAAATAACAACATTGAAAATTCACGAAATATTGCATTGGAAGAGCAAAAGTATTTTCTTGCAACTGAACAACGCCACCCAGCTGCTAAGCATATGTGATGTTTATTGTTCACTCAAAAAAGGCTACTTGAATTTGAAAATATGATCCTTCAAATTGAAAGCTTCGTTGATGAGTTAATTGTCAATAAACAATATTGATGGCTTGCACTTATTCTCAAGAACCAAATAGATAACAAGTACAAAAAACCAAAAAACCATGCCAACATTTTATTTATGAAGTATGAATTGCTCCCACTTATATTACATATTTTGCAGAGTTTGAAAGTTTAATTGACATGTCTTTTGGATAACTATTTTAAATTTAATAATTTAAAGAATAAAAAATGTCCTTGACTTTTTTCTATACGGGAATTTAATAGTACTAATTAATAAATAAGCAAATATTAGTTCTAGGGCCAATTTGTGTGATAAAAGACCAGATGTATTGTGCGTGATCTTTCTAAGTTTTGTCCATATACTAATTTATTTTACAGGAAAAAAAAAAGAGAAGGGAAAAAAGGTTGAGAAATAGAAATTGGATAAGCACTATAGAATTTCAATGGTGCAACCTAGAATAAATTCACAATTTTCTAATTCAATTTCAATATAAATATCTCTCTCTCTCTCTCTATATATATATATATATATATATTATAAAAGCATTGATCTTAATGCGTTTCTTTCTATTGCCAAAGGACATTAATGTTCATTACTTGAGTACCCTTACGTAATAATCAGAATATTATGGATATTAATAATATGTAATTAGGTGATAACTAAGCTTAAAAAAGAAAATTCAACTCAAGAGCCCTCTCTTAATTGATTTCAACCCGATTTCAACCCCCGGGTTAATATTAGTAGTAATAATACACAATATATATATCATTAAAGAGTCCTATATTAATAGATTTCTTTGTCAATAAATTTTTAAATCTTCTAAACAAATGAAAACTTTAGTCACACAATGGGGTTGCTAACGATTTGTGCGAGATAAACTAATATACACTTTATTTAGTTTCTAAAAAGACTTTGAGGAAGAAATGTGGCATTTGTTCTTCACTCAAAATATTACGGTTCGCATAACCCCTTTCACTCACTATATTACTCTCCATACTTTTTTTCACAGATTGGCAAGCATAATTTCATAATTACTTTTTGAGGAAAAAAATAAATATTTTAATTTAGTGAGTACACGTACTATATTCACTTTATTAGTGTTACATTATGACTATATATGAAAATCTTTATATAACCAAACTGTCAATTAGTTTATATGTTGTATGTAATATGCACGTGTGGTCGCACCATATTTGAATTACAAATAACTACTAATATATATGATTTTAAGAAAAATGTGGTTTATTTTTTTACAAATTTCATTTTGATTGTTCTAAACAATGGCATGAAAGCCAAAAAAATATTAATGAGATATTTAATATATATGATGAAAGAAATATAATGAAACTATTACATTATATTAGTTGTATTTTTTATACCATACGTTCCATTATTATTGATAGTATACAAATATCCTACATTTGCTTGATAATAATGTTAATAATATTCGACATTAATGATAAACAATCAACTTACAGCTAAAGTGGGAATAAAATCACTTGACAATATAATATTAATTGAGTTTCCACAAATATCTTAGACAATTGTTATTATAACTAAAGTCAAAATTAATAAAGTTATTACCTAATTACATATTATTAATATCTGTAATATTCTGATTATTACATGAGGGTACTCAAGTAAAGAATATTAATGTCCTTTGGCAATAGAAAGAAACACATTAAGATCAATACTTTTATAATATATATATATAAAGATTTATATTGAAATTTAATTAGAAAAATCGTGAATTTAGTCTAAGTTGTATCATTGAAATTCTATGGCGCTTTTATCTAATTTCTATTTCTCACCCTTTATCTCCCTTGCCAATTTCTTTCCTATAAAATATATTAGTATTTGGACAAAAATTAGAAAGATCATGCATAACGCACGTGATCTTTTATCACACAAAGCGGCCCTAGAACTAACATTGAGTATTTATTAGATATTGCTATCAAAATCTCGTACAGCAAAAAGTCAGGGATAGTTTTTATTTCTTAAATTATTAATTTTAAAACCGTTATCCAAAAGACATATCAATTAAACATTCAAACTACCCAAACTATGTAATATAAAATGGGTGCAATTTATACTTCATAAATAAAATGCTGGAATGGTTTTTAGTTTTTGTACTTGTTCATCTAATTGGTTCTGGAGAATATGTGCAAGCTATCAATATTGTTTCTTCACCATTAACTCAACGAAGCTTTCAATTTGAAGGACCACATTTCCAGACTCAAGAAGCCTTTTTTGAGGTGAACGCTAAACATCACAAATGCTTAGCAGCTTGGTGCTATTGTTCAGTTGCAGGAAAATATTTTTGTTCTTCCAATGCAATATTTCGTGCATTTTTAATGTTGTTATTTTCCATCCTGTTCTCAATAACTTGCTTAGCTCGGATGGCCTCATCTTTGTTGCACTCCATTGTTAATACGTTTGGTATATGAAGAAAATTTGATAACTTTATTAATTTTGACTTTAGCTCTAATAACAATTTGTCTAAGATATTTGTGGAAAATCAATTAATATTATATTCTCAAATGATTTTTTTTCCACTTTAGTTGTAAGTTGATTGTTTATAATCAATGTTGAATATTTTTAAAATTATTATCAAGCAAAGGTAGGATATTTGTATACTATAAATAATAATGAAACTTAAGGTATAAAAAATACAACTAATATAATGTAATAGCTTCATTATATTTCTTCCGTCAATATATATAAAATCTCTCATTAATATTTTTTTGGGCTTTCATGCCATTTTTAAAACAATCAGAACAAAACTTTTAAAAATAATAAACCATATATATATTTTATTCTTAAAATCATATATAATAGTACTTATTTGTAATTTAAATATGGTGCGGCCATATGTCCATATTACATACAACATATAATGTTTAACTAATTGACAGTTTGGTTATATAAAGATTTTCATGTATAGTCATTATGTAACACTAATAAAGTGAAATATAGTATGTATACTCGCTAAATTAAAATATTTATTTTTTCCTCAAAAAGTAATTATGAAAATATGCTTGCGTGCCAATACATGAAAAGAGTTCAATGATGCAACCTTGACTAAACTCACTCTCTTCTAATTAAATTTCAATCTATATCTCTCTCTCTATAAGTATGGATCTTAATGCGTTTCTTTCTATTGTGAAAGGATATTGATGTTCATTACATGTGTACTCTTACATAATAATTAGAATATTATTATCAACTTATATTAATAATAAGAAATTAGGTCGTAACTAAGCTGGAAAAAAGACATTCTAAGTCAAGAGTCCTCTATTAATTGATTTCTAACCTCATGCTTAGTATATAGTATTAATAATAGACAATATATATCAATTAAAGAGTCCTAAATTAATTGATTTTATGTGTCAATAAATTGCTAAATCTTCTAAATAATAAAAAAACTTGAGTTAAACAATGGGTTCGCTTGCGATTTATGTGAAGATAAACTAATCTATGCTTTATTTAGCTTCTAAAATGACTTGAGGAAGAATTGGGGCATTTGTTCTTTACTCAAAATATTACAGTTGGCATAACCCCTTGCACTTACTATGTTACTCTCCATCCTACTTTTCACTGATTGGCATGTGAAATTTCACAATTATTTTTAGGAAAAAACATAATTATTTCAATTTAGTAAGGGCACACACACACTATATTGCACTTTGTTAGTAATATATAATGACTACAAGAAAATGTATTTAAACAAAGTGTCAATTAGTTAAACATGTATGTTGTATGTAATATGCAAGTGTGGCCGCGCCCTATTCAAATTACTAACAACTACTATTTTATATAATTTTAAGGTTAAAATGTATGTGTGATTTATTATTTTAATAAGTTTTGCTCTGATTATTTAAAAAATGGCATTGAAATACAAAAATATAGTAAGAGATTAATTATATATTGATGAAAGAATTATAATTAAACTATTATGTTATATTTATTGTATTTTTTATACCTTACCTTTTTATATTCCTGATAATATACAAATATCCTGCCCATGTTTGATAATAATGCTAATTATATTCGATATTAATAATAAACAATCAACTTATAGCTAAGGTGGGAAAAAAATCATTTGAAAATATGATACTAATTGATTTTCTACAAATATCATAGATAAATTCTTATTAGAACTAGTCCAAATCAACAAAATTATCAAATCTCCTACCTATACCAAATGTATTAACAATGGAGTGCAATAAAGATGAGGTCATCCGAGCCAAGGAAGTTGTCAAGAAAAGATGGAAAATAACAACTTTGAAAATGCACGAAATGTTACTTTGAAAGCACAAAAATCTTTACTCGCAACCCAACAGCACCACCCAGCTGCTAAGCATCTGTGGTGTTTGAATTTAGAAATGTGATCCGTCAAATTGGAAGCATGACTGATAAGTTAATGGTCAAGAAACAATATTGATGGCTTGCACTTATTCTCTAAAACCAATATATGAACAAGTATAAAAACCATAAATCATTTCTGCATTTTATTTATGAAGTATAAATAGCACCCACTTATTTTACATATTTTGTGTAGTTTGAAAGTTAAATTGACATATTTGAATAACATTTTTAACATTAATAATTTAAGGAATCAAAAAATTGTCAACAAATTTTTATTATACGGGCTCATGTGTGTTGTGCGTGATATTTCTTAATTTTTGTTCAAATACTAATTTATTTTAAAGGAAAAAAAGGTTGAGAAACATAAATTAGATAAAACGCCAAAGAATTTCAATGATGCAACCTAGATTAAATTAACTATTTTCTAATTAAATTTTAATCTCTCTCTCTCTCTCTCTCTCTCTCTATATATATATATATATATATACAGATTATTAAATTATTAATTGCATTTCTTTCTATTGAGTACCCTTTCACAATAGAAAGAAATGCAATTAATAATTTAATAATCTGTATATATATATAGAGAGAGAGAGAGAGATTAAAATTTAATTAGAAAATAGTTAATTTAATCTAGGTTGCATCATTGAAATTCTTTGGCATTAATATTTATTAATATTAATAAGAAATTAGGTCATAACATTAATAATAAACAATCAACTAATAACTAAATTGGAAAAGGCATCATTTGAGAATATAATATTTAATTGATTTGGTACACATATCTAAGATAAATTTTTATTTCAACTAAAGTCCAAATCAATAAAATTATCAATTTTATAATATAGCAAATGTATTAACTATGGAGTGCAATAAAGATGAGGCCATCTGGGCTAAGGAAGTTGTTGAGAAGAAGATGAAAAATAACAATTTTAAAAATGTATGAAAATTGCTTTGAAAGCACAAAAATCTTTACCTGCAAACCAACACCATTACTCAGTTGCGAAGCATTTGTGACATTTAGTGTTCATCTCAAAAAAGAGTACTTGAATATGGTAATGTGATCCTTTTCCAAATTGAAAATTTGGCAAATGAGTAGATCGTGAAGATTAATAGTCCACAACCAATTAGATGAAAACTTAGAAATGCCAAAACCATTAGTGCAATTTATTTATAGTATAAATAGAACCACACATTTTGGATATTTGGAAAGTTAAATTGACATATATATTGATAACAATTTTAAGACTAATAATTTGAGGAATCAAGTTTCCATGACTTTTTATTATACAGGACTTTCATAGTAGTATCTAATAAATATATAAATGTTAGTTCTAGGGCCAACTTGTTTGATGAAATGTTCATGTGCTTTGCGCATGCACTTTTTTAGTTTGCCCAAATACCAATTTATTTTAAATGAAAGAAAAAAAGACAAATTAGAAACATAAACTGGATAAAAGCGCCAAAGAATTCCATTGATGCAACTTAGATCAAATTTACTATTTTGTAATTATATTGCAATCTATATCTATTTCTACATATCAACATACATTACAAAATATTGATCTTAACGTGTTTATTTCTATTGTGAAAGGACATTAATGGCCCTTATTTGAGTACCCTTATCTAATAATGAGAATACTAATAGCAAGCAATTAGGTGATAACTACGATAGAAAAAGAAAAATTCATGTCAAGATTCCTCTATTAATTTTTCCTACCATTGCTTAATAATAGTAATATTAATAATAGACACTATTAACAAGCAATCAAATGATGACTGAGGTGGAGAAAAAAATCAATTGAAGAGTTCTATATTAATTGATTTTGTCAACAAATTACTAAATCTTCTAAACAAATAAAAATTGTGTTACACAATGGGGTTCGTTGGCAATTTGCTGTGAAGATACACTAATATATGCTTTATTTAGCTTCTAACATGACTTTGAGAAAGAAATGTAGCATTTGTTCTTTACTCAAAATGTCACAGCACCTGGCATAACTCCTTTCACTTACTATATTGCTCTCATCCTATTTTTCAGTGATTGACTAACATAGTTTCACATTTATTTTTAAGAAAAAAATAATTATTTCAACTTAGTAAATTTGCGCGCGCACACAAACACAAGTTTCACTTTCATTGTTTAAAAAAAATTGCATGAACATTAAAATATATATATGAGTGATTAAATATATGTTGATAAAACAAATATAATGAATCTATTATGTTACAATTGTACTTTTTTATATCCTACATTTGATTATTACCAGTAATATACAAATATCCTATTCTTGCTTGATAATAATATTAATAGTATTCAACTCTAATAATAAACAATCAACTGATAGCTAAGATGGAAAAAAAATTATTTGAGAATATAATATTAATTGACTTTCTGCATATATCTAAATTTTTCCCTCATTGGCTACCAAATTATTTTTCTTATGAAAAAATTCACAATTGTCTCAATTTTTTAAGCACTAAATACACATGGTGTATTTCATATATTAGTATTATGTATTATCTATTTATATATCCACCTATATAATCACATTATCGATTAGCTAAATATTACATGCGCATTTATTATGCGGTTATGGCTGCACCGTATTCTAAATAGTGAATACTAATATTATATAAGATTTAGGGTATATGTGATCTACTCTTTTTACAAAGTTCACTCGGATTGTTAAAGGAAAAAAAAAAGATACACCAACATAAAAAAATAACTAATGAGAGACAACATATTGATGAAAGAAATATAATATTAGTTAATACATTGTATTTATTATATTATTTTATGTATATCCTGATTTATTTTATCAACAACTTATATATATTTGATGCTCTGTAATTTTCACGTATTTTTTATCTTACGATGTACAATTAAAGATACTTTTTATAAAAAAATTGTATTATATTTGTACATATAAAGTAACATAAATTTTTCGATCATCACGTATTTTTACTATCTATAGCTCCATCTCCGTGCCAAAAAAGCTTACATATTAATAAAACTATTGCTTGAAATATCTATCAAATGGATGTTACTAGCAATTGAATAGTATTTTACATTCAGAAAGACAGCTCAACAAAATCAGGAAGCTGTAGGAAAAAAGGATAAGACATAGGTGGATTACATATATACATGTACATGTTTTATTCTTTATTGCACAACCTACTAATTGATTTTTTCACTATTGTTTTCTATAGCTGGTAAGATTGCTCTCGCATAGGGGACTAGAATAAAAAAATGGTTCTCATGGCTATACCTCAATCCGAATATTTCACAATGAAAAGGGACACCTATGGCACCTAAATATTTAAAAAAGATTAAAAAAACTCCAATACAATAAAATAACCATAATGTCTTCAAAACTAACTATAAAAAATATTTTATTTTGACAATAAAATTCTTTTACTATAATTGATCAATTATTACAATCATCAAATAATCAAACTTATGCATTATATCATTTATATCAACAAATTCGCGATCATGATACTCTGTAAAACACTATACTTAATTATAACTATTAATACACATTCAAAGTTAAAAATACAATTTTCGATAAGTACAAGATTATTATGTGGGGATAAGTTTTTTCCTTTCCACATGTCAATTTCAAAAGCCGAATGAGGAAAAAATAAAAGAAAAAAGAAATGATAGAGGCACAAGACAATTAAAAAAAAAAATCTCTTTACGTCGAACATGATTTTAAGCTTGTTGTTGTTGTTGTGTATGTATTTTTTTTTTTTAATTTACTTTGTAAGTAACTGTGGCATGACATTAAACTAAACTAGGAAACACTTTGATTACCAAATAAATGATGTTAAATGATTTTCATATAATTAATTTCCAGTATCTAAAGTCCAATTTATATTTGTAATATTAAATAAGTTATAGTAATTATATGAATCCATCAAAAAAATACTTCAATTGTGCACAAATCAGTATATTAAGGGATTTGGGCATTTGAGTTATGTATAAACTAATTATTTAAAAAACTACAAAATAGATGATCCATAGTAATTGTACTTTTTATAATACTAAATTTTCTTTGAAATGTTTCTAAATGTTTGGCGTTAAAATAAAAGTTTGATTTTCTATTAACTATGATACATATGCATGGCTAGAACAACATACGGCCACGGAATAGAACATGACAACTCTTAAAAACTTTAGAACACAATATAATTTGGATATGCTTGTCCAATATATATATATATATATATATATATATATATATATATATATATATATATATATATATATATATATATATATATATGTTTATGGATTTTGCAAAGACATTCATGTGATGATGGTGTCCAACATGGACTATCGTGTCATGTGGACAATGATGTTGCAATTAAAAAATAAAAAATAAAAAATAGAAAGATAATAAATTTTAGTGGTAACACTATTTTTTACTTATTCTTAAGAATTTTTAATTTTTTATTAATTTTTTGTAATTCCTAAAGTTTAACATATATGAAAAGAGACTGACGATGTTAGAAACCTACGTCATCAGTTATGTGCCATGCCGTGTCGGTGCCATGTTATTTTTTTTTTTTATTTCTATTAAATGCCCAAATACAGTACTGAACACATACCAGAGTTGTTACTACCTGCAGTGAATTTTCGGAGAGATAATACATTATAATCTATTATAATCTTTTATGTAAACTTCTTCAAACATTGTTTTTCTTATCCATTCACATTACTAAATAAGACTTTTTATTGTGCAAAGTAATACACTGAATAACAATAAGAAGATGTAATAATTGATCAACTAACGGATTCTCATATTTAAATAATTTGTAAACATTGTATAAAGAATTAGTATGTTGTTTGATGATTATGATAAAGAATTACATACAGCGGCAATGTTTTAATAATACGAAATAAAAAATGATAAAATGTAAGTATTTTCAGACAATATTCCTCTTTTTATCTACCCGGTGGACTCGAGGATTTCAAATATTTGAGTTTGAAGCCTTTTAGAATTGAAGAATAACAGCTACTTATGGTGAAGGATTACAATTACTAGGGAGAAACTTAGTTTTTATAACTTTACATAAAAAAGAATTTGTAGAAACAGCCAGAGAGTAACTCTACTATGTTTTTACTAAGTAGAGAATGAATAAATGAATGGCAATAAATATAATACAAAACCGCTTGCAGAAAATGCAAGGGAAACCTAAAAGCTGTTATATTTGGTAAGGAGAAGCTGCTAAGCATGGAATTGACAACTTGGAGAAACATGAAAGGTTAGAGATGCGGGTTCATCATAAAACTATTAGGCAAAGGAGGTAGTTATATATATATGATGAGTTTGGCACGACTTCTTACAAATTAATTTTAAAATAGCAAATCTTAATAAAAACTGATTTAAGAAAACAATTATTTGAAATTGTAAGCTCAACTCCCACTGTACTAACCTAGACTAAACGAAGTAATAATTAGTATTGTGGAATTTCTTCAACAATATTTTGTATTAGATTATTGTTATTAATATTTCAAAACTTTAAGATCTGAATTTAGAAATTTATTTAGCACATAAAAAATGTTCTCCACGTGCATTGCAAACCTACTTCTAATAGTTAATGTAAATTTACAAGAAGGCTGTAAAGTCATATAGCCGTAATGTAAATGTACAAATTCAACCCGTCATGAGTGCTCAAATGTAGATTAAACTTGACCCAAAATTGCATGCCCCAACCCCCTTTCCAAGTAATCAGAAAGCCATACTGGAATCATAGGAACTGACTCGGTGCAGGCAGATGATGAACTATTCATAGCAGTTCCATTTCCACAGACGCAGTTAATTTTTTCCAGCACACAATTAGGACCCTTGGTTTTTTCTTTTCTTTTTTTTTTTTTTTCTTTTTTCCTTTGGGTGGGGCTTGGTAGTACAAGGATTTCTACTCTCTGGAGACTTTTGCAGGACGAAGATCGCCTACCTTGCACTAGCTTTTCGATTCATCAAGTCATGGTAGTATAGCAACAGGCACATAGGTTGACCAAGGATACAGAAAAAACACCAGAACATCATATTGCCCACCTGGAAAAATAAAGAACAAGAGGCATTTTCTATTTAATCATCTTACAAAAAATTGCAAAACATGGATAAAGACGGGCAAAAGGATTACAAGTCATGCTTACAACATAAGCACAACTCATATGCCATGTATTGCTGTTCAAAAATGTCTATTCCAACTATGTTGCACCAAGACACAGGAAAAGGGCGAAACCAATGTTGCATCAGCAAATCGAACACCAAATTTTCAGGAAGCATTTTGTGAGGAAAACAAGAAGTAAATTAAAGCAGCAAGAGTTTTTTTCACATTTATACACTCCAAGAAGTTATACGTTCAAAAGAAACTAGAAGTTTACTGCACCAAATGGCTTCTAACTAAATAAAGCAATTTCCCCTCCTTGCAATGATAATAAATCATCTTTCCAACTAACTTTAGGAACTAAACCCTTTAAACAGAGTAAAATGAATGAAAAAGGAAACTGGGAAGCAGGAAGAACTAAGAACCTTAAACCTGCCCTCTTGAATACGATCATGTTTACAACATAAACCAATTTAGCTAGAAGTTCACTCCTAGTAATAAAGAGTCAAATTAGTTACTATCTCCACTTCTAATGCGCTTTCTAAAATTGATAGCTTATAGATTTTTATATTGTCTTCCCAGTCCATGAGGATGCCAATTTATTCAAAGTCAAAGTGATAAAGAAGCAAGAAAGAATTAGCAAATCAACAAAATGCAAAAATTAATGAAGAAACTAAATAACCAAATAAATGTGAAGCAAAGAGAGCCTACCATCGAGTTTTTGAACTTGTTTTGCAAGTAATTAGTCACAATTACAAGAGGAACCTGTTCAAAGACAAGAAATAGAGGACCAAATTAGAAGTCATCCTTGACATTTTTAATGAATGATGAAGTAAACAATGACTATTGGAAATGTATTGTTAATCCTTCTTTATGTCAAAACTTATGTTCACTCTATTCAAATTTGATGAAACTGACAATGTTTAGGTAAGAATTTTAAAAAGAGATTTTCTTAAATCTTACCGTTTTACCAAAAAAAAATTATTGTCATATTCAGTATTAATCATATCATGTACTTAAATAAGAATACTTTCTGGCGAAGAGAGAATAAAAGAGTCATAGCACTTCGAGCATTTTGTTCGTGGAGGTAGGCAGAGTGGCCAAACCATGTAATATTTTCTTGTGTTTCTTTTTTCGTCTTTACTTCCTTCTCCACATTTCAACATTTAACATGGTATCAATGTGGATTGACTGGGCCTGCATTGTTTTTACATTTAGTCCGTAATTGCACGCTGTTCATTCCATACATTCATTTGGTGTATCCAAATGCAAGGTTAACTTTGATCATTTCCATGAGAGGGAAATGGAAATAGCTATATGTTTTTGACTGTATACTACATAGTTTATAATTTTATCACCCATATATGGAGGTGATGGTTGTAATTCAGAATCAAGAGAGAAATGCAAGTGAAATGCAAGTTTTATAGCCCTTTTGGACATTTTCCCCATGAATGTAAGACGTATGGCCAAATCACGTATTTGTTTGTGTTCTTATTTCTCTCTTCAGTTTCTTCACTACAATCGAGTTTCAACACTTTTAGAAACAAGATTTCTACATTAGAAATGGAACATTATTCGTAGACATACCAAGAAGAAAAAGGAACATTCAAACGCCAAAAAAGCGAGTGTATCTTCAAAAAAATGAAATCACGTCATACTGGAAACTAAATTGTACAACTGGAAAATGTCATACCTGAAACATAATACCAATGAATGCCCAAAACTTGAATATGTGGCAAGGAACGGCAATACACAGCTGTTTGACAAACAGATCTCAGAGTCATCTAATGAAAAGCTAAGCTTAGAGTAAAGTGTTCCTAAGTTTCATGAATCTGCAATGACAACAGGAAGGGGGGAAAAACGATGGCATCATACCTCATGGAAAATAGCAGACACAAGGAAGGCAACCAAAACTGCAACTCCCTGCATCAGAAACCAATGGCATTTAGAACCAAATAATTTGCAACAGGAGACACAAACAATCTACATAAACTGCCCACACATGCTACTCCTCAATTGGTTGCAGCTTGAGGACTCAAACCACCAATATAATTTCGTATAATTGTTAAATTATTCGAGAAAGAACTGCCAAAGTCTGACCTCACGAGAGTGGCTAGTTTCTCAAGATTCATTCTAACCCATAATCCAAACAATATCAACTCTTCTAAATTCAAAAACTTGCAGAAGAGAAAGCTCTTGTATTATGAAGTGAATTCGTTCTTTTGAAATTGATAATAAGGTATGTGGTAAGTATTTGGTTTATCATTGAATCAAGGTATAATCACATATTCATAATGAGGTCATACAATCAAAATCCTAAAAGGATTGCATCAGTAAAGAAAGTTTGGAAGAGCACTTTTAAAACTGGTGACATCAATCTTCTAAATATTCCAAAAGAATTGCCAACCCATTAAACGGGCCCAAAGAGATAAAGAGCTGTAAGAGATTTTCTAAGAGTATAACACAAGTGGAGGTAGGAAGTAGGGTGGCAAACAAGCCAAGTTGATCTGAGCACCCAAAAAATTGTTGAGCTCCAGCTTGACTAAGACCATTGTGAAAGACACGAGTATAAAAACTAGTGATAAAGGTAATGTCCAAGCCCAACAATTTTTTCGATGATAATCTACCAAAAAAAGATTATTCTAAAAGCCTCAATTATAGGCATAAAACATTTCAATATTTTAACTCTATTATAGTTAAAATGCAAAAGTGATATTTAAAGTGTGAAAGAATAAAAGTTGATGACAGCTACCAAACTTATAAACAACCATTTAATGGCTTAGGCCAATTACTACTCAAGCCCGTTGAGTCTCAACTCGAGCTCAACAATGACAAAGTTGAGGTCTAAGTTCGAAAAACTCCCCAGCAGTCTCATCTTGTTGACAACCCTAGTAAGAAGGTTCACCAGAGGACAAAATTGGAAAAATAAATATTGCTAGTAAGTTGTAATCACGAATAGGTATCTTTGAGAAAAGTGATTTTCTTACTTACAATTGCTTTGTAGACTACTAAAACACGCCAGTGATATCAAATTGTGTAATATATTGACATGCATATAAGCACATATACTCTCTTTGCAAAGATAAATGAAAGCAAAATACATTAGAAAATAGAAAAGGTAAGACATAATTTAATGCTGGAAACACTAGAGATTGAACTAGTACTCAGAAAATTGACTGCCCAGGACCAGCAATCCACCAAGCATAGTATTCATGCAAAGTTATTTTCTTCACAGCTTAAGGTTAGAAAATATAAGAAAGTACCTTTGGTATCCCATTGCGTAAGCATGGAAAGTATATATGACGGACCATCCATTTATGGACAGGCTGCAATCAATAGAAAATCTAATCAGTGTATAATGGAAGACAGCAATTGGAGAAAACGAAGAGAACACAGAAATGGTAGCAAAACCCCAAGTGAGTATCTAGCCCATGCTTGGAATGATGAGGGCTATTAACCCTCTGATGCACAAATTTTCTTTTTCGGTGGTGGTGGGGGGAGGGGGTTGCAGAAATACACTGAGAAAAGAGATAATACAGGTGCAAATCAACAACTTAGCACAAACTGCAGACTGGAAAGAAACATTTTCTGAAGGGAAATTGGCACCTTAAGAAGAGCCAACACAAGACATACCCCTTATTTCGAGTCTCGAGTCTTCTAAGCTACCTATTTCTCCTCCCCGCCCCCCTCTCATGCGTCCAGAACACATTCTATGTTTCTACCACCCACCCAAATTTTAGAAGCTTCAGTATGAACTTAACAGATGAAGTTGTCAGGCACAGCTTGCATTACTAAGCAGCTGATTCACTCATTTCCTCAAATTGTCGGAACACAAATAGGGCTGTCCAATTACAGAGCATAGAGATGGCTATATACTTAAAAACACGCGTTAAATTGCAAAAAGAATATCATACAACAAATTAAGAACTCAAGATTTGGAATACAACTTTAGGGTATGGATGAGGCGAAAACAGTGGCCTTTTTTTGGATTTATTTGATAAATATTTCCTCTTTTCAACCATTTAAAAATGCCAAAAAGTGTTTCTCATTTTCTAAGACTCTTTTCTGAAAACAATATCTATTTCCAAACCCTATTTTCAAAGCCTATACCTCATTTCCAGAAAATAAAGATCCATTTCCACAAAATACATTTTTAATTACAAGTTTGGAAACAAGTAAACCGAAACATGCTTATTTAAACTGAAATGTCAAATTCAACTGTCAACTCAACTAGTAAACTTAGCAACTCAATAGTCCAAAAATATTTTCATTTTCGCAAAAAACAAAAAACAAAACCAAAAAAAAAAAAAACCCTAGGGAATCTTGTTATCACATTTTCACAAAACATTTCCAGAAACCGGTATAAAAATGAATCCAAACATAGCCAATGCTTGCTAAATTGATGTAGTAACATGGTTATAAAATCATGGAGGCAACCCAGCTTCAGATAAATGCATCAGTTTAAGCTCCTATCAGGAATAAGAAAGGTGATTGATCTGACAAACCTACTATGATATATTAACTCATGGTGGGGCAAGCTCTTGTATGCTAGCCATGGTTTTACAAGGCATGGAGCGATTCAGCTTCGACAAACAGTAAATGCATTGAGTCACACACATGGAGAGTGGATTCACTTGAGTGTGCTTGAAAACTATCAAAGTGATTAAGCAGTTCAAGTAATTAGATTAGGTTGACATAGCCATATGAGGCCACTATAAATGTTGTGATTGGTGGGTGAAGCTTTTCTATATTGGTTTAAGGTTTTTCACTCGCTATATGGTTCATTCATGGGAGACATCAAGCTTCAAGAATAGAGAAAGGTTTGGTTGCACTTTAGGAGAGAGGATTGCATATCGGAATTGGGTCTAGAGGTATGGACATGGGTTGGCATAGAAAATAGAGATGGACTGAAAAAAAACAAAAAGAACAGAAGAAAAACAGCGACCTAAGAATGTGCAGTTGAAGAAAGAGGGGGGAAGTTGGGCATATTTGAACAAGATTATGGACAAAAGAAATCACAAGTATCTTTTAGATTGGCATGAGATGTACTAATCAGTGAGATCCTTTGCTCTTATCAGTTGGCAGAGCTGCTGTTACACTTACAATAAAGATAAGTGATCGTTGATCAGCTTGACCATCAAATGATCTGTACGTCTGAACCAAAGCTTTGATCGGCTGAGACAACCCAATTGCCACATAACACAAAATGGTTTGACACTTATATCCTCTGAATGGCTGGGGATTTTCGAATCATGGTCTAAGCAATTATCTTAGAAAAAATAAAGTACAATAAGAACCCAAACCATTTTCTTCAGTTTTTTTAGAAACTCAATTCTCCTTCAGCAAACTCGCCGACAGCCATTCTAAGAACGAGTTGCAGCAATTGGCACATTAACCTTGCTACTTTTACTATGTCCTACTGTTTCTTTTTCCCCATCTTTAAAATCTTTTCCCTTCTAAAGTACCTGCGACTCCAGCCAATTTCAACAGATGTACCTATGTCATGGCATATCTTATTGACACGAATACTCTAAGGGTATTTAGGGAGCCCATGTAGGGGATCTA
Organism: Paulownia fortunei; assembly: GCA_019321725.1. Taxonomy (NCBI): domain Eukaryota; kingdom Viridiplantae; phylum Streptophyta; class Magnoliopsida; order Lamiales; family Paulowniaceae; genus Paulownia; species Paulownia fortunei. The sequence continues at coordinate 2,918,526 of CM033105.1, read as the reverse complement.
AATCACAAGGATCAATATTATTAGTGTAAAGTCTCACCACATGAATCTGTTCAACACATCAAGTGCTCAGGCCTTAAGATGAATTTAGTTCCTTAACTGATTCTTTCTTCCCTTTATTCAAACAAATCAGACTCTGAAAAGCTTAACTTACCATGTTCCACATTCTCCAATACTGATGACAGCAGCAAGAGTTGTCCCATCAATATATAATAAGAAGATAGAAAATTAGTCAGCCATTAAATGCGTTCTAATAAAAAAAGATTAGCAACAACAAATCTCAGTGTATAATATTCTACCTCCTCAACTGTCCTTGCATTCCACCAATCCTTATAGAATTCACGATCACCAAAGCGTAGAAGTTCAGCAAGTATATTTAGCCTATAACACAGCACTGCATGTAAGTATGATCAGAGCAATGCAATTACAAGGACAAAAAGTTTAAGTGGTAAACCTAGTTTCCCTTTTCATAAAGAGGCTTCAAAATAGAACAAAACTTTTTAGTTGTCAATTCCTCTGCAACACATAGGAAGAACCTATATCAAGAAGGTATTTTATGAACAAGCTCTGCCCATGTTAACGAAACTGAGAACATGAGCGTCAGGCTTGTGTCTTATTTTTTTTTTATATATGCTGTTAAACGAAACCAATAAAGGTCTGCACCCAATCTCAACCTGAGATGAAAATCAATTTCATGTGGCCCAATTATCTTTAGAAAACCTCTTTAATTCATATTGCTTTGCCTGGTGTTGCAGATTCAGCTAAACATGCAGATAAATTGAACTTTAAATATAACTTGCACTTGAATTTTTATTATTTACGATGGAATGCATTAGGCTGTTAAACAAAACCAAAAAAAATCTGCTCCCAATCTCAGACCGAGGTGAAAATCAATTTTATGTGACCCAATTATCTTCAGAAGACCTCCTTAATTCATATCACATTGCCTGGTATTGCAGATTCAGCTAAACGAGCATAGAAATTGAATCTTAAATATCACTTGCACTTGACTTTTTCATATTTATGATGGAATGCACTAGAGTATTTTTTAATTTAATCATGCCAAAAATAATACTTTCAACGACATTGAGTGGCAACTTCATAGCAAAGGCAAAATTTAAAACGTAAAGGTCGTACAAGCAAACATAATTTAGTGAAGCCGTGTCAACTTTTATTGGTCAAACCTCTTAGCAACTAAACGTACAGTAAAATTTGTCATGAAACCCTGCAATTAGAGCATATACTATCTTTTTTTTTTAACATAAATTTATTCCAAGCTTGATTGGTCTAGTCTTACAACACATTGCTCTCAACCTTCGCTTATGGGTCTATTAGGGTCTTACAGCATGCTGCACCTACACTTCCAAAAGTTTTAGATATCCAGATAAATATCATGTGAGACTCCAGAGGAACTTTGCAAACAGACTCACTGAAAAATTGTTTCGAAGAAAAAAAAGGGTAAAAGAAAAAAGTCGAGCATGTCTAATTCAAAACAATTATGGAGTATTCTAGGCAATTTTTTAATGACTAAAAGAATGATCATACAGTGCCATGATCATTAATGGCTATTTCCCCAGAAGTTAGTGCTTACTTGTAAGTGGTTAATAGGGCTTTGTAATTGAATATGGAGATTTCAGTACGCTTAATTATTGTAACCTAATCTCTTGTCCTATGTCTTAAAGAATCTTCATGTCATACATTTTTGGGGTTGGTGTGCTGTAGCAAAACCCTGAATTTAAAATATGCCAGAACTTGTCTCCAAATCACCAAGCTACCTACCAACTAGACTCACATGCATTTATTGCATACCAACAAGAAAGCAATGTGGAAATAAACAAATTTCAAAAAGCAGGACAGACAGAGCCATATACATGCCATAATGCTTCTGGAACCAAACACAAAGCAAAAGAATTAACAATGGACATGGCAATTATATTCCATAAACTTGAGAAAGAGAGAACATACCAAAGGTGGAAAAAACAATAAAACATGCAGAGCCACACATATAAATTTGGAACTGAAAGCTTCAAGACCCTCTCAATGGCGTATAAAAGGTTTCCTTTCAAAGGGTGTTGAGAATTTTGCACAATCGGGTTTATATACTGCATAATAGAGCAAACTATATCAAGCTAAGTTCACATTAAATTAAGGAAAACCACATAAAAGATGAAGAAATGGGAAGTCACCTGTTCAACGATAAATCCCATTAATCCTGTAAATATTACTAGCTTAATGAGTTGACGTACCACCCAACCCTTTCGAATGCATGCTGTACGAGGATAGGTTGGCTACGTACAACAGATTTTCATTAGTCAAGTTGAATTATCTAGTCAAGGTATAAATTCTTCCAAATCACACTCTTAAAGAATACAGCAATACTCACACCTTTTACATCAGTCACTAGCTCAAAAACAGACCGAAAATTAGAAACAAACACTGATGTTAGGTTACTGAGAATGATCTTTTACTTTTCAATCAAATTAGTGATTGCAGCTGCTTGACAGTGCAAGCACTTGCCAATTACAACAGTTTTACACTCTACAGTCCCAAATGGCATCTTCACCATCATGTTGAATGAATATGCACTATCACAATAGAACGTGTGATGCTGAAAGAATATGAGCACTTTCCAACGGACCAAAAGCTTCAATTGAATGTTCTCTTAGTTTCTTTTCCTTCGCTATTTTAACTGATTAATGACAAGATGTTTCCTAAATAACCCCTCATATATGAACTCATTGAGCAGATACATGCCAAAAGCATACAAGATAAAGATACAAGAGAAATGTTTGCAGAAATATCTTAACCTAGCAAATTGTAAAATAGAGTTCTTCACAAGTATAGGGGCCTATAATTTGGTAAGACTGACAATATCTCATAAGTGAAGAGTAGGTTTTTCTACTTCATGCATAAAGGCTTCTTACTGCAATTAACAAACCTCAAATGCAAACACATAATTCCTCTCTCCAATCTCAAGTGTCATTAGATCTACCATCTATGCAGCATAGACACACGTGTATGTTCAAGAATCTATATATGTGTGTATCACATTTACAAATATATTCTATGGAAGCTTAGATCAGCCATATTTATTCAAGAATTTCTATATGATGTCCGTACTGATAAATAACAAGAGTTTCTGTACCTGGTAACACAGTGTAGGAGCAACCATGAAGTATGCCAGACTCTTAAAGCTAACATCATAAGAGTAGTCCATGTTCCAGTAACTGGATAAAGCTTCCCACTGACATCATACAGGAAGGTTGTTAATAGATAATACCATGGGCTTGACTCCATTTGGTCAACAAGATTATAAGTGAAAATAGGTAACCATACAATAGTGCATCTGCGCTAGTGAGTCAGTGTGTATGTTGGGGGGGATTGGGATAAGCAATGTGTGAACAGATCATAACTGTTCGGAATAAATTACAGCTAGTGTACAGAATATTGGAACCATCTTAGCAAAATAACAAAGTACACACAAATCCCCAACATAAGAGCTCCAGTACAGGTTTCATTTCATTTTAACAGAACACAAAGTGACAGGACTGACCACTAAAATTCAGAAGAAAGTATATAAAGAAAATTAGTTTTTCACAAAAAAATTAGCGTTTGGCTCAATGGTCAAATGGCCTCCCCCTCCTCCCAATCCCTAAGGAACCAGCTTGCCCAATCCCATAAAAAACTAAAAAGCTAATTATCCTCAAAACTAGTACTAGCAAGGTTAAGTGGAAAATTTATTAAATAAATACCAGCGAGAGAATTGAAAATATCCCTTCTCATTACCTTTTCCAGTGACTTTGCAAGTGCTCTCAAATCATAATTTGTATGTGCGTAGGATATCAACTTCAACCACACAATGCAAGCAAAGAGCATTAAAGTGACACCCGATAGAACGGCAGACTCACACCTGTGCAATTTCAAAATATGGAAAATCACATCAAGTTGTACTAAACACAGCTCAAAATAGATTCATCCAACCAACAGAACTGCTTGAGTTAATTTCTTCAGGCCTTCTTCCTATAATGATTTTCCAACAATTCCATCCTTCTGCGCATATTATGTCCTGCAATCAACTTACAGAAGAGACCCACCAAACCAAATATCGCTGACAACTCTGACATTATACTACCCCAACTTTACAGTGATGGTTGACATTATGTTACTTTTAACTTGACTCCTAATTATTCACAAGTTAGCTTGGGACACCCATAATGAGGTAAAGCATCAAATTGCCATCATACATATGAGAGGTAAAGTGCAAAAGATAATGAAGCATACATATAGCACTCAGTATTTTAAATCAAAACTCGTAATATTCAAAAGTGCCATCCACTTTCTAACACATTCTGAGATTCTTTTTTAATATGAGTTTCCAAACAATAAATTGTAAAATAGTCGACTGAAAGACTAATCAGTTATTACTTCATGTTGTTTAGTTATCAATACAATTTCATTTTTCTTTTTTGACATATCATCAATTGCACAATAGCTTCATAGGTGTACAAAATTCATTTGTATTATTCTTCTCTAAACAAATCTAACACGAAATTGGTAATCAAAAGATCAATGAAAATTCAGGTGCAAGAATTGAAATTACAGAAGTAACCATAAAGAAAACTAAATTATAACGATAAGCAAAAACATTCTTAACAATTGTCTTTGCAATAAGAACAAAAAACCGGCCATCATTATAAAACAGAAAAGAATTAAACTTAAGATTACTCCCACCCAGATTATGGGGATCCCTATTTGCAAAGATAAGAAAGATCATTTCAAAAGCCACCACTGCTCTCACTCATCAGAATGTAATCTTGCAAGACTTCTGATCTTGCTTTTTCCTTGTCTAGTTGCACTTGGTTTGTCAAATAATAACAATTAATATTACTTCTCAATAATGAATTCTTTTCTCTCTTAACCAAACAGCTTACTGGGTTAAAAGAAGCAACCAAATCAATCTTTCGAATTTAGTTGGAAAAAAGTTGTGTCAAATGGAAATGACATGGCTCACTTTGAAAGGGAATTTCAAAATCTTAATCTAGAAGAGTCCTCATTTTAGATAAATATTCTTCATTGACATGAAAAAGTGGGGAACGCAACTAACAACATCCAACTGAGCAAGCAACTAATTTAAAGTAGTTAAGGCATACCTAAGAATGACGACAACTGGATACAAGATTTCTGTTGTCGTAATTATAACATGAAGAAAGACTGCAACCTGCAAAATTGTTAAACTCGTGTTTTCATATATGAAATTTTGTTCCGTGGGCCTTTAAGCACAATGATCATCAGTCGCATGCTTAGCTTGTATTGATAATGTAAGGACAACCCTAATAATAACAAGATGAATGCACATCACTAACTTGAGGAGCACTTTGCAGGAAAATCCTAATACACAAAAGATACGGTTTATTATCCTAAAAGTATGGTAGAGATCTAGCTATCTGAATCAGATGGCTTATACTCAAAATCTTCAAGATCAACCCACATTACCATTCCAAGAGACATGCAAAATAGTCCATCATCAAACCTATATTGTTGATACCACAAGTTTACTCAATTAAAATTGGTTGCTAGGTTAGTATTAAAAACAACTTTTTCAACAGTAGGCTAACCTTCCGTGAATATAGATTAGAGACAATACCGTTATCAATGAAATATGCAACCAAATATTCACCAATATTCATGACAACATAGAGCAGTAGGAGAACTATTCTGGGTCTCAAGTAAAATATTTCTGTTACTCAATATAAGTTTTTGTCAAGATGTCTGATTTATATCTACTCAACAGAGGGACTCCTACCCACACACAACAGTCAATTGGCAAAAAAATATGTTCATTTATATAACATGTGTATAGTTGGAAAGATATTCACTTAACATAATCACGGAAGAATCTCCCAACACATTAGCTTTCAAGAAAGTATTATTGAGAGGAAAGTAGGCAGATATCCAGTCTCTTCTATGTGAGAATTCAAACAAAAAAGTGACTCTTACTTACCCATTCAGGTATATACTTTTGTTTCACCAACTTCTCAACAAGAAACGCAGCAAGTGGGAAAATTGGGAGACTTAGACTGCAAAAAATAATATAAAGAATTACCATTAAGATATTTTTTATTGAAAACTATTGCTCTCTTACCAAACTACGATGACAAAAGAAAAGGTTCAAGATGTAATTACCAACACATGAAAAGTGGCCAATCCCTAAGTGATTTCGAACTAAACCAAAAGCCTGATTTGATCAGCCAGCCATACTGCAAGTCAAAGACAAGATTAGATACCCTGTGGCAATAGAGCCAAACACATTACATTTAAAAAGTGAAGCAATTACATGCTAAAACTCAACTGCTCCAACAATAACACGAACAACTACTTCTAAATTTTAAAATTTCATAAACATGCATCAAGGGTAATCTGGACGTTTTTTGCAGCTAGCTAATATGAGATACCCACAGCACTAAAAATAGAATAGTCATGTCAATATACAAAGATACAAAAGAATGATGCAAGTAGAACAGACACACCTTCATCAAATTTTCAATGATAAGTCTGCTATTTACAGCAACAAGCACCACTATACAGAGGTTGAAGAGACCTGCATGGCTCTGCAACAAGACAGCAATCAGTTTTGAACATCAAATACTTCTCTGGCAAACATTATCCAACAAATATTTCAAAAAATTAACATTCCAGACCAAGATCTAATCCAACATTAAAAAACAATATGAAACCAAGATCATTGCGTCCAGATTACTTCATCTAACCTGATGTATTTCATCTTATTCTTTTGAATCCAGTTACAGGAATATTCTCACCAAAAATGACAAAATCTAGTAATTAACTCGATTATTCTTGACAAGTGCTTGACTGAAAAGACATAAATTTATCCAAGTACATGTCCACCAGAGCTCAAAAATACTATTTTGTGATTCAAATATGCTACATGTATGTCTATCATTCTTATTTCTGAAAAAGAGAAGACCATGCTATCCAAAGATCCTAATATATGCTCATGCTACCGAACCCTAGCATCACTTTATCATGGCATGGTGTTCCAGAATTCCGAATACAAATTAGATCCACCAAAACAAAGCACAAAGTCTCCAAGTTACAATGGTTAATTAGAAGAAAGACGAATTGCTGCAAAATTTAGCAGTTCCCTCCCCCAACCCAGAAGAAAAGGAGAGAAACTTCGCATGAGGACAATAACTCATACCCTTTTACTTCTAATAACTTCATGAATGTTTTACTTTCAATTATAAAAACTCTGCACTGCCCACTAGTCCCCAGAGGAATAAAAGTGGAAACAAGTACATAAGCACAAACAACACAGAGAAAGGCCAACAATCTAGAATCACCACTATTTAACTCTTTCAATAAATCTCTAGCTTTCTATGTTTTGAAGGTCTAACCTCAGAGTTGAATTCAAGATTATCGCAAGTTGCGCTCTCCTTAAACAAACATTAATCACAAGAAGTCCAACCACAGATATAGTTGCTACAATCGATTAGATGCCTTTGACTTTGCTAATTATGAAAATTATCAGAATTATGCTCATAATTCTTCAGTAGGACTGTAAAACAAGTGCAGCATGTCCATTCCAATTCAACAGCACATTAATCACCATAAGCATGTTATTCTTGCCTCATTCAAATTCTTACTAACTAGTGGTGCCAGTAGTATTACTGGAAATAAGCTAAAAACAAGCTCATGATAAAACTACAGTTGTCATCTAATTTTAAATTGACAGAAAAGTATTTGATTACAGCCAAACTGCCTCTCGCTGATAAATGAATTCCAAAACTAAATAAAATAACGAGCTTTTACTTTAGGAACTCAGCAACAGATTCCATGGGGAAAAAAAAAACAACAGCTTTCACTGATTATTAACGAAATCTAAAGATGTATACGTATAAAAAACAACTTGTACATAAAACCCCAAAGAACTACAAATGTGAACCTACCTGTTTAAAGATAGCGGCGGAACTGAGTGGACTCTCCTTGTTTTTTCGGTGAGCGGGCGCTGAGGGCCTGTAAGCGAATTTGACAGCCGACGCATCCACTCCTTTGACATTACTACTTTCTCCGTTCTCCTTCACTTTCTCCTCCTCCTCCTCCTTACCGCAACTCAATCCTTCACTCGCAGATTCCGTCTCCTGCTCCTCATTAACGGATTCCACGACTCCGCAGATATTCCCAATCAAATTAGCGCCATTCCGATCACTTTCAGCGTCATTGACGGCGCTCTCGGCCTCAAGAGAGTTGGAATCGGAGTCCAGCAGAGGCTCTACAGAGCGCGCGCTCGGTCTGCGGCGAACAGTAGTCGGGTGGCCGTGGCCGTTGTCGGCGCTGGACGACGACGTGTCCAGGCTCTCCGGCGAGTCCAGGATCGCCATTAAGCAGTAGATAGAGAGAAAAAAAAAAGAAAACGAATTCCAGAAGAAGAAACAATGAACACAGAATCGTTCTAGACAGATGAAGATACGGACTTATAATAGAAAGAAAATTCAATACAATATATATACTATATATATGCAAAGTTGAAGATAAAAAGGGAAAAAAAATAATAAAGTGATAATAAAATGGTTAAGACTTAGGCGGTTTGCTTAATAATGATTTTGCGTGTGTTCTATGGGCTTATTATAGCGTTTTTTGGGTTCGTGCGCGTGAAATGGAAGGACTAATTAGAGCAGTATTAGAAAAAGGCAGCTCCTTCGGAAGTTTCTTATATTGGTGCCATCATCAATCATTACTAGTACATTATCTTTCTACACAATAAAATTATTTTTTGTTTTTTAAGTGGCATAGACATTTTACTTGCGCATTTTATGAACATATTAGTTTTTTCTCATGACGAAAATCACAGGCAATAATTGAAGATGTGCATCGGATAAATTTTATTTTCGTACAATACCCTGTAAGAATATATTAGTTAATAATAATAAATTTACGAGTTATAAATAATCATCTTAAAATAAATATTGTTGTGCAATAACTAATATGAAAAATTAACAAAACCCACAAATTGGATGTAATTTGAATTTTTTTAATGAAGTGATTTAATATATTCGTATATTATACATTTTAAACTTAAATATAAAAATTTTGAGTTTGAGGTCCTAATTTTATCAATTGAATTAGAGTTGTAGTTCAAAATTAAAAACTAACTTAAAACAAATTATCAATTGTGGTCATCAATATCAGTGAAGTACGGTAATAATCTTTTACCAAAATCCATAAAAGAAAAATTGATCTGAAAATAAGACAAATAATAAAGTTTAAGGGGGTTTGATTGAGAAGTTAACAAAATTAGAACAGATCAGATATGTGTCTTAAAATAATGCTTGTTTCTGATTTGGCAGGGAAAGTGTAAATTTGTATTGGAATTAAATTATTTGTTAATTGCTAAAGTATCAAACTTGTGATTCTAGCACTCATTTTTCACAAAAAAAAAATTCTCAAAAAGTGGGGCTCCACAAACACACACTACCAAGAATTGCTCATGAATTTTTTTTAAAGAAATTCATCTCATAATATATTTTTTCCACATGTTTGTTTCTGAATCTCTTCCAAAATCTTTTTCACGACACAATTTTCTACCTTCCAAAAAAAATATAATTGTATTTAAATCATTTATATAAGATTCAAACATATTTAAAAAAGACATGTCCCAATAAATATAGCTGTTATAATTTTGTCACTCATCCAAACACATTTTTAAAAATCATTCCCATTTACCTAAAATTACTTTATCTCATTTTTTCCCCAGTGTAATTTTTCAGGAATGATGCCAAGCAATCGCTCCCAACATATTTCTTCTCTTGTCTATTTTGGAGCTGTCCTTCTATTCTTTTACTTTCAAATATAATTAAATGAAGCATTAACAGTTAGTAATCATTTAAGCTCCTTTTGAGTCACTTCCATTATCATTTTAGAGAAATATTTTTTAAACATGTTTTGAGAAAATTTTCTCCAAAAATATATAAAAATCAAAATATATTTGAATGAGTGAGCTGTAAAATTTGATCTGATATTTTATTTTCAGAAAATATATTTGATTTATTTATTTTCAAATGTAAAATAAAGAGTGTTTTCTGAAAATGAAGTATAGACTTTCAAAATAGATTAAAAAATAAAAATTTGAAAAGGATATTTTTAGAAAAAAATAGTTTTTGAAAATATATAAGACCAAATAGTGTACATTTTTATTTTCGTACATTTTGGTACATTTTTTTATAATATATCAAACCAAATATGTTTGGATCCATATTGGTAGAACATTTTCCTTCTCCCATAAGAAAAATGTGTTTGGGAAATGCCGTTTTGGGAAAACATATTATTATTCCTCCAAAATACTTATTAATTATTATCATAATTAAATAATTATATATTTTACTATATTCCTACTAACAAAACAAAAAAACATTGAAAATATCTACAATTAAAAATGTCTTTCATTAATTATAATAAAAAAATATTAACAAAATATCTACAATTAAAAATACCTCCAAAAATATTTTTTAATAAAATATTCAAATAAATTTTTATTTTTTACATATTCTCCCACTACTAAAAAAAAATTCAAAATATTTTTCTTAAAATACCATAAATAACACCGAAGAAAGTCGGAAAACATTTTGACAAAAATGAATCCTACCATAGCCCTATAGCATCTCCCTCTAAGAAGCTGGAAATTGTAGGGGCCCTGAAAAAGAAACGGACAAATAGTAGTACTACGTCAGAAACGTTAAACACCGTGAATTGACCTTAAAAGTACATTAATCAATCTCTTGGAAGCAAAGACATTGTTGGCCGACAAAATAAATACATCATAAACTGTAAACAAACACTCAGTTTGTGGCTGCAAAGCCATGCTCCATTAGAAAAAGTAGTATAATAAATTGAACACTAAAGCAAACTCATTTTTGAACAAGTGTGAACCCAAACAAAAGTACATCACGGGTATGTGCTTCTATTTTGAAAGAAGGTTCGGGATTATCTGAAATTCTATATACATTTTAATTCTTTTATTTTTGAAAATATTTACTATCAAATGAACTGAAATATATACAATTTAAAAATATTTATTACATATTAATATCTACGTATTTGAATTGAATTCATTTTTTTAGATTTTAAAATTTTTGAATATTTATATTTAGAGTTATTGTACTGGTAAAATTTAGTATATATATTTAAATTAAATATCATAAAATAAAGAAAACATTCAATTACACTTTCAACAGTAATGTATAGACTTTAATTGTTCAAAATAAAAACTATTTAATACTATCAATTAAATTAAGGTTACTTTTTAAATATAGAATGCAAATAATTGTTTAATTTTTATTGAACCTGAGCTGTTAATTAATAGAAATTATTAATTTACCGAAGAAATTATTTATTGTCTTTGTCCCAAGTAAAATATTTACTTTTTTTATTGTATTTTTGGAATCTAACAATGTTTCTATTCGGTAAAATGTCAATCTCGACTGCTTTGAGGGTAAAAGAGTAAAAATACTCAAAGTTTTTACTTATTTTATTTTTCATAATAAAAATTTAAGAAATTTACTGAAAGCTCCTTAAAATAAATTTTCATTTTAAAAGATCGAACAATTAATTTTTTTATTAAATTACCTTTGGACTTTTTAGATTAAGAAATTTAGTGAATTGGCCTTTTTAATGGAAATTTTTTGCCTTTACGTTGTTTAAATTGATTTGTATCAATGATGAATTTAATTTTCTTAAAGTTAACATTTGGATAAAAGTATTTTCTTAAATTTTTAGATATATAAAGTATAGTAGAGACATTTTGATTTCTAATACTGAATTACTAAATAAAAAGATTAAAATTTTTGAAAATTCATAAATTAATATTGTAAAAATTGTTACTACAAGAAAAAAGTACAGTTAAAAGAAAAATAACTTTAAAATCAAATATCAATAAATAAAAGATTTTATAGTATAAGAAGTTCAAAAACATTTTAATCCAAAAATAGGGTTAGAGTTAACGGCTGTTTTTTTTAGGGGTGGGGGGCGGGGGTGTTAAATGAGTTTTTTGGACCGAAAATAATTTCACAAATATTTGGGTATAAAATTCATAATAAAAATTTAAGAAATTTACTAAAAGCTCCTTAAAATAAATTTTCATTTTAAAAGATCCAACAATTAATTATATTTTTTTTGACTAAATTATCTTTGGACTTCTTAGATTAAGAAATTTAGTGAATTGATTTTATTAATAAAACTTTTTTTTCCTTTAGGTTGTTTAAATTGATTTGTATTAATGATGAATTTAATTTTAATAAATTAAACATTTGGATAAAAATATTTTTTTAAATTTTTAGATATATAAAGTATAGTAGAGACGTATTGATTTCTAATACTGAATGGCTAAACAAAAAGATTAAAATTTTTGAAAATTCATAAATTTAATATCGTAAAAATTGTTACTACAAGAAAAAAGTACACTTAAATGAAAAATAATTTTAAAATCAAATATCAATAAATAAAAGATTTTATAGTATAAGAAGTTCAAAAACATTTTAATCCAAAAATAGGGTTTGAGTCAACGGTTGTTTTTTTTTTTTTTTTTTTTTTGGGAATAAGAAGTTGGTTAAATGAGTTTATTGGACCGAAAATAATTTCACAAATATTTGGGTATAAAATTCATTTAATAATTTTCAATAAAAATAAGCCCCTCTAATTTTTATTTTATTTTATTTTTAACTTTTACGTGAACTTTATGGAGAGAGAAGAGATGTTGATACCTGAACAGTTCAATTTCTTAGGTCATAAGAGAGTGACTTTGAAACGAATGGGCAAACAAGTTCATTTAATGCTCCTGAACACCGACGAAAGATTAGGTCAAACTTTGGTATAATTGCCTGAATCGGCTGCCCAAACTCTTGAAAAAGCTGATCTCGCGGTCTGCACGTGTCAGCCCCCGCGGTCCAGTTTAACACACAACAAATCCATTTAAAATTTGTCTGCCAAAGCCTTCATTTGTTCTGTTCTTGTTAAAGACTTCAATTATTCAGGCCTCTACTCAAGGAGAAAATCAAGGCAAAAATTATGAAGAAAATCAAGGAGAGAGCCGTCTGCCACTACGAAATGTTGGAATCAAATCTCGCCAAATATTACAACAGATACTTATGAATTTTCAACCGTAACGAAACCTTAAATAGGAAAGTAAATAATGATGATATCATTCCTAAAACTGTACAAGGAAAATATGAATTTAAAATAAGAATGCACGAAAAAGTATAACTCTATTATTAAACTTTTGCTTTCGTGCATAACTCAATTATTAAACTTTTGCAGGATATTAAAAGAAGTTATATACTTAAGAGTTTCCAATGGTAACTAAACTTAAATAACAAAGTAAATAATGATGATATATTGATAGGCCAAAGTTCAGCAAGGGCTCAAAAACTAAGTCTAAAAAGTCCAATAAGGATAATCCAAATCCACAAATTCATGAAATTCTAGTGAGTATAATCCTCCACCAAACAATTATGAATACCCATAATTCCTCTATTTTGCATGTCAGTTATATTAAACATTTACACCTTTCAATTCTCAGTTTATTATCCCTTGAACGTCCAATGATTTTCTCCGGAACAACCTCAGCACCCTAACAACTTGTCTCTGTCGTAGGTTGGAGCACACATAGGAGTTGACAACTCGTGAGAAGTTGACTTTCAAAGCAAGAGCGGATCCAAGATTTTAATATAGGGGGGGCGAGATTCGATTATCAAATTATTATTTTTTAATTAAATTTTTTTAATTAATTATTAGAAACTAAAATGTAAATATAAATATAATACATTATACTTACACATAAATATTTTATATCTATTATATTTGTACAAGTATTTGAACAAAAACTAACTTTTAAATAAAAATATTAATTAATTTTAATTCAATCAAATACAAAATAAAAACTAATTTACAAGAATTTGAATATTATTTCATAACCATTAATCTAATTTTCATAATCAGTAACAAAAGTGGAATCAAATAAGTTAAAAACTAAAAACTAAAATTAAAAAATCACAATAAGGAGTAATTTTTGACTAAAATATCCATATTTTTAGAAACAAAATCATAGTAAATTTGAAGGTTAGTACAAATACCTTTTAAAATTTTACATCAATAATAAATTCAATTACCTAAATTTTTTGAAAAAATAAAGTTTAAAAATAATTTTAGAACATCTCCAAATTTATTAAATTTACATATTTAAAATAAGATTATGATAATTTGAGGAGACGATTGGAATAATTTAATTATTCTAGAGGGGGTAATTTTTAAATATACTAAAATTTGTATATTAAAATTATAAATATGAAAAAATGGGGGGAGGGGGGGAGCGCGACTGCACCCAACCGCCCCTGGCTCCGCCATTGTTTCAAAGATCGGATTTATCACCACATCAGATATCATTCCTAAAACTATGCAACAATTATTTAGGAAAATCTTGTCAGCTTGAATTCTTCAAGTATAGCTGTGCATTCTGCAAGAATTGACTCCAACAACTTCTTAGTGACTAAGGGCTCTACTTAATTTTTTATTTAATTTTTGCCTTGATTTTTTCCTTCAACAAAAGCTTGAATAATAGGAATCTTATCATCCCCTTCAAGGTTGGCCGTTCAAACACCAAGCTTGTATCGGAAAGTTTCAAATGAATCTATAGATAGTGCCTTGGTAAGAACATCAACAACTACTTTGTCGTTTGTAAATAACGAAGATGAAGAGCTTCAATAGTAAATTTTCGCGAATGAAATGGTAAATCAATTTCGATGTGCTTTGTGCAAGCATGAAAGATGGGATTGTGAGACAAGTGAATGAAACTTTTGTTGTCACGAATAAGAATTGGCCTTCATTCAATAGTTACGCCAGGATGATAAAAAAAGATATTGGAACCCTGTGAGCTCAACAATTGTGGTTGCTAGAATACGATATTCGGCCTCAAGGCACCACCGGCCCTATGAAGTTGTAGATTGCTTGTTGACGCCCAAGGCACTCAATTTTAAACTGAGGAAAATGCAGTAATCGATAGTGCTCTTCCTCGTCATCGGACAACCAGCCCAATCTACATCATGAAAGGCATTAAGAGTGAAAGAGCTTTGAGATTAATTAATATAGAATTTAATAAATGCATCCCTTATAGAAGTCGGAGTTTACTACATGCAATAACATTAGAATTACTACGGTTAACCTAGTAGCAGGTATCATCAAACAAACTACAACTGATTTAATGAGCAATTCACATAAGTTCAAATTCTCAAACAATCTTTTTTAACATAATCTAACATTTATTCACATACACCATTCAAATAAATATAGAATTTAAAATATTTTTAAAAGTATTAGCAAATATTAAATAAATACTAAGTGTGCACATCAAGTTAATGATTGAAAAAGATAAATAATCATGAAGGAAGAATTAGATCGATTGATTGGATTGAAGTTTGAAAGGGTTGATTGATGCATACGAATCAAAAAAATGTGATTTTTTTTACTACAAATTAATGCGTCCTTTTTAAGTAAACAAAATGCATTTAACAGCTTGAATGTCCTTCATGGTGGGATTTTGAAAATGTTGGCAAATGAGATTGACATCATGCATGAGATCAGGTCTAGTGAAAGTAAGACACTGAAGAGAATCACATGATTACCAATATGTAGTGAGATATGTGGGCTCATTATCGTTGGGAAGAGTATTGGCTTTTTAGCTATGGTGTGCTTATTTTAGATGCTTCAAGCATTTTAGAGTTGGTGAGGAGGTCATGAGTATATTTGGTTTGAGAGAGTGTGAGAACACCAAGAAAATATTTACTTCTATTAGTTGGCCTAAATCATTAAGTGCAAACTCCTTGCTTAGGCAAGAAATGAGTTGAGCCATGAGTACAGAAGTACTACCAAAGAGAATTACATCATCTACATTGACAAATAAGAGATTAAAATTTATACCATGATTATAAATAAAAAGGGAGGAATCATCTTTCCAATATTTTAAATCAAGAGTAAAAAGACAATAAGATAATTTAGCAAACCAAGCACGAGGTGCTTCTTTGAGGCCATAAAATGGTGCTTGTTTGAGGCCATAAAATGATACTTGTTTGAGGCCATAAAGTGATTTATGTAAAATGCAAACATGAATAGAGAGTTTAGGAAATAGAAAATCGGGGTATGCTCCATGTAGACTTGCTCATTGAGAATGCCATGTAAGAATGTACTTTTTACATCTAATTGCTTGAGTGTCCACTTGAAATAAGTGGTGAGAGAAAGTATGACAGAATTGTTGCTGCCTTAACAACAGAGTTGAATGTCTCGCCAAAATCAAGGTCGGGAATTTATGTGTATTCTTTGGCTACTAAGCATGCTTTGAACATATCCATTCTGCCATCCTCTTTGTACTTGGTGCTATATACCCACTTAGAATCAATAATTAACATTGGCATTTGTTGGACGACGAACAAGAAAATAAGTCTTCTTATGTTGAACTTTGAAGTGCATCAATCTCTGCTTTCATGGCAGCTCTCCAATTTGCAAATTTAAGGAATATTTTTTGAGTTTTTAGCTCATCAAGTGAAACAAAAAGGGCAGTATCCATTTGTGAAGGAATAGATGGACAAAAATAATCCTTAAGACAAGCAGGGGTACATTTTATTCTAATAGGTTGAGGAGAAAATAGAGGTAACAAAGATGTAGAAGTGGTTTGGTATGGAGGAGTAGAACGAGAAGATAATAAAGTAGAAAACATTATGTTATTTAAAGATAATGGGGAATGAGCAGTAGTAGCACAATCAATGCCAATAGTAGAAGGAAATAAGAGAGTAATTTTATGGTGAAAAGGGAATATCCTGGTTTTGTGATATTAAAGAATTTTCATTTAGTGGAATTTCCAAATTTATGACAAGATAGGAGATAAATCAAAAATTGGAGAGTTTGGAACTTGGTGACCAATCTGATGGATCTTCATATGGATGAGTTTTGGGTGAGTTTCCTACAAACTATTCATCCTGTTAGTATCAGAAAAAATTGGCATTTATGGAAGTTGGAATTCTGCATAGAAACCAGGTGCTGCAAACAATATTGTGAGAGATGTTGCAATATTGGTGGAACAATATTTGACCAATTAATTGTTTTAATTAATTATAATTATTTTGGGCAGGTTTCCATAATTCAGGAATTTTCAAAATATTTATTTTAGGTATTTTGTAAAGTCACATGTGTGATAAATATGTTGAAACTAAAGATATTCTTGATTTGTTTTGATAAGGTAAGAGAAAATTTGGAGAATTTTATGGATAAGGCAATAAATTAAGAAATCAATTATCACAACCTCCCAATAATATGTATAATATATATATAAACAACTTGTACAACACAATTTATGCATGTATGCATGTGTATAACTTTTTTTTTTCTACTCAGTTCAACAAAATATTGATAAAAGTAAAGTGCTTTCATATCCTGTCACACTGTATATACATATGTAAGCAAACCTATCAAAACCATCACAAATCCAAACTCACTATCACAAAGGAGTTTTGAAAGTGATATACAGGATAAAGTCACTAATATAATATAATAACTGTAAAATCAAAAACACAACCCACAAAATAACCTAACAGGTCGTCATTCAAGTACATTGATCTTTGAAAGCTTGTAGGAGCTCCACTGCCAGTCAGTAAACTAGAGGTCTCAAGTCTCACCATGATCACCTATAATGCATGAACTACATGAGCTAACGCTCAATAAATAAAAATCATGCATGACAAGAGTATGATGTAAAATCTCATTTAACTCAACTCTAAAATATGATGCTATAAATATATCAAATTGAGTACTCATAAATCAAAGAGTTTTTATAAAAATCACTTCATTTATTGGGCCATTGACCCACTTACTATGCATCGGATAGAGCTCTAAATAACATCAATAATCACATGGCCATAAACAAATTGACTCAATCTAATGGCCATTTCCTAGAATCACCAGAGGTCCACCCCCTGTCTTTCTCTGTGATCCTCCAGAAGTCTTCCCACTGGCGGAGTCAATAAGGGCACAGTCAGGTGGTTCACCCTCTCGTGACCACCAGAGGCACACCCCCTGTCAACTTCTATGATCCTCCGAGAAGTAACACTCATGGTGCCCCAAAATATCATATAAGCACGCCTCGCATGCCTCGGTACACTAGTAGTAGCCAACCAAAATATTTTCTTTCTGAAAACCATGTCTCAAATCATATCGTGCATGCAAGAACCTCCACTATACTCATATACCGTGTATGCACATGTAAATACTCATGAATGATATGTTCAATATGAAATGAAAGTCATCTTGCTCTCAACATATTTCAAGAATCATAAGACTTTCAGTCAAATTTAATATCATTAACATATTAGATATACATGCTTCAAGACATACAATGTTCTTGCATTATAGTTGCAAATGGATCTTTACTTACTTTTCACTTGGTTAGTGGCTTAGTCTAGATTTATTTATTATTTCCCTCCAATCTTAGATGTAAAATAGCCTGTAATATTACCCAACATCAAGCACCATTCCCAATTTGGCAAGTTGAAAGCATAAAATATCATAATAAGACCTTAAATACCAAGCTATCTAGGTTTTACAAACTAGAACCCAATTTAGTCCCTCCGATACCTTAATTTCTCATCTTAGATACATGTAAATATCATATAATTGAAGTATTATAACTCTAATATCATGTACCTAATTGTTAACACTCAATAGCAACATGTCTAGGTTGAAATATGCTAAGTTATCAAATGGGACAGATTCACATTTTCATATTTTCTTGTTGTCAAATTTAGTTGCATGATAATTTTGACATCCCTAAACATATTCAATCACTCCCAAATTTTTAACACACTTATATAACATGTATATAAATGTAACTATCTCATATAATTGCTAAATTTCATGGATATAGCTTCCGAAGTTCAGCTCTCTTCACAACACACTGAAACAGATTATTTTCCTACCGTGACAGTTTTGCACACTTCATGACATTAATGGTTTTGGCATCATTAAGTACATTCAATCACTCCCAAATTTTCACCATACTTAGATAACACATATAAAGAGACAACCAGGTCAAAGTACTACCAAAACTAATGGATTTATTGATGTAAAACCAAGACCATTTACATAGGACAGAATCTGAATTTCAAAGAAGACAGTTTTGAGCACCTCTTTAATTATCACACTATATTACAATTTATAACCTCTCTAAACTTACATACATCACCTAGACTCATATATAAACACATATATGGTGAAATACACAGGCTTTAATCAAGTTATTATACATATATAAAGCATAAATATAAAAAATCAGCAAGTATACAATTTCTGTCCCTAGTGATTTTTATTGTGATTTTGCAACTAAAAATCCTTCTTTTGTGAACTAAAAGACCACAAATAACATCCTAACATAATTATAATAAATAATATAAGCTTTAAAGATCATAAACCCTCAAACAATTCAAGAACTTAAATCAAAACATGAATTAAAGCTCAGCTATGCACAAATTTTAGATTCAACTTGCTCCTCCTTACTTCCCTTTGCTTCCTTTACTTTTTTTTCTTTACTTTGAATTACTTGAGAGCAATTTCTAACATTCAATATGAAGGTTTTGGAAGTGAAATAGCTCAGAAAATAGTTTTTGGTCATAGCTCAAGGGTAGAAATGAAGAAAGGTTGAGGTGGAAGTTTGAGGTGGCAAAACTTGAGGTGGCAAGGTTGAGGTGTCAAGTTGTGGTTCAAATATGATATTTTGCACACCTTATACATCCCTAATCTAGTGTTTCTCATTACTTATTTATCTATGTACAACCTACTTTAATCTCCATATGATCGGATAGTACATTATGCCCTAATTTCTTAACCATTTATTCGATCTCCAAATCGATCGACATTTGATTCTTAAATGATTGTCAAATTTTTATTTTCTAAAATCACATGCACATATGAATATTGTATTATGACACTTAAATCACATTATATCATGTTCGATATCCCAAGTATGGTAATCTATAGATGTATACCTTTAAAACACCTCGATCAAATTGAATAGAATTATATAAACTTATTGGTGACACCTTTAACACTTTTAAAATTATAACATACAACCTATGAATATCCATTATATTGAACAATCTATTCTTTATCTTATCTAAATATAGAATCACTTAATTATGTTGTAGGATCTCAACCACTAATATCAAGTGATAGCATTGGAGGTATAATGATTAAGAATGCTATAAAAGATGCGATGTAGATGTTAATGCAAATTAGCATATAAGTAGCATGTAGTGTATGAATCATATTGGCCAAGTGAGTAGTGTGAGGCTTGGGTATTACATCTTTCCCTCCTTATTAGAATTTTGTCCTCGAGATTTACTTACCGAAAGAGTTCTGGATACTTGACTTTCATATCATCTTCTCTTCCCAAGTAGCTTCTTCTGTTGATTGATTTCTCCATAATACTTTAACTAATGTGATTATTTTATTTCTGAGTTGTTTTACTTCTCGTAAAAGAATCCCTACAGGTCTTTTTTCATAACTCAAATCTTCTTTCAGCTCTATAGGTTCATTATTCAGAATATGAGATGGATTCGCAATATATTTTCTCAACATAGATACATGAAATACATTATGCACTTGAGACATTGATCCAGGTAGGTCGAGTTTGTAAGCCACATCCCCAATTCATTCAGTAATATGAAATGGACCAATATATTTAGGACTTAGCTTTCCTTTCTTTCCAAACCGCATAATCCCCTTCATTGGAGATACCTTCAGAAATACCTGATCTTCTACTGCAAATTCTAACATTCTTCTTCTTTGATTAGCATAAATTTTCTGTCGGCTCTGGGCAGTCTGCATTCGTTGACGAATTTGTGCCACAACCTCTGTCATTTCTCGAATCATATTTGGGACCAAAAGCTTCTTTTCATCAATTTCATCTCAATGAATTGGAGATCTACATTTTCTACCATATAATGCTTCATAGGGGGCCATTCCAATAGTGGACTGATAGCTGTTATTATAAGAGAATTCCACTAAAGCTAAAAATTTGCTCCATTGACCATGAAAATCTAATACACAAGCTCTAAGCATATTTTTCAATGTTTGTATTGTTCGCTTTAATTGTCCATCAGTCTGAGGATGATATGCAATGCTGAAAGATAATTGTGTTCCCAATGTCTTGTGTAAACTCTTCAAGAACATAGACAAAAACCTTGAATCTCTATCAAAAATAATAGATAGTGGTACCCCCTGAAGTCTGACCACTTCCTGTATATATATCTGTGCACAACGGTCTGTGGAATAAGTAGAACATACTGGAAGAAAGTGAGCAGATTTAGTTAGCCTGTCAATGATAACCCAAATAGCATCGTGACCTTTAACTGTTTTAGGTAATCCCGACACAAAATCCATTGTAATTTTTTACCATTTCCACTCTGGAATAAATAAAGGTTGCAAGGTTCCTGCTGGTCTTTGATATTCTGCCTTTATTTATTGACATATCAAACATTATTCTACAAATTGAGCAATATCTCTTTTCATACCTAGCCACCAGTAATGCGTTATCAAATTTCTATACAGTTTAGTAGCTCTTGGATGCACTGAATATGGTGTTGAATGTGCCTCTGCCAAAATATGTTCTCGAATGTTGTCTACATTAGGCACATATAACCTTTTTTGAAACTGCAAGATACCATTCTCTGACATCTGAAAATCAGAAAACTTTTCTAAAGCCATATCTTTTATCATTTTAGTAACATATTCATCAACTTGTTGTCCCTGTTGAATTCTATCAATCAAAGTCGGTTGGAGTGTCAAAGCTGTAAATTTGGCCTCTACTGATCCCTGTTGTACAATTTCTACATCTATTTTTTGTAGTTCAATTAACTCTGATTTCTGAGTCAAAGCTAAAACTACAGTATTTTGTGTTGATTTCCTGCTCAATGCATCAGCCACAACATTAGCCTTACCAGGATGATAGTTGATAATACAATCATAATCTTTCACTAACTCCAACCATCTTCATTGTCGCATATTTAACTATTTTGGGTGAAGAAATATTTTAAGCTCTTGTGATCAGTATATATCTCACATCATTCACCATACAAATAATGTCTTCATATCTTAAGTGCAAACACCACCGCAGTAAGCTCTAAATCATGTGTGGGATAATTCTTCTCATACTCTTTAAGTTATTTGGATGCATATGCAACTACTTTACCATTTTGTATCAATACACATTCCAACCCATTTTTTAAAGCATCACTATAAACCACAAAGCCTCCAGTACCTGATGGAATAGAATAATATGAGCTGAAGTTAACCTCTTCTTCAATTCCTGAAAACTTTTCTCACAAGCATCTGTCCATTTAAATATCACACATTTTCTGGTTAATTGTGTCAAAGGAGAAACTATTTTGGAGAATCTTTCCACAAATCTACGGTAATATCCCACTAAACGCAGAAAACTTCGTACTTCTGAAAGATTAGTAGGTTGTAACCAACTATTAATAGCTTCTACTTTACTTGGATCTACAGATATTCCTGCTTCCAATATTACATGTCCCAAAAATACCACTTGATCAATCTAAAATTCACATTTCTTAAATTTAGCATATAGTTGTTTCTCTTTCAAAACCTTTAAAATCATTTTTAGATGTTCACCATGTTCTTCTTTTGTGCTAGAGTAAATCAAGATATCATCAATAAATACAATAACAAATCTATCAAGAAAATTTTTAAATACCCAATTCATCAAATCCATAAAAGCTACTGGAGTATTTGTCAACCCAAATGGCATCACCAAAAATTCATAATGCCCATATCTCGTGCTAAATGCTATCTTGGTGACATCATCCTATTTTATTTTTAGTTGATGGTACCCAGATCGCAGATCAATTTTTGAAAATATAGATGCACCTTGGAGCTGATCAAATAAGTCTTCTATTCTAGGCAGAGGATACTTATTCTTGATTGTAACTTTATTTAAATCTCGGTAGTCTATACACAGTCGCATTGTACCATCCTTATGCACAAATAGAATCGGTGCACCCCATGGTGAAAAGCTAGGTCTAATAAAACCTTTATCTAATAATTCCTGTATTTGTATCTTCAATTCTTTCAACTCACCTGGTGCCATTCGGTATGGAGCTTTAGATATTGGATGTGTTCTTGGATTTAGTTCAATGACAAACTCTATCTTATGGTCTGGTGG
Source organism: Paulownia fortunei (assembly GCA_019321725.1). Classification (NCBI taxonomy): domain Eukaryota; kingdom Viridiplantae; phylum Streptophyta; class Magnoliopsida; order Lamiales; family Paulowniaceae; genus Paulownia; species Paulownia fortunei. The sequence goes on along the minus strand of CM033105.1, from coordinate 2,895,242 downwards.
TAATCCAGGAAGATCATCAGAAAATACTTCTGGATATTCCCGAACAACTGGCACTTCACTGAGGATAGAATGGTGTTGCTCTTCAATGCTCATAACACTCGCCAAATGTCCTTCACAACCACTATCGAATAATCTTTGTGCTCTTAATGTTGATATAATTGAGAATTTAAAACTTTGTACGATTCCAATAAAGGTAAACAGTTTCTCACCAAGAGGTTGAAAAGTTACTTTCTTTCTCAGACAATCTATTGTAGCCCGATACTTTAACAATCAATCCATACCCAAAATCATATCATAGTTATTCATGGTCAATACAATTAAATCAGCATAGAGACTCTATTTTCAATGGGAATAGCACAATCTCTTAAAACATGGTTAGTTTGTTTTGAGTCTCCAGAAGGGATTATCACATTGTAACTGACATCAACAGTATCAGGTACTCTACCCAGCCTCTTCTCATACTCAGTGGATATAAATGAGTGTGTAGCTCCAGAATCAAATAATACAAATGCTGGAGTACCAAAGACAGAGAATTTACCTGTTACCACTAATGTGTTCATCTGATCTAGTGATGGTAAAGACTCTAACTGGCACTTTTCTTTGTCTTGTTAGATTTGAATTATCTGGACATGTTCTGGCAATATGCTCAACCTTCCCACACACAAAGTAAGTTCTAGTCTCCGTCGGGCAGACTCCACTTGAGAGCAATTTCTAACATTCAATATGAAGGTTTTAGAAGTGAAATAGCTCAGAAAATAGTTTTTGGTCGTGGCTCAAGGGTAGAAATGAAGAAAGGTTGAGGTGGAAGCTTAAGGTGGCAAAGCTTGAGGTGTCAAGTTGTGGTTCAAATCTGATATTTTTCACACCTTATACAACTCTAATCTAGTGTTTCTCATTACTTATTTATCTATGTACAACCTATTTTAATCTCCATATGATCGGATAGTACATTATGCCCTAATTCTATTGCAGAAAGGTTTTTGCTGCATAGATAAAAATACTCATCATGTTTATATCTAACGACATGTTGTCTTTAATGAACATCATTTTCCTAATTTATCAGAAGGTAATTATTTCCTTGCCCCTTCTTAATAATTTATCACACACTATTTTTTCTGATTCGAATGTGATATAATCCATTGTCCATTTTTTTCTTAAAATCCTAAGTGTTGTGAAATCTAGATAGAACACTTAGCATAAATAAAAAAACAACACCAAGATTTTTATATACTTCAAGTACTATGTACTTTACTGCACGAGGCCACACCCAGAAAAAAAATAATGCACTAATTATAACAATTTGCAGAATATATCTCATGAAATTAAAATAATTTAAAGACCCCCTCTTTAAATGAAGACCATCTTATGTATTCTACTAATTAGTTGTTCATGCGAGCCCCTCTTGACTTAAATCAGCACTACTGGATTCCCTTCAACTCTGAACTCCTTCAGATGGCTGATTCGGCCTTCTTTCGAGAACCTTCACATTCTTCTTTCGAAGAATGTATATAAGTAATCAGCACTGTTGGACTCTCTCCAACTCTGAACTCCTTCAGATGGCTGATATGGTCATCTCCCAAAGACCTTTTTTACCTTTTTCTCCCGAAGAATATATGTGAGTCAAAATCACCTCACATTTGAATTATTTTCATGGCACTATTTAGTTCACCCACTTAGTTTCTTCAATATTGAGACTTGGTATATATGCAGCCGTGTATTTCCATCCAAATCCCTCTTGAAATCGGATCTTGATTGTTGCATATCTGAAAGATATTGATTTCTTGATTTATTATCTTATTCATAAAATTCTCCAAATCTTATCTTACCTTATCAAACAAATTAAGAATATTTTTAGTTTCAACACATTTATTTGTGATGGACATGGATATTCCTCTCTTCTTCTTTCTCGTCGAATTTGCTTCACCATGTCTGCCAGTGTCTCACTTCTTATTCTCATTATTGTTCTGCAATACACACTTAGGGCAAATGGGAATAGTAGCAGAGCAAATTGAAAAATGCGGCATAAAGAGAAAGTGAACTAGGGTGAAAATGAGGATGTTGTGGTATTTATAACTCATGAGATCAAAACCCTAATTCCTGCCCAAATATTATGTTAAATATCAAAAAGATATTAATTCTAGGAATAAATATAAAAAAGATATATTTTTCCATTTAGTTTTTCACACCACAGATATCACTCTCCTTGAATAAAGTAGTTAGTTAGGAGATTGATCATTATCCAATATTTCATTAAGGATGGTAACGGGATAGGTTTGGCCAAACCCGAGCCCATCCCGCCAAAGTTTTTTAGGACCCAGACATAGCGGGTTACACCCATTAAACCCGTTTGATAATTCTAAAAAAAAAATTAGTAATAATACCACTAAAACTTTATAAAAATATATTTTTACTAAAATAACATCACATAAATATATATTTAAAGATTTTTTTAAAAATATTAAACGGGGCAGGTTCGAGCAAGGCAAGTTTGAAAATATATCCTATAAATAAGCAATGAGCTATGTTCTTAGAAAATTTATGCATTTCTGGAGTTTTTAAATAAGAAAAACATTGAGAGACAAAAATATATAAGCCAGAGTAATCAACATCCTTACCAAATTTTTTTAAATATGGAGTCTCCTTACCAGTAGAAGATATACTACTACTAAAAGAATGCAACTGCCCAAAATTTTAGAGGAATATTTGCATAAAAGGGTAATGTCAACCCTACTTCGATAATATGGCGATGCTTGCATTTTGCAAGTCCATTTTGTTCTGGTGTACACAGGCAAGAAATTTGATGTGTGATTCCACATAAAGACAAGTAATTTGTGAAATGATTGGAAGTGAATTCTCCACCACCATCACATTGAATCTCTTTTTTTTCCCTATCCAAAAAAACAAAAGCGTCGTAAAATATTGAAAAAGGATATAACCAAGTATAATGAGTAAAATCATCAACAAAAATTATATAATATTGGGATATTTGAGAAAGCATAGGGGCAAGTCCCCATAAGTCACTATGATTTTTTTTCTAAAGGAAAATTTGATTTGATTTATTAAAAGAAAGTTTACAAGGTTTCCCAAGTTAGCAACTATTACATGTTGTATTTTTGGTCAACCGATGAGAAACACTCATAACTTTCGTATTCTCTAGTTTTGCAAAAACTTTAAATTGGATGTCTTGAGCGATCATGCCATATTTTTTAAGAATCTCCTGAGGATTTGACTGCATCAAATGCTTTAGCAAGTTGTGCTCCTCAAGCGCATACAAACTTCCTTGTCTATGTCCTTTGGCTAGGATTTGATTCTTCTGATCCTTAATAACAATCATGTTAAAATAAAAAATAATAGTGCAAAAATTGCCGTCAACAAGTTTACTTACTGATAACATTTTTTTTTAGATTTCTGGCACTACTATAATATTATTTAATTAAAGTTTACCATAGGAGGTTCTGAGTAAAGCTTTTCCTATGCGTGTAATACATAGAGCTTGTCCAATGCCAAAAAATAGAATTATTACCAAATAAAGTTTTAAAGACTTTAGAGTCTCTCATTGATTTGTCATATGAGCAATAACTCCAGAGTCAATATAAAATTTCGGACTATTCTCATTGTCCAGATTCATGGCTGCAAAAGCATTTTAAACATTTTTACCTTCTATTTCATAGCTATACCCATAACAACATTTAATTGTAGTATGATTAGGTGATCCACAAATCTAGCACACTACTTGATTTGTATTTTGCTTATTGGGTTGTCCTTGTTGTTATTAAATTTTGATTGATTTTGGAAGGATGGAGGTTGAATGTTATTGTGAGGTCGATTTGAAAGAAAGAATTAGAACCTCTTTCTCTAAATTTTCCTCGTCCTCTTCCTCTTAGATAGAAAAATGCTTGATTATGATCAAGTTGTTGTTTTTCCTCTTGAAGATAAACCTACTCAAAATTCAAAATAGACATGATAAATTGATTAAATATGGCTATGGTGGTTTTGACAAAACAACAATTCGAAATTCTTTATATTTGTCTCCAAGTCCTTGTGAAACTTGGAAAACTTTATCAACACCAGCGAGAGATTTTCTAATAGTTGTGAGTTTATCACGGATCTCTTTGAATTTTTAAATACTCATCAAGTGAGAGTGTCCCTTTAGATAAGACATATAAAACATTCTTCAATTGAGCTTTATTCTCTTCAGTGTTGGGCAATAGTTGCTCTTGGAGTGATTTCCAAATTAAGTAGGGTGTATCCCCATAAAAAATCATGATAAGAACTTATTCCTTCATGTTTTCAAGAAGCCAGGACATAAGAAGATCATCATTGGTGATCCATGGATCAATAATAAGATTTTTTATTTTCTTTCCAATAGAATCAATGATATATTCTGCAGGATTTTCTTAAAGTCACTGACGTGGTGTTCTATTCCTAGGCTACGAATGAAGAAAAGTATTTGGGATTTCCAAACAAGAAAATTTTCGGTAGATAATTTGATAGAAATTAAGCTAGAATAATGGTGAAAAAATTATATGGATAGCTTGGGTTCTTCATAGGAGGACATTTTTAAAAATAAGAATATTGATACTAAAATGAAATTTAAAAATAAGAATGCACAAAAGGTAGAATTTTATTACTAAAATTTTGTAGAATATTGTGTTGGATTCGCTATAATCGCAGCGGCATATGCAGCGAAAAATTAATTTTTTTTATCAAATATAAATTTAACCCCTCAATTCGGAGACGATTTTAACGATCGCGCTTATTCAAGTGAATATATAAATAAATATTAAATTCAAATTATACCTTTTCTGCACTCTGATTGTTGTAGGGAATGAAGTAATTAATTATTTATCTTGGACTTTCAGTACTCGTAGGGATCCAAATGTCTCTCCTCTATCAGGTTCACAATACGGAAGAGTAACACTAATCAAAAGAATTTGCTAGTATCCTTTTAATTGTTTACTAATCTAGAACTGGAGTAAATTTTCAAGAACAATAAAGATTGATTCTTTAAGTTCTTGAAACTATAATGTTCCAACTCCTTGAAGCTTGTTTGAGTTCATAAATGGATCTCTGGAGCTTGCAAACCTTTTGTTCTCTCCCACTAGATATGAAGTCTTTTAGCTGCTTCATATAGATCTCTTCCTTAATGTTTCCATTAAGAAAAATGGTATTCACATCTATTTGCCATATCTCATAGTCATAATATGCAGATATGGCCAGCAGTATCCGAATGGATTTAAGCATCGCTACTGGCGAAAAAGTTTCCTCATAATCAATTTCTTGCTTTTGAGTATAACCTTTTGCTACCAATTGTGCCTTATAGGTCATTACATCTCCATCTACTCCAAGCTTCTGCTTATAGACATTTTGTAGCCAATGGGAACAATTCCCTGTGGTGGGTCTACCAATGTCCATACCTCGTTGGAGTACATGGAGTCCATCTCAAATTGCATAGCTTCTTGCCACTTTTTTGAGTCGATGTTACACATTGCCTCTCCATAGTTTCTTGAATCACTATCCAAGGAGAGTCCCTCTTCTTTATTCTCTAACAACAAGCAGTACCTCTTAGGTACACTTGAGACCCTTTCGGATCTTTGAAGAGGTTGTGCCTCAAAGGGCCCAACATCAGCTGGTGTGTTATCTACTACGATAATTGGGGCGTTCTGTGGTTCTTGAATTTCTTCAAGTTCCATGATTTTACCACTTCTCTCTAAAAGAAATTCTTCTTCAAGGAATGTGGCATTCATCAAAACAAACACTCTTTGTTCCGAGATGTCATAGAAATAGTATCCAATAGACTCCTTTGGATACCTCACGAACTTGCATAAGCTGGATCTCATATCCAACTTATTTCCCACTTGCTGCTTCACATAAGCAGCACACCCCATGCCCTAAGATATTTGTAGGAATATGTCTTTCCACACCACATCTCATATGGTGTTTTGGGCACGATTTAGATGGCACCCTATTTAATAGGTATTCCGTCGTTTCCAATGCATAGCCCTAGAATGAAAAAGGCAATATAGTGAAGCTCATCATAGATTGAACCATGTCCAACAAGGTTCAATTCCTGTATTTCGCAACTCTATTGAGTTATGGAGTAGCAGGAGGAGTCCAATGTGAGAGAATCTCATTCTTTTTTAGATAATTCAAAAACTATGTGCTTAAGTATTCACCTCATTGATCAGATCGAAGAATCTTTATACTTAATCCAGTTAGTTTCTCTACTTCCGTTCTGAATTCTTTGAACTTTTCAAATACTTCAAACTTGTACTTTAAAAGATATACATAACCATATCTAGAGAAGTCATTGGTAAAGATTAACAAGTAGTTATAGTTCTCATGGGCACTAACACTTAGTGGTCCACACACATCTGTTTAGATAAAATCCAATAGATGCTTGACTCACTCCACTTGTCCAACAAATGGAGATTTGGTCATCTTTCCTTTGAGCTAAGATTCACATGTTGGCAGTTCTTGCTCATTCTTTAGATTAAGCAATTATGCCAATTTATTAATTATTTTCTCAAAAATATGTCCTAATCTTGTGTGACATAGGCTCATGGAACTATGATTATCTAATTTTCTTTTATTTTGTTAAATTGTGAAAATGGGGTTATGGGGAGTAACAGTATATAAATAATTCGTCAAAGAACCCGAATAGATAAAATCAGAACATTTGAAAATGGAATAATTTTCATTCTCAATGATCAATCTAAAACCTTCTCTATTCAAAACTAGAATAGAGATAATATCCTTAATAATATTTGAAACAAAAAGACAATAATTTAAAACTATTACATAGCTATTCTCTAAAGCTAGATTAATGGTCCTTATAGCTAATGCAACAACTCTTGCTCAATTCCCCATCGTAAGGACCGTCTCTCCTCCATCCACCTTCCTACTTCTTGTCATCATCTACAAATCATTGCAGATACGTGAGCTACAACCGATATCTAATACCCAAGAAGTATCGTTAACAGACAAGTTAACTCCAACAAAATATATACCTAAACTTTTCAAACTTGCAAGATACTCCTTGCAATTCATCTTCCGGTGCCCTGGCTTGCCACAGTAATGGCACTTGTCATTGGCTTGAGAAGAAACCTTCTTTGCACCGCCCTTAGCCTTCAACTTGTTGGGTTTAGAGAAACTCTTTTCTATTCTTATTTCATTTCTTGGGTTTTTTAGCCTTTGATTCAGAAGAAGATCCAACAAGCAGAACCGGTTTGTCCTTTTATGGTGGAGACTAGTCTCCACGTTGTGCATGTTAAAGTTGACAACAAAGGTGTCAAATGATGGAGACAGAGACTGCAGCAGAAGGTCCGTATAGAGTTTGTTCTCCATAATGACTCCAAAGGACGCTAGTCTTTCAATGAGGGCTATCATCTTCAATTCATGGTCATAGACTGAAGAATTCTTAGTCATACGACATCTAAAAAGCTCTTTTGAGATCTGATATCTCGTTTATTGAGTTCTTTCACCATACAACTCTTGTAGGTGAATGAGGATCCCATAAGCAGTATCTTAATCCTCGTTTTTCCTCTGCAGCTCATTTGACATTGATGCCAATATGTAGCATCGAGCTTGTAGCTTGCCATCAACATGACATAAGTAATCTGCATAAGCCTCTGAAGCAATATCCTCCGGTGGAACTAAATGAGGCGCAGTGTCGAGGACATATGCCCTCTTCTCCGACTGAAGAACTATCTTCTGGTTTCTTAGCCAATCGATAAAGTTAAGTCCAATTAATTTATTTTGTTTAAGGATTGTTACAAGTGGATTCTTTGTCATTTTAGTATAATAATCTACAAAACATGCACGAAGCAGAAAATGAGTAAACTATAGGAAAAATATATTCATTTAATATAAGGTATTTAATAATAAATGTCTCCCACTATTTTTTTCGAAGTCCATTACCCCTAATAGAATTTTGGGAAATCAAATTTCCTAGTGAGCTTCAGGTCCAACAGAAATATTTCACACCCCAATTTTATGAGCCCATGAAATATTTCTATCGGTAGTCAACTCTTTGATAATTGTATCAGTATACAACCCTCAAGTTTGTTTTGTCCCACCTCTTCTCATATACCCCAATTTTATGAGCTCATATAGTACTAAATGTCAAACAATACCCATAAAACATTCGTATAGATAGAGCATCAAGATATCCTACGACTCATGGCCAACATAATGACGATTCCATCCCACGAGCATCTCAATGCTTGGTAGAGATCACAACTTTCCAACACAAGACCACCCCACGACTCATGGTTAGTGATCAAGTACGATAGCGGTCGTCATGTCTCTACCTTTGATGGTAGGCATAAAACGATAGGTCATACCTAACTTGTCCATTTTTGTTTGAAATTGAATTTTCTAAAAAATTCTTTTACTTAATTTTAGTAAATTAAGTAGGGTTTAATTCTATCCAAAACCTCATCATAATTTTAATTAGGTTGGCTATTTAATACATGACATCATAATATCAATGCACAAGCATAAAATTATTAAATAAAATCCTAAGCATGCATCTAATACATACTTAAATAAATGGATGACCATGAACCAGTCCTATGTAGTCCATTTGAGCCAAAAATGAACTTAAGGTCAGTCTAAGGGTAATAAAATGGAATAGAACATATTCTATTACATAATTATATTACATACAAACATGGGCCTCCTTTGGAACCTCCTTCTTGATTCTCTTTCGTCTTCCAAAGAAAAAGAAAAACCTCACCACCTATTCTACTCTCTTTGCACAAAATTAAATAACTTACATAGATGGAATAAGAGGCTCGCATGCCCCATTTTAAACTCAAAAATATTAAATAAAACTAATCACATTGATCCAATAGCTCATGATCATCCCATACATGCTCATAATTAACATCATATGCAATTATCAAAACATGTAAATTTACCAAGTTGTTAAACACAATTTTTTATTTGACTTGGGATAAATTTTAATTGCTTGAAAAATAATTTTTCAGCAATTATTAACATTAACATTTAATTTTAATATTCCAAAAAGTCAAAAAGAAAAATGGACCCAAAAAACAACACAACGAGTAGCACGAATGTTGTCCGTCACGAGCGCATGCTGCCGAGCACCCGCATGCACTGCCGTGGGCACTACGCGCAGTCGTCGGGTGTCTCACACCCAAATCCACGTAACCCATTCGTTTACTTTTCTTTTCCTATTTTAATTTTTAAATAAGTAATTAAAAATATTCTAATTAAAAATTGTTGAAAATATGCAAAATCAAATTTTACATACTTAACATGAATTTAAACAATTTAAAAACATGCATACATAAATCCAAAATTCACTGAATAAGCGAAACCATGGCTCTAATACCACTGTTGGGTTATGTTATAATTGCAGGGGCATACGCAGCAAAAAATTAATTTTTTTTATCAAACATAAATTTAACCCCTCAATTCGAAAGTGATTTTAACAATCGTACTTATTCAAGTGAATATATAAATAAATATTAAATTTGGATTATGACTTTCATACACTTCGATTGTTGTAGGGAATGAAGCAATCAATTGCTTATTTTGAACTTTCAGAACTCGTAGGGATTCAAATATCTCCCCTCTACCAGGTTCACAATATAAAAGAGTAACACCAATTAAAAGGATTCGCTAGTATCCTTTTAATTGTTTATTAATCTATAACTGGAGTAAATTTTTAAAAACAATAAAGATTGATTCTTTAAGTTATTCAAACTATAATATAAAGAGAATAACAAGAAACTTATTTTCTTTTAAAGAACAAGAAAATCAAAATTACAAGAAAAATACTTTTCTTTTTCTTTCTTTTTCTTTCTTTTTCTTTCTTTTTTTTTTTGGAGATAAAAATAGAAGACTTAAACAAAACAAATTTTGTTTAATTTTTGCTGAATTATTCTTGTAATTTTCGGCCCTCACAATATATAGGGCCTGAAAATTTAATCATTTATATTGTCAAGCCTGAACTATTTCAAAATCTTATTTTGAAAGTATTTCAAATCTTCCAACAACTCTTCTATTTTTTCTCTTTCTATGTATATGGACTTATTTGAAATTACAATAATCATCAAAATTGTCTACATACATTCTTGATACTAATTTAAACTTTTCAAATAATATAAAGATATCTATCAAATATATATACTTAAATTATATTTATATATAAAATAAATTATAGTGGCCGATTTTATCCCATAAAATTGGTCACTTTATTTATTTATCTATAAATATATTAAATAAATAAATCATATTTATTTAATTTATTCTTTTCATATTTTAGTGGACTTCTTAAGTGATCTACATTAATTTTTGGGTTTGGACCAAAAAATCTACAAATCAATCCAATTGATTTAACCTCAATTTAATCAATCAAATTAATTAATTTAATTTACTCCAATTGGACTTCCTAATTAAATTAAGTCCAATTAAATAATTCAATTACTTAATTGAATAATTTAATTTAATCATTAAATTAAATAGAACTCTTAATTAATTATTTAATCAATATTAATTAATTAATTAATTTTCAACTATTAGATAAATTCTAAAATTAGAAATGTTACTTTCCATAAAGATGTGTGACCCTCTTAGATTCACTACGAAGCTAATAGTAGGCTTGTAATATTTTGCAACTTATGAATAATAATTATTTTAATTAATTAATCAAATTAATTAATTCGCTTGTAATTAATTTCTTAATTCCAAAAACCTCACTATTTATGAAAACACATAACAAACAATCATTGCAAACTAGTCTTAGGTAAAATAGCGACTATTTCAGTCATGAGTATCATACACGTATAGTCATTTCGACAGCTAATCTTCCGATTGAATGTATGGCATGGATTATTAGTCGAAACCCTAAATGATTCAATGAGTGTGATCTCATTTCAAGTTCCAATGATTCATGATGAATCACAATTCATCATATCTTGGCCAAGGTCTTTGAATTACGAACTATGAAAAATACAGGAGATTCTCTTGTTTAAAAAGATAAATGTCAAATTTTATGTTGGCCACTGACAAACCTCCATGCACGCCAATGCAACACCCAACGTATCTCATTGGTGATTGTCAAACAATCAGAAAATATATCAAAGTGTCCTCAAGTCCGAGGACTAATTGTGTACTATTGCAACACAAAAATTGTTATTTCGACAGGCAAAGCCTCCAGCTAAAAATTTCTTACGGGCCATGTTCGGTGTACTTGTTCTCTAACAAGCACCCACATACATGCACTTGTGTCTCTACGCTAATGCCATTGGAATGTGATATCCTCGTCTCACGAGCATGCATCATATGTGTGAGTCTTACTGAGCTATTTGATGTCCCATCTCAAAAAGCTCTTGACTCGAAACTTATTTAAGACCAAAACCTTAGACATATTCCATGATCTCTATCATATGCGCGACTATGCCTCATAGCCAAATTTAGTCTAAGGACTTTATCTAATGTACAGAAACAAAAGATGCATGATATAAGATAAAGTAAACGTATTTTTATTAATACGATTCCCAATAAGATTGTATTTACAAAAGAAAAAGAGTATAATACACCCAATCCAATTGGGTATTGGGCATTCTACTCTAACATATTGCAACAAGTTAATTCCTACTGCAAGTGTACGGTCAAACTTTAGTATAGTAGGATGAAAAGGATTGTCGTATTCACAGGGATTCATATCAAATAAACACTAAGTACTGTAATTAGAATAATCCAAACTTTATTCACATGACCTAAATAAGAGTTGTAATTAATAAAACTAAAGAATCCTATAATTATGCTAGAAAAGTTCACTTGAGCAATTTACCAAACAGTAAATAAGTAAATAATTTTAGAGGTATGATTCACTTAATTTTCACATATGTTCACCAATCTAGTTCATCAATTTCAAGTCAATAACTCATTCTCTTGAATGTCGAGTGATTATGAATTCTAATTCAGATTTCAATATCTGTATAAAAATTCCAAACTAAATCTATCAAAGCTCAATTGATTATTCAATAAGACTTTAAATGGTTTACAAGCCTCTCAACTATATGAATTCCTAAATTGTGTTATCATATGGTCATGCATAAAATTTCCTCTCTTAAGTGCCGAATTTCATATACAAGCATTCAAAACTAATGGCTAACTAATCAAGAAAGCAATAAAATCAAGATAACACAAATAAATTAAGGAACTTAAAATGACAAAAATTGAAATTCAAAACACAAAGTTCAACATCAATTACATCATCCCCTAAAAACTAAAATTTTTAGTTCATAATAAAAGTAGAAAAACTCATTGACAAGTTTCTATGCATCAAGGGAGATAAATAAGAAATCAAAGAAAGCAAACAAAAGATAAAGGTTGGGAATCCTCTCTGTGTCTAGATGATTAATGCCGCCAATTGTCTTCTTGAAGTCTTTTCCTTGTCTCCAATTCTTCTTCTCGTATTCTCCAAGTTACTAAGTTGTTTTGAAAGAGTCAAAGTATTCTATTTATACTTTTTCTCCAAAAATTTGTGTTTAAAACCATATCAGCGCGTAAAACATGTCATGTGGCGCCGCAGCGCCAAAACATGCTGGGCAGATTTTTTCACTCGCACCGCAGCCGTAAAAACGGGCACCGCAATGCCAAAACTCACTGAACAAATTTTGTTGCCGCCACCACTGCCCCAATACTAAGCAACACGGTGCCAAACTATTGATTTTTTGACCTATTTCCCAAATAAATTGATTTTTGTTGTTTTCATATTAATTGTAGTTCTAATTATTGATTTTATATAGCCTGTTGAATTAGTTCAATATCAAATTTGGAGCAAAAAGTCGTGCCCAAACTACAAATACTATCCTAGTAGCATCATGAGGGTGAAATATTTTGGATTTGTTTCATTTGTATCTTTGGATTTTAATACTTGTCCTATTCTTTAATTCTTTATTAAAATTTTTCCTATAAAATATAATCACAATACATAAAAAGCAATAGAAAACTATGGAAGAATTACAAATACTTAAGTTAAATGTATTCGAATTGTAAGAAAAATACCAACTTAACAGTTATATACCTATTAGTTTCCATCGGTAACAAACTAAAATTTAAAAGTAAATAATAATGAGATATTATTTCTAAAAGTGTACAATAGTTATTTAGGAAAATTTTGACAGCTTCAATCCTTGAGATATAGCTTTGCATTCTGCAAGATTTGACTCCAACAAAGTTCTCAAGCAACATAGCTTTTGCCTTGATTTTCGGATAGAGGCCAGCATAATAGGAATCTTATTAATTCTCAAAGGACTAATTAAATGTTCGCAGTTCGAATATTTTGTTTCAATTTGATAATGCATTTTGTATTACACTTTATATAAAATATTTTATTAAATATAAATTTTACATGAATCATATATACAATATTTGTAGGGTTCGCTATAATCGCAGGGGTATACGCAGTGGAAAATTAAATTTTTTATCAAATATAAATTTAACCCCTTTGATTCGAAAGCGATTTTAACGATCGCGCTTATTCAAGTGAATATATAAATAAATATAAAATCGGATTATACCTTTCGTGCACTCCGATTGTTATAGGGAATGAAGCAATCAATTGTTTATCCTGGACTATCAGAACTCACTGGGATCTAAATGTCTCCCATCTATCAGGTCCACGATACAGAAAGCAACATCAATCAAAAGGATTCGCTAGTATCCTTTTAATTGTTTACTAATCTAGAACCAGAGTATATTTTCAAGAACAATAAAGATTGATTCTTTAAGTTTTTGAAACAATAATATGAAGAAAATAACAAGAAACTGATTTTCTTTTTCTTTCTTTTCTTTTCTTGAAGAGTAAAAATAGAAGATTTTAAACAAAATATTTTTGCTCAAAATTTTTTAATTGAATTATGTAATTTTCATCCCTCATATATATATGGTTGAAAATTTTAATCATTTTCCAACTCTTGGAAAGTTTTTCTATTTTGAACTATTTCAAAACCTTATCTTGGAAGGATTCCAAATCTTCCAAGAACTCTTCTCTTTTCACTCTTCTATTGTATGTGGACTAATTTAATACTACATTAATCATCAAAATTGTCTACATACATTGTTGATATTAATTTGAACTCTTCAAATAATATCAAGATAAATATATATCATATATATATACTATAATTATATTTATACATAAATTAAATCTTAGTGGCCTATTTTATCCTATAAAATTGGTCACTATATTTATTTATCTATAAATATATTAATTAAATAAATCATATTTATTTAATTTATTCTCTTCATACTTTAGTGGACTTCTTAAGTGATTCACATTTATTTTGGGATTGGACTAAAAAATCCCCAAATCAATTCAATTGATTCAATCCCAATTTAATCAATCCAATTGATTAATTTAATTTACTCCAATTGGACTTTCTAATCAAATTAGGTCCAATTAAATAATCCAATTACTTAATTGAATAATTTAATTTAACTATTAAATTAAATAGAACCCTTAATTAATTAATTGATCAATATTAATTAATTAATTTTCAACCATTGGATAAAATCTAAAATTAAAAATATTACTTTCCATAAAAATGTGTGACCCTTTTAGGTTCACTACTAAGCTAGTGGGTTTGCAACATTTGCAACTTATGAATAATAATTATTCCAATTAATTAATTCAATTAATTAATCCGCTTGGAATCAACTCCTTAATTCCAAGAACCTCACTATCCATGAAAACACCTAGCAAGTAATCATGGCAAACTAGTCTTAGGTGAAATAGCGAGTAAACCTATTTCAGTTGCGAGTACCATACACGTACGGTTCTTTCGACAGCTAATCTCTTGATTGAATCTAAGGCATGGATTATAAGTCAAAACCTTAAATGATTCAATTGCTGTGATCTCATTTCAAGTTCCAATTATTCTTGATGAATCACAATTCATTCTGTCTTGGCCAAGGTTTTTGAATCACGAACTATAAAAACACGGGAGATTCCCTTGTTTAAAAAAAAAAAAAGTGTCGAATTCTATGTTGGTCACAGACAAACCTCCATGCACACCAGTGCAACACCCAACATACCCCCTTTGTGATTGTCAAGCAATCAGAAGATATATCAAAGTGCTGCAAGATGCACACAAGGCTACCATCGTGCCTCAAGTTTGAGGACTAGTCGTGTACTATCGCAACACAGAAATTCTTATTTCGACGGGCAAAGCCTCCAACTAAGAATTTCTTGCGGGCCATATTCGGTGTACTTGTTCCCTAACAAGCACCCACATACATGCACTTAAGTCTCTACGCTAATGCCAATGGAATGTGACATCCTCGTCTCACGAGCATGCATTATATGTACGAGTCTTACTGAGCTATTTGATGTTCCATCTCAAAAAGCTCTCGACTCGGAACTTATTTAATACCAAAGCCTTAGAGGCATGTTCCATGATCGCCATCATATGCGCGACCATGCCCCGTAGCTAAATTTGGTCTAAAAACTTTATCTAATGTGCAGAAATAAAAAATGTAAGACATAAGATAAAGAAAATGCCTTTTTATTAATATGATTCCCAATAAAATTGTCTTTACAAAAGTAAAAGAGTATAATACACCCAATCTAATTGGGGCGTTGGACATCCTACTCTAACAATATTAACTTAGAATAGAAGATTAGAAGTGGACTATTAGAGTTTGGCTTACTTATTTACTTATGAAAGTTAAAACTCACCAACAAACAAGAGGTTCCAAAAAAAAAAGGAATGCACGAAATGTTTTTACTCTTAACGCTTTGTTTGGATAGAGAAAAGAAAATGATTTGATTAAAAAGTATAAAGTAATATAATTTTAAATGAAAAAATGTTTTTTTTTTTAGTATCTTAGTCACTGAAATTCAAGAACCAAAATACAACAAAATTAAAGAAGAAGGTGTCTTGCTATCTTCCTCACATAATGCATGTGAAGGCAAAAAAGAAAGGAATAAAAGAAATGTTCTTTTACTCTACCGCTGTGTTTGGAGAGGAAAAAGAAAATGAAGTATAAATACTCAATTTATAATCTATTAACATTTCACGTGTGTTCATGCAAAAAACACCTTAATATATTTTTATTTTTAAATATTTATAATTAATATAAAAATATTACTAATCCAAATATATTTTTATTTTTATAAAAAAATTTAATAAAAATATTTTCAACCCTAAAAATACTAAAAATATAAAATTGAGTTTGAAAACAAAACCAAACGGGCTCATAGTATTTTACTCATTTCAATAACAAAATAGCATAAAATTATGGAAAGAGGTTTTTTTTCTATCTTCTTCAGATAATGCATGTGAAGGCAAAAAAGGCCCAATTTTGCTTTTCCAGGTAAAGAAAATGTGACTGAAGTATAGCAGACATGGCGATGCTTATCAAAGATGCAGATAAACAGCAAAATATCCAACCAGGCCAGCATTGTTGCTTTCTACATCTCTTCCAAACCAAAACTCATGAATTGCTCTTACATTATCGTTTCAATACTAATGAATCGTATCATACAAATTCATGAAATTATAAGGTAAGGTTGTATTAGACCTAGTTAGTTAAATATGTGATGGAAAAAATGGAAAAAATTTGGCATTTAATACGTACAAATATATTACGATTTTTTATTAAAAGTTACGGTGAAAAATCAATAAAAAAATATGACAGTGGTTAATAGTTGGATTTGTAGACGAACAGTTAAAATACGAATATAAAAAACTTATTGAAGAGCAAAAGTATGAATTATTATGACATTATTTTTATATGAATTGTCTTTTTACTTAATTTTAAATTAAATAAAAAAAATTGTATAAGTATTTTTATATTATTTAATTTATAATTATGACAAAATTTAAAGATAACTATTTAATAAAAAATATTCATAATTATTAAAAAAATTATTTTTTATTTATATGATATTTTGTTAATACTTTCAAATAAATTTTTAAATAATTTTATATTATATTTAAATATTATAAATATTTACTAAAATAAAATATTATTCGTTAAGTCTTATACGAATAAATAAAATGCGAGTACTAAACGTTTCACTTCAAAAGTATGAAGTATTACGCCGTGGTTCAGAATGTGTATGGAAAACAGAAGTATTTTTCAATTATTCATATATACGTGTACAATACAAATATAATACACATTTTAACTAATAGAGGTATTAGATACCAAAAAGGGGTCGAGTGTGAGCCAATGATCATATTCATATGGAAAACTCATTAGGCTTTAAGAATCCATGGCATTTCAATGCAAGTCGAATCATCTATTGCATATGGTGTTTTATTTTTTATTCTAATATAACTCATACACGCTAAGTGTATTGAGTGATATTATTAATGTATATTTAGTATGTATTGATATTATTGAAATAGAAGAAAAAATATCATTTGGAATAAAAGATCTTGACTGATTTCAATGAGGTAAAGAAAATATGTATATGGGTATCTGACAATTAAGATTGGAGTAGACCAGATACTACAAAAAGCTTTCCTAAGCCAAAATTCAGATTCTCTATTACAAATGGTATTTTATTTTTTATTTCAGTACCATCAATACATGCTAAGTATATAATGGTGATGTTATTTTATAAGTTTGG
This sequence comes from Paulownia fortunei, assembly GCA_019321725.1. Classification (NCBI taxonomy): domain Eukaryota; kingdom Viridiplantae; phylum Streptophyta; class Magnoliopsida; order Lamiales; family Paulowniaceae; genus Paulownia; species Paulownia fortunei. Next base: position 2,877,619 of record CM033105.1, on the reverse strand, counting down.
CATGCACTGGTGATATTGGAATATGAGAAAAAATATTATTTGAAATAGAGATTCGACTTGAAAATTATCATTCCACAACTCACTCCAAGCAAATAACTAACTTATGTTTAGGATTCACCAGGTCATACACTATAGTTGTCAATTGGGTCGGGCCTAATTGGCCCACTAAAAATCAATCCAGAATCGGCCCATGAATAGTATAGGCTACCTGAACCCTTTTTCAGTATATAAACTGGGCCTCTATTAGACCCAATAGATGAAACTCAACTCAATGCATGAATCGGCCCATCTAAGCCTAGGCTTAGTTTAGAACCAATCCAAGTTCAAGATCGGATTAAGCCCGTAACGGGTCATTCTATTATATATTATAATTTATAATTATGTATTTATGTTATTTCAAAAAAATAAAATTTCTTGAACACAAGACCTATGAAAGAAAATAAGATGTTTAAACCACTAGACCAAACTCTATTTATATTGAAATATTATCTAAGCATATATATATAGATATATATTAACAGAACATTTTAGATCAAATTAATTTAGAATAATCATCAATTAAAAATTAATGTCAAATCTTATGATGATACACTTAAAATAATCAACTAAATAATTATATATTTGATATGTTAAAGATAATTCTTAAGATAAGAATATAAATTTAGAACAATATAGTAATAAGTTTAATAAACTTAGAAAATAAGTTTATTAATAATAAAATAAAATAGTACTATGTAAAATAAACTAAACTAAGTCATGAAAATTAAAATATAAACTTAAAAAGTAAGTTTATTAATAACAAATGAAGAACTATTTAACATTGACGACGAGAGATCACAAAATAGCCAAAAGTTTGTCGTGAGGCCCAACTTGTTGGCTACAAGTCCTTTAGTTGACAAGAAAGTATAAAAGAAGACATTCAACTTGGCCAGAGTTAAACAAACACCTCATTCTGCTACATTTTCGATGTTTGAAGGTGAAAAGTATATACTTATCCACCAACAGGGGTATCTTCAAAAGCTATAGAGTGATTTTCACGAAAGAATAGCAAGTACTTCAGTTGACTCTATTTCGTTTATCAAAAATGATGTGTTGTTTGTTGTTGACTCCATAAAGACCTTCAACAATTTTGATATCTCTCATTTAGAAGAATTATTGGAAGTATTTTTTGGCAAGACTGTTGCTTATGATGAGATAAAGTCAACATTATCCGAATTAAATATAATAAACTAAATTGTGTCATGAAAATTAAAATTTAACTTAGAAGTAAACTAATAATAATAAAATAAAATAATACTAAGTACAATAAACTAAACTAAGTCGTGAAAATTAAAATATAAACTTAAAATGAATATATACTAATTAATATATCAAATGAAAAATTAAAATATAAACTTAGTATAACTCAATTATCAAATAAAAATAAGGTATATTAATTATAAAAATAATTCACAAGATAAAGACTTAAATTTATAATAATAAACTCAAAATAATAAAATAATAAATAAATCTAAATTTTAAGATGATAGATTTTAAATAATAAAGTTTAAAAATTATAAATCCAACTTTAGAATATATCTAATCTTAAGATATACTTTAGAGTAATAAATCAAATTTACAAATACATGTTATGATATAAAATATACATTTGAGTTTGTTTATATAAAAAAAAAAAAAAAAAAAGACATATAAACCCGGCCCGTCAACCCAATTCGTGTAGCTCAACACAGACTTGGGATTAGCCTACCAACATCGTCTAGTGAGCAGAGTTGGGCTTGACTCCTAGAATTTTTATTCAATTCAACCCGAATCATTTAAAAATCGGGCATAGATTGAACCGGCTCATCTTCGAAAGAAGGCCAATTCAGGCCTATACTGTCCAACCCGAACAACGACTACATAAAGTACTGACTTCAACTTGCCTCCTGCAGCAAATGAATGACAAGTACAAGAAGAGACAATTTAAACCATGTCAGAAATCACTACCCACTTCTGACGGCATCCTTGCAAACCAAGAAAAATAATAAACTTTAAAATTGGAAGGTTTATATGCATTGGGCGACCTTAATCTGTTTAATCTGAATTGTTTCTTCATGTGGATTCAGACCCATGTAGAAACTTTAGCCGAGGTCTAGTTAGATTGATGCAGAAAGACACATTTTTGCAACATTAAATGCATTCTGAAACTCAAGAGAGAACCAAACCAAACAAAAAATAAAAAAATCTTCCTTTCTAGAATGCGATCAAAAAATTCCACACACCAGTTGGCTTCAGACATTTATAAATTTAATGCTCAAATGAATGCCTCGCCAATGCAATATAATCAAATAATTCAAAATTTTCTTTTAACATTTTATCTTGGTACAAAAAAAAAATCAACTTCAATGAAAGCTTCATTTCCTTAAATTTCTTTCCATTTCCATCTTCGAGGCCACCATCACCACAAACAAATCAATTTAATTATTTCATAATTTTAAATATATATATAATTCACGTTAAATATATATTTAAATAAATATTTTATATATTATAATGCATCTATAAACATAATATATAAAATAAAATATCAATTTAAAATAAATAATTCAAAATGCCAATAATCAGCTCATCTGGTCAACAAGTACATGTGAATTCCTTGAGATAAAACTTTTTAAAAAAGAACATAAATTTGCTTACAATGCAACCATCACTATCACTGTCATATCAACAAAAAATGAAAGGTTGTATTTGATGTGTAACGATGGTAATGTCCAAAAAAACTAATGACCTTCAAAAATGAAAAAGAATTATAAAATACAATAGAATCTGGGTACCAAATTGTAAGTCGAATTCAATTCGAATTAAATATGACAATTGATCCGAATTATCAACCACATATGCAACGCACTATACTTGAATTAATTGACTCCACATATTAATATTATACCTACTAAAAATAGGCCATCGACATCCTTATTTAAAGTAAGAAATAACGTGATTAACTAACATAAAGATTTTAAATATATAATTTTAAAATTATTAAGATCTAATTTCACTATTGAAGAATTTTAACTGAGAACCGTCGTTGTCGTGTTCAAAACATCTACATCTTATGGATCGAGTTTTGGATTAAGGAGATCTAGATCAACAGGATACTCAAATTGGAGACAGGATCAATACTGATAATTTTGAAATAAAATACAAACATTATTTCAAAAATCTGCTTAAAACAAATAAACGAAAGTTGGCGCCTACTTGGTGTTCCGAATGTCGAACATTCTCGGAAGCAGCCTCGATTTCCCCACGCTTTCAATTCTCATTGCATTTTGTGAGATGGCTCTCAATCCGGATTCACTCGCCTCTTTAAGGAGCTCCGCAGGGAATCCCCCACCTTCTATCCCGGTTGCTACTCCATCGCATTCATTTCAAAAGATATTTTTTGGGAATCTGTTGGAGTACAAACGCCATAATTTGTTAACTGGACTTAATCAAAGTCGTATTAGGCAGCTATGCACGAGGAAAGACAAGGAAACTTCCTTGGAGGACCAAATAAGTCAACTTTAATACTCGAAGACTGAAGTGCTGGTGGAAACTTGTCCATTGGGCTTATCTTTCATGAATATCCAGCTTTTTTATTCAAGAAAATCAAATCCAAATTCTGAAAAAAATAAAAGCAAACGAACTTTTGGCTGCACCAATTCTCAATGGACTTTGTTACTCCAATAATCACCCTTCTCAGTTGTTCGATTGATTACGTTTTCAGAAAAGTAACAACCGCTGAAAATTTGGATCAAAAGATTGATTATCTTGAGACAGCTCTGGAGGAACTGACTGACGTGAGGGATGACTTGAAGAAGCAGGTCGATCAAGCAGAGTTACTGGGGTTAACCCTTACCAGCCAAGTCAAAGGGTGGCTAGCAAGGGTAGACAAAGTTGAAGCTGAAGTAAGACTGATTAGAGAAGATATGGATGAGAAGAAGCAATGCCTATTTTGCTGTAATACGAACTGTTTTTTGAGGTATGAAGTCAATAAGAGAGTTGCAGAGAAGCTCGCTTTAGTTAATGATCTCAAGGGAAAAGGAAAACTGGAAGTTGACTTGCCAGATGGATTGCTTCTCGTGCCTGTGGTGGAGATACCAAGCAGGCCTGCTGTAGGGCTTGACTTGATGTTAGATAAAGTTCGACAACTTCTGAAGGAGGAGAATGTTGGAACTATTGGAATATATGGGATGGGAGGTGTTGGGAAGACAACTCTCTTGAAGTGCATAAACAATGGTTTTCTGACTTTGGCTCATGATTTTGAAGTGGTAATCTGGGCCGCGGTATCCAAAGATTTTGCCATTGAAAAGATTCAACAGGCCATAGGGGTGAGATTAGGCTTGTCTTGGGATGAAACTCAATTTCAGGAGCTACGAGCTTTACGAATATACAGTGTCATGAGAAAGAAGAAATTTTTGTTACTCTTGGATGATGTTTGGGAAGGCTTTGATCTTGAAAAGATTGGAATTCCTATTCCCAGTAAGGAAAATAGAAGCAAAGTGGTTTTCACAACACGCTCAATGGAAGTGTGCAGCTATTTGGATGCTGACTACAAGCTCAAGGTGCAGTTCCTTAATGAGAAGGAATCATGGAAGCTCTTTCATCAGAAAGTTGGTGGAAGTGAGATACTTAACTCACCCCTGATATCGGCTCATGCTAAAACCATTGTCAGAAAATGTGGAGGTCTTCCACTTGCTTTAGTCACCATTGGAAGGGCAATGGCCAACAAAAAACGGAGGAGGAATGGAGATATGCAATAGAAGTGCTGCACAAGACGCCATCTGAAGTTCGGGGTATGGAAGATGTTTTTACACTTCTAAAGTTCAGTTATGACAGCCTTGACAATGATATTTTGAGATCCTGTGTGTTGTACTGTTCTTTGTTTCCTGAAGACTATAGCATTGAGAAAGAACAGCTAGTTGAGTATTGGACGGGGGAAGGGTTTTTAGATTGCTTCCAAAGTGGCAAACTCCATATCATGGGACATGCCATTATTGGATCATTGAAAGTTGCGTGCTTCTTGGAAACTGGTGAAGAGGAATCACAAGTGAAGATGCACGATGTTGTGAGAAGTTTTGCCTTATGGATTGTGTCTGGGCACAGCAACACAGTGAAGAGGTTTATAATGCAGGCCAGTGAAGGACTATTGGAAGCGCCCTGTGCTGAGAGCTGGAAACAAGCAGAGAGAATTTCTTTAATGGACAATGAAATCACAGAATTATCTGAAATACCTACGTGTCCCAATCTGTCGACCTTACTGCTCCAGTGGAACAACGGTCTGAGCAAAATCTCCAATGGGTTTTTCAAATATATGCTGGCTCTCAAAGTTTTGGATTTATCGTTCACCAGCATCAAAGAGCTTCCAAAAAGTATTTGCAAATTGGCTGAGATTCGCCATCTTGATCTATCAGGAACTAAGTTGAGAACACTGCCAAGAGAGTTGGGATCTCTGACAAATTTGAGGCATTTGAATATGCAGCGCAATCAGTATCTAAGAACGATTCCACGTGAAGCAATATCAGGACTCTGTCAATTGAGAGCCTTGAATTTCTATTACAGTTACTCTGGTTGGGAAATGCAAAATTTTGAAGGTTCAAGTGAATTGAGGATCACAGACTTAGAATGCCTAAGGAATCTCGACTCTCTGGGGATCACAGTAACTGACTTATCTGCTTTGAGCACGGTCTCACGTAGTAAATTCTTGCGAGAGTGCATACAATATTTGTACATCAAGGAGTGTGAAGGTCTATATCAGTTGCCATTATCATCATATCCTGGAGATGGTGATCAATTACGAAGGCTTAGCATCAACAATTGTGTGGACTTGAAGTACTTGGCATTCAATGAGGCAGCAGATCAGAATTGGCTACCTAACCTAGAGATTCTTGCTCTTAATGGCCTTCCCAATCTGACATCAATATGGAAAAATAGGGTGAGTTATGGATGCCTTCTAAATCTTCGATGTGTTAATATTTCATACTGTCACAAGTTGAAGAACGTTTCTTGGATTTTGAGGCTCCCAAAGCTTGAAATGGTTTACATATTTTACTGTAAAGAGATGGAAGAAGTAATAAGTGAGGAAGATGCAGTGAAGGAGGATTACTTGAATGCATTTCCTAACCTTAGAATCATGTCAATAAGAGATGTCCCTGAATTAAGGAGCATCTGCCAAAAGGCTATCTTTTTTCCTTGCCTGAAGAAGATTGCTGTTATAGATTGTCCAAAGTTGAGAAAACTTCCACTCAAAGCTCACAATGTTTCTGAATTGCCAACAGTCTACTGCTACAAGGAATGGTGGGATAATTTGATATGGGACGACACTGATACAAAACTTACCTTCCTTCCCTACTTCATGGAAGCTTGATGCGACTGTAGGGCTAATTGAGTTATGCCTTTCTCTCAAATTTTAGTATAATTTTATTGTAATTAAGCAAGAATCCGTCATAAGTTTCTTCCACATTAAATTTGGTCTGCCTTTTCCATCTTCCCACTTTGTTTCCACCTTCAACACCCTCTTGCAGTTCAGTGTTCAAAATCTTCGGCCTCTCCTGCAAAGAAAACCTTGCAGTCCCAAAACTTGTAGATTGAGCTGATATTTAAGAACAATGCTGATGACTTAAATACCTTTATACTAGATTGGAAGAAATTGATTTAGCCAATTTGTCCTTTCTTGATTTTTTCAACAACAATGGAAGTCGTGCTCTGTAATTGTAAAAGAAGATTTGTTTCTTATGCAGTTTGCGATTAGCTCATCAAATTAGTACTCGAATTGTTGTTCATATTGTTACAGGATTCATTTTCTGCACTTCAGGCAAAGCTGGTGCACAGATAATTCAGATAAAAAAAAAAAAAAAAAAACTCTTCATATCCATGACTGCAGGCTAATCTGATTTGCCAACACAAAATGGCAGAAATGGGAATAGTTTCAGTCATTGCACAATTTGCATTACAGATTGCAATCAGATGCCTAAGCTGTCGCAGCTGCCAGGCTAGCTACATCACCTTTGATTCAAAACACTTCATCTCAACCTTGTATGAAGATCACAATCTATATGTCTTCTTCTACTTTTTCCCCCTGTATATATGTGCTCATACTGTGTAAAACAGAAGGAAATTAATTTTGCTCGGGATTCAAGTGACTAACACCTATTTGTTGAACCATCTTTATTAACGGGAGGGTTAATTACAAAAAATATAGCTGTTCTGGCCTATTTGCAGAAACTACATCTTTAAATTAATAAATTGTAGATACTCTCTTGTTATTTGTCACCATTTCTTGCACCTACTGCATATAATTGTTAAACTAGGTTTTTCTTTTCTTCTTTTTTGTAGATATCAATATTTTTTATAAAAATAATAAATGGTAGGTGCAATTTGTAAAATAAAAACACGTAAAAATAGATTTTTTTATTTTTTATTTTTTATTTTTTATTTTTTATTTTTTATTTTTTATTTTTTATTTTTATTAATATCAATATTTTTTGTAAAGATGATAAACAATATGCACAAACTTGTAATATAGATACAGGAAGAGATTAGTTTTTATAAATAAGTCAAATCTTGAGGGTGGTTTTTATAATCAATCATTCACTGAACTTTGAGTTTAATCTTGAGGAAGTGATTGTTTGGAATGGAAGAAAACTAATATCCAAGTTTTTGTTGGTAATTGATTAAGAATTGTTTTATGTACAGTACAACATTGGCCATGTTCATTGAATATGATTTTGCTCCGCGCTGAAGACAGGTTCTTCACCATTATTAGTTATCTTCAAGTTTGGAGCACTAGATTTAAGGCATTATTTACAACTGCAAACTTCAGTCCTGCTTAAAATTTCTCTGAAGTTAACCCTTTTTTTTTTTTCTAACTTTTAACTATAAAATTTTACTAATATTTTATTTCTTTATTTTCTATAATTTTCTTATTTATTTATAATTTTTAAAATTAAGAAATTATTTAAAAATAATATGTAAACTATTTTTGATTTTCTTGAAATTTTACAAATTTTTTTGAAGATGGAGGAGAAAAAAAAAAAAAAAATATTCTTTTTAAAATTTTACAAATAGAAAAAAATAAATATCAAATAAAATATTATTTAATTCTTTTTATGTCCACTTACAAATTCCATGTATTTTGTTTATTTTCATTTATTTGTCCGCATAATTGCCACGTCATATAATTTTCCCTCCAAATTCAAAACTCCTTAAATTATAGTTCATGATAATAAATTTCGATAGTCTTTTATGTCATGTCAATAATTTTCGATCAAAATTAAATTTTTAATAAAAAATAAACTAAATATACTAATTTAAAAAAATTAGTACACTAAAATTAAATTATTTTTTAGCCCAACTGGAGAGCTTTGTCTTTTTTCCCCGTTGGAAACTCTACAGTGGTTAGGTGAGTGAAGTGGCAATTAAGAAGCCATCTTATGGTGAGGAATTTACTGTTTAGCTCAGAAAACAGCAATGCTCATTAAGGTCATAATTAAAACTAGTGAAAATGCTCCATGTCTGAAAAATTAGTGAACATAATACTATTTATGTGTATGACTCCTTCATTAAGTTAATTGCCCCTTCTTTAGGTGCTTTATCAATTTTATCTCTCTAAAATGCCCTAATTTTTTTTTTGTTAAAGTCCTAATTAATTAAACACGGGCGAGAAAATTATTAGCATATTATAAATTTTTATTAAAAGTTATGGCGAAAAAATTAACAAAAAATACAAGAATGAATAATATACGAATTCATAAACGTACGGATAAAATATGAATATAAAAGAATTGTTCGAAAATAAAAATACGACTTATTTTGATATTATTTTTATATGAATTGTATTTTTTATACTTATTTTAAGTTATGCCATATTTTTTTCTTATGTATTTCTATACTACTTAGTTTATTATCATGACATAATGTAAATATAATAATTTAATAATAATTAGTATGTTTATAAATTATTAGGATTTTTATTTTTTTATTTATATGATATTATATAATACTTATAAATATTTTTACTTATTTTTTTACTATATTTAAATATTATATATTTTATTAAAGTATAATATTATTGATCAAGTATTATTCAGAGTAAGTATATTACATTTACAAAATATTACTCGACAGTTCAAAATATATATGACACATGAAAATATTTTTTAATTATTCATACATTCATAAAATATAAGTTTTAACTATTAGGGTTAAGACTATAAGCAATAAAATTTTAAGTACATAATACACATTTTGTTTGAGGAGAAATACATAAAAAGTAGTTTAAGGGGAAAATATTTTGTCAAAACTAGATTCCTATCCAATTAATTACATGTCAAGTGTTTTTTCACTTGCTATGCAGTTAGTCATTTTCTTTGGACTATATACTACTTAGATGATAAATATATTTTACTTATCATATGATTGATTTAAAGTCGACCAAATACGGTTTGAATTGGAATCTCTCTTTGAATGAATGTATTGATTTCGAATGAATTAATAAAAATGGTAAACTAAATGAAGAAGGCACCAATAAAAGACCAATTAAACAAGATGAGAGGAAATGTGAATGTATAAAAGATGAAAGCTCATTAACAATAACAATCAATCATAACTATGAGGAGAAAAACGGTGAAAAGTATTATGAGGAAATACATTTTGGGGATTGGAATGGAGAACATGCAAGCAATAAAAATGTATTTGGATGAATTATTGAAAAATAATAATATAATATATTTTTAAAAAAATGTGTTCATATAAGATTTTATATGATTAATAATGTCACATCAAATTTTTATAATATTTTATGTTATTATTATTAACATAATGGTTGAAAAATATATATATTTATATTAAAATAATCATTATAGGTATAAAAATGTAATGATTTTGTTATTTTTAAAAAAATGATATTAGCTTGTTTTCAACTTCTATTTGGATGACTTAAACTCATAAAAAATGAAGTTGTAGGTACAAAGCGATTACCAACAATCTGTCTTAATTCGTCGTGAATTAATATAATGATTGGAAGATATATCAACACGACATAAGGGTCTTAGAAAATTGAAAAATTATTTTGAGAGATATTTTTGGGGAATAAAAATATTATTTCTCCAAAATATACTTACCAAATGCATTTTTAATCCCATAAAATGAAAATGTTTTTATGAAAATGAAACCAAACATAGGGTGAGCTTTTGGCAAATCTATTTTGGCAACTGCCATAACAACAGGGGAGAGAGAAAAAGTAAGCAACTGAAAAGCAACTGTTATTCAATTTTTGAAAAACTAAAAAAATGATAATCATAAGAAGAATAACTCTTTCCAACTAATTTTAAATGCAAATCTGCAACTAGAGTGGGAAGAGATACACTCAATGCCTACCACATCTGTACAAAATATTGATGATATATAAAGCACCATTTTTTTTTTTTATATTGTAAGAAAAAAATCATTTTCAAAATACCTACTTATTAAAACTTTGGGTTAATTTCATTTTACTTATCTATTTTTATTGAGTGTTACTTTATCTTTATGTATTTTCAATTGTTTCATTTTATCTAACTTTATCTCATGTATTTTCATTATCTCATTTTATTCTCTTATATTATTAAAAATTAATAAAATTGTCTTTACCTATTATTTTTTGTGAAATTATTTAAAAAATATTTATTTAAAAAAATATTTTTAATGTAAAATATAAGATTAAAGGAAAATTAATTTATATACTAAATAAATTTTTTATCTAATAAAATTAATATGGTTTATTCAGTTTAATTGGTTGATTTTATTCAAAGGACAAAATTGTTGTTATTATATTACACTTAATAGATATGATTTAAAATTTTAAATAATTTACAGTAAATTGATAATGCAGTTATTACCTTCATTACATTGAAATAAATAATTATGATTGTTTATTGTTTCAAGTAGAGCCACAAGGTTTCAAGTAGAGCCACGAGGGTACGATACCTGGTACACCCGATATATTATTAATAGGGTATTTGAATTATTGATAAATATTTTATTTTTTATAAAATATAATACTTTTTAATTTTTCTCACACTATATATATTGTTCACTGAGTTTAACATCTCAAGGATCGAGCAACAATACGTATAATAGAAAGATGATAAAATTATTTTTTAATTCTTTAAATTGATCTACTCAAACTTTTGATCCTTTTAATTTTTAAAAATTAAATTTTATCTATTAAATGGAAAAAATTCACATTTATGATATCTATTTATTATTGCGATTGCAGGTAAAAATGACCCGCTACTAGTGCTGAAGTGGACACAAAATTGGGAGAAATTCAACTTTGGAGGTAAAATTAACTTTATAGGCATAGCAGCCTTGACGGATGTTTGGCGGGGAAAAAAGAAAAAAAAGCCAACTTGGCATATTTGTTACAAAAAACTCAAATTCATATTATATTTTAAACTAGTATAATTCTTATATATTTTAATTACTTATAATAAAACCACATAAATATTTAAATGTTAAAAATTTAATACTTAAAGACTAAAAAATATACTTAAATTCAAATTTTAAAGTAAATAAACAATAATTTAGAAAATAAATATAACATATCTAATTTCAATATATAATTAAAAAATATAGAAAAATATATGTGTAGATTATTTCTTAATTGGCAAGTAAAAACTAGTGTACATTTAATATTTTTAATAACTTATCATAAATTTAAAAATATTATTAAATGTTAACAAATCTTATATTTAAAAAATAAAAAAACATATTTAAAATTCAAGCTCCAAAAAATAAAGTAGAAAATAGTTTAAATAATACATGAATACTTGTATTATATATACATATTCCCATAATACTTATATAATGTATGTGTGTGTGTGTGTGTGTGTATATATATATACATGTATACCCATATATACACACACCCCACCCCTTCTGTTTGTTCGTTATGGCGGGAGGATTGATTCTTTCCCCTTTCTTTTTTTTTTTTTTTTTTTTTGGTTTTGTGTTGAGTGAAAATGAAATGGTGTGAAGGACTGGGTGAATTGGGATGTCGGTGGGTTACAGAAATCGGGATGGAAATGGAGGATGGGTTTACAGAAGGTGGCCGGTGGCGGCTGAGACCCGGGGGGGGGGGGGGGGGGGGGGGGGTTGAAGAATATGAATAATTTTTTTTTCTATTTTTTTCCATGCATTTGTTCAAATATCAAGTTGGTTTTTTTAATCTTTAATTTTTACTACTTCAAGCTGTCCACCCAACTGCCAATAAGCGGTTTTTTATTCAAAAATAATTTTTTTACAAATTTTCAGCCTAAGCCATACCAATCATTTTTACACCTATGTCCTGAATATTTTCTGAGATAAAATTCAATTTTTTATAAGATGAAAAGGACCAAAAGTTTGAATAAGCCAACTTAAAAGACAGAATAAAATAATTTTGCAATAGAAAAATGGTATTATTATAATATTTGATTTATAAGTTTATGATTTATATTATAATGGAATGGTGTTTAGGTTTATGATAAGAATTTGCATATTTTAAATTATAAATAATTGAATAGATGTCATCTTAATAAGAATAAAATTAAATTCAACTTAAGTATAAAATAATGTTTTTTATGTAGCTCCATTCATTGGCCATGTTTCAATATCCAATCTTATTCTTTTAGAAGGATACGGTCATTCTACATCTCTATGAATATAAATGAGTAATCCCTTCACTCCTACGAATCATGCAGTGTATACATGTACAAATTCTATATATGTGGATTTTGATCTTGATCTTACCTTGAGATTTATATCAGGATATGCGCCATTATGTTCAAAATTCAATATCCCTCCTATTTTATTCCCAACATTAACATTAAGGTCTCGAGATTGCTTACACTCAACTTCAACGACTTCATCGAGTCGACAAAATACATATATAGATGAGAATTCACAAATCAACAAGATACCATATTATTTTAATACTACTGTACAGATAAGGGGGTGGAGAGTTAGAAAGCATATGAATAGAGACTGCCACGTGATTGTAGCACTGACGGACAATATTACGGTGATACAAAGTATATATTATGTTCAAATTAATTAATTTTTAATTTGTATAATAATTTGTTTTGTAATCTTTCATTAGGCTTTTGTTTAGATATTTTATTAAATTTGTGTAATCTTTTATTAACTTGTGTTTCATAATAGTTCAAACAAATGCTAATATAACATATTTGTAATTTTTAATTTTATTTTTATTTGTTCAGAAAAATACTGAAAGCATTGCCAACACTTTCTACCAACATTTAAAAAGAAGTATTTAAAGCTGGAGTTATGGGCCATAACACTTTCTATTTTTAATAAAATAAACAAACGTGTTATGTGTGTTAACGTTTTTTAAATACAGGTAACGCTTTACACTTTTGTATTTTTTTTTTTTTTTAAAAATGCATTATTCTAACGCCTTTTTTTTTTTTTTTTAAAATAAAATACCCAAGTGTAACGCTTTTGGAGAAGTGTCGACTACTAAGGCTGTCTCCAATATTTGAAAAAAAAAAAGGAAAATAAAAAAAATTGGGCTAACGCTCGTATAACACTTTGCCATAGTTTGATGAATGCATTTGAAGGATAGGTATTTTGAATTTTATTTATTTATTTATAATATTCAGAAAAATATTTAAAAAAAAAACCTAAAGCACTAGCCCCTCACAAAAATTATTTATTCTGTCCACCTAGTCTATCACCTGTTCATCTTTCATACAACTCATTTAATCGTTTTTTTTTTATATATATATATATAAAACTAATTTAATGAATAAGTTCATCAGTCATTCATTATTCCACATAAAAATTTGCATTTAATTACTTGTCATTCATTGTTTAATCACATATGTACTTTTCTTTCTTTCTTCTCCCTTTAAAAAATAAAAGCTGACCCTATGAAACTAGTACTAATTATATATATATATGAAGCTTGGGTTGGAAAGAGAACCATTTTTAAAGAGCAAATTAAAATGAAGTGAAATTTTGCCCCTTAACCTTCTGCCTTTTTAAAAAAATATATATAAATTCAGGAAACAAAGTTATACTCTGCCTTATGGTCTAGAATGCAAACCTTTCAAATTAACGGTGTCGCAAAAGATATTTACCGTACTCTCAACCCTAAAAATGAAATAAATAAAAGAACACTTTATATTGCAAATTCCTAATTTGTTCTCCTATTCACTGTCTGTGTTCCGCTAACATGAAGCCCTAGTAGAATATCAGTGTAAGCGATCTACTACTCCGCTCTCATTGAAATTTTGTTCTTGGGACCGAAAATGTAAGTATCTATTACTTTTCCTTAGATAGGATTCTTGATTTTGGTTATATAATTTTTTCTGTTAAATGGGAGTGAATGATTGTATGAATTAGAGCCCTTCATTTCTTTTTTTTTTTTTTAGTTTTAATTATCTGCTTCTGATGTGTATTTTTCTGCATATTTTTTGGAAAAAGAATTTAAATAATGTAAAAGAAAATAATGCTGCCCTGTCTATGTCAGAATATTGAGTTGAGACCCTTGTTTCTTACAGTTTCTCGAAATGGCTGACAAGGATTCTTCATCTGGATCCAACAAAGAAAACCCAGATCAAGATTCTGCTCTAAACCCACTTTCCAAATTTAAAAACACCCTTGATAACATTGTCCATAAGTTTCAAGATTCCAATCTATATAACCAGCAACATAAGTTTTGGGAGACCCAGCCTGTTGGGCAATTCAAGGATGTTGGGAACCCGAGTTTGCCCGAGGGTCCCATTGAGCAGCCCACGCCGTTATCTGAGGTCAAACAAGAGCCCTACAACCTCCCTAATTTGTATGAATGGTCTGTCTGTGATATGGACTCTGACGAGGTCTGCAATGAGGTTTATGTTTTGTTGACGAATAATTATGTTGAGGATGATGATAACTTATTCAGATTCAATTACTCGAAGGAGTTTCTTCGATGGGGTTTGCGCCCTCCGGGATATTTCAGAAGTTGGCATATTGGGGTTCGTGTAAAGGCTTCCAAGAAACTGGTTGCTTTTATTACTGGTATTCCAGTAAAAATGAGGGTGCGCGATGAGGTAGTGCAAATGGCTGAGGTTAACTTTCTGTGTGTACATAAGAAGCTCAGGTCTAAGCGACTTGCTCCTGTGATGATTAAGGAAGTGACAAGGAGGATTCACTTGGAAAATATATGGCAGGCAGCATATACTGCAGGAGTGCTTCTCCCTACACCAGTTACCACTTGCCAATACTGGCATAGGACATTGAACCCCAAGAAGCTTATAGATGTTGGTTTCTCCAGGCTTGGAGAGAGGATGACAATGAGCCGGGCAGTTAAACTCTACAAGTTGCCAAGTTCAACAGCAACCCCTGGCTTGAGGAAAATGGAGCTCCGAGATGTTCCTGCTGTTACTCGGCTGCTGGGGAACTACTTGAACCGGTTTGTCGTTGCTCCTATATTTGATGATGATGAGGTGGAGCACTGGCTTCTTCCGCAGGAGAATGTAGTTGAGAGTTACGTAGTGGAGAGTCCAGAGACTCATGAAATAACAGATTTCTTCAGCTTCTATACCCTTCCTTCCTCTATCCTTAATAATCCGAATTACTCAACTCTAAAAGCAGCTTATACTTTCTATAATGTCTCCACTAGCACTCCACTGGTTCAGCTGATCCAGGATGCTCTTATTATTGCAAAACAAAAGGATTTTGATGTTTTTAATGCACTTGATATCATGGAAAATGAGCCGATTCTGAAGGAACTCAAATTTGGTCGAGGCGATGGGCAACTGTATTATTATCTCTATAACTATCGGCTAAGAGATGCTCTGAAACCATCAGAACTTGGACTTGTGCTGTTATAATTTGATAGATGATCTTTTCATTCAGAATAATGCTTGGACAAGCAGCAGGACTCTTTTTTCTTTCCTTTCTTGGGCTGCTGAAAAATTTCAGTTGAATTTATGTATTCTAATTGACTTATGCAATGAAATTTGTTTGCTTGCATTGGTGCATAGTTAAGGTTTCAGTTTAATTTTGATATACTTGATCATGCTGAAAAAGTTTTGCATAGAAGCAGCTTGCAACTGCATATGGTGTGCATGTCTAAAAAATTTCATTCTGCTAAGACCCTGTATATGATTGCAAAATAATCACTTTGCTGAGATTATGCATATCTGTTTGCTGCAATCTACTGTACCTTTTGCAAAACCTCTTTTATGTTGCGTACCGTAACATAACCTTTAATTACCTGTATGGTGTTTTCAAGAACGATTGGTGGCATTCTTGAGGAAAGCAGTGGAATGCTTTTGACGTTCCCCTTGTGTATGGTAAACCTGGATGAGCAAAGACAGTCTTGGTTACTTTGATGGGAACTGATTAATAAAACCTGTTCAGTGTAGCATTGGCTTCATTTGTGGCCTTTGTTTGTGCAATGAACTGGCTTGTATAGGAATATGAATGCGACCTCCTTGTTATAGCTAAGTCTATTTGCTCTTTCGCCTGTGATGGAAAAGGAATGTTGTGGATGTTAGTTTTCTTTTTTGCTTTTTCAACTCAATCCGCATATATTGGGATTGCTCAATGCTATAGTGGTGCAATATTTCAGTATAAAATGATGAGCAGCGTGTGGTATTTGAAGCATATATTGGGATTGCTCAATGCTATAATGGTGCAGTATTTCAGTATAAAATGATAAGCAGCTTGTAGTATTTGAAAAAAATCTGAGTCTTAGCTTTTTCGCTATGAAGAAATTCACATCCAACAGTTAGCTCGAAGAGTTCTTCAGAATCTTTCAAATGCTACGTGGCAATATTAATGTTTAACAGTTGATGAATGAATGTACAAGTCCATCCAGTGCTGTTTGCTATCCTGGCCCTGGGGCTTAGGTTGGGAGCCCTGGGCTGTAAGCTTTTGTTCTGAATTGAGCTTATACGAGAAACAATTGAACTGCCTCACTTTCAAATTTTATTTGTTAAAAAGATCTTATTCTTCATACCATGAAGTCAGCCAAAAATCTTGCTAATTTTCTTTGAGTCTTGTTGAACTATTTTTTTGAATAATTGTGATGAATTGAAATTCACTTAATATTGAATCTTTCTAAATTATTTTTCCAAATCTTTCCATCCAAATAAGGCCTTAAATTATTCTAATTGAGACCATGGTCTCAACTGGTCTGTTTCCTTTAGATTGTATTTATGCAACATTTTTTCCACATACAAGTGCACTTCTAACTTGTACTTGGTGACAGGATATTACTGAATCCTCCAGTGAGCTAATTATTACTGCAAAATCAGATTAAATTCACTTCATCTCCAAGAAATAAAGAGACCATTGTAAGTTCTTATATACAAATTTCTGAAAGAAGGGGGTAGTATCATACCAATTGGGCTGTATTGTACCATACCAAAATTAATAATTTTTTTCAGAAAACTTGTACATGTTGATCTGACCATTATTCTTATGGAATATGTTAATATGGTATAGATTTTATAAACTTCATAGCTACTCAAAACCATACCAATATTTGAATATTATTACTCATATTATACATTAAGTGCCAATATTTTTTAAAGAATAAAGTAGATATTAAACTAGTGAGATACTTAAGAATTACTCATTAGTTATGTTATTTAGAATATGTCCCTCATTATTAGTTAACATTGAGCCCCATATTTGGGGGTGGGGGGGGGGGGGGTGGAATGAAGTTCAGAATGCAACAAATTTAGGGATTTCAAACTTCTCTTGACTAGCATTTAGATTATCCTTACATACTTTTGCATTTCTAACTTTATAACCTTATATATTGTGTATTTTAGTTGTTAATATGATTTTGACTAATTAATAAACCTTCATAATATCACAAAGCCGCATACTATATTTATGATACTAATTCCAAACTCTTCCATGCTCATCATTCTGTTTCTTCAAGTCTATCTATCTATGTCTGTTTGTGTGTGTGTATATATATTGTGCAATTATATATCTGTAAATTGGGTTTTTGTTTTAAATTTTGAAGATTCACAATTAATATATTTGATGTTGCGGTAATTGGGACATTTGTTATTAACCCTGTCATTCTTAAAATTTTGAATTTTTACCTTGTTTTTTTTATGAAAACGATTTAAAGATCTAATTCAATTAAATTATCAGGATGAACTATTTTAACATGTGAATTGATTAGTTTGGAGTTAATGTAGAAACACGTGAATTGTCTTTTTTTTTTTTCTTTCTTTTCCATGTTTTTATAAATTCGTGAGGAAACACTAAAAGTTTGATTTTGTTGAAATAAGTTTTGGGATTATGAGGTAAATAAATTTGTTCACATTTCTATTTTTTCCATTACATGTAAATATATGCATATTACATGCATGCATCATGGATTTTTGACATGGTTTTTTCCGAGTGCAAAATAAAAAGTTTTTGTAATTAAAACAAATTTTCTTAAAAATGGAATCAAGCATGATATATATATATATATATATATATATATATATATATATATAATGTTACTCTTTTTTTTTTAAGTTCTATAAGATAATATAGTTATACTTAAAAAATTGTTATTGTTAGTGAATAGTTCTTTCTTTATTTATCTATTCGAAAAGTATAGAAAAACTTAAGATATTGTAATTGATTGTCAATAGATGGAACCTCTATAATTAACATAAAAATTATTAGCTGCATTAATTGTTTTTGATATTGTCAGAAAATGTATTCAAGTGTGAATAAAATCGCTTTTTTTATGTATCTTTGGAAGAATTACAAATTTTGTTTCTAAATTAGTACTTATTTTTTTATGTTTTTTTTATATGCAAGGATCATCTAAGTACTTAATCTTTATTTGTATTCCTATGCTATGAGATTTATTATTAATCAATAACATAAATTTACTGATTAATAATTTATAATTAGAGTTGATCCCATGTAAGATATGCTATATTAACTATCAACTGTGTGATGAATTCATGCTAATTTTATGAATATTACACTGAAAGAAAATTGAACTCTGGATTCAAAAATTATAAATACAAAGTATTGCAAAATCGTACGGTACTGTACGCAAACCGCATGATAACACCGGTTATAATAGTACAGATACCCAAAAAATCCTATTTTGGTTTTATCCATCTAAATGCCGAAATGATTGATATAGTATGAATTTTATGAAAAAACTTCAAAAACCTGACCGTGTGCACCATAGCAACAGCGATTCTTATGCCACTAGCAAAATTTCACCACGTGCACCTGCCAATGAGAAGCAAAAGCAGATAAACCATTATTCTTCTGGATGAATAAAAAGACTAGATATCACTAAGAGGGGAAGAGAAGAAACAAGAGTTTGAAGTGTACTTTGATCAAAACAATCTATAGCAAACTGTAGGAGTGATTCCATGTCTTCAGCCATTGAAGATACTCTTTCTGCCTCTTTTACGGATTCGGCAGCCACAAATGATTTGTTTTCAGCTTCTGCAATTTTGTAGGCAGCACAAACTGCTGCTTCTTCCACTGTATCCCCTAGATACCCAATGCTCTGAACTGGTCTAGGCTGCGAGTCTTTCTGCCTTGCGGTGGGGCTTTTCGTGTCTAGTAGTGCATCTTTTTTGATCTTGTAGCAATTCTGAACCTGCAGTTGAATATTAGAAGATGACCAATTAGTTTTTAAGCTGAGATTAATTTAGCCATTTTAAAAAAAAATATTGGAAATGGCAACTTTGCATTGATGGAATCGTAACAAATAGTACGCTTTAAAAAAAAAAGGTTTTATTGTTAGGGCATCATGCTTCTTCAAGTCATAAAAAAAACTTTATTTTTAGTTGTAACACAACGTGAAATGCTGTGCAAATAGATGGTCAAGCTGAATCTTTACCCAAGAAAATGTGGTCAAGTTGAATACAGTGAACTTTAAAGAACTGGCATTAGCTGCCCTATAAAGTCTTTCTAATCCCAGAGAACCTGAGTGAAACCTCAAAGGTAGCCAATACCTTGAAAAGGAGAGCAAAGCAATGCAATGTTATCATTTACAACTTAAGCTTTCAACAGCAAACATGGAAATCCAAACATAATTTGAACAGTTAAGTCCACACCCGGCAGCAGAAATGTACAGAGACAGAAAAAAGATAAAAAGGCTCAACACAATTTAGCTGTCTGCTTTCAAATATTTTATATAATTTGCTATAAGCAAAAAATTGATTTATTTACTGCTAGAATCAAGTGGGGTGCTTGTTTAGCATCTATTTAACAACTTACTAGGTTCACTAAAAAAGTTGCACCTTTTCAACCGTGTCCAAAATCTGAAAACAAGAAAATTCATTTTCTTTTAATTGGGAGGGCAAAAATACATCCTCACACTACCATGATTATCATTCAAAAGCATCAACAATACCACAAAGACCAAAGACAAGTGTGAAAAGATGGCTATCCTTCTTCGATGTGCACAGAGGATAAAAGTGTTGACGTGCATATCTTATATGTAACTTAGATCAACTGGTATCCTAGAATCACACCATTTATTTATTAAAAACTTTGCTGAGTCAGCTCCTAATTCAGATCAAAACAGAGCTTTTCATTACCAGCAATTTTGTAGTTCTAATAGCAGAAAGAGTCAGCACCTACCACTAGTACTACTACTATTAACTCAAAAGGCAAGACTCACCAGCAAACCACTCTCAGGAAAAAAAAAACGAACAGTTGTAATATGAACTGGAAACAAGTTGTCCAAACAACACAACATTGACTAAGTAATCAAAGTACGATGAAGAGCTGCACTGCAATGTCAAATCTGCAACCCAACACTTGGGCAGACAAGACGGCAATACATATGTTTTTAAGTGATGAGATACAAAAATCACCTTTTCAAGTTTGTCTTGTAGCACAAGCCTCCTTAACCTAGAGCTCAATACCCTTTTGAAATTTTGCGGCACCTCATGCCTTTGCTGCATGAATATCACAAAACAGAAATAGAAAAATCTTTACTCTTTGAAATCAAGCACTATAAGCATAAATTGAAGCCAAATCAAAATATTCAGCACAAGAGACTTACTACATCAGACAACGAATGGATAGAGAACAATGTACTGATCACATACATAGTGCATGAGCACAACTAATAAAATCAAGCAACTAAAAATGTCCGATCTAAATAGCTTTTTTTTTTTAATTTCAATTCACAAAAGCACAATGAAGCAAATTGAAATTCCTAAATGTTGTGCTCCAGAAAAGACTAATATTTTAAATACATAATTTACAAATTATTAAAAAAACAAGAAAGAAAGAAAGAGCTGTTTGAAGTGTTCGCTGTTTGAAGTGTTCTGCATAAGTTGGACTTGAAATTAAAAAGCATACAAGTTGGAATCCCAAATAATAGTTCCTCTCTATGAGAGATCACGAATAGCCTTCTAAAAAATGTATAAAGACAATGTTGGCAATTAGAGTTTTGAAAATCACAATACAGAATATAGATCTAACATGGTTAGCTGAAGAAAGTAAGCAACTCGAGATACTCCTATAGAAAATAGTGGTTAGAAAAGATAGGCATTGGGATCATACCTAACTCTGCATTAAAATTTAAGCCAACAGATTATTGAAAAGAAAAAGGAAAACAATAGCATACTAGAACCAGAGATACCTACAATGATTTGGTCTGCTTTCGAGGCCAATAAATCACAAATAAGCCAATTCAGGATATAAACATCATGATCATAGCGCTCTCAAAGAGCACGTAGAAGATATGGTTTAACTATGAAAACCTAACTCAGTGGAAGGATGTGTCAGCAACATACAAAAAAAAAGGGCTACTTGCAGCGCTTTAAATCAAACATTACTGTTACTTGTAAATCTCTGGAAAATTTACTCTATCTTTAGGACACAACTAGTATCCCAAGTTCATTTTAAACCTAATTTGCAGTTTCCAACTAGATTAATCAATACAAAGTATGGAAATCACTACGATGATATAAAATTTACCAAACCTCAATAAAATTAGCAATTGCACCAGAATCTGATCCATTTGGCTCTTTAAGAGTTGACAATGCCTCATATATCATCGCATTGTACCTGAGACCAGGCAATAATATCATGCATTAAGAAAGAAAGAAACAACACAACTGATCATAAAGAAAAGGGCAAAAGCTGACAAAGGACGTGGCATAGACGACTACATAGATATCCAAGAATTTTCAAGAATATGAGACTTCTATTCTTTTATTTCTTTCCTCCTTTGCTTTCTAGAACTTTCAGAGCGCACAACTTGCAGTGACGTACAGAACCGAGCAATCAAATTTGAATATTTTCCATTATTTCCACTAGCTTTCCTCACTTCACATACAACACAGCACCCCCACCTGATATACCAATTCACAGTCAACCAAATCCGCCAAAGCTACTTAAACTGTACCATACTCTAATCTGACAATCAAAGCTATAGTATAATCAGTCATAAACACCATTTACAACTGCTATTCATCCACCATTATGATCACCATTGTCCAACCAATCCAGATCCACCCCATATTTTTATTACAACTAGCTGGATATTTATTCTGGACCATACTCAAATGGAGTATTACCCATCCCAATTTGAAGGTGAGTACAAGTCCCCTAGAGACATTTAGAGGATTTGTATCCACAATTTTCAAATTAAATCCACATCCACAATATGTTGACATCAACAAATGCATTCAAGTTTGCATAAATTCCTCTCTTTAATGGTTGTTTGAGTGAAAAAAGCTTCTACAAATTATAATTGACAGAAAACAGTTCTAGAAGGAAGCATATCTATGCTTTAGATCTTAAATTTGCAATTTATAGAGCTAAAGCCAGTGTAAGAATCAATGTGACATTTTCCCAGTGAAACTGTGACGCTGACAACCTTGTATGTTTGGGTTCCAAATTTCACTTTGTGCAGCCATATACAGAAGTTATCTTGGGAATTTAATTATATGATATTGAATTTCTCTCTGTTGCTCCTATAATGAACTAGATATGAGTTCAAATATGTCTGTTACAAGGCCGAAAGACCCCAGTGAATAGACTAGTCTGTAAAAATCTTATATGGAAAAGCATTTATAATTTGAACTATATAAAAATTCTCAATGCTTAAAAATACTATTCAAAGTTTCAAACAACCACAGTTAACATGTAGACTCATTACCTTGTTATAAAGTACCAGATTTACTCTGTTTCCACCTTCCTCCATTCTTCATATCCTTATTCAAGAGAGTCCACCATTCGTAAAAGGTATAAGCTAACAAATGTTATCAATCTCATCTAGTGCAAAGACCAAAACTCCATCTACAATCAAATATATTTAGACATCTAAGTAAAGCACATGAAATCCCTTATTGTCTTCATTTATTCGTTCTAACTTTGACCCTATTGACCAGAACACATGGTAAAAATTGTACTGTAGATATATAAGTAATAACCAATCCTACCTCATAAGCATCAATGGAAACGTACATCAATATGTTAGATACCTTTTTCTTGAGTGTCTATTTAAGTACATTTGAGTTGTAACTTGACTCTTGTACTCAACCAAGTTAGTGAATTGTATTGTATTTGTAAGCTATCTAATGCATTAACAAACCTATGCATTCACAATAGAGATAACAAGATCAGAAACTTGTGAAGTTGACTTAGAAAGCAATCAGCACCATGCCTACCAAAATGAATGAAAAATATTTTGACAACACACACAAATATCTTAACCATCACAATCTCCATTAAATGAGTAAAATTTTGAGATTAAGCAAATCAGCCCATCACCAATTAGAGTTTCTAGAGTTTTTTATCCTTTTTTTTTTTCTCAAAAGAAAAAAAGCACTACCCAAAAGGAAAACAGGCATACAAATAGCAATGCCAAATATCATATAGGAATATAACTTACTTGGCAGCATTATTTCCCTCAGGTAAGGGCCTTGAAGAATCTAACATAGCTACATCTGTTGATGCATCTTGGGATGATGGAGTGACGGAAGCTGAGGTCTGTGCAGTGGACAGTGGAGTAGCAGGTGTGTCAGCAGGATTGGCCTTTGCTTTCGGTGTTTTTGATTTATCTCTTGGGCCTTGGCCACTTGCAACACTCAAATTCCGCCATTTATCCTGTAGATGCAAACCAACTTAAATTATTTAAGTGTAAGGTTATTGATTTCGACCATACCTTAGAAATTCAGGATTTATGAAGTCAATAAGCTTGTATTAGAGGTTACAGATATCTATCCACATGATAAAGGGTAGCAAGCATCATATCTTAGTATATGAACAGCAATAACAGACAGAATTAATAAGACAGAGAAATTGATATATAGGGGAGGAGCTACTTAACAATGCACACTATTCTTGCTTTGATGTTCAAGTTAATACACAGAGAGAGAGAGAGAGAGAGAGAGAGATTGATACATAGGGGAGGAGTACTTAACAATGCACACTAATCTTGCTTTGGTGTTGGAGTTAATACCATTACGTAAGCAACTAAAATCACATAATTAAATACTGAAACATATCTGGTTGTCAGTTTCCATGAGAAATGATTTATTTTTATTAGGTCATCTCCAACCAACAACTCTATTTCACCGCAGCTTTTACACTAAAATGGTGCAACTTTTATACCAAACTTAAAGTTCATCTCCAAGCCATCTACTTAAATTTTACTCTAAAAAAGAATATTCCTTGTATATTCCTTGTTATTCAATTTAAAGCAATTATTTAATTTAATCAAATATCTGCTTATAATTTTGTTAACATATTAATACTTACATTTAGGTAATTAAAATAATATATTTAATTAATATAATATAATTAAACATAATACTAAATTAAATAATTTACCTAAACAAACTAAAGAATTAATAATAAAAACAGAAAAGTAAAAACATGATATTAAATAAAATAAAATACAAAAACAACGATTACAATTAATAATACAACTTAAACAGAAAAGTAAATTACATATTAATGTTATTTAAAATTTAAGTGATGTCAGTTCATACTAATATTATGTAATTCTCGTTTTTTTCTGCAATGTATTTAATTGTCATATTTTTAATCTTTTATTTTTTATGACATATTATTAGGAATAAGAACTAGATCATACGAGTCTTTAACATAAACAATAATATAAATAAAATAATTACATTATATTAAAAATATTTATGTATATATAATATACAAAAAAGAAGTAATTTTGATGAAAAATACGTAGTGCAGGTAAAATATGAATTTTTAAACTATTTTAAACATAAAAAAAATTATAAAATTTCTAAGCGTTGGAGAACTTTTGCTGCTTTGATGTAAATAAGCAGCTTTGGATATGCTCTTATGAATTCAGTATAATGCTCAAACCCAAGGTCTCCAAAGGCTAACCAAATAAAAACAAGAAAAAAATCATTTTACGTAATAAAAAAAATGTGGCATAATTACTATCATAATAAAAATAGTGTTTCATTTGCCTTTGTTTTTTTTGATACAAAAAAAATACTAATTTGTAAAACCATTATAAAATACAATGATGTGGTATAGGTCAAGACGAACCTCTATAACTCGAGTTATGAGTAAAAAACTAATGTGATGTAGGTCAGGTCGAACCTGCGTAGCTCGAGTTATAAGTAAGAAACTAATGTGATGTAGGTCAAGTCGGACCTGCGTAGCTCGGGCTATAAGTAAGAAACTAATGTGATGTAGGTTAGGTTGGGATGAAAGGTTTAAGGCGTAGATTGACAGAAGACTACCATCTATGGTGTGGAAGCTTAGTAAACAGACGTATTAGCTCAACACACAGATTGTGAGAGTGACATGACCTGTTAAGCGTGTTGTGGGTGTATCTAGCATTGGAGAACTTACTGACCTCCAGGTCGGGCAAGTTCTCGTGAAAAATTAGGTTGAAACGGTTATGATTAGAAAAGAACAGAAAATCTTTTTAGGGTAAATCAGAAAATGTGGATACGTGTATAGTAATCTGTTACAACAAATTAAGATTTGAAATCTCTCTTTTACCCTTGTTTGGTATTTATAAATAAGAAAATTTATTACATATTATAGGTTATACTTTATATATACATATATATATCTACTTGTTTTTCATCAACCCAAAAGAATATCCACTGACTTGAGGGTCGAATTTCCTACGCCGGGTCACTCCGGCGTCTTGTGCATGTGATCAACAAGAGGGAGGAGAGCACAAGCAGCAGATTGTTAATTAGAGTGCACCTTCTCCAATTAGTGCATAACATACAAATTTTTCTACTGATAAATACTATATAAACTCATTAACCAACAGCTAAAAAGCACCTAACTTCATCATTGAGACCCCCACCCCACCTCAAGATATATACCCATCCACGCTGCCAAACATAAACTGGGAAATCAGTGGGAAATACAGCTGAGGTACACATTTGCTCAATTGCACAATCTATAATGTATACATGAGTAGAGGAATTATTCAACTAATAGATATGGAAAAAAAGACATATACACGTAACTGAATAACTACATTGCCATATAAACAGACTCACGTACCTTGAGATCAATGTTGGAGCGAGCAAAGAGGAGGTGGTTGAATTCAGGGTCTCTCTGGATATTTTTCCACTTTCCAGCACCGTGCTTGGCCACGCCGGCGCGCAGCGCTTCTTCCTCTTCTGAAGTCCACTTCTGCTTTGGATTCCCCATCTCTTAATTCTAGGGCAAATCTCCGCCTCCGCCTGCGGTCCTCAAATACTTTCTTGTTTCCACCGAATCAATCCTTCTGATATTTGGAGCGGAGAGGATTGTGTATCTGTATATATATAGATATTGCGTCGCCGTAGCTAACAAGGGGATATTTGGTATAATTGCAGGGGCACAAAGAAAAAAATTCGAGGGGCCGTTTGGGAAATTTTAGAATGGCGAGGACTGTCGGGCCAAAAAAAAAAGAACTTAAGTAGGTCGTCTTTCGGTGTACTTTGAAATCTAGTGCTTGACTTTTGTAATATAGGAATGTATTTAATTTTAAAAAGAAATTGTTTTGTGTATTTAATAGTTAATAATAGTAAAACAAATTTTGTTTAGATGAGAAGCTAAAAAATGGCAGTATTTTGGATAAAGAAATGGAATGGACAAAAGGAAGAAAAATATTTGAGGGAAAAAGAGAGAATGAAAGATGACAACCAATGTTTTTTTAATAAGACAAACCGATCATGTTATCGGTCTCCAATTCAACCAATCGTATGATAATTTTGTAGCTTATATGATTTAATTAGAGGAGTTTGTGAAAAAAATTTAACATAAATAACAGTTTCCTTCATTATTTTGGATTCATTTCTATTATCATTTTGGGATAATATTTTTCAAAAATATTTTGAAAAAATTCTTTATACAATGTATGAAAAATGAAAATGCATAAAGAGTGTTGTTTGAAAATGATATTGCTTTTGAAAAATAGTGTGTGGGAATATGGTTAACAAGAAGGGTGTAGGGTTTGAAAATAGGGATGCTTTATTATTATATTTTCAAAAAATATCTTCTTAAAATAACTCAAATCAAACACGTTTTTAATTTGGAAGAAATGAATCCAAATATAGTCCAAGACCTTACTTTGGAAGCTTAATAAGCCCATCTTTTAGTATTTTTGTTAAACATTTTTGGATACCCATAAATTTTTTAAAATATTTTATAAAATATACAAAATATTTTAAAAATCTTATAAGCTCAGCCAAATATATATATATATTTTTTTACTTAGTTAGCCAGCTCACACAGATATGAGTTTGTCAATCTCAAACACTATGTCCAAGCCATAGACTTATATGGTACTAATTACTTGAGTACAAAAGATTGTTTTGACCCACTCAGTATGCATGCACTACAATAGAATTTACATACATAGAAAATAGTACGAAAACATACAACAATTTTAACATTCATATAATAAGAATGTTTTTTTCTTTTCTTTTTTGCTTTTTTAATGTGAGAAGGTAATTTCTAGGAAGTTGGTGGTTGACAAACCAAAAGAGTGGAGCATCAAAATTCAAACTTTGAACTACTTTATATATACTATTATGAATTTTCTTATTTTTATTCAATATATTTGTATAAAGACACTCTAATACTTTTAGCAAGTGTGTCATAATAGTATTATATATAATCACAAAGAAAATATTCCAACTACTTGTACCAAGAAAAGGAAACATTTCAAGTATCCGGAATCACATTTTGCAAAGTTTTGTGAAGTTAATTAAGTTCATGCTTATATCATCGATTATTTCGACTTTAGGCAATGAAAATTCAATCAAACAAGTTAGCTCAATATAAACGTGAAAATTGGAAAGAATTATGAGTTTAGTTTGAATCCATAAAAATAAATAAAAGATTATCAGGATTGAGTATAAATCAAGACTCTAGCTTATCATATCCAATAATATTCGACTTGAACCACTCTAAGATCGACTGTAAGGCTTGATTGACAGCCCACATAAAACATGCTCGTGACACTTACAGCATCTATGTGCTATTGCTATGTCGGAGAATAATGTATGGGTCTGTCAAACGATGCTTTTATTGCTTCACATATGTAAAACCATCGACTGCATTTACATGCATGGCATCACTACACAGGACCTTTCGATGTGGATAAAACATAACATATAGGATTATGTTATGATAGACAGACATTTCTTACCCACCCATGATTGGAAAATCAAAGGTCTAAATGTCTGATACAAGATGTTAACCGTATATATCTTTACAGGACAGAGTATGTTGTTATTCCTCACATATGCATCAATTGACCTGTGTAAATTCAAGTGCATTGGCATCTGGATCTCGTGTGAAAATCGCTGGCCTCCCCGACCGACTAAGGGTATAGGGAATGCCTGAAAATTGAATGAATGCAATATAAGCCCAAACGAACTGTTAAAAGCAAAGAGAGTGAAATGAAAAACCCATAGAGAGAGAGATATTTTTGAACCTAAGGCAATGAATGATGAATTAGATGATAGTCTACGACAAATTACCAGCTTTATCGAGGATGTCTTTGAGTTTAGACACATCTCGAATCGCTAAGCAAGCATGACGATCTCGACCACCGTGTTCTGGCCGTCCCGTTAATGGATCAGGATTTGGAAGCTCCATCAAATGTATCATCTCAGAACCCACCCACAACCAAGCACCCCTATAGGGGAGCTTATCATGTGGCCGCGCCTCATTTATAGTTAGACCTATTTTTCAGATACGAATTCAGGTTTTCTTATTGAAGAAAAAGAATAAATTTATCCTTTAAAGCAAAAAAATAATATTACCGAGAATATTCTGGTAAAAGTGTAGTGACCTTTCAAGATTCTCGCACAAGATCCCAACATGGTGAACACCAACAACTCCAAAATCTTCAAGAACAAAACCATTTTTGTCAGTCAGTATGCCAAAGAAGATATCCATATAGAGCAAAAGAATGACATAAAAAGGACTCACCAAAGTACCATTGGGTCAGTTCTCCTGAATGCGTCCGATCTAAGTTTTCACATCCAGCCCAGCCCCCCCCCCCCCAAATGCAAATTTATCTTTATCATCACTTATTATTGGTTTCACATTAAATAGTACAGCTCAAAGCAAGTCTACAAAAGGGAGACTATTATAAAGGCAATAAGACGAGAAATTACCATGAGTTTCTTCCATAATTCTAGATTAATTTCATAATTCCCTAACCCTATTTTTTTATTTTAAGTGTGTTGACACTTGTCATGGCTGCAAAACATTAATTAACTACCTAAAAAAAGGGGAAAAAAAAACTCAATCTAATAAACATGTCTGTCATATTTACAGAAACAGATAGTAATAGCTTATTAATCCCTGTACAAGTGCACTGGCTGACTACAAAGGCACGCCAGAAATTAGATGTATCAATAATGGACCTACTTAGCTTACAAAATAGGGGTGTAAACGAGTCAACTCGACAAAATTTGGAGGCTCGAGTTCGAGCTAGACAAGCTTATATTTTATGACTCATGCTCGAGCTCGGGTATGAATTAAAAATTATTTTTTTCCCCGAATTCTTGTTCTCACTCTGTGATTGTTTCCTCACTTTAGTGTGACCGACTGGACATACGTTTTCTGATAAATAAGAAGTGGAGATCTTAACCATGATCAAAAGATACATGATGGCTTTCTTTTCCAAAATCATATTGGATAATTCGATATAACATGGTGACATTACATCAATAACGACACTTTGGAATTTATACATATCATGAAATCCCAAAAAAACAAAAATAAGAAAATTTGCCATTGAACCTTTGTTAGTTTTGCCCTCATAGAATTGGAAAAGAAAGCTTCAGGTTCAGGCTCCTCTCTCCACCTTCTCTCTAATGTGTCCATTAATTAATTTAACTTAAACATTCAAATACCAAAACCAGAAACAGAAGAAAAATGGTAGAAAAAAGTTGATTTGACTTAATTTGATCTTATTTTACTCTAACCAAAACCCACCTGCACTCATGGATGGGAAAAAAGATTATACCAGCACTACAGTTATACTTAAACCAAAATCCACTTGCATTTCATGGCTGGAGACAGTAATGGTGAGCAGATGTGTGAGGCTTTGAGGTGGTGCGCGGCTGGAGAGAGCGGTGCAGCGGCAGTATGTGTGAGTCGAGGGTTAAGGTTATGGAGAATTGGGAGTGCTGAGATTAAGGATAAGAATTTGAATAAAATGAATTATTTGATTTATTATATATATATTTATTTATATTATTTGAATTATAAAATACTTAAAAAATAGTAGAAACTTGCGAGCTTTCAAACAACTCTGGAGCTCATGAAGCTCGAGCTCGAGTCGAGCTGGCTCGCATACACCCTATTATAGAAACATGAGAAAATTGGTTGGACATAAGTTAGATGCTTTATCATGTCACTGATTCAGAAAAATACGACCAAAACAACCATTGCTTCTCTTCTATCAGAATAACGAATTAGATAAGCAGGTTAATAGCAGATATGCTCAAATTCAACGTCATTGTTGCTTCCATATCCCCCTAACATTTATCAGGCATCAATACCATAAGAAACTAAAAGTTAAACCTCCCAATAGTAAATGTGTCATGCTTTCCAATTTTGGGAATGAAGGATCTGGGACGTCAAACTAATTCAGCCAAAATATGGCTGCATTATTCTCAACATCGCGGAAGTTGCAAGTCCAATATTGGTGATTCAAAAAGGAAAGATGAAGAAATGATTACCATCCTTGTTGTCAACTGCCTCAACATTAACAGAATCCTTATCAAGCACATCTGCCTCCAAGGATGCTTTGTTTTTTAAGGCTGAAAATTGCGCATTCTGCCCAATATTTTTTCTAAAAAGCATAGAATCTCTCTTTGACAGTGTCTTTATAGCAAGAGCTCTTATATTTCCATCATTGACCTAAGAAAGAAAGGTCGAATAAGTCATCCAGTTACAGATAAATATAACCACTGAAATGCAACCTGTTCTTAGTTCTCAACTAGCAAAATCCAGGGGAAACATTTCATATCCCTACTCTAAAATGCTTTACTTGCAAAATGCAAGGAGAGTGCCATATGTTAAAAACAAAACACATGGTACTCAGCATATCTAAACATCCTTTTGAAAGAGCAAATAGAATCTTGCAAGTCAAATTGAAGTATTAAACAAAACGGAATAAGATGTATGGAAATGGTAGCATAATTAAGTACTTCACTCTACTAGTTTATAGTCAAAAAGAAGATTAATTATCGTCTGAGTACCCTTTTTGGTAGTTGTCTTATTAATAGGACTACAACTAACTGAATGATAGTCTTGAAGCCACTCTTTTAATCTGAAGTTCCATTGCATAAATCTCCATAAATTTCTTAACTTCATCACTCCGATACTAAATTAGAAGGGGCAAAAAAATAAAGCAAAAGATAAAATCGTCATTCCGTTCCTTACATAAGGAAGTTACCAAATCGAATTTATATCAATTCTACTGATTTCAAGCATTTATTTATTAATATATGTTCTTTTTGTTTTCTTAATTTTATCAGTAATAGAATAAAATTACTCCACGAGTTACTTTAAACTTCACAATGCCTCCTGATTAAAATAAGAAAAGAAAAAGAAAAATCAGTCAAACTATTATTCAGAACGAATAATCACGAATTAATCTTGAACTCTGGATTGAGGAAACAGATAAAAAGGGGTCAAAGAAGAATTCAACAACAGAGCCATTTATATCAAAATCTTGAAATTCTATCAAAAACCCAGTTCATTTTAGCACTAAACCATCATAAATCAAGGACAAATTATACAAGCTAAAGCATATAGAACCCAGAAAATTACACGCATATGCATACATATATGCAGGTAAAATAAATAGTTAGAGAAATAGCTTTTGCTACCTTGCTGAGGGGTAAATTTAGAGATGGGCTCAGTAGAGAAGCCATGAATGGGGCCAAAACTGCGAAAAATAAAAAAAGTTGTATATATTTAGTGAGATTTATATTTATTTAATGGACATATACTGTGGTTAAAAGGCCACTAAACGCCAAAAACTAGTTGACGGCTGAGGATTTTTGGTGGCAGAGCACCACTAATTCATGTTTGGGGGTCAATCTGCAAATATGTGAAAGTATTAGGGGAATATTTTGTGTGGAGGTACCTTTATGTAGTTCATAGGATTATATAAGATTAGGAGGCTAAGCTTATTTCGAATATAAGTTTTTATATTTTTATAATATGTTTTTATAGTTTAAAATATATTAAATTTTATTTTACAATAAGTTCTTATAGTATTTGAGCAAGATAAGTTTACATGATATTAATAATAATAATTCTGAAGTTTACATGATATTAATAATAACAATTCTGAAGTTTACATGGCTAAATTAAAAGAGCTTTTTAAAATCTTTAAAATATTAAAAAGTAAGTTGGGATTAGATTAATTTACTTCCTTTGCGAAGCATTTAACCTCATGTCTTATTTGTTGAACTATAAATTCATCATTTAATATATTGGATAAATATTTTAGGACACCTCAAATGTTATATTTTAAGGAATTTATAAGTTTAACCCAATACCCTAGTCATGATTCATTCATATTTATTATTTAGAAAAGACCAACTAACAAAAAATATACTTTTGGATCAATTACAATGTTAAGACCTCATTAGTATATGTACATCTTAATATCGATAATTTTCATTTTTGTTTATTTCTGATAAGTAAATATATATGCATATACATATAAATATATAATGTATAATTATATTATTTATTTGTATGGGAGATCAGGGTTCGACCTAATGTGTGTGAATGGGTGTTGTGCGTGAGTTATATATATACATATAATATGTATAATTTTTCACATGTGCAAAGCCATTTGTCTGTAGAGACGAATTAGATGAAAAGCATGCACAAGACTGCATTGAAAGCATAAAGAGAAAATGAAGCTATATAGAAGAAATTAATAAGGACTTGACCCCATAAATTATTTCTCTCCAAACAAATTTGGATAATATGAAGTATCAAAAGTTGTATGGTTTTGCAGTGAATTTATAGTTTGATTCTAATAATTGGAGGAAATAAACCTTCATATTTATGTAGAAACATAAAAGTCATTTAAGTATATGTCATGTAGTATCCAGAATTTTTTTAAAAAACATAGAATTCTCTGAGTATTTAAATTTGTTACATATTCTTGAAACCATAATCTACTATATTTTTAGTTTAAATATAGTATGGTGAGTTTGTGCTTCATATAGGAAGAATGAGTAAAGTGAAAAAACTTAATACATTTGTATATGTTTTAGATTTAATAGCTTAAGTTTTTAGATTAAGTTGAGTTTTGTGAAGGTATATTAAGTCCAATCATTGTTGATAGGCTCCTCGTATTTACCAAATTTACTTTTAAAAGTAAAGAAGTGTGATAGGCTCCAACAAGTGTATTATAGCCCATCGTGTAAAATTTTAGATTGAATCTTTTATGGCAATCAAAATAAAGATTCTCCAAAAAAAAATATTTTGATTCATGATGGGTCAAGATGACCAATTGCTATGTTCCCCAACCAAGCAAGATCCTATCTTGAAAATTGAAAAAAAAAAAAACTTTGTGATTTAAGAAGGGTGAAGATGATTCTATTACTTTGTTTCCTAACCAAATGGAGACCCTCCAAAGAATCACCTATATGGTGGTAAGTGGTCTAATTTGATAGACTAAGATTGAGAGTATCACCTATGTGGTGATGAATACCAAGGTACACGGTGTGCAAAAGACCTTGAACAGTAAAAAACTCGTGATATTGGAAGAAGCATAAAGTGTTATGCTAATTGAGGGAAGATTCACACACGAGGAAGAGATTGGTGGGTATTTTCGAATGAATAGATATGATGAATTGGTTTTTTTAAATTAAAAAAATAAGTAAAGTGAGAAGACTTAATATATTTTTATAATAAGTTCAAAACTCAATAATTTAAATTTTTAGGTCAAGTTGAATTCTACATAGATATAATAAGTTCAATTATAGTTGATGTACTTCTTGTGTCTAGTAGGCTTTCTCTAAGTAAAATATTATGTAGTTCTTGTATTACACTATGACTTTTACTTTCTTACTTTTTTTTTGCAGTAAAGAATTGTCATTTTATCTGCAAAACTGGTGAATCAATGGTATTCCATGGCATATACAGAAATATTGTAAAGATTCCTCAACCACTTTCATTTTATGTTCCAACAATGCATGTTGTTTTTACCTAAAACATTCAAATGTATAGATGTTTCTATTTGCATTTTCTTCTTTTATTTCTCATATATTTTACAGACTGTTAAAGATCTTCCTTTAGCAAATCATTTTTATGTTTACTAAAGATCAATGGAAGATAAAGAATACTTTCCAAATTCAGTTGTTTGTCTTTCTTTGCTCTTTAAAATTTCACTTAAAAAAAAGGAAATGGAAGAAAATAATAAGATTGGAGGGAAATGTCACTTTGGCATAATTTACTACCAAATGATAAGTGGATATTCAATATATAGAATATCAATTCATGAGTAATTTCATTTCATTAATCTCTATTCTATTACTTGTAAATAGTTATCATAGAGTGACATTATAATTTCAACGATACCGAACGCTCACAATTATTAGTTTCTGTCCAAAAAGGATACATCATTTGAAATAATGTTCTGCCCATTTTTTAAGGAAAAATATCACACCTTGACTTAGCAAATGCTTAAGGTTTGTATGTAACGAATTTAAAAGTTTTTTACAAGTGCATATTTTGACATATTTTTGTATTAAATTATTTATACTTTTTTTGCTTTATTCTTGTTAGTATTATAGTTTTATTAATATTTTATGTTAGGAAATTAATGAACAAAAAAAGATTAAAAAGAGTTAAAATAAAATCAAAGAAGACAACATGTCTCGTGAGCAAGTTGAGAGATAATATTTTATTGGATTAAATAAGCATCACAATTAGAAGAAAATAATCATTTTTGTCTAAATCCATAATGTGTAGATCAAAATTTGTGCAAGAAATCACTTGAACTTTACAAATGATTGTGGACTTGCATTAAATTCAAAATAAACATATTTCTAAATTGAATCTTACTTCATTTGGAAGTCAAGATATAGACTACAACTTTGTTGTTGAAAGTTAAGCTCAATTTTGCCTTGATTGAAGCAGAAAATTTGTCCAAATATGTAGATTGAAAAAGATCTATTTATGCCGATACATTTCCTTAAATCAAGCATAATTTTCTTCCTAGTGGTTGGAATTAAGTGATTCAAGTTGAAAATTGAAGCTAACAGATAAATACACAATTTTTATGTTGATCACTTTATCAAAATCAACTGATTTCATAGAGAAAAATATATTATAAAATTCAAATTAAAAAAAGATACGTGAATTTAGAGCATTTTCGAAGTAAATTTGGAATGCATTTAGAGTGAATTTGGAGATGTCAATTTAGACACTCTTCTACTATAAATAAAGACTCTTGGATATCATTGAAAATATAAATAAAAAACCCTTAGAATGGAAAAGAAAGTTGTGTTATTGTCTTTGTAAGTTTTCTAATAGTAATAAAAATGTATTATCTAGTTTCTCTTCTATTTTTAGTCTTTTCTGTTTTCATTATATCTTTCTAAATTTCAGTTAGTTGAGGAGAAAGGGTGAACATATTGATGGAGGAAGATGAACAGTTATAAAGGTGCATAATGTTCAAGTGTGTTGTATTATTATTTTAATTTTTTTTATTGAAACCCTAATTATTTTGTGGTGATTCTTGATTTTTGTATCACCAATTACAAAATAAATACTTATATTCATTTAACTTATTGTACGGTTCTACTATACCGACTGTTAATGTGAAACATTGATTTGTTATAGACAAATGTGTACATAAATACTTAATCTCATAAATAAGTGTTGACGTTAAAACCATTCTTGTTTAGTGGCGATTCTTTATTTATGTATCACCAATGATACGACAAATACTCGGGTTCATTTAGTTTATTGTACGGTTCTACTGTACCGACTGCTAACGTGAAACCTTGATTTGTTGTAAAAAGATTTGTATAAATACTTGATCCCATAAACAAGTATTGATGTTAAGAAATAATTTATAAATAGTAAGACAATATCATGATTAGTTTAATGCATGAGTTATTAATAACATTTTTTTATTGAAACCTTCATTATATATGTATTCTAATAGTGACATTTAAAAGATGTAAAAATAATAAATAATCGTTCATCTATTTAAAACTCATGAGTGGATCCATAATTCTCAATATTTTTATTAATTTGATTTTTATAGTTATAACATAATTTTTTTTTATAATCTAAATCACATTCAACCCATCTTTTAAGAAATATAAACCCAAAAATTTCAAACAACTTTTCTATGGATCGACCTCAAACTTTTAAGAAATTTATTACTTGATACAATTTATACTTGGATTTACAATCTTAAAATTTATTATTTGATACAACCTTAAAGTTGTAGTAGTTTTTATTATGATTGATCCAATGTGAACACTTTCTTTTCATTTTAAGTTTCTAACTTAATTATTTATTTTTGTTAAAAGGAAAATGCGGCAGAGTTTGCTTCAAACATTTCTAACTATAACCTCATTTTTATCCTTTTTTGATAGTCTTTATTACAATTTGATTAATATTTTAGAACAAGTATTTAAGATTTTATTTATAAATAATATTTTATTTATTTTTTATAAATAAGTAGTATCCATGGATTTGTAAGATTAGAACTAATATTTAAGATTTTATTATCCTCGTTCCTTCTTCTATCTTGTTCCTACCGGTCTTAATTTTTAACAAGTTAACTAGATTCTTATGTTCCAATTTATGTTAAAACTCTAATACTAATATGAGTTGTACTTAGCAACGAAAAATAAAAATTGACACGATAATTTTTAACGTGTTTCAAATATGAATATCCTATTGTATGAGGTACGTCCAAAAAGAAAACAATCAATTGTTAAAAAGTTTTACATAATACAATAATATGACTTAAATCAATTAAAGACTCACTCTTTAAATTGATGCAATTCTTGTTTTGACTTCAATAGCGGACTTGTTTACAAAATCTCCTTCAGTAGCAATTTATTTGAGAGATGCTCTCAACTTGAATCTATTTCGTTAAAATCCTGAACCTCTTCAACCAAAAGAGTTTCTCCCGAATACTCATCTTTTGAATTCTCACATCCCTTCTCTTGAAGGATGTATAATAGGTATGAGCATCTTTTCCCAAAAACTCACCTAATTCTCCTAAAGTTTGTTCAAAGCGTTGTTCTAATAGAGTTTAGAATACACATGAACCTCTAGGCAGACTTTAAGCTTAGCAACTCGATAACTAATTGGAGACAAATTTTGATGCTCTTATTCTCCCCAAGTATGTTCAAAGCGTTGTTCTAATAACATTTGGAATACACATAAACCTCCAGGCAGACTTTAAATTTAGAAACTCGGTCACTAATTGGAGATGCACTGGAGATAAATTTTGATACTCTTCTTCTCCCGAAGTATGTTCAAAGTGATGTTCTAGAACATCGCGTTTGGAATACACATAAACTTTCAAGCAGACTTTAAGCTTAAAAACTCGATCATTAATTGAAATGCACTGGAGACGAATTTTGATGCTTTCTTTTGCTTGATACGTTTACTAAGATTCGCGGCAAAAACTAATGAAGTTTGTGCTTAATACAAATTTCATTAATAGATTCCTAAGCAAATACATAAAAAGAATTCTAGTCTAGATTAAAGTCTATTCCTAATCCAACTTCTTTCTATGTTTATTTTTATAAATAATAAAGGAATCAAGAAACAATATCATGGAGATTTTCTAATCTTAGTTTACAGCATTCAGACTTCTAACTGCAACAGGAATTCTTCCATATCAATCTCTAAAAAATAGGCAAATTCAGCTCCAAGTTCCATCAAGATTAGCCAATTATGGAAGCTTTCGAAGATCAAATCTTCTAATAAATATGTAAGATCTTGTACTTTTAATCCTACATGAAACAAGAGTTATAAAGTTAGATTCCTATCAAACTCCTAACAATAAAAACACTTACCATATTTGATTATTCCGATCAAAATGTGTTTTGCAAAACAATGCCAACTCCACATTACCTTAACACATCCGAAACAGGTCTATGGACTCCCAAGCACGTCGCCTTTTGTTTTGCATGCAAAGTAATGCTATCATTCACACTTGTAAATCAGCAAATGGTATAAATACTTGTTGAGCAAATAAAATGGTTGACCAGTATTGAAAACAATCACCATTGAGTTTAGAACTGGCAATTTCATTCATAGAATGTAACATACTGAAAATTTAATTGTTTGTCATTGCTAAAAGGAAACTTTATAGTACTTGTATTTTTTGAAATTTGTTTTTTTTTTCTTTAGATAATCCACCAAATTCAACAACCAAATATGAATCAAAGATTTTGAAGTTTACGAGAAGTAAGAGAAGCTTTATTTAGAAGACAAACTTGAGATGCAAAACTATAAAGACAGACTACCATATTTATAGTAGTTCAATAGTTTTAGAAACATCATTTAATCCACTTTCAACCACCAAAATTTATTATGATAATTTTTCTCTGACTTTCTAGAATTTTTTACTAGAACTCAAGTACTTAAGATTATCTCTACCACTTTAAAAATCCTTAGATATTTTTATTAGTTTCTAGCATTTAGTTTATACTCAACTAA
Organism: Paulownia fortunei; assembly: GCA_019321725.1. Classification (NCBI taxonomy): domain Eukaryota; kingdom Viridiplantae; phylum Streptophyta; class Magnoliopsida; order Lamiales; family Paulowniaceae; genus Paulownia; species Paulownia fortunei. The sequence goes on along the minus strand of CM033105.1, from coordinate 2,838,415 downwards.
TTTATTATAAGTCAAGTTCATGTCAAATTAATTTTAATTATTTATTTTTCAACAGACTCCCTAGTGCACTTATATTGAAAGTTAATATACTTGCTTCAATAATAGAAAACGAGATTGTATACTAAGCCAATTGTTGATTTATTGTCCACAAATATCTAGGATGAGATTTAGGGATGGTAATGGATAGCACAAACTCAAATCTATTTCGGATCTACTTGCCTTAGGGCGTATTTTAACTGTTATAAATAAGTCTGTGGTGGGTATGAGTTTTTATTTTCAAACTCTCCCAATCTCAAACTTGTCTCTTTTTTTTTTTGAATTTATTGTGTGTGTGTGTGTGATACTTTTTAAAAAAAATATTTTTTAAAAAGTATTAGTGTATTATTTTTTAATTTTTTTAAAATAATAAAATAAGTCTAACGAGTCTAACCCACTAGATCCGGAAGCTTCACTCTATGACAAAAAAAAACCTTGACATGACGGATATCATGTTTGACTAAACTCATTCCAAACTCGCCCGGTTGCCATCCCTAATGAAATTTAATTCCTTAGTTAACTTTATAGCTATAAGGTATGACATAAGCTTCTTCCTGCAGCCCAAATTCTTTAAGACTTTATTTAGATTGATGGATTTGAAGCTAAGGATTTCAAATTCATAATAACAAATTCATTGAACTTGTTTGGATAATCTCATGATACAATGGATTTTAAATTCTTATATTTTCTATTTTGAGCTATTTTTGAATCAATATAGTGGATTTCAAATCATCTTAAAATGAGTCATTTGAACTCCTCCTTTCAAATCCAAATCTTTCTATTCAAATGCAATTTAAGGCTTCATTTGGATTGATGGATTTGAGAATTTCAAATCCATAATAATAAATTTATTGATCTTATTTGGATAATCTCATGATACAATGAATTTTAAATTATTGAATTCATATTGTGAGCTATTTTTTTAGTCATTTAAAATCATTCCTCCAAATTCTTTCCTCAAAAATAAATTTTTGCATCCAAATGCAACATAAAAATTGATAATGTAGTAATGGATTAGTTGCTTTTGTAGACAAATAAAATTTATACCAATTAAATGGTGACACGAATATATTAAATATCAATATTATATTTTCTATTTATATTTAAATTTAATCAAATTTAAGTTTAAAATAAATAGTTAATTAATTGATATTATAATATATATTTTATTGGTCAATCATATGTCACCAAGTGTCAAATCTCAATTCATGAAAATCAAAACTTATCTTGTAAGTTATGGAAGTGAATATCAACACAAATTAATAATTCAAATAACATCTTATGATGTCAATCAAATCAATAAGGATCAATCAAATTATGCCATTTCATCAAATGGCTTATCCAATAGCTCATGTCCTATAAGTATAAATATAGGTCATCTTTAAGGAATTAAATACAACAACATAAGTTGTTGTCGAGCCATGAAATTGAAGTCATCACTCCAAATCACAAGTATGAGGGGGCAAGACAAGATAGTGTGTTACCGAGCTATGAAGTCACCACTCCGAAACACAAGCATGATGGGATAAGTGATGATTGAATATTATTAGTCAAATTAGGGGCAAAGCAAGAAACAGAAGCTATGGATAAATAGTTGTTGAATCCAAATACGATGCTCGAATCTTTTAGAAGCTCAAATTTTAAAGTCGCAACAGTCATGGTAGTCCAAATTACTTTACTAAAAGAACAAATTACAAATTTAACAAAGGTATTGAGGGACTCACGAAATATATTCAAGAGCAAGACTATCAAATCACAAAGTTGATGAATAAAGTGGATAATACTGATGCTAGTCACTTAATGGGAAAACAACTTGAAGCTCGTGATGAAATTGAGATGTCCACGAAGCAACAATCAAATGAAAGAGATAAATATTTAACTAAAGAATTGCAAGTTTCATCAAATAGTTTGGTTCATATTGACCAACTGAATAGATTATTATGGAGACTATCAAAGACAAGTTCGATGGAAGCTCCAAGTTAACTTTGACTTATGCCAAACCATAGACTCAGAAAATAAACAGCTTGAAGATGCCAGTTGGCTATCAACCTTCGAAATTTCAGCAATTTGATGGCAAATGCAACTCAAAGCAACATGTGGCTCATTTTATTGAGACGTGCAATAATGTTGGAATACATGGAGATTGTATGGTTAATCAACTTGTTCGCTCTGGGAAATGTATTTGATTGGTACACCAACTTTGAGGCAAACTTAATTGATAGTTGAGAGTAGTTGGAATAAGAGTTTTTGAATCCTGCTCAAATGCTTCTTAATAAGAACATAAACTGTTAGTAAGATTCCTTGATATGATATAAACTATCAGCAAGTTCAAGTAAATTAAAAAGCTCCTTGACATAAGTATAAAAGATCTACAAGTCAAATCAAATAAAGACTTTTTTTATACGAGTTAAACTATCTACCAAATTTAAAAAGAGACTTCTTGATACAAGTATAAACTATCTACAAATTTTAAATTTAAATAAAAACTCCTTGATACAAGTATAAATTATCTGTAAATTTTCAATTCAAATGGAGACTCCTAGATATGAGTATAAACTATCTATAAATTTTTAAAAAAATTAAATTAAAAACTCCTTGATATGAGGATAAACTGTCTATAAATTCAAATCAAGTCAAAAACTCGTTGGTATAAGAATAAACTATATACAAATTCAAATTAATTTAATTAAAAAACTTGATATGAGGATAAATTAACTACAAATTCAAATTAATTTAAAAGAAGAACTCCTCAATATAAGTTTAAACTATCTTTATGTTTCAAATAAGTTCAAGTAAACTGTTGTGACGTGATCTTATTGAAGAAAGAGTTCTAAACTTATTCACTCTAAGATGCATTGTCCGTGAACAAGTCTCAACGAAACATTTATAGACAAATAAAATTTGTGTCAATTACATGGTGATACATATGAAGTTATATCTTAAATATCAATGTTATATTTTTTATTTATATTAGAAATCTAATCAAATTTAATTATTAAAGTAAATAGTTAATTAATTGATATTATAATATATATTTTGTTAGTCAATTATATGTCGCCAAGTGTCAAATCTCTATTTTTAAAAATCAAGATTTATCTTGTAAGTTATGGAAATGAATAGTAGCACAAATTTGTAATTCAAATAACATCTTGTGATATCAATCAAATCATAAAAGGCCAATCAAATTTAGAGATGGCAATGAGTTCGGATTTTACCTGGACCCGTAATAACGGGGTAAGTTTGAGGCCAATAAACGGGTAATGAGGCAGGTAATAGATTTAATATTTTAGACCCGATCAGGTCTGGGATGGGTAATAAGTCCATTAAGACCTGTCCGGGACCCGCCCTATATTGACTAGTATAAATGAACTCACTTTAGGTTTCTCCATAACCTAATTTTCTTTGTCCTCTCAAAAGCAGCCGTCTTTGTGTCACAACCAATTCTGATTTATCTTCACAGCTTCCCCTCACTCAACTCTTCACCACCCCTAACCCCCAAAATTTCCCCCAAAAGGATTCCTCTTTGAACTTCCCTATACTCCCTATACCATATTCTCATGTTTATCACAATCCCCAAAATTTCTCCTAAAAGGATTCCTCTATGAATGGTATTTTTGTAATAAAGGATTTATAGAGGTGCTTCCGTTTGGTGGTGCCTGTGGGAGGCAGCTTGTGGACTATGGAGGCTTAATGTCTAAGAATAATCAAGTCAAACTTTATGTAGAAAAAATGGTGGACTCTTGTGTACTATAACTGTTGGTATAATTTTTGGGGAGACAATAGCTAAGGCAAAACTTTACGGGTCTACAAGTTAAGGCGAGTTAGACCTATCGGGGTTGGGATCCGAGATTGGGCAGGACATGTCTCGAACTGAGGCAGGGTGGAGCGGATCTCGAGTCTAATTTTTCTTTGGTGGGATGGGTCTCGAGTTTCGCCAAACCTATCCCAAACCCACCCCATTGCCATTTATAATCAAACCATATACCACTTTATCAAATGACTTATCCAAGAACCCATCTTCTACAAATATAAATATGGGTCATCTCTAAGGAATTAAACATAACAACATAAGTTGTAAAGAAAAAGTCCAAACAAGAAAGGTGTTGAAGAGAATTCTATCAATTCAAGGCGATCAAATTCAATGAGATTTATAATGTTTAAGAAAAAAAATCAAGGCGTTCATTGTGAAGATTACTCAAATTATAACATTTAATTCGAAATTAAGTTGTTAAACCCCGAATTAATGTTAGTAGAGATTAAATCAATTTTCAAGGAGATCGAATGGTCGATTCCACCAATAAATACTCAAATCCAAAAAATCGGCGTTTTAAAAATTCTGACATTTGATTCAAGATTAAAGTGTTAAACATTCTAATTAATATTATTGAATGACGAAATCAAGTTTGGAGGAAATCAAATCAACGATTTTACCTCCAAAAGTTCAAATTTCAAAAAAAATTATTTTTGAAAAAAAGAATAAGAGACTCTACAGAGATTGTAACAATTTTATCTTTTTAAATCAATAAAATTCAATTTGTAATATTTTTTTTGTTTCTTAATTTTGTAGACAACAAAAAATTGTGTTATAGCATCTTTGTTGTCTATCTAAAAATTGTTTATCCATATGTAGAGTATAAATTGGACTATGCACTTCCTATATTTTATCTCCAATGTGGATTAGCCAGATGGAATGAGTGTGTGGCATGCAAAGACGGATGGCATGTGCAGCATATGGGTAGGTTTAGGGCAAAAGAGGATGGGGGACGAAAAGGGGGGTTAGGTTGGGGAGGGGTGAGGAAGAGGTGGTTTGGGGAGTGAAATAGATTGGGAGGAGTGTTCAAAGTTATGGATTTTGATGGTAATCCAGAGAAAATATTTTCGAATTATTAAGAAAAGGATAGTTTTTAATGATATAAACTATCCACCATATTTTCAAAAAGTAATCTTGTTATTTTTTAATTTTTTTGGTGCATGCTATATAGTTAAGAGGATGTTTGACTAAATTTATTTTAAAAAATTTATAAACTCCTATACCTTATAACATATTTTTGGAATTTATTAAATGTTAGATTTTATTTTAAAAATAAGTTGTTAAAGTGTTTGAATAAAATAAAATTATAGAGTTTTAAAATATTAGTAATGATATTTTTATAATTAAAATTATCAAAATTAAAAAAAATTATTAAAATATTTTTTTTTAATTTTATTTTAAGAGTTTATAAGCTCTCAAATATTTTTTTTTAGATTTTATAATCTTTTTAAAAAAAATTACAAATATTTTTTTGATAATTTATAAACTTTTAAACAACTTATAAGATGTTTTGAAAAGTATATAAGTTTAGCCAAAGTACTCCCCTAACACCCCAGTTCATTATTTGGTAAAGAAATATTAACATTTTATTATATATAAACAAATTAGTTTTATTTAGTTTAACAAACTAAATAAATTCCTGTTGTTCATATTATAACAAAGTGAAAAGAAAATAGAAATTAATTATTTAGATAAAATTTTGAAAAGGTAATTTATTATTATTATAAAAACCTTTGATTATGTTATATTCTCCTAATTATTACAATGAAATAAACACAACACATTGAAAACTAAAAGTTGTGAAAATAAGATGGAACAATATCACCATAATTTGAAATTTTAGTGCACACATATTAAGGAGATAATTTTAGTCCAAATAGTAATATGAAAACATTTATGCATCTTTATGTATTGAATAACCTCATTAGTAACTTTCTTGGCTTTGGCATTCTGAACTTGTTAGTCAATGTGAAGAAAAATGAAATGAAATTAGACCTACAAAATTAGTTTTTCTATACCAAAGATATTAAAATGTCACTTTTGTAAAACTTGACAAACTTCAAAAGAAATTAGGTTTGAATCTTTGGCCAAGATCTTATATCTAGCATTTTTTGGTAAAACTTTTTTATTGAATTTTATTTAAAAATAAATATACTCTTAAAGTAACATAAAACAATAATTCATCATTTTTAAAGAATTAATCAAAGTTATTTTCAAAAAATATATATAAAAAAAAAAGAGAGAAACTAAAATTCAAATACTAAAACTTTCATCAATTGTACACCAGATATTTATTTGATACATGATAAAGTAAGATATAGTTTTAAAAAGAAATGAGAGAGCAACATTTTAATTTAAGCCCGTCTTTAACTACCTTTTAATTCAAGGCCATCTTTTTAAAAGTATTTTTTAAAAAAAAAAATTGAGACTAGAATTTAAATTATGAGGTTCAATAATATAGAGAATACATATTATTATTTATCTATGAAAAAAATATTCATTTGAAAATAATTCTCATTGGATTTTTCTTTTAAAAATATATTGATTATTTTATTATTAAACGATGATCTTTGTAATTAAGTTATTTAACCTTACGTTTCTTGAAAATTATGAATTATTTTAATAATCATTTTAAAGAGTTAGAAATTGTATTTATTTTATCAAAAACTATTCAAACTCATTGAAATAAATAACAAAAGCCCAACACGTGCACTATGCGGAGGAGAACAATAATAGTATAATACTAGAGAATATCCGGGCGGCATGGTGAAACTTGAAAAAGAATAACATAATAATAATTCATATAAATTATTCCAAGAAAATGGTGAAGTAACACATGTAAAATTCATTAGTTTTTAAATCGATGGCTTGCTAAATTCGTTTAGGTATGGATTAGTTAATTAACGATCCCATTATACTCGTGGGAGAATAAAATTGACCAGAAATTGTCCAACATCAATTGCGAATAAGTTGATACATACGATGGTGTCTTCTCTTTTAATTCATATTGTATGTGCACGTGCATTGGATGTGAAGATTCAATGTAAGTTTTCTATTTTTACATGCTATGTCAATTTACATCTACGTTCCATTCACGTGCACTGAGTAAATAGATTTAATATAAATTTTTTATTTTTACATGTTATGTTAAGTGCTCATTGAGTGCATTAATTTAATGTAAATATCCTATTTGATACAAAAATAGAATAATTAATAATATATTGGATACATGCATATGTAAAATTTGTGTCTTAAATATTTAAGTGACATGAATTCATTGAAAACTTGAATATTTTATAACAAATTTATTTGATGTAGACATGAGTTTTTTCATTTTCATAAGATTATTCCCTAGTTAAAAGAAGAATCAAGTACTGTAATAAACGACATATAACATTACATATAATTTTTAATAAATTAAAAAATAATAGAAAACTTGACTTAAAAATTGTTCTCAATTTTTATGTAAAATATAAACAACTATGAGAAAGCAAATGCACATCGATACCACCTCTCACATTTTTAAGTTTGTATAAAAAATGAGCACCGTGTGGCTAGTAGTCGACCACTAATGACTATTTCCACCAAAACTCAATAAAATACGCAGCGAACTAGCTGTTCGTCACATTTCCACCCAAAGGTGCTTTCGAGAAATAACAAAATTGAAATGAAAATTTATTTTCGTTAATAACGAAATGCAGATTATAATATTGAATATTTACAATGTGTGGAGCAAATTCTAGCGCGACGACTAGCAACTCTTTTCAACAGTTTACAACGAAAATAATAAATTTTGTATGTTATTACATTTTTCAAATGTTTTTTGTGTCCTTTTAGTGCGAGGTGAATTATTTTTCATTTAAATACGTGATGAGAACAAAACATTATTATGAATTTTACAATTCTTGGTAGATTTTGAATTTTTCCTATGTTTTTAGATTTTAGAATATCACTGCATTTAATAAATTTAACCATATAACATTAAATCTGGTCAAGCTTAAAATTCATTCCAAAATAATTAAATAAATTTAGTGCTCAAGAAATTGAAAAGTATGAGAGGAAAATAAATATAGAATAGTTGCTAACTAAAGTTCAAATATGTACGCTAGCATCATTTTATCTTAATCATAGTCTCATATTCGTTAATGGCCATAAGATCATATGAACCACGCGCTCTTCTTTCATCCAACGGTAACCCCATAATTCTTGTATTTTCTACTTAAGGTAAGGCCGAAATTGATTTGTTCTTCCAAAAATAGAAAGGAGAGAAGAGAACAAAAATCATCTTTTCTTTATTTGCAAGTTGGGTAGGAATATTGTAGGAAGAAAATAATTCTTGCAATATCCCTTTTTTTTAAGCTTTCCCCTTAGTCATTTACATATTTACCCTTCCCCACCACCCCCAAAATGCAAAAAGCTTCAACTGAGTTTCCTCCTCCTTTCCCCAATTTTGCAAACGTGCCTTTATGATAAACCCACAAACCCCAACCGCGTAAAACAACCTTACAAAATTCTCGTCCAAAAACGAAATCAAAACTCCCAAAGAACAGAACCGTCACCGTCCAAACCCCTTTGCCCACTCCAGAATCTTCCTCCTCACCGTGTCTCACGCGTTTCCCCTTCTCTCGACCCAACTCTCTGTATATATACATCAGAAATTCAGTCTTTGTGTTCACATTCTCGTTCAGACTTCTTTAATAATCCCTTCAAACACTTTCACATCGTTATTATATCTTCATGGATATTTCATCTTTCCCATTTCCAGAAGACTTGTACACTTCTTTCTTTCAAGATTTCGAGCCCACAACTTCATCCAAAGCTAAAAAGCGGCCCAGGTGCGATAACTTGCATGATGATGTTGAGAATGATTCATCAGTTGAAGAATTGCTGAGCAAATTTTTGGCATTCGATAGCCCGCCGGAAGAAAAGCAGGCCCTGAACGTGCTTTCATCACTACATCCTTCAAAGCACAACCAAAGCAATCAAGAAATGGATGAGAGGGATAAGTATTTGGCTGATTTTGGCAATACGTCACATGGCAAGAGGGCGCGCTCTGAGTCTGGTAACGTCCCGACAACATCGGATGAGTCCACAAGCGTGGCAAATGGTGGCGGACAGCGCAGATTGTGGGTGAAAAACCGGTCTAATGCGTGGTGGGAACAAGTTAGCAGCCCGGATTTTCCAGAGGAGGAGTTTAAAAAAGCTTTTCGGATGAGCAGAGCCACATTTGATATGATTTGTGAAGAGCTTGAGCCTGTTGTCACCAAGAAAGACACATTGCTGCGCTTGGCGATCCCCGTTCGTCAGCGTGTGGCTGTGTGCATATGGAGGTTGGTCACCGGTGAGGCTCTTCGTGAAGTGTCGAAGCGTTTCGGGTTGGGGATTTCGACCTGCCATAAGTTGGTTCTTGAGGTTTGTACTGCAATCAGGAGTGTGCTAATGCCTAAGTTCTTGCAGTGGCCTGATGATAATAAAATGAGTGAGATTAAGAGGGAGTTTGAATTGTTTTCGGGGATTCCAAATGTCGTCGGATCAATGTACACTACTCATATTCCAATCATAGCACCAAAGGTTAGCGTGGCGGCTTATTTTAACAAGAGGCATACAGAGAGGAATCAGAAGACTTCTTACTCGATTACGCTGCAAGGGGTGGTTGATCCTAATGGAGTTTTTACAGACATTTGTATTGGATGGCCTGGTTCAATGACTGATGATCAGGTGTTGGAAAAGTCTGCCCTTTTCCAGAGGGCAAATAAAGGTGCTTTTAACGGTGCTTGGGTTGTTGGGAATTCCGGGTACCCGTTGATGGATTGGGTTTTGGTTCCTTATGCTCACGCAAACCTTACATGGACGCAACATGCTTTTAATGAGAAAATTGAAGAGCTTCAGAGGGTTGCTAAGGAGTCGTTTATGCGGTTGAAAGCCAGGTGGAGCTGCTTGCAGAAGAGAACTGAGATGAAGCTTCAGGATTTGCCAGTAGTTCTTGGAGCCTGCTGTGTGTTGCATAATATATGTGAGATCAGAAATGAGGGATTGAGTCCAGAGCTGAGGTTGGAGCTGTTTGACGATGAAACGATCCCTGAGAACAGTGTGGGGTCAGCTAATGCGATGCATGCTAGAGACCAGATTGCTCACAAGCTCTTGCATCACAATCTTGCAGGCACTAATTTCCTATATTGATAGATATAGTTGTAGTCTGTTTTTAGTGATCCAATTCTTTCATGGCTTGCTGCAGTCATGTAGAAGAATAAATTGATCGAAGTAATTCATTGAATTGTAGACAGTCATTTGCCTTTTTGATGAATAGATAAAATATTTTGCCAAGTATTGCAACTTTAATTTGTAAATCGAATTCACAATCGTTCTCCATATGCACGCTACAAGCTCTTGCCTTGCATCAATAACACCAGTAGTGATAGAACTAAAATTCTCTTGGTAACTTTGGTGGCTCATTCTTTCATGGCTTTTGCAGTCTAACGTGATGGAGTAATTGAACTGAAGAGATGCTTTGATTTTAGGTGAAATTTTACTTGTTCTTACCATGAAGAGATGAATAGTTTTGTTTTACCAAGTATTGCCAGTTCTTTTAATAGATGCAATTTCCCAATTCTCTCAGATTATTGTCTTGATAACTGAAATCTTACGTCGATCTCTGCAAGATTTGCTTCATAAATCTGGCAACACAGATGAAACATTTGCTGTAAGGCACATGGGGTTAGGAAAGAATGTGTGTGAAATCTTGTGGTTTGTGCAGCATTTCCTGTTGGCCAACTATTCTGTTCCAAGGTTTTGTTATCTGTAAAGACTAAAGCTTGGTTATTATGTTATTTGAAGTCTGAACACTTTCTTTTGGCTGATTTCCAGAGTCAAAGATCACTCGCATGGTATTGTTACATACTTTAAATGGCAAGGACCAGAATTTGGTTGGGTAACTTCAAAACTATATAATTGTTAGATGGAGATACTAGGGGCCAGTCAAAGGTTGACTCTGTTCTAAGATATGTTGTTATCTTAAACAATGAGCTGATTTGCTACAAGGTTTATGCTCTGTCTGTATTACGAAAAGGCTTCATTCATGGTTCAGCCATCAGCAATAAGCTGACAAACTGTGTGCACAATCTGAGTCTGGAAAATGGGAAAGTTGATTTGCTTCAGGTGCAAAACAAGGTTCTTTTCTAATTTATGGGTAGGAAATGGTTATTGAATTGTAGAACAGACTTCAATCTTTACGAATTTTACAACTGCATGAGGCCTCCATAATAGTATATTAAAGATATTTATTTCGTTTGATGGCTTAAATATGTATAGTACACTTGGTATTAATAGACAGTATTAATATTGTGCATTTAGTACATATATTATATTTATTTAATATAACACTTGGCGAAAATACTCTATTAATAAATGTTTATAATATTTAAATATAATATAAAAATTATTTAAATATTATTTATAAATATTAAAGGAATACAATATAAATAAAATATTTTTTTTAATAATTTATGAATATATTAATTATTATTAAATAATTATCTTTAAGTTATATCATAATTATAAATTAAATAATATAAATATATATAAAAAAAATTATATAAATTTAAAAATAAGTATAAACACAATTTATATAAAATTAATGTCAAAATAAGTTATATTTTTGCTCCCATTTATAGTCATATTTTTACTCGCACGTCTTTAAATTTATATATTACATGTTTTCGTATTTTTTTCTGATTTTTTCACTATAACTTTTACAAAAAAATTTATTCATATATATTAAATATCGAATTTTTCTCATATTATATTTAACTAATTAGGCTAAAAGAAAGACCACAAATACTTGAGTATCTGATTTTATGTCACTGTTTATAATTCTATTATCAAAAGAAAAGGGTGTATTAAGAGTGGCTATAAAAACTACACTATTCCCTTTAGAAAAGTGAATAAAATAAATAATGTCAAGAATTAAACCCACCAAAAAAATAAACAATTATGTTTGTATCTTAAATTTTAGTGAATAAATACGATTCTTTCGATTCTAAATCTTGACAATAGAAAACATAAAGAAAAAAATAATAATAGAAACTAAATATTTCATCAAACTGGGAAAATGTTTTTCAATATTGTTCTTACTAAATTTCAATGTACAAACTACAAACGCAGCATTTGCCTTTCTTTTCAATAGTTGTCTTTACCTCTCTCGCTAGGTCCTAACTTGGCTCGCGTTCGCTCCCATCCTCTGTTCCCCGATCGCATCTCTCTTACCAAAATCACCGCCGGCGGGAGATTTCTATGGCCCCGCCGCCGTCTGACCCATCTTACCAGTAAGCTCTCTCTCTTTCTAAATCTCTGTCAATTCATTGAGTTGAACCGCGTAATTTATCTCTGAAGGGACGTCGTCAGGAGGCAAAAGAAAGGTGCTCCGTACAAATTTTTGGTTCCTCTAATCTATGCTCCTGTTCTTCCTCTCAGTAAGTTATTTTCTCGTCTTTTTTTGGTGCCCTCTCAAGGATTTATCAAATTATGTTTTCGAATTTTAACTTTAGCCGTTGTTGAATATGTTTCCCTCATGTATGTGTTGATAGCTATATTTGCCTGACAGTTCGGCTTTCGCTCCGGCACAGACCGGTTATGAGGGATCGATTGTTTACAGCAGTCTTAGCGGGAGCCTTCGCCCATGGGTTTTACTTGGTGTATCCTTTTCCTATATCTATGTAGAATAATCTAGGATGAATGTAATTTGAAATGCAAAATTGCAAATTGGGGAAGAGTGCCAAAATATTTGATACAAGGATTTTTATGTGGAAAATTCAAATTGGAAAAAACTAAGGGATTATAGTGTGAATAAAACTTCCACTTTCTGTATATTAGGAAAGCTATTTTAAAATTGAATGAATTTTTTTTACTATTTTTCTTCTTATTTCTTGAGATCTATTTTTCTCACTTTCTACTCTCTAGCTCTCTTATTTTATTTCTTATTGCTCAAGTGTTTTTACTCTACCCGAGTACGTCTATTTATAGGCAAGGTTGGAGAGCTTGCTGTCAAAAACATCATTCATTTTTTTTAAAAGTTCGGCGCCTTTTAGCGCGTTGAAAAGAGAAAGGTAGGGGCTGGCAGGCTGCCAACCCCTTTTGTTAACCTTTATTCTTTATTTTTTTATTATTCCTATGTTCCACCCCCACATGGGGTGGAATACCCATTAATTCTTTCCCTCCACCTCATGTGGGGTGCCCAACCAAACCTTTTCTGCTTCTACAGATTTCAAATTTATCCCTTGTAAATACTTCGTTAGCATATTTGGACCATTTTCATCATAGTGAACTTTTTCAAGTTGCATTAGTTATTCATCAAGCATATCCCGAATCCAATGGTATCTCACATCAATGTGTTTTGACCTTGAGTGAAAAGTAAAATTTTTACTCAAGTGAATCACGCTTTAACTGTCATAGTAGAGCGTGTACTTTTCTTGCTTTAAGTCTAATTCTTGAAAAAACTTCTTCAACCACATCTCCTTGTAGACTTCAGTCACTGCAATACATTCTACCTCTATTGTGGATAATGCCATGTATTTTTTAAGTTTTGACTACCAAGAGATAGCTCTCCCTGTAAATCTCTGCAAATCTCATCAGGCATACGGATGTGGATTTTCTAGAATTAGCATCACCAGTCATGTCTGCATTTGTGAATCCATCTAATACAGCTTGATCATTACCAAACTTTAGGCAAACTTTGGAAGTACCTTTTAAAAATATTCATTTCACAGCAGACCAGTAATCTTTATTAGGGTTAGAGAAAAATCGGCTAACAACACCTGCATGAGAAATATTAAGTTTAATACATACCATAACATATATTAAAATGCCAACTGCCGAAGCATATGGTACCTGTTGCATTTCTTCCTTATCTTTCTCACTTGTATAACATTGCACCAAGCTGAGTTTGAAATAATCCGCAAGTGGAGTGTTGACTGGCTTTGAATTGCTTATGTTAAATCTCTCAAGAACTTGTTTTCGATATACTTTTCTTGAGATAACCACAACTTTTTGTTTGCTCTATTTCTCGATATTTTCATTCCAAGAATTTGTTTAGTTGGTCTTAAGTCTTTCATTGCGAAAGACTTGTTGAGCTCTTTTTTCAAGCTTATCAATCTTGTTAGCATCATAACCTATAATCAACATGTCATCCACATACAATAACAATATGATAAAGTCAATCATCAGATAATTTTTAAAAAAATACACAGTGATCGGAGTTGGTTCTCTTATACACTTAATCAGACATGAAGGAGTTAAATTTCCTGTACTACTGTCTCGGGGCTTGCGTCAAGCCGTACAAGCTCTTTTTTAACCTGCACACCAGGTTTTCCTTACCTTTGACTTTGAATCCCTCCGGTTGCTTCATGTAAATTTCCTCATTCAAATCTCCATGAAGAAACGCAGTTTTTACATCAAGTTTTTCAATCTCAGCAATTTTGAGAACAACTCTAATTGAAGACATCTTTATCACAGGTGAGAAAATTTTATCAAAATCAACACTATTTTTTTGATTGAATCCCTTTACAATCAGTCTCGCTTTGTACCTTGGTTTTGAGCTATGCTCGTCAGCTGTTAGCCTGTAAACCTATCTGTTTTTCAGTGTTCTCTTGCCTTTTGACATCTTTATAAGATCATAGGTGTGATTTTCTTGTAGGGATTTTATCTCTTCCTTCATGAACTCTGTCCACTTCTCTTTCTGATCATGTGATATGATCTCTGTGAAATTCTCTAGTTCTCCCTCATCAGTGAGCATTACATACTCATGTGGACTATATAGAAGGTTGTCTTTGTCTGCTGAACCTTCTGACCTCTGCCTCTGGTGGTGGAATACAGGTGTGAGATCCCGTACATCTCCCCTGTGAATCTGAGCTGTAGACGAAAAAATTAGATCTAAGTCGTCAAAAACATATGAGTTGGACTTAGATTTTTGTTTGGCATTATTAATTATTTGATCCTCAAGAAACATGACATCTTTGCTTCTGATGACTTTTTTGTTAGTTGGGTCGTACAATCTGCAGCCAAACTCTTCATGATTATAACCCAAAAAGATGCATGGTTTGGTCTTGTCGTCAATTTTGGATCTTTCATCTTTTGGAATGTGCACATGTCCTGCAGCCAAACACTTTTAAGTGTTATGTTTTATATGAAACATCTTTCCCTATCCAAACTCTATCTAGAATGTCACTATCCAAAGGAGTTGATGGATAAAGATTGATTAGATCAACTACAATCCTCATTACTTCACCCCAAAAGGATTTAGGCAATTTGGAATATGATAGCATACACTTGATTCTTTCATAAATTGTCCTATTCATTCTCTTTGCCACATCATTATGTTGAGGAGTCTTTGGGACGCTCTTCTCAAGCCTGATACCATGATCCCTGCAATGTTGTTCAAATGGACCTTGGTATTCACCACCATTGTTTGCACTTCAACTTCCTTTTTATTTCTCTTTCAACCTTTGCCTGAAAATATTTAAAGACCTCTAGAACTTGGTCTTTAGATTTCAAAGTAAAGCATTAGACTTTTCTAGATAAATCATTAATAAATGTAACAAAGTACAAAGCACCACCAAGAGTTCTATCAGTATGCAGCAAGTCTAAAGGATGAAATTTTCTAGATGGAGAAAAACTCTTAAATGCAACTTTGTGTTGTTTTCCAGCCAAACAATCAACATATGTTTGTAGGTGCATATTTGTTACCTCATGGAGGAGTTTCTTCTTAGTCAAAAATTTCAAGCCTTTATGACTTAAGTGTCCAAGCCTTTTATGCCACAACTCAATGGAAGAATTTTTTACAATTATATTGACCTCTCCTTTGGATAGTCTGACCTGCATCAGGTAGAGTGAATTTTGTTTCTTACCTTTAGCAACAATGAGGGATCATTTAGTAAGCTTCCACTTTCCTTCACCAAAGCAATTAGCATAGCTATCATCGTCAAGCTTGCAAGTGGAAATAATGTTGAGCCGGATGTCAAAAATATGTCTGATATCTTTGAGGAGTCTACATCCTGTATCAGTATCTAGGATGATGCTCTCTATGCCAACGACTTCCGTCACACCAGGATTAGCCATTCTGACTTTACCAAAACTGACACTGGTGTATGATGTGAACATGTCATGATGTAGAATGATATGATATGAAGCTCTTGAATCAATAATCCAGTATGTCTACTAGCATGATGAATTGATACAAGCATCATCACAAATGATGACAACATCACCATTAGCTACAACGGCGGTAGTGTTTTTGCCATCTTTCTTATTATTATTTCCATTTCGTTGATTTCTTTTCTTCTTTCTGCATTCTCTCTCATAGTGGTTTCTACCACTACAATAATAGCATTTGAAATCCTTCTTGGACTTGCACTTCCCTATGGATTTATCTTTCCAATTTAGAGGACATTTGTTCTTGCTCTTTCGTTTATCAGTATTTTCTGTTACTAAAGCTTTTGATTCAAAAGAATGATCTTGCTCCTTTCTTTTGAATTCTTCAATTAAAAGACAATCTTTGACCATTTGCAAGGTCAGTGCTCCATTTGGGGGTAAATTACTGATTGACACTGCAAGTGTGTCCCAACTGTCAGACAACGAGCTAAGTAGCAATAAAACAATCATTTCATCATCAAGCGGTATTTTCATTGTGATGAATTGATTTATTAGACCTTGGTACGTATTTAGTTGCTCTGTTATGTTTGTACCTTTCTGATATCTAAGCCGAACAATTTTTCTAATAATAGAAGTTTTGTTCAAGGCATTTTTCCTCTCAAACATGGCCTTCATTTTCTTCCACAAAACATCAAGCCTTTTCCTCATTTGCAAAATGATGGAAGATATTATGCTCAAGAAAGCATTGGATATACCCCACTGTCTTTATGTGGAGAATAATATAAATCCTTGCAGTAGAGAAGATCGGAGTAGTTCGATCCATTTAATTTGAACATTCCGCCAAAAAACGTTGATTCTTCCATTTTTTAATCTGCAATCGTAACAACGTGGCTCTAATACCACTTGATACCAATTGATGGGTATTCCACCTCATGTGGGGGTGGAACCCACAAATAATAAAAAATAAATAAAGGTCGACAAAAGGGGCTGGCAGCCTCCCAGCCCTCTCCTTTTCTCTTTTTAACGCGCCAAAAGGCGCCGAACTTTTAGAAAAAAAAATGAATGATGTTTTTGACAGCAAACTCTCTAGCCTTGCCTATAAATAGGCATGCTTGGGTAGAGCAAAAACACACAAGCAACAAGAGAAAAAATAAGAGAGGTAGAGAGTAGAAAGTGAGAAAAATAGAGTGTTTTGATAGAAGACATAGGGAAAAAAATTCTAAGAATTTTTCATTCTTTTTTAAAATATTCCTATTTTTCTTAGGTATTCCAAGTTGATATATTTGTGATCTAAGAGATATTCTTTTGAGAATTATTTGTGCATCCCTTAGTTTAGGGAGAATTTTGTAAGCCTACTATACACACAGTGGAAGTTTTGTCTAGACTACGGTCCTGTGGTTTTTCCCGATTTGGGTTTTCCACATAAAAATCCTTGTGTCAATTTTTTACTCTCTTGCACTATCTTTGGAATTCTTGGTTTGATCTCATTTTTAAGCCCAGCAGGTAGGAAAATAATTCCTGGTTACGTTGCGTCATGTCATTTATTTTGGCTCTCTTTCCCAACAAATCAATGTTTCTATGTTTGCATGGTTATGGCTAATCTTAGCTGAAGAAGCTGAGCTAAGTAATAGATTTGGTAACATCTCAATCAGTGTTTTCCTAATTCTAAGCAAGTGTTTCAATGGTGGAACTGAGAAAATGGAGTCTGAAAAACTTGAATTCCAAGCACAGCTTGATGTATATCGTATTTATCCTCTTATATAAATCTAGAGTAGTTACCTTGGTGCCATTGTCACAACCTCTGAAAAATTGACATGTGTGCTCAGTAGTTAATTACATCTCTCCTTATTTTATCTTTTAAATCATTTTCTTCCTCCTGTTTCAAAATAATTTCTCTTTTTTTCTTATTCGTACTTTTAATATTGAAATGAAAAACATAAATCCATTTTGAACTATACCTGTTTGAAGATTAAGTATAGACAGCAAGTCTGCTGCAATTACTATTATATGACTTTTGCTGGTATTGCAACATTTGCTCATCCACATGCTATGCTACCTTATATGAGAGGAGAGAAATATGCAGGTAAGCAAATGAAGAAGTAAAGCATGAATTTACAAACTTTGGTAGATGTTAAAAATTCTTTGATGCATGAAAACCCTTCATATTGGTTCGCCATATAACCCATGTTAACTATTTGACATGTAATTATGATGTTTGTGACAAATTTGAACATGGAATCACATAACTGCACTGACGTTTTTATCTTAAGTCTTTGGTCATCGTGGTTTACAATGCTTTGTTCTTTATGCAAGTGAGTAATTTTTTATTTGCATATTGGATAAATCCCATTTTTGGTTTCAATGTGTTGTGCATCTTGCTTCTTAGCCTTGCCATATCGACTTGATTGACCAATCTTTGACTTAAAACTTATTTCTTAAGAAACACATCTCTCTTAATGATAGTTGGAAGGAAGACACTAGTTTCTGGTCATTGTGGTAGTTTGGTGAACAATATTCAAGGGCATTGTTGTTAATTGAATCTGTGGGGTTTTGGGTGGTCTAGGGTCAGGGTGATAAAGAGGAGAAGTAATCTAAGCCGCACACCTAGGATCCAAAGCATCTCACAGAGGTTTTTATTGTATTTCACAATCAAGAAAGCTTCAAAATTGTTGCTCAGTCACAAAAGTTTTTCATCTCCATTATTTAGAATCTATCAAAAAACAAGAATTATGTGGCTTTATATAGACTCCACAAATCTCTAAGGATATCAAATTCTCACTAGAAAGCAATACGGTTACATACTGTAGCTGTAATAATAAGTAATACAAATAGAATATGAGTTAAACCCCACTGTAAAGAAAAATTGCTCTTTCAAGATCTCTTCTCCACCTTGGCTCTTCTTCTTTTCATTAATTTATCAGATAGTTATCAGATTCCATTCATTGCTTATTTCATAATTACAGAATGATTACTGTTGAGTGCCGAAATTGGGAAATCATAACTGATCATTGGGACCTAAATTAGATTCCCTTTGTTGGGATTTTTCCCAATGGTTCACTTGGCCATGCCTTTTCTTCACACTTATTTTGTTCCTTCTGCGAAAATGATGCCATTTTGATTTATTCACCTTCTCTTCTTTTTTTAAGTTCTTGGTTCAAATCACCATTTTGGCATATGGTGATAAATCTTTTGTGGACTGACAGTAGGATTTTGTTCACAAAAGTAGAAGTTTATTTTGCAAATGTAAAATTTGATCCTATGGTGTTATGATTCATATGACATTTTGTATCTGGAAAATGCTATTTACAGACTTGTTTTCTGAACAAGCGACCACGAAGTTTCCTTGTATAGTGCCTAGAAATTAGTCTGACTTGCAACTCTAGTCCTCAACAAAATTTTGATTGATCTATACTAGGAGATTCCATACAGAATTTCAGTTCCTGAAACTAATCTTTGTAGCACATGAATATAAGGTCTTTTACCAATGGATTGCCTTGCCTTTTCAGAAATTTATGGCAGAAGTAATTTTATCTCCACATTTTCAATGCAATTTGTTTTTTCTCCGTTGGTTTCAGCCTTGCAACATCTAGCTACTAGTTATTACTTCTATATTGTTCTTCCTTATGGATATGTTTAGAACGGATATATATGATGCAGAGAGCAAGTGATTTGATGGAAGCAAGGATGGAATAGTTCAATTTCATGGATGGCTACAAGACCTGCAAGTATTTGCGTATGATATATATGGAGTTGTGATTTCTCTACCTTACAGTGGTTTTTGTCCTTTTGGAGCTTCAATTTGTGACTTGACGCCAAGTATGTTTCTTATTTGAATAATTTTGAGGAAAACCGATAATTATGCTCAAAAAGAGTATTTTCCTGAAATTGTTTTGAGCGGAAATACAGCAGAGATGAGAATTAAAAATGTATTCCCTTCACCTTTCAGTTAAAACAATAACTGTTTAATACTTGGCTGAAATTATGGCATGTTGATGTTTGGTGCATGCCTTATTGAACCTATGGTTCGTGCCTTTTTCAATGTGGTGAACTGCTCTACTTCTCAGCTTCTGCATATTTCTGTACTTGAAGATGCTTCCAAGAGTGAAGATGCTTCCAAGTGTAAATTTACTAGGGCTGACACAGGTTAAAATGTGTTTCCTGGGGATTTTGTTCCCCGAAATAATTACAATTACCTGTAATACTTGATGTTAGGTGTGAAACAGTTTGTAAGCACTTGAAGTGGAGTCTGATATGCACCAGCCTAGGAGGAAATCTAGAAAATAAAATCGAGACAAAACAGCGTACCTGCGAGCAAGTACATTTTTGTGGTGATTATTTGTTAATATACCAAGGCATTGTCTATTGGAAGCCATGATAAGATGAAATAAGAAATCATAGGACAATTTGAAGATTGTTGATATTGGGTTTTAGTTCTTGCAGCTGAACAGTGCTAAGTTCTAGATTCTGCTTAAAACTGCACAAGATTGAGTGTAGAACCAATAAAGTGGGTTTGAGTCTCGACAAGAATTTATTTAGCTATAAATTTACAAAATGGGTAGTTAACAAATGACCCAAATTTGAGGATTTTTTATCCACATATAATATGTAAAGCCAGAGACAATTTTACTGTTGGGCTAATTAGTTTTTTTCCATTAGGTTTTAACCATCTGCAAAGCCAGGCTTGATGTGTAAATGTTCACAGTTCATCATCATGAGTTTCATAATTGTAATGAATCTGCATCATAGCATTTATAAAGATCTTTCTTGTGATGCATTTTTTGATATGACAAAACATCTGAAATGGTGAATGATAGTTTCTTTCCACTATTCTCCTTTTCCGGGTCTAAGCTTTGCAGATTGTTACTTTTATGGTACTGAGAGTTGTGATTTTATTAGCATTGTAAGTACTTGAATGTGTGATGAAGTTTATAGTCATTTGTGGATAGTCTGTTGCTGGTATGAATTTAGTTTTCTGCTGACTGAATGGTGAATGATTAGGAACATGTATAATACTTTCAATCTGGACATTGATGGAGTATTATGCATTGCTATAAAGAGCTTTTTGGCCAAAGATATACTGCAGTATGTCTCAGGAATATTAAATCTTGAGATGAGATCTACCTAGGTTTAGGATTTAGGAAGACGTATTTCTTATTTCCTACTGCCATGTTTGTCACTATATGGTTTCATGAACAGGCTTGCATACCCTTCCAAGTACGTCCCGCCCCAACCCAACCCAACCCAACCCAAAAAATAACAATAATAAGTGAACACAAAAAAAATTCAAAAATAATGAGGTATATTGTATCACAAAAAAATTGATGTCATCTTTTCATATTGTTTTGAAATTTGGGCATGGAACTTTGCATAAAAGTACCTCATATATTTTACGCATTAATTTGAATTGAAGGATTTAGATTTGTGGAATATCTAAAAGTTTAAAATTAGTCCGACATTAAATGAGTTTAAAATCCACATTGAAAAAGATCTCAAAATGAATATCAAAAGTTTTTGAAATTCATAGTAATTTAAATTAATTTGGAGTCCTTTAAGTCTTAAACTCATAATTTTTTCAGTTTAAATGCAACCTTATTACATTGTAAAGATGAACATGTACTGTTGTTGCTTATATATCCTGTGTTTGGTGTTAATCCATACAGTAAACCATTCTTCTTATATTCATAATGTTCGATGTGAAATTTAGTTCTTTTCAATTTTCATCCTGTAGCATTGTGAAATGCCTGTTTTTAGCGATTTATATTCTCTCTTGTATTTGTTGGGGAAAATTTTTGTGGATACAAACTTGCTTTAAGCTATTGGAGATGGGGAACATGTAATATTTTTTTATTTTTTTTATGTAGCATTTGAGAAGTTTACTTATGCAATTGCTTTGCTGAAGAGACTGGAAGGTCAGGTCCCAGGGGTAGTAGCAGCAACATAAAACATTTTCCCCTTGCACAGAAACCACTACACTACCATGTTTCAACAACATTTGGTTGCCACTGTCTGTTTCTTACATAGGATCATCTTGAAATATTCATTGAACAATATACCTTTTAAGATGGACAATAAATAGTAACCACTTGGATTTAGTCACCCTTAACATAATATATATGTATATATATGTATATATATATATATATGGTAATATCATGTCACACCCGATGTATTATGGTGTTGGAATGATGGATAAGTACTTCATTCATAAGAAAAGGGGCACATATTCGGTGTATTGTCCCGTCAGGTATAACCAATGCTTTGAAAATTGGTTCCGATCGGTCGGTTCCACCAGGAACTTGAGATCCATCCGATCCAATTAGGCCTATATAATCAGTTTTGATCGATTTTTATTTTATTTATTTTTTCATTTTTATTATTTTTTTAAAGAATTTAATATTTTGTTATATTTATGTGGTTATTTGAATTTTGTGTTTTGTTAGATATTTTTTTAGTTAATTATTAATCTTTTTTACATTTAAAATGTATTACATAACAATTAGTTTATTATATTATCATTTTATATAATATAATAAGAAAATATAATCAATTTTCATTAAACTGGTGCAACCGGCGGTTGAATCGGTCCGACCGGTTGAACCGCTAATCGGTAGTAAAATTAATTTGATCATCTATCTAATTATAAAAACACTGAGTATAACATTTCAAAAATCACATATATATATATATATATATATATATATACTACTTACTATAGATCTGATTCATACTATTAATTATATTTTCTATACGCATACTATAGTATATATGGACCGACATATATATTAGGTTAGTATGGAATTCATTAACGTAATATTGCAACAAAACATGTAGCACAATAATTATCTTTACTAAAAATTAATAACTTTGAACATTAAAAAGAATGTTTACAATTCGAATTGTTAATGTATAATCTGTTTATTAAAACTATCAATGCCCTAATGATAGCACAAATAGTTGTAGGCAGTTAGGACAAAACAAAGTGAAAAAATATTTAATGGATGCAATCTTAGTAAGAGTTTCCACCCAACATGGTGTTGGCGATGTTGCCTATATTGTTGGTGTATTCAATGGATGGATGATGTTGATCATAATACAATCTTTGTATGGATTTTTTTTTTCTAAATTAAATGTCGAAACAGTTGCAACGAAAAAATAAGATATTGTCTTTTTTATAAATGTGTCAAATGCTAAGAATACTTGCAACTAAAACGTAAAATTCGTGGTTTAGCTTAAACTAAGTAACAAGATATTGTCTTTTTGTAAATCTATTAAATATTAAAACGTAAAATATGTACCTTCTTCCTAATATATGGTTTCGACCATCAATGCAAATTCACTTCAATTCTCCACATTTATTTTAAAGATTTATATAATTCTAAGTTGGTCAATATTGAAAAGCTGGCCATTAACAAATAACAACTGCACTCCTAAATTTAAACAGGTCCATATTGTAAAGCTGAAATCACTATTTATGTGATCTGCTTATTATTCACTTTCTTAATTACTTTCCCCTTTTTTTATTGGTCACATAAACTTGACTGGACTTTGATTTTAAGAATAATAATCTCTTATCAATAAAACAAAAAAAAGTTGGGGGCTGAAAACTTTTAAAAAAATAAATTTAACATATAGAGGGAAAAAACAAAATCTGAAAAAACGGGAGAAAAAAAAAAATAAATACAAAAAATAGACGATGTCACGTTTTTGTCCCTTCCAGCTTCTGGTCACGCTTTTAATCGTCACTCCGACGTGCCATTTCACGCACATGAAAAAAATCGAAACCCAATGGGTCCCACCTGTCGGTGGGCCCAACTTGATTTTCTGCCACGTATTCATTCATTTTGAAAAAATTAAAAATTAATATTTGATATATATGTGTGTGTGTATATATATATGTATATATATTTGGTTTTGTTCTTCCCCTAACATGTAATAAACGCAAAGCAAATTGCGTCTGCATTTGTGATCCCTCTGACGCACCCTCCCCGCCCCGGACTCCGCTTCGCTGTCTCCAGCGACGCACATTTTTCACGCACAACACACACTAATCAACCTGTAATACACACAATCACCGTGCATTTACGTACAGATATGGCGGAGGGGAAGCGGGTTTTGGCGGTGGTCAAGGAGGAGGAGGAAATGGAGGAAAAATTGGAGGAGGAAGAGGAGCTGGGATCAAGCTTGACCCTTGAACGAGCCGCTGCGGCCAAGAAATTCATCGAGAATCATTACAAAAGCCACATGAAGAACATGCAGGAACGCAGACAAAGGTTTTGTAGATTTATATAGATAGATATATGTGTGTATGTATTTATTCACTCATAGATGCATGCCTGTAAACATTTTAAATCAATTTTCTGAATTATTTCCATATGCCCAGAAAAATTCAAGGTTTCTTATTTTTTGGGGAATTGTTTCGGTTCCAAATGCGTGGATTTGTGTGTGTTTTTGTGATTGCATGTGTGTCTATGTGAACGTTTATTAGAACACTGCCATGCATTAAGGTTTTTATTAATGAAGATTTGGATTTTGAGGAAGAATTTTATTTAATCTTGTCAAAGATTTTGTCTTTCTAGCAGACTTTCAGGTGTGTCTTTTTCTGTTGAACTGAATTATGATTACATAGGGCTTTCGAGCTTTTACACACAGTGTTGGAATTTTATTAGAAATATTCTCTCATTTGGAGTATTTTTGTGCATGGTTTTTTGTTGATTCAACGATGGTCATTTTGATGTTTGTCTTGTTGGTGAGGAACTAGAGAGATTGCACTTTCCACAGAAGTTTGAAATGGTTGGGAATTTAGTGATAGCAATTCTTTTTTACATTCTGTATATCAATCAAATCCTTCTTTCCCAAAAAAAAAAAAGGCATAAATTTGTTCGATCGTTCCACCAAAAAAAAAAAAAAAAAAAACTATTTATATGTTGCTGTTTTTTAGAACCATTTTGATTTTTATTCTTAAAATTACAAGTCTAAAATTAATGGAAGTAACATAAGCAAAAGCAACTTAGAGATTTTTCTTGCCATATTTTAAAGAAAAACACAGCTATGGAAAAGCCTCATTTGATTAGGATCAGAGATGTAGTTCTATTGCAGATTGCATAACATATATATATATATATTGTATATGTGTATATGTGTATGTTACTTGATTTGCCTGTATTCTTGAAATTCAAGAAGCACCTCTTTTTAGTCCACGTGATCTTTACCAATACCTAGAAAGGGTTTATGAAGAAACATAAGCTGAAAAAGTGTTATACTGATCTTTCTTGGTTGATATGAATCAAGATGTTGATGGTATCACAGATAAATGCGATTGTATGAAGCTTGTGTTTTCGAACTTTAAGTTCCCCATGCCTCCTTATTTTATCTTTGTCCTTCTCTATATTGGGAATTGATAGGAAAAAGAATTTGATGCACTTCTAAAACTTGCACTGTACTTGCAACTTAGAGATGGAAAGAAATTCTGTTGTAGAAACAAGATTTAATTTGATCCTTGAAGTCCAGTCATGAAAACTTATTGAATCAATCAAGAATATAATTGGACTGTCAATTATGGATTCTGATTGGGAATGCGGAAATGCCTGCAGAAAATGTGGGACAAGACAATTTGAGAATCTGCCAACTGTAAATATCAAAGTACATTATTTTAACTTGTTGACCATTGTGCTGCCAAAACAAGACTAATGGAAATGTCTAAGGAACTCATTAAGTAGGGCAGCAGCCACTAAATGATAAAAGAAAATGGAGCAGATTGATGCCAATTGCTTCAAGATGCATTGGCACTGCTGGACATAATGGTCAAAATTACCTCAGAAAACAGCTAGAACAATGAAAATATAAGGTGAGACTCTCCTCATTTATTCAAAGAAAGGAATCTTAATATTTGATAACTTACCCTCACTTTGCAGCTCCCAATTGACAAGTTTCAATTTGGTTTGTGCTAAGTGGATTGGACTTTACGCTTTACATAGATTCTTATGAATGAATCATAATTTCTTTCTTGTATGTGCTTCTTACTTCAAGTGGTTAAGATATGTCTTTCTTCATAAGCAACAAAAATATTAGTGTTGTTAGTTGGCATCATCAGCACATGCACTAAGTAACTATATTATGCAAATTGCAGGCGCCAACTGCTAGAAAAGATGTTGGCTAATTCAGGCGTACCAGAGGAAGAGCAGATGAATTTTTTGAAGGATTTGGAGCGCAAAGAGACAGAGTATATGCGATTGAAGCGGAACAAGATTTCTGTTGATGATTTTGAGCTCTTAACCATAATAGGGAGAGGAGCCTTTGGAGAGGTTCGAGATTTTTATATTTCTTTAACCTGAAGTTGACATTCCATGTTTCTCTAACTGTCAGTCCATAAATTGCATTCGTGGTTTACTGTTTCTTTCAAGTGTATATTAGCTTCTTTATTTGAGTCTTTAACTCTTTTTTAAGATACTTTTCTTTAAAGTTCGAACTAATTAAAAATTCAGAAAAAAAAATTGCAAATGAGTTCATCACAATGGCCGGCATAAATTCATAATTACAGACTACTGATCTTAATATTATCACTGTTTGTCTCCTATAAAGTTTAATACAGAATTAAAAACATAAGATGTTGCCTTATAAAGAAGTTTTGCTTTTTATACGTGTGGTTTTCATTGTCTTGTTTTTCTATATTTGGTTTTCTTCTATATAAATCCTGGCTCTGTTTATGTAATGGTTTCTTGCAAAGGTATGATGGAAGTTTTCCTTTCACTGGCATTTCATTTATTCTTATCTCTGGTGCAGCTGGTATCATGCATCTCGTACACTGCCACTAATAAGATTCGATGAGTACCATTATAGTTTTTTTCTTAATCATCGTTCTTATGTTTCCTTAATCTAGTTATGAATATCTGAGTCAAGTAGCTGGATTATACAGATGTTGCCTTGATTTTCCTTTATTTAGTTGTAAGTTTTCCTACAGATTGGTGTTACTTTTGCTAGATTATCAACCAATCTTGCTATTATTTTCTCTTGCGTAGGATGTGATTAAATTATGTGGTTTTAGTTTAGTTATTAATGTATTCTTTGGTTCTTAAATAAAATTCTATGACAGGTTAGATTGTGCCGGGAGAAAGTAACTGGCAATATATATGCAATGAAGAAGTTGAAAAAGTCAGAAATGCTTAAAAAGGGACAGGTGAGATCAAATCAATATATAGATACACTTTGTCCTTTTAAAGTTTACTTCTCAACCCCAGTCGTACTATGTTTAGAATTCAACCGGTTGATCTTTACTTGTTGAAGTTTGTCTCTGCATTCTCTCTTTGTCAATATAGATAACATCAATTAACATTTGCTTCCACTTTAATACTGAAGCCTCTTTAAGGACGATAATGCATCTTTTATCCATCAAACATTTGTGCATTTGCCTAAATTATCTAGTACTATGCATCCAACACTGTGGGTTCCATCAAATTCACTTTATATGGTGAACTGCTGCGGCTCATTCATTTTTCAACACTAAATATCTTCATATATATTCTTTCTTTTGGAAATTGATTGTACATTCCATATCCGCTGCTTTCTATCTTCTAGATTTCTTGAGTAAGGCAAAATCTTGAAAAAATAAATTCATGATTATTAATTGAAATTTTGAAACCTATATAGAAAGTATCATGAGCAAAAGTTAATTAAAATGGAAAGATCAGAGACGAACACTACTTTTAAATCTTGTTAATCTATTTGAGGACAAGATAAATTGTAAATAATTTATGGCAGGCATCCAATTAGCTGCTTTTGGTGAAAGATGTTAGGGTCTAAATTTATCTTCATGTAATATTAGGCTTGAGATGCTTTTGACTGGTCTTCACATCCATGAGCTAATTACTTCTCTCACTTTATCTCTAATAGTAGTTAGTCATGATCAGTTACAAATAATTGCATTGACTTAAAGTGAGAGACAAGAAACTATCTTAACGCCTTGTAGGACCAATTTAAACAAATTGAGCTAAATAACTTCAGGCAGGAAGGTATAAAGTGGATACCTCTAGGGCTTCCTTTTCTGTTTTGTCAAATTTCTTTCTACATTAACGCTCCCATCGAGTATTTATGTGTGACTAATTGTTTATCACCAATTTCTGCGAGAAATGTTCTTAAGGGTGATTGTCACTACATGCTATAGGTTGAACATGTCAAAGCTGAAAGGAATTTGCTAGCTGAAGTTGCCAGCGACTACATCGTGAAACTTTATTGTTCGTTTCAAGATGCAGAATACTTGTATCTAGTAATGGAATACCTACCTGGTGGTGATATGATGACTTTGCTGATGAGAGAGGAGACCTTAACCGAAACTGTGGCAAGATTTTATATTGCACAAACTGTTCTGGCAATAGAATCCATCCACAAGTACAACTACATTCACAGGTCAGCAATTCAATATTATGCTTCTGTTGACAGATGAACAAACACACTGGAATAAACTTGGAATATGGTAAGTTACTTATCTGCTCAATGCTTCCTAATTTTCTGCAGGGATATTAAACCTGACAACCTTCTTTTGGATAAAAATGGTCACATGAAGCTCTCTGATTTTGGCCTCTGCAAGCCTCTTGACTGCTCAAATTTATCTCCTATAAATGGAAAGGAGTCAATTAATGGAGAGAACTCGAGGGGCTCAGTTGATGGGAACGGATGCTACCCTGATAAAGGAGATGGAAGCCGCTGGAAGAGTCCTTTTGAACAACTGCAACATTGGCAAATGAACCGGAGGACACAGGTAAAGGAAACTTTTCTTTTAGCACAATCACAGGATTAATCCTGAACTAATGCCTAGGCATGCTGGTCTGTGCATGCTAAAAAAGTTAATATATATCCCTGCAAGCTGATATTTGGTTTAGTTCTGAGAAACTACTTTTCTCATCACAGGCCTATTCAACTGTTGGCACGCCTGATTACATTGCTCCAGAAGTATTACTTAAAAAAGGCTATGGGATTGAGTGTGATTGGTTAGTTTCCTCGCATTGAGTATTAGTTTTTTTTATAGGAATAAATGATACTTCAATCATCAGCATAAATATCTTTTGTTCTACTGTTTTACTCATTCCTCATCTTTCAAAGCAATTGAATCACCTTATTTCTTTCGGGGATTGTTCTAACTATTGTGAAGAAAAAAAAACAATAAATTGTTTTTGACTACGATTTTCTGATAAAATGAGTGTGGAAATTATGATGAATGTGTTCTTATGAGTACCCTGCTTGCAGGTGGTCACTTGGTGCCATCATGTATGAGATGCTTTTTGGCTATCCCCCATTCTACTCTGATGATCCCATAACAACATGCAAAAAGGTGCCCATCTATCAATTTCTTGTGATTCTTGCACATGTTTTTGAATAATTCTATACCTTCACTCTGTAGACTTAGATGGCAAAATGTATTGCTAATAACGAATTTCCTTAAAACCTATGCATTCCCCACATTTTGGTGGAACAAGAGTTATAGATTCTATTACCTACCGACAAGTGTGGGGAATTAAAATTTGACATGTTTTGACCGTGTATAATGATATATGGAGTGAATTCTTTCATTTTATTTGGTCCAAAATATTCTATTTATTAGCTTGTCGATATAAAGACCATGTTTGTAATTCCAAAGTAAGACAGAAACAAATTAGTGAATTAAGCATTTTTTCATGTGGACTTGTCTTATTTTCCTATCTTCTGTTTTCTATTTCACTTTCCCGATCTTACTTTAGCTTATAACTTTCTATAAATTCCTACACAAGTAAACAACTTTTGATATCCTCTTCATATTCTAATAAGGAAAAAAAACTCCTACGAAAAGTAATTAGTCCAACATTCCCCCATACACAGAAAAAAAAAAACATACATATCCACCTCAGTACAACACCTATGCCAACTAGGCAAATAACAGTTGAAGTATGAAGAGGTAGGCGAGGCATTCTATGATAAGTTAGTTTGTCTATGTGTGTGTTCTACAGAAAATTCTAGTGTTCAAATGAATTCTATCAAATAAAAAATTAACATCAATATTTTTTCTAAAGGAATAATCACCTACAATAATATGTTAATTAAGTGCTTGATAAAATTTTCCAAAGAACTTATTTAGAAATCAATGGTTAAGGTTGGTTCAATTGATAGTGTTTTCATGCCAACAGAATTTACTAAATAATTTTGTATTTTTCAATTGCAAGTTAAATAAAATGCTTTGCAGCGTTTCCAGTCACTGATTCTATAATATCAAACAGTAAGATTTAGGTATAAATTCTTTCTGTTGTTTATCAGCATTTGTATTCATTCTTAATTTGTATGTCTTTTTAGTTGGTACTCTTACAGTTTCCACTTCAAACAGAAATGAGATTTATTTTTTTCTAATGATACTGACTCTGAAGGGCAATATTGGTAATCTTGGCGCCTTCATTTTAATAAAAAATTAGCCTATTATTGTTGCCAAAAGAACTTGGTATGTATATGAGATGCATCATTAAAATGTCTCATCTAAGTTAGCACATAATCACGTATATGTGGATGAAGTCTACCATGGACAATAGAATCTTTTTTGAGTTCTGAATCCCAAGTGACTTGTGAGCTCTGCGGATTGAAGGCTACATGAGATAACCTCTAATGCTTTTAAAAAGATGTATTTTGGAGACAATTAGTTGGTTATATATGGAAACCTCTGTAAGCACATTAAATTTGAAGTCCCCTATAAGCATCAAATATGACTTTTCTTTCTGACTGACATGATAATGTTCAATTATCTATTTAGAATGAAGGAGACTAACGGGCTAAACAATTTTTTTCCTTGTGTATTCAGTTAGCTTCTTACGCTGGTTACCACCTGAACCTTAAATATTATGCGCTTCATTCTTTTATCATATGGATGATTTACTCTATAATGTCCAACAGATTGTACACTGGAGAAATCACCTAAAATTTCCAAATGAAGCAAGGGTAACTCCAGAAGCAAAGGACCTGATCCGTAGGTTGCTCCGTGATGTTGATAATAGGCTAGGTTCTCATGGGGCAGACGAAATAAAGGTATTATTTCTTACCACATTTCTAGTTATTGAAACAATCTTATTCCTCATATTCCATTATATTATCTTCAGGGTCATCCATGGTTCAAAGACATAAAGTGGGACAAACTTTATGAGATGGAAGCAGCATACAAACCAGAGGTGAATGGGGAACTTGATACTCAGAATTTTATGAAATATGATGAGGTAGACTCTCATGTATTTTCTACTGTTTTTTGAACTATTTTCAGTTTCTTTTAGAGAAAGGTGAAGGAGTGAAACAATGGAGGAGGGTCTATTTAAGAAGCTTCCTTGTGAATAGAAATAAATTTTGTGTGATGCATGTTGTGGATTACCTTCTAACGTATTGGTATGAGTTTAAGCTTATCATTTTTCAATCTGATCACTAATTAACGTGAACTCATTTCGAGAGTCTAGCAGTTTCAAACTTACTGATCAGTATCAACAAATTTTGAGTAATAGGAACCTTTTCTACATGATATGATGCACCCCCAAAAATAAGGTTACTCGACTAGCCGTACTTTTTCCTAACAATATGATGTGAAGAATTTGGGGAAGTTATCACTTCTTTGGTTTTTCTATATGAATTCTGTAAGGTGATTCATGAGGTTGTGTAAGTGGAAGCTATATACAACTAGGAGCATGAATTTGTTGAACCAATATATGCACTACACATATAAATGTGCATGTACATAGATATAAATACTTTCGTTTTAGACATAGATATAGGTCAATATAATGATTCGAATCTAGATATTATTTATCTTATGTCTCTTTAGCTGGTTAAGTCTGGCATTGGCATATGTGTCGTATGTCATTGTTAATCGATGTGCCAAAATGCTTGATATAAATAATGCACATGTTGGCTGGTTGGTCTAAAGAAACTCTCCACCATTTGAATTGGCTGGTGAGACTAAATAATTCAGAAGGAAGACACAAAGCTACCATTTTTTTTTCTTACTTTTTATTTTTATGACTCAAGTTCCCGTTCCCTTTCTTTTATGACCCATTTTTTGTATTACTGGATTTTCTCTTCTTTCATTTCTCATAGCCCGCACTTTAAAGTCCTTCTTTCACTAGGCTTTTCTCTTCATGAAATATATCTTTGGAAAATCTTCTTTAAAATAGTACTTCAACTTTGTTTCCGCAAGGCTTCCTTGAATTCAATTTTTATTGGGCCTTCATTATTGTTTTTTTTTTTTTTGTTCACTCGTGAGATGTGCTCTCCTTTTTATTTTAAGTAGTATATTTATATCACACAAAACCTTTAAAATTATCTTTCACATTGATGTAATTTTATGATCCAAAAATAATGTAAAAATATCAAATAAGATAT
Source organism: Paulownia fortunei (assembly GCA_019321725.1). NCBI lineage: Eukaryota > Viridiplantae > Streptophyta > Magnoliopsida > Lamiales > Paulowniaceae > Paulownia > Paulownia fortunei. The sequence goes on along the minus strand of CM033105.1, from coordinate 2,806,059 downwards.
CAACATGTGTTGTATTTTCACATGTAATTAATCAAGAAGAATTTGGTCCGAACAGATAGCTGAATAGAGCTACTTGTCATTTTCTGCTATAAACTCGTCATATCACTTATCCTGACTGCCAACATGGTTATGTGCTCCAAACTTCCCTACTCCTGATGATGATTACTACATTTTGGTGTCAATCAGCTTTTATATGCATAAACACCAGTCAATATATTTCTTTTTTTTCTCAATAAAAATATTAAATATCGAATCACCTTATCACCCTGGTTCCCAAACAAAGAAAGCCATTGAGCGTGGTTCTCTGATGGTGGGACTCCTCTATTTGAATTCCAGATTGCAGAACCTTCTTCTGAATATCTAGCTAGTGCAAAATCCCCTGCCCCTCTAATTTCCTACCATCCAGATTTGTCTTGAACTCCAATTAAGCCCACAGTTTTTCTCCACAACTGTTACACTGCTGGCTGTAAGCAATTTAACATATAGTTAAGTAAGAATATTTTATCATCACAACAACTTAAGCAAAGCTTGAGTTTCTCTCAATAATATTATCCGCATCTTTTACCTTCGCAACACTTGAAGCTATTAAAGGATCTGGTTTTTGCATATAAATTGTTATCAGAAGTCTTAATTCAAGATTCTTATAACTGCTAGATACTGATCTTCATAATTAGCTGGAAATGATCAGTTGAAAATCTAAAGGAACACTTAATTGAGTTATGGAATTATGCCTCAATTTGTTTTCAGCTTTGTAGATCTTAAGTTCAGTCAATCATGCATATTTGACGTGAAAAAAATAATAATGAAGAAAGAAATTCCATTACATTTATGCTGCTGCAAATTCTTTGCATGCATGACATACGTGCAAACAAATCAAGAAAGTAACATTACTTTTGTTATTTGAACTCAATATGATCATTGAATCCTGTACTGGATTCCCACGCCAGCCTCGCCAATTATGTTCATGCCTTATTAAGAATAGGTTGACCGATTCATTTTCATCTAGAGTTTCTTGCATGGTCGAGTGCATTTATTTTCTTCCTTCCCCACCGTCCTCTTCGGCTTTACCAAATTTACAGAGATGCATACTTGGATTGTTCATAATATGACTTCAAATAAGGATGTATGTTATTTCTCTCCACTCATAATAGTGATAAGGTCTTATATGCTCTCTCCTTAGAAGACGAAATGGTAAAAGTTTAATCATTTCCGCCTAGTGATCAATTGATTATATATCTGCTGAGGCGATGAGCACTAAATAATTAATTTTGAGATCGAGAGGATTATTACTTCTTTTCCACCATGCTTCTGATCTCTGGGGGCTTCCTTTCCATCTTGGTGTTGATATTTGATAATTAACATTGTTTTAATTTGTGCCCTAATCTACAAGCTTCTGATATGTTTTAAATCTATATGATAGGTGGATCCCCCGCCAGCAAAATCTAGTTCTGGGGCCTGGAGGAAGGTCTGTTATTTCATTTGATTAATTGATAAGAAAGATTTCTGGTTTCTTTTTGTTCATAATCAGTATTTGTCTTTTTTATTCTAATCGTCTTGCATTTAATGAAATTTCAATGTAACATTGGTGTATTCCAAAGAAAGAATGTACTTGAGAGAAACGCAGATAGAGAGTATAGTGTGGCTTTGGTTGGAGCACTTATTTATTGAAAGATAATCTTATTTGAATCTTAAATTAGTTGGTACACCAGAAAGAATGCAAAAGGAGTAACAGATATTGCCTGGAAAAAGGCTTAGGTTTTACCAATATTAAGGGGCCTGAGTTGAGTAGGAATTAATTTCTTGATTGTGCTCTCTTTCCATTTTTGTCTCCAAATATGTACTTTCAAATGTAGCATTTAGAAAACTACAGGTCCTATATGTGCTTCATCTCAATTTCCGAGTCGCAGATTTTCCTGTTTGTAGGGCAGGAAGAAATCTTTCTTCTTGCTCACTATTCCAAATACATTAACTTTCATCCAACCTTCTTCATTATTTCCCAAGCTTTGCAACCCAGACATTTCAATAAACATGGCATGCAGTGTGTAAGTTAATTGTGTAAGCAAATGGTGCCTCATTGATGGTAATATAAGAAGTACGAAGTGCGTTCAAGTGATGAAGGTATAGAAGGTTAAATATAGAGCTGTAAATAGATCAAGATATTTGTGGACAGCTGATGTTCAGCTCATTTAGCAATTCTTACGTGTTGGTTCAACTACTGAGAAAACTAAACAGGAAACATGATGATATTTTAATAAACTAGCCAAACGTGAATAACATTATTTTGTAACCTTGTGTTGATAGTATAGGGAAATGAGCATATAAAACATTAATTTAATTAAATATTACAGATATAAGATCCATTACCTAGTACTTTTTTTAATTATTTTTATTTTTGGAAATAACGAACCTTTGATCTTCAAATCAACTTTTTAAAAGATCAATTATTTCCTCAAGAACTTATGATACTTGTTTGCTTGTTAACAATAAATAATAAACACTTAAGGCTCTTAACTACCTTTAACACATTCAAACCTTAGTCCTCCATTCATTTTAATACTTGGCTCATGCATAGCCTTATCTGTACTCTAGGAAATTCTCATCTTGTTAATAACTATAGCACTCTAAGAAATTCATATCTGTCACCAATAAAATTTGAACCATTGTGGATAATTAGAAAAGCTCTATCATATACCAACATTGCAAAAGCTTTTGTCGAGAAAAGTCCATAGTTTGATAAGCGTTTATTCTATAAAAGAGACTCCACTTTGACTTATTTAATATTTGAATTTTCTACAGTTTTTATACGATAAACTAAATGAAAATAGAAGTAATCCGCACTAGATCTTATCCAAATATGCATATTTCTTGCTTCGAAGTCATTGTTCTTTTAGCATAGCTATTCTTGGCCCTACCTTATTACTTAAGCCTACTTTCTTCAATATATGAAAGGAGTGAGGGCTGAACAATATGACAGGGCACAAGTGAATGTGAACGTGTATGAAGAATTGAGGAATATGAGAGTTACTTTGGTGAACACAATATACCGTCTATTGTATCATATCCTCAATTTTATATTTAAAACTAAATTTTAAGGAAAAGTACTTTATACGTGCCAAATGTGTTGCAACCGTCAAGTCCCATGCTAGAACTCAATTGAGATCAATAAAGGTAGATTATGTAACATCCCACATGGAGTGGGAAGCTGTTGAAGACCAGCTCATGCAACGTAAGCCCAGGGTGTTGGCGAAGTAGCTTGTTGGTATATTGGTCCTGCACCAGCTGTCACCTTACAGGCCCTTAACTTGTGGACTTGAGATGTGAAGGATGGTGTTAAAACTAAAACCACGTTATACTTGGTACAGAGAGTATGATCAGGTGCGTAATGAGTTGGTCCCACACAGTGAAAGAAGCATGATGAGGTAATGCCTGTCCAACAGGAACTGATTGTAATCTCCTACATCCAATGAGAAGCCAGTGGGAGACCAGCTTACATTGAAAAAAAATTGGGACTCAGTCAGCATGGACAAAGTTCTGTTTAGCGGCAACATTGGCCAACTAGGATATTAAGTCCTCCAATAGCAGTCGCATTATGGGCTGTACCACGTGGGCGTGGAGTATGTTGGCTCATTATTTTATTCTCTAGTTAGATTTTCCATCATAAGTTGTTCTTGAATATAGTTTTTTCCATAGACTTTATTTATTTATTTATTTTTTTGTTACTTAACTGGTTCAATTCCTGTGCTTGTGTGGCAGTATAGTGGAAGTCATTGAAAAGCATAGTTTTAACCACTGCACCTTGAATGTTTCTCCTCAGTAGCACTGTATTCGTTTCCTCAATACTTAACTGATGGCCCCATGTTCTTTATATTTCTGGCAGTTGCGTAATCCAAAAGATTTGAGTTTCGTTGGCTACACATACAGAACTTTTGAGCCCGTAAAAGGGTTAACTAAGTCTTCGGGTAAGTTGCTTTTATTTTGTCCAGTCATTCATCTTACTTTTGCTTCTGTTATACAAGTAGCATCTTCTGTTTTATCAGCACTTTCTTGACATTTTAATGTCTCTTTCAAATATCCTCACTCATTTCAGCAACTTAGATATGGTAAGAGTTGTTGACACTTGTTGAGCATCGCAGTTAGAACTTAAAATTTTGAACTTTGTCAAACTGACATGCTACATATCATGCCCTTGAGTTCATCTTAAATATTAAATCATTTAATGTTGTTTTGACTTGTTTATCATTATTGCTTGAGGAGTAAATTACAAAACCTCTCTCTCTCTCTCTCTCTCTCATGTATGCATGAACTCATGCTATTTGCATGTCCAGACCTACTGGGCTGCATCTGTGTGTTCTGTGTAGAATTCTCTTTTCTTTTTACCATTCAATATGAGGTTTGTACGAAAACTTAGAACAGTATCAGCTGGCTTTAGTATCCGAAGGCAAGTTTAGTAGACATCATGTTTTCATGATTTAATTAGATATACAAAAACTGATCTGCATCATTTACCTGTACTGGGCTCTGTTCCTCCGGGTGTCATTTCCTCCTCCTTGTTGCTTCTAAATCGTATCTTAGGTGACAAAAATTTTACATACCATTCTGCAGAAATAGATCAAGCCTGATAGAATCTGTAATTTGGTTTAGTACACATCATGTTTTCATGATTTAATTAGATATACAAAAACTGATCTGCATCATTTACCTGTACTGGGCTCTGTTCCTCCAGGTGTCATTTCCTCCTCCTTGTTGCTTCTAAATCGTATCTTAGGTGACAAAAATTTTACATACCATTCTGCAGAAATAGATCGAGCCTGATAGTATCTGTAATTTGGTTTAGTTCCTGACATTAGATTGTATTTTATTCTATTTTAGAAACTATATAATGTGAATGAAACAACATGCAGCTTCAAATTTCTGATCATATTTTGAGCAACATAAACAGTTATCTAATTTTAAATCCCATCTTTGAACTCCTCCTCCATGATAGAAGATAACTAGATACAATCCTTTACTTGAAAATCACATTGCAGTATCCCCACAAAAACCTACAGATGCATGTAACATTGTTCATCATTTGAGAAACTGACTGTTTGTTGTGCTTATTTGTTTCCCCTGTAAGCCTACATGCGATCAAGCGAATTTGGAAGATTTACAGTAATTATGTTTTGTTTTTTCCTTATTTTCTCTTTTCTTCAAAGGGTGATTAAAAGATCTTAACAGAGGTTCTCATTTAGGATTACGAAATTGTGGTTTCTGGTATACATGTTCCACTTTTTGCATCACTTGTATATCTTGGTTAGCTTTCATGCTTGTTTGTGTTCATAGTTGGAGCTTGCACACCTCAACCATCATCTCTCTCTTCTCAAATATGTCCCTAGAAATCGAGATGTAATAGCTTTGGTTTAAGATGCTCTTGATTTCCAGATGCCTCATTATTCTTCCCATGATCATTCTAAACTAAGATGCTAGGAGGTCTCTATTTCTTAAAAGTCATTTTAGGAAATAGTTAGATTTCGTGTCTTCCACCTTAATCTCACACAAACTTTAACTGTCTTACCAAATAATATAATAGATGAAATCTGGAATCTTTAATTTCTATTCCCTTCAGTTCGATTGAAATTGTTCATTATCTTGTGTTCCTTATTCATCTATGCACTTCACTTGAGATCTGATGAAATTTCCTATGGAACTTCTATTCATGCAGCCAATCAAAAGAGCACATCACCTGAGCGCTTATCAACTGATTCTACCCAGAGTTAGTTCTCCTCCACTAATTACATATTTTTGTGGACTAGAAATAAACATGGATTTCTCTAATTGCTGATAAACTTTGCAGGTGATTCTGTAGTGGATTATTCTGCAATGAACACCACCAATGAAGCGGAAGTCCTTCAGCGTACTTCATCAGCGGATACTCTTTCCCAGTGAGACCTAAATATCTTGCAGAAAGCATCAGTTGTAACAGATGTGGATGGTAGTTGTTGGCTGAGTTCCAGTCAACTTCTGCTTTGCGTTTGTATCCTTTTTAAACTAGGAACGTATCGACCTGGGAAGCCTGCTAATGTACTGTAGTAAAGAGGAACTTCCAGGATGCTGTTTGTTTTAATTGTTAGTCCGATGGTTTAGTTGCAGTTTATCAGTCCCCATGTAGCCGTCCAGAGATGAACTCAGTAGTGTGGTTTAGGTTGGTTTATCTTTCTGAAAACAGCAGTTTATAAACCTTTTGTAGTTTGTTAATAAAGGATCTTGTACTTTCTTGACTACCATTTTGGTGGATGCTCTTCTTTCCTATTCATTTCACTGATTAGTACTTGCCTGGCTGAGGTATGGGGTCTTGAACTTTGTAGGATATTGCACCTGTTTCATTGTCTTGTAATAACTCAACATTGTTTGAATACATGATCGATACGACAGTTATTGATTTAGTAGATAGACAATTTGTTTCCCCAAAATTTACAAAAGTGACATGAAATTCTCTATTAAATGATTCATTAAAAAGTTTCGATTAAAGGTAAGCAACATATTTCTTTTACTATATCTATCATTTTACAAGTCTTGTCCTATCTTAATGTTGGATCTCAAATTTTAACGAAAAATATAAAAGAAAAAATTTATTTTTCTCACTTTATAACCTCTTTTTAAACATTTATTCTTTTTTTTTTCTTTATGAAAAGTCAAAATGTAAATATAATCTAAAACGATGGGATGTATAATCATGATATTTTTTTACATGGGTCTGCACTCTTTGAAAATAAGATACCAAAGATATCAAAAATAACATTATTTTCACCTTAGTAATTTCCTTAAGAACTTCACCAAATAAAATTGGCTTAGAAAATAAAATCTCAAAGAGATAGAAAAGTCATGCTTCAAGAAATAATCCAACTACTTTTAGAAAATCATACTTCAAAACTAGTTCATGCTCAAGCTCAACCAATTACACTTTTGTTTAAGGGAAAATCTCTGCCCTAAGGCTATTGATCAATGGCAATTAAGTACAAATCTATTCACCTCAATTTACTTATTTTGCCTAAATAAAAAAATGTCAATATTTCCTACTAAATACTTTAAGATCCATTTGAATTTTTGATAGTTATGGAAATAATATGTATTGAATATTTTTCTTTATTACAAACATCAAAGATAGTGAATAGTAAAAATATTACAAAGGTAGAGAAAAAGTATAGTGAAAGAGGGAAAACTTTCTAAAACATAAAGAGCTAAATAATATTTACATACAGAAAAAAGAAAAAAGCAATAGTGAAATTTAGTATTCATCAATGCCAATTTTTATAGAAATTTAATTATATTTTTGTTAACAATAGTTGTATCAATACTTCTTTAGATCAATTTTATTTTAACAAATTTCTTTTTTCATACAAAACTTCCTCCTCAAACGTTATACGAGCAAAACAAGGAACAAAAGTTGAACTAAAACTAAAATTTCAAATTTAACGGTGAGATTACTCTTAAAATAAAATAAAATTGAAAGGCATTTTCTCATAATTCAGTAGCTTTATATTTTATGTTTCTTATATTTCATTGGTTAATTATGGTAGGATTAGTGGGCTCTCATTTCAACATTATGGATATTTCTTATTTAGATTTTGAGACTTTGAAAATAATCACCATTTTCAAAAGCTTTCTCAATACTCGAACATAATTTTTCTATTTCTTATAGATTGGGGAATTATAATAGATTTAATTATTTGTAGATAATAGTAAAATGTTCTAATAGTAAGTTACAACTTCAAATTATGTAATTATTTCAGTATAATCAATCGATTATTTACGTGACAAGTAGAATTATATGTTACATTTACTTTAAGTATGAAAATAATATGATAAAGTAAATATAATTACATCATACAGTACAATCTAATGTGTATCAGTATAATAAATTGATTATTTTTTTTGTGTATTTCAAAATTATTAATAAAATTTGTAATGATATATATAAATTTGTTAAAAAAATATTTTAGAATATAATTAAATAAGTTTTTCCATGCATAAAATTTATGCCAAAATTTGTACATAAGAATTTTTGTATTATGCAAAATATTAAATCCAGTAAACTCAAATTTTAAACCTTTAATTTGTAATATATATAAGCTTATCAACAAAGCACTATACTTTGGGTTTGTTGAATTAAAAAAATATTGAAAATTGAATTTCTTCATTATAGACTTTTTTTAATTGTCTTTATCAAAATGATAATTTTAAAACTCAAGTTAAAATTTTATACCATTGCATTAAAATTAAAAAAGAATAAAAATATACACCAAATAATAGTACTAAAATATTTTAGGAGAGTTGATGTGGTGGTGAAGATGGCACGCTGAGGTGGAAGAGAAAAGAGAAATTTAATAAAAAATAAAGGAAGAAAATGAAAGCGAAAAGAGGTCAATAGAAAAAATATATATACAAAAGAAAAAAGAGAAACAAGAGAGAAAAAAAAAAAAAAAAGAAATGCTAGAAGAAAAGAGAGAAGAGAAAATAGAAAAATATAGAAAAAGGAGAGAAAAGAAAATTAGAAAAAAGGGAGAGAAAGGGAAAGGAGAAAAGGGTAAAAAGAAAAATGGATGAAGAAAGAGAAAATTGGGATTAAATGAGAAAACGGAAATGAAGAAAAAAGGACAAATAAAAATGGAAGAAGAAAAAAGAAAAATAGGAAAAATAGAGAAAATTGGGAAGAAAAGAAAAAAGCAAGAAAAAATAAAAGAACAGAGAAAAATGAAAAATGGAAGAAAATAGAGAGAGAAACGTAACAAGAAAAAGGAAAAAATCTGCAAAAAGAAAATAAATAAAAATCTAAATTTAGTAATAGTTTTTTTTTTAATAATTATATGAGATTAAATTTGACTATTCCTTAAAAAATGACATGAATAAATTGATGAAAACCTCCACTTCCTCTTCACGCCAACTCCGCCGGCCGCGGCCTGACGTGCCGCCAGTCTCCGCAGCGCCTCGCCTCGCCTTGCCTTTTATGTATTTATATTATTTCATTCTCTCTGCTCAAACCGTAGCTCTGCTTGTAAGGTTTGAACAATGGCGTTTTGTATACTGACCCTCAAAAGGGTTCTCGCTAGCTCCTCCTCCAAACTGAAATGCGCTTCCACGCGCGGATTCTGTCAACCCAGCAGCCGCTGTCCACTCCAACAGCTCAGTTCCCACTTGCAGGACCTCAATAAATCCTTATCACCTAGCGTAGTCACACTTGAGAGCTTCTTCTTCGGTCCCGATAATCGGGAAATTCACCATTCCTGCCGCCGCGGCACCGGCGTTTTCCTCGATCCCACCTTAATCGTCACATCCGCGCATGTTGTCGGACGTGTCACCACCTTTTACGAGTCTAAATCGGTAGAAAAACCGGACCGATTCGAGCACGGTTGCATTCTTCACAAATCTTATATCGGCAGCACTGTTGCGCTTACTGCTGATGGAAAAATGCTGAAGACGAAGCCCTTGGCGGTAAATTTTGTTAAAGATCTTGCTGTACTAAAGGTGGTGAAGCCTGAGGAGACTTTGTTCCCTCATTGCGCGCTGGCGAATTCTATGCCGCATAAGGAGGATATTTTGATGGCTATTGCTCATCGGCATAAGTTCGTGATTATGCTTGGAAATGTTAGGGCAATTGGAGAGAAAACCATTAGAGCGAAGGCGCCTTGGCCATTGGACGATGAATTGGGATGGATGGAACACGACTGGTTCATGTTTGACAGTGGTAATCCTCCTCGGGGAAGTACTTTGTTTAACTGTAGGGAAAAGGTTACTGGTTCCATCTCAAGAGTTACTGGAAGCCCTTGGCTCAACCTTCATGGTGAGGTCGTCGGCATTGCATCGTGGGAGGTGACGGATGAGCCTGCTCACTTTTCAGTGGGTTTTGCAGTCCCTTCCTTGTGCATCAGGGCTGTGATGGACTACGCAAAGACCAAGGGGCCTGAGGACCCAATTGTTATGGACAGTTGGATCGATGCTCATGTCATTTCTGGAATGGATGATTAAGATGCCAGGAGAGATCAAGTTGACGGGGTAAGTGCTGATATGGTGTCCAATTGATACTGGAAAATTCTTAACATTGGCGGAAGGTAGGGAAGTGCCTTCTGGTTAACGTGATGACTTTTTTGTGTATAGTTCGCACTTCTTAACTTGTTTTAGATTTGAAAGATACTATACACAATTCAAGGATTTGACAATTACTTGTATGCATAAGCACAGGCTTAACAATGCTGAATGATCCTAACATGACAAGCATTTAACAAATATTGTCTCTCTTAATACTAGTGAGTGTATGAAAATATACTTTTTGTATAGAGCTATAACTTTGTTTACCTTGATTTGTTGCTCTTAGTAACGGTCCTTTCTTAATCCAGGTTATGTATCTTTTTTTCATGTTCATTAATAGTGTTGAGTAATTGGTTCGCTCTGATAATAAGTGAAATTTGGCAACACGGTCAGAACTCTCGCATATTTGATAAAATCTGGGTACCCTACTTGGTAATTCGCATTTCTGTCTCTTTATGTAATGTATACAAGCATTTCATGTCTGACTGCCTTGTAATCAGATCCAACATCCAAAAGAATAACTGAATCACCTCTGTTCCTAGAATTGCGATGAACAGTGAACAACATGGGAACTTGAGGCCACTATTTACTCGGCTTCTGACAATAGTCAAATTTCCGTGCAACTATTACACGAAATGATCTTCATTACTCATTATTTTAACTTGCTTTCTTTTTACAAATGCACTCGTATTTGTTTCACATCCCCTGCTATATACGGCTTAGATCCTGTAGGTCTGCATTCTGCTTAGATATGTTAATTCAGTTTATAATTTTTTCACACCATAGAATATTGACATCTGTAAGCTTGACATGCTCAATTTTGCTAAATTGTGTTACTATTGAATATGTACTGTATCATGCTTTTATTACATTTCGATGGGATTCAATTTGATGGTTTACTCTAAATCTTGTTGGTGTTGGCGATAAATCAAATAGTATGCCACTAAATTTTGTGCAATGCTAAATTTAATTTCTTCATTTGATTAGTAACTTGAATATTGTCAGAAGGAATAACTTTTCTTGTTATTGAGTTAATAATTTGCTATAGAAGTTTCTGTAAAATTACTTATTTTAAGATATTAATTGAATTCCAAAATTTGGATTCATTTTTTTAAGGTGACTGATAAAGTTCTATAGCTCAACACATTTGTAATATCTGCAATGCACTGGTAGATAAGAAAAATAGAGTTATTTTAATTATATGAAGTAGAATTTAGACAACTCTTTAGTTGACATACTAGATTTTGTTGATCTTAAAATACGTTCCATATTCAAAAATATTAGAAATTGCAAGAACACTATTCCTTAGAATTTAGACAACTCTTTAGTTGACAATACTAGATTTTGTTGATCTTAAAATACGTCTACATGCAAAAACATTAGAAAATGCAACTATTCCTTAGACATACATTAAAGCTAAGTTGTATACACTTACAATGCTTGGACACTAGAATAATGTTGCTCATTTAAATGATGTTTATATGGTGTGTTTGGAATCAGTGTGATCTCTTATATGATTGAGCTGTACCCTGTTTTTTATCAAGTAGAATGCAGATAATCCTATTTTCTCATTACACCATCTTCTACTTTTCTTTGACTTTTACTTCATTTGGCAATGTCTTTTCTTCTGTTTCTTCCCTTTCTCTCCGACATATCAGCAATATGTTTTGTTATGATGGACATTGATAACACTCTAGAATGAATAGTCTGACCCACGTAATGGAATTCTTTATGGGAATATCTGTAAGTTGACTAGGTTAGTTCAAAATCTGCTGAAACATTCAGTGGTCGTACTTCTGAATAATGTTTGCACTGACATCCCACTTTAAACTAATGACTTCTTTGATAGTCAAGTCTTCTGGTAACTGGTTCGTTAATATTTTAGGGAGTTGACTTCAACTAAAATTCTGCCTAATATTTCCCCGTGACTTGGGAGTTAGCTGCTGCAGTAAAAAACTGGTGAACTAATATGCGACATAGAGGTTCAGATAAATTTGTTGAATTGACTCTAAATTCATTTGCCATGATTGTGAACATGTTCAAACATGAATGCTCCTCGCTGCCTGTTCTCACCCATTTTACATCAATTTAACATAATGAACTGGAATATCTTATGTAATTTCAGCATTCTGATCCTCAAATGGCTGCAGTTCATTAACATCTTTGCATTGTATCTTGTTATTTAATATCATTTGTTAATGATCTTGCTTTGGTGATAGAGGTATGCTTTATGCTTCTTACACGTGGACTTGAAGTTCCCTAATACAACACTTGGCAATGTTTCCATAGAATACTGCTCTTATAATATTAATCAAGTATCATTAATTAGTTTCTCAGTATTTTTGTTCTTAACTCATCCTCAGGATTAACTAGATTTTGATCACCTTCATCTTGTGCTGAAAGAATACCAAGTTCTTCTCTTCTACCTGGGTATCCCCTGGCTGAAGAGAGAGAGAAGAAAAAGAAAAAAATGACTTAAACTAATGGATGGTTGGAACTATTATTAATGGACAAGTTACTGCTTTTATCCTTTTATCGTCCAAGAGTGACTGACCCGCGTAATCTGCATATGAGTTATTATGATGCAGAAAATGTGGGGTTTTACTGTTCTAGAGTTCTAGTTGCTATAAATTTCTGATAATGACGGAATTTGCAAAGCTATCGATTGTCAATGTCTGTCTGGTCTACTATGAGCACGTATTATTCTCAGTTATACAGAACTCAGAATGATAATGCCTTATTGTGGACTTATTTGTGCTCAACCACTATAATATGGCCCTATTTCTAAGTTCGATACTCTGTTCCAAGCTTATTACATATCTTCAGTAAGACACATAATAGTCACCAAGTGCTGATGGTATACAAGAAGATTTACGGGAAGAGTTCCATTTGTTATTTCTTAATGGGGTTAATCGCAATCTAATGTGTTTATAAATTCCTGAAGAATAAATGCTGGTATACTTAACGAGACCTTGATATTGTGCGTTCCTTCGTTCTTCCAATTCATCCTCTTCTTTCACAAATTGCTCCTCACTACCCCAAAATGATTGCTAGTGTTTGCAGGATTAAGTTTTTACTATAGATTACATATCACATGTGCCAAGGGATTTACTATTATTGCAGTGAAGGCATTTGTGTGGGTTTCCTCAAACCTGCTGGTGAAGTATGTATCACCTTGGTGTACTTGGATTGCTTGAATTTGATTTTGTAGACTGAGTTTGATAACTCTTCAATTTAACTATACTGCTGAGATCTGATAGGATAAACATAAAAATGCAGCTAAATTGCTGACGAGTTATAAATATGGCATTACACTGGGCAATAATCCTTAAACCTATGATTGAATAAGGGAAAGGATTCTGAGGGTATGAACCTTATGGCATTCCTTATAATGTTTGTGTTTAACAACCTTAAGGGAAGCTATGTTGAACTAGAGCACTATTATGACCTTTTTAATTACTGGCGAGTCTATTATAACAGTTTTCTGTTATTATGTACCAGATGATGTGACACACACTCCACTAAAACAATAAGGGCTCACATTTTTTAAAAACAAGGGAAAAAGTGTTTGTTGCAATTCGATAGCTTGGTTCAAATTCAGTCTTACTAACAAAATTGTTTGCTTCTGTGTGTTTAATAGGGATTTGTTGATGTTGTATAGAAAGTAATTGATTCTTGTTGAGAATGTCCGGGTGGCACAAGAGAAAGTTGTGATCTAACAATCAGTCTTTTGGGCCTTATTAGCGTAGGTTCAGGAATGGCCTGTAACAATGAGTCTACAAGTAGGCAACATCCATTTCCATCTCAATGGTATTGTAGTTTTGTTGTGGATGGGTGCTTTGCAAGTGGAAGGATATTTATGTCATCATAACAAGTCCTAACATAATTTACACGTCATGTGAGAGCATTGACTATCATGATACCATGAGGATGTTGTCATGAGGCCTCAATGTTCCTTATTGATTATTGTTATCAACTCCATATTGCCATCACGATGATGACATCTTGCGTACACCTTTCTCTGCTTGATTTGACTATTGAAAAACTTATTTATGGGCCACAAAATTTCAGTTGGACTAAAAATTTTGAAACTGGTTTCTGCTGCAATGGGTACTGAATTGATTTCACAATAAAGGAGGGTAGCACCGCCAGCTCGCTGCGTGTCATGAAGAGGGAGAGGACATCCCACACACTTTGCTAAGATCTTTCACTAGGCAGGTATGTGCCTCTCTCAACTCTCTTGTGCTGTTTCTAAGAATTGCACTTGTAATACAGAAGATTGGGGTTGATAAAGGTGTAACTAATTTGTTATAGGTCAGGATTGTCACTGTTTTTGTAGTAACTTGTTGGTTGTTGAGAAATGGGATCAGAAACTTATGAAACCATTGTTTTGGTTATTATACCGAAGAGTATCAGGAAATAAACAGCTGTGCTCCAGCAGCTCGTTGTAGGTGGATTCCTCTTATAAGAGATGCACAGAGGTTTATTTTGGGCTGCTGTGCTGTGTTTAAGGATTGGTCTGCAGTTGGTAACTTGGTGATCAAATTATAGCCAAAAAACTGATTGTGTGCATATTGTGAGTTTATAAAAAAAAAAAATTGATTGAAAGATTCAGTGCACTTGGAAGCTGTAGCTAGGGGAAGGAGCACCTATTGTGATAACAGTTGGAGCAGTGTGGTTTTGGGGATGACTACATGAGAGTGGTGGAGATTCAACAAGAAGCTGAAAATCACACTTCTTTAAGCACTCTTTGAATGATGCCAGAAAGTTGAGTTCTCAATGAAATTATTTTAGTTTTTGTAACATGATGTTATAAAGGTATTTGCTGGATTGATGTTAACTTCTTGTGGTTGTAATTGTTGTGCATTTTGGTCCATATGTACCACCTCAATTGTACTTGGATCCTTTTTCGGTACATTTTTATCCATTTTGAAGTATTTGTGCATTATAGGTTATGATTACATTATAAAGTAATACCAACTTCTTTTTGTAATAGATAATGTTTTCAAAAATCCACTCCTTAAACATAGCTTTGACTCATTGTAGCATTTTAGTTAACAACCGTTAAGGATTCCTATAAAAGAGAAATTTCTCAATAAATCCTAATGGAATGCCATCTAAGCAGACTTATATAATTGAATACTATATTTTTTTTATTTAATTTTTATATATCTCATTTCTAACATTTAATGTTTAATGCAATATATTTGTGCAAAAATGTATGAAATAAATGCTTTGATGCATGCAAATGTGAAATACATTAATTGCTATTATATCAGGTGTATATTTCCTTTTTTAGTTTGTTATGTTATTCAAGTAGTTATATTTTAGTTTAGGAAGATGGATTATTACTCTGGACTTCTACTTTATACAAAGGATTAGACTGTCAAAAATATTCGATATGATAAAAGAAGTAAAAAAAAAAAACAAAAGATTCAATTCAATCACTATAGTTTCATTCTTTGGTAGCCATTTCTCTCTTTTTATTTTTATTTTTTTCTCTATGACATGGACATGAGATGAATATGTTACTTTTGTTGCGTTATGCATTGCAAGCAGTAACTTTACCACATTAATGGCTTTTATGCATTCCAGAGTAAGGCTTGTTCAACTCGGCTCATATCCCCCTACAAACAGCTACAATTACTTCATTTATGTCATTTTACAAAGTACGCAATTCATTGTACATTTCATAATTTTAAGTTTAATTATTATTTTTTAAAATGCACTGTACAATTGCAAGAACCGTTATTCATATCGTACGCAGAACTCAACTTCTTGACAATTACAAAGAAAAAATTAATTTTGAGGAGCCTCCAATTACACACGGCATTAAGTAAATATAAATTGCTTGTAGGCATTTCAGATAAAAATTACTACTTTGAGTGTATGGTTTCTATGGAATGCAGATTCTAAGACAAAAAAGTGCAGCTTGATTAAGTGTACTCAAATTTGCCAACCCAGAACTTGGGAGGATTGGGTATCTGTAACCTTCATATGCTAAACCAATAATTTGGGAGCTAAATTGGTACATTCGATATTAAAAGTGCCTAGAATTGGCTATTTTCATCTAATAAAACTTTGCCTTTTCAATTATGTAAATCATTTTGAAAAATCAAATGAACTCAGCTTTTCATAAGGCTTTTATGTCATTTCTAGTTAACTGATTTTATTATTTTATACAATAAGGAAAAACTAGATACAACTTTACGTACTCTTTGTAATTGTATGAAGAAGATATTTCTCATCTCTTTCAAAATTATCATATTTGCAAAATTTTTCCCAAACTTAATTTGATTGATAATTGTAATTTTCTAATCATTTTTATACAAATTTGCGCACAACATATACAAACAACAACTAATAGCTTATACTTTATGGTGTTGGAAAAGATGAGGTAAATTGAAAAACTTTTTAAGTTTAAAAAAAAAACTTTTTAAATTTAAAAAAGTGTCTCTAATTTAATGAAATGCTTGTTAAGGTTGAATATATGCCTAATGAATATGATCAATCACAGACGTACGTGCATGTAAAAAATTGTAATTGTTCACTAACAATGAATTGACACATTTATATTGTAAAAGGTGTATAATAGAGATTATAATATTTTGCGAATGAATGTAATATGAGCCATTAGATCGCAAATATATCTCAAAAGATGCGATCTAGTAATTTAAATTTATGTAAGCCAAGAGGCATGGCTTATTATTGGCTTTACATGAATGGACACCCAAAAAGTGTATAAATAAACTCTCCCTTCTTTCATTTTCTCTATACCAAATCAATTCAAAACAATTAATTTTTGTATTTCCTCTTCTATTAAATAATCTTTCATTTGATTATTTTAGTATTTTGTGATATTCTTTGAATAAGAATACGATCAAGTTTGGTTCGTCAATCAACGTTAGTATATTACTATAATAAATTTTGTAGAAGTATTGTATTTTAGGATAAATACTTTCACTATCCGACAACACTTGTATGCGGAACAAAATTTATGTTAAAATGATTTACTTTATGCATACATCACTTTATTTTGAATATTCTAAATCTCCTTTCGACATTATATACACCAACATAAGTATCATAGTGTAAGAGCAAGGCTTTCTTTTGAAACAAAACAATTCTAAAACTGCTTTGTCTTCGAATCAATTCATATTTCTAACATATCTTTCCCCAATCCTCATAAAGTTGTACAAAAGTGTCTTTAACCTTTAAATGATTCCACCCTCCCCTAATTGGTATAAACTTAATAATGATGGCTATGGAGGAATTATATGTAGTGCTCAAGGCAATTTTATCTTTGCTTTCTCTATAAATACAGGTTTTAATGCTAATTATATTGCTAAAGTTTTGTGCTTTTCGTGAAGGTATCATCCTTGCTCAATTTTTAAGTATTATGAATCTAACAATTGAGACTAACTCAACCAATCGTTTTTAATGTATTTGTAAGAATACAACACCGAATAATATATTATCAGTCTGAATTCTCTATTTTAATTTGATATTTTATTTTATATTTTACATCACAAATATATATTAAGTGTAAAAAATATTTTTTTAGATAAAACATCAAATGAAAATAAAAATTTCAAATCAACTACTAAGATTTGATAGAAGATATAAACTAGCTCCCAACACATAAAAATTGCCTTTTGCCACCGGGAGACCAACATGGCCGCGGCTTCATCTTTTGGAAGAACTATATATAGCAAATGACATGAATTTTCGAAAAATATTTTGTGCATGGATAAGACTAAAAATCTGACTAGAATAACAAATACTCCCTGTACATCTTTTAAGTAATTAATTGATGCTGCTTTCATTTGTTAAAAAAATAAATAAAATTATAATAGTTAATTTGGCATACCTTGTGACACAGAAATTGGTATTTGGGGATGACTAAGTCTTCATTTCACTAATTGTAATAAATAATAGTGATTAATGAAGTCAATAATCACGTTTTTTTTCCATGTATTTTATAGTATTAAACTCGATCAATTTTATATAAAAACAATGTTTATGTATCTAACGCTCAAACTAAAAATATCGCTTAATAATTAAAATTTTAAATTTAAGAATGATAATCAAACTAAAAATACCGCTTAATAATCGAAATTTCAAATTTAAGAGCAATAATCGACAAGAAATTTAACCGCAAACATAATTCCCAAGTGATTAACAACTATTATCCGAACATTCAATACTAAACAATCAAATTCATTAATGAATACTCAACATATCTCTCTCTACGTATATGTGAAAAATCAATAAATTGGATAATGGTTCTGCACTAAATGGGCTAGGGTAGGTACTGTTATTGCCAATGCGTGGCCCAATCCTAAAATTTTCGCTTTTCTCTCAAAATCACTTAGGTCCAGATATATTCCATACTTCCCATGTATAATGAAATAATCTGCAGAGGTCCATTTATGGATTCTAATACTAATAATACTAGGTACTACAGTTGCCTAATAATTATCATTCGGGCTGAATACCGGGCCAAAATCAGGTGAAAAGAAATTAATTAAAAAAAAAATTACATTAATTTTCTCGACCGACCTCTCCGTCACCGATCAACGACTCGCTGTCGACGGGAGTTTTGAAGTATTTTTTCTCGATATTTCAGGTATTTTGTTTCTTTTTTCTTTTGTAATAATGATTTTGAATTTTATTTGACGTTAATTTTGCTATGTGATACATGTAATTTTATGTCGTCCTTTTTTTAATTTTATAAATTATGTGATTTTTCAAAACCCTAATTGAACCCTGGGCTGATTGATTGCTGACGATGTTGTGTTGATCATGGCTGAGGTTACGAGTTAGAGCTTTGTAGATCACACATTTTTTGTTGAGATTTTAACAGTAATTGTTACAAAGTTAAGTTAGCAGGTACCCGTTTTTCTTTTATGATTGTTTTCGAAAAGTATTAGTGCTGGTTTTGTAATATTTTTTAACTGTAAAGTTAGTAGGTTATGGAAACTTACTGGTTTTGAATCTGAGCATTGGGTGGTAAGTTCATTGAATGCCATGAATTTTTGCTGGTTTTGGGTTGATCAAAGAGGTGCAATTTATTGTTTTCTGTTGGTAGTTGAAATGGGTTGTTATAGCTAATGGTAAATCTGCATGAGAAAGTCGTGATATGTACGTGTCACTTTAGAAGCAGTGATATGTACGTGTCACTTTAGAAGCAGAATTTAGCTCGTGCAAAGAGAAGTTGAACAGAGGTTGAATTTTACTTTGGCTTCTAAAATCTGTTGGAGCTGAAATGGGAAGAGTCCAACAAGAAATTTTCACTAAATAGGTGTCTTAATTACGAATTGAGCTAGTTAGTTAACTGAACAATGCCGTATGGGAGCACAAATGTACTTCATTCTTGAACTCGGAAACTCAGAAATGAGACTTATTCTGTGAGCGAGAGTAATATTTACTAAGGAACCTGAGATAGTTGTTATTGCTAGAGATATTAAAAGTTAATATAAAAGTTTCAATTTTGTAAGTGGTGCCATTGGTATAAAGTTAAATACGATCGATGTAATATTTAGTTGACTTGGTTTATTGTTTAATCTTTTCTGTTTGACAAGCATTTGTGTAATTATCTTTGAAGGAGCTTAGTCCTGTTACACTGCATGATAGTATCTGTAGAAAAGCTTACCATTAAAAAACTTTCCACTTCAAAACAAACTGGCACTTGCAGACAATCAAAATAAAGAACTGTGTAGTGATGATGTCTTGCTCTACGTAACTGTGGTGCCTTTTGCTGCAAATTTACTTGGGGTTATTAATTTCGTGAAGCTCTTTTGAGTCTCTTAAATTGCCTTCCATTGTTTCTTTTTGTTTTGTTTTGTTTTTTTTTTTTTATCTGGGACTGGCTATGTATTTGTGATTTAGTTTCAGATTTCGGGGTGAATCTTCAAATAACATGCATCCGACCTTTTTGATGCTGGGTTCTGTTTTAGTTGCAGGTCTGACATTGTCCTGTTGTCATATTCAACACTTTAAGCAGTGGGTTTGATGTGTATAGATTGTAGTAATTCAACATTGCCATGCACTATTGTGTTAACTGGTTTTTCAACACAGATAGTGTGTGGAAACTGATGCCATGTCAGCGTCTAGCAAATTTGATCTTTCTTCTGGTAGCCCAGATAGGCCATTATATGCATCTGGGCATCGTGGATCCTATGGTGCCTCTTCACTGGACAGATCAGGTAGCTTCCGTGAAAACGTGGAGAATCCGCTTTTATCGAGTCTGCCAAACATGACAAGAAGCAGTTCATCTGTAACTCAAGGAGATGTGCTCAACTTCTTCCAATGTGTGCGTATTGATCCAAAGTCTATGGTTGTAGAGCATAAGTTGAATCGGCCAGCAGAATTTAAGCGGCTTGCAAGTGCTGCTGTTGGCATTCCACAGGAAGATTCTCTACCTGCATCGTCAAAAAGCAAACAGCTGTCTTCTCCCTCACTAGAGGATCTCAGACGACTCAAATCTGGTGTGCGGGAAAGTGGTACTAAAGCTAGGTAATTCTTATTCATTTTACTGTCGTCACCCCTCCTATCCGCTTTCCTTTCTTTATTGAGCAGCATAATATAATGTTCCACCTACATTAGGGAACGCGTGAAGATATTCAATGACTGTTTATCAGTAATTAACAAGTGTTTCCCGACTATTCCATCGAGGAAGAGATCTCGACTGGATGCCTTGTCTAATGACCGATCCAATACATTGTTGTCAATTGATCGGTCTGCTTCTGGAATGGGCATCGGAAAAATAGGATCGCAGAATCATGCCAGTACGAGTGGTTTTGAACTGGAGCAACAAAAATCTGAAGAAAGGACGAAGAATACCATTCCGAGCAAGCGTACTCGAACTTCTATGGTTGATGCTAGGGTTTGTGTCTTCTCTTTCTTCTTTCCCTTTTTTGTTACTTTTTTCTTTTGTCATCTCTATTTGACTTCGAATAAGATTCTGCATGTCTTTCTTCTGAGCAGACTTGATGTGATGACTGTAGTTATCCAACTTTCTTGTCATATATTGCGTAGTTTTCTATCACTCATACTTAAAAAATTTAAGGAAAGTTACTTTTACGACGTACTTAATGAGCTGCAAACTCCCATCGAATTTGGAGATTTTGCCAAACTATCTGGTAGTAGTGACTTTTTTCTCTCTCCCCCAGTTTTGTTTCCATTAAATCATGTAGGACTCTTATTCTTGCTTGATTGAAATTGAGCATCGAAAAACCTTTTCTATGAAGGTCTGACTTTATGTGTCTTTAACACTTAGACGGATGTACGTGCAAATAACCCTACAAGACCATCTGGAACTGTGGATAAGGACAGGGATGTAGTAAGACTCTCTAATAGTAGTGCAGTTCAGGGTGAGGATCGAACTTTATCAGTTGCTGTTGATGGTTGGGAGAATTCAAAAATGAAGAAAAAGCGTACAGGTATAAAGCTAGATGCTGCTGCTAGTTCAGTGATGACAAAGCCAGTTGATGGTTACAGGGAACCTAAACATGGAATGCATCCGCGGCTTCCTACTGAAGCCCGTTCAAGGTTGACTGATGCCCATGGCTTCAGGTATTACTTTCTATGACTTAGTTATTTCGTGTAGTGGATGATTTTGCTCTTAGGACTGAATATGTTTCTAAGGTTTTGGCACTTCATTGTCTATCTGGTGGATGATTACATAAATGGTCAACCCTCTTATAGTAAATAACTTTGGGATGGGCAATTTTTTGTTGGTGGTAATGAGTGATTACATATTCGATGAAAGATCTTCTCATAAGGTGCAAAAGGAAAGGTGCAAATAATTGAAGAGAGTATTGTATGGTACACTTGAGAATACATTTATTTCCCTTTAACCTATGTCCTTTTTCTAGCTTGAAGATAGACGGCTGCTTTGATTGTTATTATTCTTTTCTCTCCAGAAAATGTGAATATGTAAACTAAGGCTTCAAAGAAGTTAAATCATTTTGTCTTGAATTGGGATTCCGATTTTTTTGTTCCCAAAAAAAAGGAAGTATTTTTTTAACTTTTCAGATATGCTTTATATGTAATGCGGAAGGAGTACTAGAAATGGGCGTATTGTTTCCATCCAATACAACTTTACTGAATGAATTGATGACCATGTCTCTGAACATTTTTTTTTTTTTTAAATGTTACCACAAATGGATTTTCTGATAAACATTGACTGTGAGATTTAGAAGGGAGCTTTTTTTCGGAAAATTTTATATCTGTTGATTGATTTCATTAATTCCAACTACAAGAGGTTCTTTTTTGTAGCTTTATTACTGACCTTGCATGTTGAGGTTATTTGAGGATATGGAAGCTCCCTTTTTACTGGTCATTATAGCTGGAAACATTTTATCCATTGTTGAGCAATTCATAGGTTTCTGTAATGAATCAATAAACGCATAAGATACTTGAGCAAACATCAAATTTTTCTCTTTTGTCGGGCAGGTACAAGTTGCATCTTGAAAAATAGTATTTTATGGCTGTTGAAACAATTGGAGGTGTTAATAACTGATATTCTTTCTATATATCTGTCCATATTTAATTGCTCAGTAAACTTTTTAAGCTGTGGACTTTTTCTGCTTTTGTATTTCTGGTGTCATATCTGGACAAGTGTTTAAGTGTTTCCCATATTTGACATAAAGAAATAAGGGACAAATTTCTATTGATGGATTCTAAGGAACTGAGATTTAGATTAATATACCTGGAAAACTTTTTGGTCAGAACTGGTGTCATAAAGTTGGTAAATATTGAGTTTATTGTTCTTGGGTGTTTATTAGATGTGGAAGTATGGTAGTAGTACATATCTATGCTTGTATACTAGATTTCCTTATTTTAGCACCTATTAGAAAAATGTTAAACTATAAAGAAAAATAAGGATACATTTGTATCTGTAGATTTATTTCCATTTTCTTCATGTAGATGTTCTATGCACCATTCTCTTCTTAATTTTTATTGGCATGCATATTAGGGGGAAAACATCCCTAAAACAAAGACTTGTGGCTGTGGGAGCCTTTTGGTTTCAGGGTATGAATAGCATTGTTAACATCATAGGTATGATGTTTCATGTTCGATGTGCTTTTGTAGTTATATGCTGGGTGTGGATGAACAAATCAAAGAGAATACATTTAAAAGAGGGAATGAATGGGATTAGATATTTTATTGTCTCAAAACCTTCAGCTGGGTTGAATTTGTTGGGACATGAATAATGTCGTGAGATAATGAGGAAAGTGTTTTGAGGATTTATTCACATCATGTTGCTTGCTAGTATTCATCTTCATGTCCAATCAGTTTCACCAATAGTTGTATGTGTATTTTTTAATCGTAGTGCTAGATAACAAGGAAGTTATAGCTTTTTAACTGCTTTCTGGGTAAAATTGTCTTTCATATGGGAGATTAGTAACTGAGCAAAAAAGATTTTCTTTTTGTTGTTTTGTTTTTTTGTTTTTTGTGTTTCTTTTATTCTTTATTTTCTTATGTTACTTGGTGAAAAAACTTTGTTATTAACATACGAGTCTAAATACATATATGATTGTTTTCCTCCCCTGTAATCTTGATATGCACCTTGACTAGATCTGGCACTGCTAATGGAGGCCTGGGAGTAGGAAAAGCTGAAGCCACCTCGCAGACCAGCTCAGGCATGCGCTCATCTATATCTAGGACAGATTCTGATAACAGTTCCCTTCTCCATGAGAGGAGAGAGCGTCCAAGTGGTCAAGAGAAAGAAAGGGTGAACCTGAAAGCTATAAACAAGTATGAAAATATATTTTTCTCAGTTTCTCTTAAATATTTTCAGAGTTTTATTGATGGCGTAATCTAATAAATCTATTGCCTTCATATTGCTGAAGACTCTGGCCTTATATGGTTATGTTTGCAGTAAGAATTTTCATTTCTATCATTTTATTGAGAATTTGGTTTTGTGTTGGTTTTCGTGTGAAAAGTGAAAATATGTTTGGATGAAAGGATAAAAATGAGACTTTATATAGGTTTGGAAATGAGAATATGTTTGGTTGAGTAGTTTTGATTGATCTTATACATTAAAGGACATGATAAAAATAAAATTGTGTTTGTTTGTGTTTTATGTGTATCATTTTTATAATATTATACAATTTTAAATGTTTTTTTTTTCAGTTAGTGGTGGGACCCACTTTAATTGTTTTATGTATTGTTAATGTTAATAAATAGATTGTAGTGAACAGAGGGGCCCATCGGAATAGTAGCATTTGCAGAAAGTGGAGATATTTTGGTAATTAGATATCAAATGTCACATCGATTTGTCGAGGGAAAATCGTGTATCTATAGCATTATGTATTCTGTGTTGCTTGCAATTTCCAAAACCAAACCAAAAAAAGCTGGTTCGTCTTCTTCTTCCTATTATACATTTCGTTCCTTTGTTTGCCCAAAACCCTCATCTCCCTCTCCTCCGTCCACCCCATTGTGCATGCAAATTGCCGACATGATTTTCCCTTCGAGGATCCCCATTCCGTTACTCTTGTAACACCCATAAGGGTTCCTACAGTTAAACACCTCAAACACCCCTCTTTACCTTCATTTTCCAAGTTGGAGAGTGAAAGGTACCTTCATTTTGCAAGTTAGAGAGTGAAAGGAGGTGGGGGGTTTTGAAGATTAGGAGGTAATGGAAGTAAACATTGAGAACAAAATGAAATAAGTCCAATGGTGTTTGGTTTTGCTCATTCAATTGAAGTGATAGACGGGAAATAGTGAATGACATTTGACAGGGTATAGATTGTAGGTGGCAGTGAGACTTTGAAAAAAATAAGAAGGCAGTGTATATGGTTATTTCCAGTTGGAAGAGGAGATATGAAAATTGGTCATTTCCACTAAATTTTGGTCAAACAAACATGATTTCGGTTTTATGAATTGCATAAAACTTGAAAATGTTGTTCAGAAATGGGATCATACTGCCCTCTGTTTTACTGTTTTGAAGTGCAAAATAGTGAGGATTTTTTAAAAACATTTCGAAGTGAGAAATAGTGATATTAGGTGCTGTGTATATATGTCGTTAAATTATGAAATTACTTCAATGTTGAGTTGCTACAGATTGATTGCCAAATTTAATGATGTTTACTGAAATTGGTTGAAAGTTGATTTTGTATTATAATATTGCAGGATAAAATATGCCCATATAAAGTTTTTCTCTTGATGGATAGTAGGAGGTGCTTTCTTTTGGTGAACCTTGCCTACAAATTTTTGGTTTGTGCAAAGCCACCCAGGGAATTTGTCTGTCTAGTTATTACAGTTGTTGAGTTGAATTGATCCAAGAATTTTCATTCATAGCTGCAGTGTAGTAAAACAGTTCAAGCCCCAAGAAAGATGCATGGAATGAGATGAGTGAATAAAAGCTGCTGAAAGTGATTCCTTGGCTCCTATGCTCCTTTTGGGGCTTTTGGACTTCTCGGGAATTTTTGAAGCTTATTATCACTTTCTTTATCTCTTGCTGAAGATAATATAGGTGTTGAGCCTATTTGATTTTGTCTCAATTAGGTCATTTGAGGTTAGACCTTACTTTTTACCCGGACCATGCTTTCACGAGTTTAGTTAAATTTACTTGTTAGCTGTAGTGGAGGAAAATGAAGAATCAAAACTAGCTGCAGCCAACTTTGAGACCTGCAAGCCTGCTGGAGGCAGCAGCAATTTTTTGATTTTTTTTGCCTATTTTAAGTGAAAATATCCTTACTAAAGAATAAGACGAATCAGTGATGGTGGAGGCCAGCCATTACAACTAAGTTTAATCCTAGAAATATTCAACGAGTTGGATATGGGGGAAAGAAAAACTTATGTCTTAGGTCTCATGCATGAAATACATATTCTGTTTTTAATGCTTACTTCCCCTTATTTTTGCAACTTTATTTTATGTTGAATAACCTCTTATTTTATCTTTTTTTACCCTTGGAAGGGCAAATTCACGGGAAGATTTCAGTTCAGGCAGCCCTACTTCAGGCTCAAAGCTGAATGCAAATGTTCGCGCCCCACGGTCAGGCTCGGTTGGTGGTGTGTCCAAGTTGTCTCAAGTGGTGCAGCGGTCCGCATCCTCTAATGATTGGGAACTTTCTAATTGTACAAACAAAATACCTGGTGGCCTTGGGACTAACAGTCGTAAACGGACACCTTCTACACGATCTTCATCTCCTGTTGCCAATTGGGTTCAGAGGCCACAAAAGATTTCTCGAACTGCAAGAAGAACTAATTTATTACCCATTGTTCCTGGCAATGATGAGAACCCTGTTGTGGATGCGACATCTGACATGATGGTAAATGAAAGACGTTTTCCTGCCCATTCTCCGCAGCAAGTCAAAATAAAAAGTGACAATTTCTCTCCAGCTGCATTATCTGAAAGTGAGGAATCAGGTGCTGCTGAAATTAAGATGAGAGACAAGAATAAGAAGTGTGACGAGATAGATGAAAAAAGTGGTCAGAATGTCCAGAAAATGTCAACCCTGCTGCTACCACCAAGAAAAAATAAGGCAGTCAATGGGGATGACCATGGAGATGGTGTTAAGAGGCAAGGCAGAACTGGTCGAGGATTTACTTCCTCTAGATCCCTCTTGCCTTTATCAGTGGAAAAGCTTGGTAATATGGGAACAACTAAACAAATTAGAAGTTCTAGACTTGGTCTTGACAAGACTGAAAGGTTTAAAGCAATTTCACTTTTTTTTGTCTTTCGCTCCTTATTTTTATGATTAGCTCTTCTTGCTGCTGCACACTAAGATTGTGAAGAGTTTTTTATGACATGGTGCAACCTTCTGTTCAGCAGAGCGGGTCGGCCACCTACAAGAAAGCTCTCTGATAGGAAGGCTTATACACGACAAAAGCATATTACTATCAATACAGGAGCAGATTTTCTTGGTAATTTAATCATTAATGTTGGAATGATTATGATGACATTTGATTTTCACGGCCACCTTATTTAGTTGCTTTTCCTGACAATTTATTGGCTATTCCTGAATATATGTAACAGTTGGTTCTGATGATGGTCATGAAGAGCTCTTGGCTGCTGCAAATGCTGTTACAAACTCCGGTATTATTCATTTGGAAGTTTTAGAGCCGATTTATTTTCATTTGCAAGCTCATTTTCATATTTCCACTGTTAGGTTTTCGTGTAAAAATAAAAATGTGTTTGGATTAGTTTATGTGGAAATGTTGAGTAAATAGGTATAAGAATGAAAAGTGTATCTGGTTTATGATTTTCTATGTGTGAAAAGACGTGAATTTTGAAAATGTATTTGGTTATGATATTTCTAAATGAATAATTTTTATGTGATAGTAATTTTTAAATATAAAAGTGATAATTTGTCGGTCCCATTACTAATCTGTATGTCTGATCAATCAAAGTATGTTAGGGGAATTTAATTTGATGTGGGCCTCATTACTTTGTTTATTATGTCGCATCAATATTACATGGATAGAAAGAGAAAATATTACTTAATTTGGTAGTGAATTTCAGTTATTTTTAAATTGATAGAATATCGTATCAAACATTAATGATGTGGGTCCTATTTATACAAATAGGGACTATAGCTCTGAAAATGGCATCTATAGGTCTAGAAATGAGTATTTTCAATTTTAAATTTTGACTGAAAAGCCTTAAAAATAAAATAAGTAGGGTTTCTGTTGAAAAGTTGGTAAAACAAATATATTTCCGACTTTCCAAATAGTGAAATTTGAAAAAAATTCTTTTGAAAATGTAAACAAGCATCCTCTTAATTTCTTGCTCTCATGTACGTTGCAATCTTAGCAATAATTGGCCTAATATTTGATGCAGCTCAAGCCCTCTCTAGCCCATTCTGGAAGAAGATGGAGTCTCTATTTCGTTTTATATCTGATGTGGACATATCCTATTTGAAAGATCAGGTGGAGTTTATTTATTTTGAGATATCTATCAACTCTATTCCAGTAAGAAGTGACTTGTCCTAATGTAGTGATAATCTGTAGTTAATGCACCCATATACTAAAGTAACATTTATGACTGATTTATTGTTGTATTTGACAATGAGAGCGATCAGTTAAATTGGAATGCTCTTTATTGCCTTAGCACTTCAATTGTAATTCAGTGACAACAGCCGTGAAAATTATTGACCTTGTTGTGGGAAGCACTAAATTTAGTACCTCTGCAATAGGCATGAGCCATGCTTAATTATAACCAGCAATATCCTGGTAAGTTCCCTGACATTAATTCAAGACTTACATGTCAATGACTGCGACAATTAAATTTGGATTCAGTTAATTTTCTGTGAGCTCGGATCTAATGTTGTGTCATTGGCACATCTAAACAATTGGAGAGATTTCAAATTTTGGCGTGGGTACTGCAGATGCCATTGGAAAGAACCCCACTCTTTATGTGCTGGATCCATTTTTCCATGTGAAATATAGACTTTCTACTGCCATCTTGGGAAACTAGCCAATTTGTCATATGAGATTCACATGCACAATTCAGACTTGACATCATGAGCATAATGTTCTAAAGATTTGGGAGAAAATGATCTTAATTTTTTTATCAATTTGGCTGAGAAAAAATTAGTTGTGACATGGAGAAACCAGGAGGTTCTTTCATCTTTCGTCTTTGGACTTGGGCGTTAATTAGTGGCATATTTGATCTTCTGATGGCCAAAAATCCAGTGGAGGAGCGAGCTTATGTAGAAATGCCATTGTATTATATCCCATGCTATCTAAACTTTAACTAGTACTGCCTATTTGGTTTTTATGTTTTTTTTTTAAATTATGAAATTGATATCTTTGAACTTGACTATTGCATTTTTTCCCTATCTATTAAAGTAATTTTTTTTTAAATTTTGTGCTCTGTACATTTCCATTACTTGACTGGGAAGAAATCTTCAAAATTTTCCTCTGTTAGATTTTTGGAACTTCAAATGACTTGAGTCAGACTTTTCCCTTTTTTTCTAATTTTTTTGAGGAATTCTGAGTGTAAGTGTTACTTGCTGAATGATCGAAATTTTATTCTTCACCAGTTTAGGTTTCTTTGTAGTATTTTTGTTATTGTTTGGAGGAAAAGAGATACATAGTGATAATAGTTTTTTCTAACCATTTACAAATAACATAATAATTTACTAAGATTTATCTGTCAAATTTCTCTATCAAATAGAAAAAAGACTAAAAACATTGCTTGGGATCTATAGTGTGGTTCCCCTAGAGCATGCTACAGTCTGGAAGCAGTGATATAGTTTAGGTCTCTTTTTTGATGTTTTGGTCGGCATGCTTCAATTGTACCACTAATGTGGGGATTACTGTTGCATTTGCTAATTTTAACTGTTGATGTACGTATTACCTCATCTTTAAGTACACATAGAATATTTTTTCTGATGCCTTGATGCTAATATATGCTTTCAGAGTTTCAGGTGTACTGCTTGATTTACAGCCAGCCATTTCTTTGTGTATTCTGTGTCCCCTCTTAAGTGATAAACGTTAGGATTATAGAACTCCTCCTCTGCAATTTTTTTAATGCTTACAGTTCTTCTGAAGACTGCTAAAATAATTTATTGTGATTAAGATATATGAATTTTTAATTTGGTTGTTTTCCCTAATGCTTCTATATACCAGCACATGTATAGTCATATAAACATGTACTACACATGGTGAGTTTTAGTGAAATTTACAGACAGTACAATTAAATGAAAATTTGAACATTACTCATTTTGTAGTGATGACTGAAGCTCAGTTTACATGCTGCCATTTTTAATTAACTGTCTTTTGGTGTATTAGTGTATCCTAAGTCGTGTTTGTTATTTATTCTTTTCCTTCTAGGTTAATCCTGGTTTAGTTGTGGACACACCAGCTCCAGTGCCTCTTGATGCAGGTAGTTGCACTTTAATACCTAATGGCTGCTGGTCGAATGAATTTGGGAGAGAGGAAATTGAAGCGAGAAGTGTGGAACTTAGTCCTGAACATTTAACTCCAGGAGCGAAGACATCAAATGAGATTTCCCTGTACCAGAGACTAATTGCAGCTTTGATACCTGAAGAAGGAAATGAGCTGCTTCTCTATACTGGGAAAGAGGACCTCAAATATGATCTATATGGATCTCGGTTTGAGATGGAAAAAGATTTGGAATCAGATACTTTCTGCTCTCAGACGTCACCAAGTTGTGACCCTTCTGGATATCCTACTTCGAATGGTTACGATGTAAATTCTAATGGAAGATCATTTTATGAGCTGGAGCACAATCTTGTGTCCATTCCAGACACAGGGATTCCAAGCTATGATCATTTACAAAATGGTTTACTTGCAGACCAATTAATACCTGGCACAGTATGTTCTGAGTATCAGTATCATAATATGTCAATAAATGAAAGACTTGTCATGGAGTTCACAGCATAGGAATCTACCCAGATTTAGTGGTATGTTCGATTTTTTTCTCTAGGAAGGTGTCTAATCTAGTGCATTTGCTTTTATTCGCTTGGCTTTCTGAAGTTATTTTAAATTATTGTTAGTATTTATAGTCTTTTGATCAATCTGATTTGGCACAGAGTGGAGATGAAGAAATAAGTGGAGATATCAATAGGTTGGACGAGAAGTACCAGGAACAGGTAAGATGTGATTCCAGCCATAGTTGTCAAAATAACTTACAATTATATTATAGAAGCATAACAATTAAGATTTAGAGTTTAGCTTTGGTACCTTGAAATTTTGTTCAGTAATTATATATTTTTCCACTTTTTTCCTTTATTTGTTTGGTATATGTTTTATACTGCTGTTAGTGCACATAGACAGACAAATATATTTTATACTATATGTAATTTCATATTACGAAAAATATAACCTAGGCTAAAAAGGCCCAGGCTTTTGGCCCAAGCCTTAGGGGGAAGAACCTAACAACTACAATAACTGCACCTAACTCATCTCTCTCTTTCTCTCTCTCTCTCTCTCTCTCACACACACACACACACATACTCAGAAAGAAAAGTAAATGAAGGAACAGTTAAACATCTTTAAACTGAACATGGAAAAAAAAAAGCTGAGCTGTTGTCCTTTTGTTGTGCCACTATATCAGGATGTTGATTAAGGTCTTCAACTAGGGCACTCCTGTTCTTTTGATGGAGATGAACTTAGGTGGAGCTTGTGGCAATATACACTGTTTCTTGAGATTTACTCGGAACCAACATTTGATTTGTATTGGATTGGATTGGATTATCATGAAAATCCATAGGGTTCATAATTTCTGCATTTGAATTTCTTTGTTCTTTCTGCTTAAGAGGAATTCCCAATAGTGTAGATCAGGAGTTAAAACGACTGTTTATTTGGATGCTTTAGTATATTGTCATGTTTTCTTTATTGAAGCTTCTGAATTGCAGTCATGTTAGGAATCTTTCTCATTGTTAAGTCAATGTCTAGGTTTCAAGGAAGAAAAGCTTGCTCGGCAAACTTATAAGTTCTGCTTCTGAGGCTAAAGAGCTCCAGGAAAAGTAAGGAGTTTGTTCTTCCTTCTTCTGTATGAAACTGTCAGCATGATATATTATGGACAACCTGTCCATTCTGATAATAATTTAAGCACCTTCATATATTGTAGGGAGTTTGAAGGGCGCGCTCTTGACAAACTTGTGGGAATGGCCTATGAAAAGTACATGGTAATTATCACTGTCACCTGTGCATTCTTCCTCTAATCTTCCTTGAATAAACAGATATACAAACTTCCTTGTAAAACATGAGGTGGCTATTTTGTTAGCATCATAAACAATGAAGCTGTATCTTTGTCTGTATTCATTATACCTGAATATCAATTTCCTATCAACGGACAGAATTTTGACACTTAGATACTTGACTTTATATGACACTCTTGTCTTATTTTGTCGGAAAATTCTTGTAAAATTAATTTGAAAGTCTCTTTGAGTATCAACAATTTAGGAAATATAATCTGTTGAATGCTTATATAACAACTTGAATATTCAGTAACCAGATATCCACAGTTGACATGTTTTCTTGTTACACACTTAAATGCATATAGAAGATTGTTTCATTGCCTTGACAGGTCCCAAATTCATACATACATATACCCAAAAAGAGAGAAAAATGAAAGATATGAAAAAAGCTGAAGATAATTAGGAAAAAAAAAAAACTCTATATCAATCTAAAGTTTATGTCTGTTTTAATTTGGTATAAGTTGCCTCTACTGTCTTATGTGTCTGTCTAAGAAAATCCCCTTATATTTATTTGAAAAAACATTCTAGAATGAGGATAATGAAGCCAGCTTGTGGTAGCTCTTTTTAAAGTATATGGAAGAAGCATAATCACATTGTAGTGATGTGGTATGCTTCAAAATTCAATAAAATACCTTTGGAACCTACTGCTACTATAGCCAAATATGGACTTCTTTAGTTGAGTTTTTTTTTTTAAATATTTTATTTTTCCACTGCAGAGTTGCTGGGGTCCTAATGCTCATGGGATGAAGAGTGCCAGTGGTAAAATGGCCAAACAGGCTGCCTTAGCTTTTGTTAAGCGGGCAATGGAACGATACCAGGAATTTGAGGTGACCGGAAAGAGCTGCTTTGATGATCCTTTGTATAGGGACATGTTCCTTTCTGGAGTATCGCGCCTCATTGATGGACAAACTTTGAATTCCAGCACTGATAATGAATCTGGCAAACTTCATCTTGGCACATCTGGATGCTCTGTGGAAGTTAGAAATTCAGGTACGTGCACAGATAATGCACGATGCTTATGGATATTTTTTTTTTGTTAAATCAGATGGTGGTTCCTTCACAATTTTTCTCTTCTTTCCTTCGTGTAAATGATAATCTCTCATCTTATGTCACTTTTTTGGATGCTTTTTATCGTGCAGCTCCCATGGGCACACAGCAGAGCCCTACTTCAAACAATCAGGATGCTTATTCTTCTGAAGCATTCCTTTCAGCAAATATGGGTTCTGAACAAATTACTGGTAAAGAAGACAGCTGGTCAAATAGAGCGAAAAGGAGGGAATTGTTACTTGATGATGTAGGCGGTACAATCAGCCTAGCTCCAGGTGTCCCATCAGGGCTTGGTGGTTCTCTTTCATGCAGTGCGAAAGGAAAAAGGAGTGAGAGGGACAGAGAAGGAAAGGGAAACAGCAGGGAGGTCTTCTCCAGAACTACTAAAATAAGTCGCCCTGCATCGACCTCTGTCAAAGGAGAGAGAAAGTCTAAAGCAAAACCTAAGCAGAAAACCACTCATTTGTCTGCTTCGGTCAATGGTCCTCTAGGAAAGATGCCAGACCAAGCAAAAGGAATGTTCTCATCAACACTTAAGTCAAGTGAGATTAGCGGAAGTGACATTGGCAAGGATAAGAATGACTATGACGTGGACATGTTGGAGGAACCCATAGATTTATCTGGCCTGCAACTCCCTGAGATGGATGATTTAGGTGTTCCCGATGATCTAGGTGGTCAAGGAGAGGATATAGGATCATGGTTGAATATTGAGGAGGATGGACTACATGATCATGATTATATGGGTGGCCTTGGAATCCCAATGGATGACCTGGCAGACTTAAATATGATGGTGTGAGACTGAAATGCTGTATATTCCTGTGCCTTATACAATCACAAAAGAGAAAAAAAGAACTGTTGTAATGAATTGACCAATCACAAGGAGTTCATGCGATTATCCAGACCATAATTAGGCTATATATTCTTTAGGTTAAGATCTGCACAAGTTGATTTTGGAGTGAACGTTTTCCTACTTATGGATTTTGTTCGTATTCAAGTTGTTGACAGTTGACTGTAAAGATCTTTTTGTTCGATGTATAAGCTCGTATCTTAGTGATAAGGTCTTAGCAAACACTGTATTTTGGTTCTAGCAATTACAGATCAGGAACAATGTCCCTTGTACATAAATTTATATTTCAATAAAATCATGCTGTTGCTAATTTAGCATTCCTGTAGGAGGCATGAGATGTTACCCTTTGTCACAAGTGAGCCCATCATTTGACAGTATAGCTAGTTTGTATTCATGAGCTTCTTATATCCATCTAGTTTATTGTCTCGATTCAGTTTCCCATCTCTTGCAGACATGAGTCTTAGGGCCTAGATGATGGGGAAGCTCTGTTTGTTGTCATCCACCCGATGTTTCCTTGAGGATGAAGTGTACATCTTGGTGGTCAAGGTAAGAGGTGATGCATGGCTGGGAGATTGCCTAATGGATTCTATTTTAGGGATCCACCTTTTGCAGGCCATCTCTCCCTTTTAACTGTTTTTACAAGATTATAGTTTAAGTTCACTTGCTCTTTAACATGACAAAAGCTATACTGAGTCATCCTTGTCAATTTGTTTATATTATTATTCTGAAACAACTTGTGCACTTCATTATTTTGAACTAAAACTTGTATGCTTCTGAAGCACAAAATTAATTGAAAATTCCATTCCATGCAACCACTGACGTGAAATGCCTTCATGTTGTAGCTGCCATTTGGAATTTTGTACAGGTTTAAATTCTGGTATGGAACGTCAAATGGCCTCTACTGGAGCAATAACCTGATCTACTAGCTTTACCTGAAGCATTCATTACAATCTTTGGCCTTCACCTTGTGAGACTAGCCGTGTTGAGATGTTCTAATTTGTATTTTACCGGTTCTTCTTGGTAAAGGTATTCTTATTCTATTCTAACAAATACTACAAAGTTATGATGCTTGAGAAAAAAATTCAGGTTAATAACTTAATTTTATGATAATGGTGCTAACTTACTTCATCAGGCTTTAGTTGGAGGCTGCTCATGACTCATTTCAAGGCACAAATCTGACCTGATAATTGTGGGTTTGGTTCTTATCACTCTTGAGGCTATTTAACATCTCATCCTGTCCATTCTGAAGTAATTATGCTGCAAGTTGCAGCCTGCTCCTGAAGGAATTTCATGGCCAGTTTATCCATTGTTAAATTTTTATTTTGTGATGTCACAAGTTAATTTCACAATACTCATTCTGGTTGTATTGCTGCCTATTTCTCATACAGCTTCCTTCTGCCATCTTGATCCAATGTATGGAAGCATCCTCCTTCGTTCTCTTCCTCAACCTATAATAGACGTAAGATTTTCTTTAATGCTGATCTGTATTGTTCATATCCATTTGCTTATCTGTCTCAGAATTCCTTAAATATACAGCTCTTGAATTGGCAGCCAGTAGTGGATGACGCAATTTCTTGTCCCTATTCATCTAATTTAATGCAATCAATAGGAGAAGTTCCTGTTTCTGCTTGAAGAAGATACAAATGTTCTTCCCCTTGATGGTGAAATCAAAATATGAGGAAAAGATTGTCATTTCTATTGGGCTTTGAAGATTTATTTGCATTTCTGCTGTTCTGAGTTCTGATATTAACACGATGAAGATCTTTTTTCTTGGTTAATGTATTATTTATTATTGGATATTTACAAATCATAACATTTTCTTATTCATATCTGTCATAATACCATTATTTACATTTTCTTATTCATGTCTGTCATAATATTATTTGAATTCAAGAGCTTCATAACAGACTATTAGAATGCTCGTGTTCATCAAGGTTTCATCTTCCGACATCGCGGCTTCCCTTCACCTATGGTTTTGCTGGACATACATTACCCTTAACTTGGGCCATCTGATGCACCTTGGTGAGAGAAGATTCATGCTCCTTGCTCCTTTTCGGGCCTTTAGGGTCATTAGCATGCACAAAGCTGTCCTTGTACTTGTCAGTCAGTTCTACGTCCCTCAAGCTCATGGCTCATCATGATTCCTTTTGTTGTTCCCTGGCCAAGTATGCTGAATCATAAGTTAAATGCTTACTCAGCTTGCCACAACAATAAACTGTTTTGACACATTATATTGGACACATTTGTCGCACCATGGTATCTTGTTTTGACTTTCCTTGCATGTATTTTCTTTGACACCCTTGCTTTATTAGGGGGACCTTGCCTCATGATTTTCTTGGCAAGCATTTATGCGTCCTCTGTGCCCATAATCTGCTTGTAACTCTATTCCTTTGACTCGACCTCTTCAATTCAATAGCAAATGTGGAGGGGCCTGCTGTGTGTCTCGAGTCAATGGTTGTCATAGGCTAGAACCCTTATTATAGTCAATTTTTTAATTCTTGGAATACAGTATTATGCTATTGTATGTGTTTCTTACATCGAAGTGCAAACCCAAACAATTTGATGATTACAACATTCTTTGAGGACCATCTTTGCTCTGTAAGGTTCAGAAAGAAGATGGCATTCCCAGCAGTCACCCAAATGAGCAAAGGTCAATTCGTCAACAGGGGAGCTAGCTGTAAAGATATTGACTGCATCATGGAATCAGTGCATTAGGAGCAGGATAGCTTGATAACAGTTGGATCGTGAGTGGATTCATGAAATGCAAGTATATAAGAGGTAATGGGACATGCTGATTTTATGGGCAGTTTGCAACTTTAATCTATCCATTATTTGGAGTCAGCTTCGCACCTTTGCAAGGAAATCATTTCTGAGTAATTATGTAGTCACTGTTGATCTTTCTGTGTTTTCACCTAGTAGATTTGTATCCTTTATCCCCAATATATCTGGTTATCTTGTGCTTAATTTACCTTCACCTGTGGCAGCTGTCTGTATCTACTTACGTTCAGTTATACCATCTCTCTTTTGAGGCTTGTGTCCACAGTTGTTATCTATCTATTCATTGGCATCCCCTTCTTGCTTCCGAAACAAAACCCTCCTACCTGATGTGAGAACAATTTTGTTTCTGTAGCTTGTATTATTAACTATCATTTCTGAAGTACGTCGGAAGAAAGTTCTGGACAAGGCTTTGGCAATTCAATATCAAATCTTGAGCTCTTGCTATTTTACCAGTTTTGAAATTATTAGTTTGATTACATATATATGGCAGGTTGATGATCACTTTGAAAAGATTGATTGAGAAACATATGCAATGAATAAGCAGTTGCTCTTACTCAAGTTACTTCTGAAAATGGTAGAATTTGAAGGGTTTTTTTTTTTTTTTTTCCGGTTTATCATATCCCACTTATTTCTACCTACCTTACCAAATTTGTTATTCAAGTTTCTTTAGAAATTGATAAGATTTGAAATTTATCTTTCTTCACATGCCTACTATTTTATCTTTGCTTTGATATTCTTCATATTACACAGTTCATGAATCAAATTTTGTTAATCTATTTCTGCTGATATAAAAAGTATACCATATAAAATATTGTATATTTATTAAGTACAGCATCTATATGAGTCACTTTATTGAGCAGATTTTTTATTTTTATTTATTTTTCAAGTACTAAATAGGTTATCCTTGTTTTCCTTGATACTTTGTAGCTAACAGTGTAAAGATCTCATTTGTCATATGACTTGTGTATTATTATTTTTAACTATTTCCATTAGAATGTGAGGGTGAAATTACTGGATGGACTCAAAAAGTTGATTATAAATACCTAATGATATCAAGTTTTCATGAAAATATGTCATGATTCTAAAACCTTCCACAAAAAGGATAATATGATAATCTAGGCTTAACTTTAGGAAGTGACTTGCATTGAGATTATAAACTAGGCAATATAATAAAAAATCTAAAAGAATTTAAAATATTATAAAGCTTTTGATTGATTTTTAAGTTAATAACATGCAGAAAATTTGTTTTCATATGACTGGTGGTGGTGCCAGAACACATACTGTTGTGTCCAGAGCAATTTTCTCTTTAAAGACAAATATGCCCTCAGTTTACTCGTCTTGGTTGGTCAATCTGCTGTAAGTTAGTTTAATCTTCCCTTGCCTCTTCTACTTTGGATTCTGGGAGGCAAATCTGATAGCTCTTCAATTTTAACTTTTTTGGGCTCTAAGCGTAACCTACCACAATGACCATTTGTAATCTAAGTTGTTGAGTATTGTGGCGTTAATTCTCCCAACACAAGAAGAATTTAATTAATTTAAAATTCTTAGTAGCGCATAGAAATAGATATTTTACAATCTATGTGTGATCTTAGCATGTTCATCTTATTTAATAAACTTAATAATATAAATTGCTAAGGGTTTAAAATTTCAAGAGAATATTGTTTGAATCCCCGTAATTCTTGACATTAGAGGCAAAAATTCGCAAATTCTCAAGAATCGTGGAAAAATTAAAATTCTGAGCAATCCTAAGTTATAAGGCCTATCTACCTTGCAAATTTTAGCAAAGTTCTGTAAACCATCATATATTATCAACTTTATTATTTATTTATTTTATAATTCAAAGAATGGTCTATTACGATAACTTTATTACAGGTCAATGTAGAATCTACTCTAGGAACCATTAAAAAAAGCAAAAAGGGCAAAATTGTCAATTTCGTCTCAATTTCTGGCATAATAATAATAAAAGGAATACAAATTCGCAATTATTTCTGAGTTCGACAGCAAAATGGATTTTTGTTTGAATTTCTTTATTGATGTTTTGAAATTAGAATTTGAGAAATTCAAAAATTGCATATCTCCTGCGTTTAGGCATGATTTTAGGATTTTTATTTTTTCTTTTTGAATCAATTTCCTTTTTGTTATTACTATTTTGAATTTTCAAAATTGGGTTGGAGGAAATTTTATTTGCACAGGACTCTTAGGTGGGAAAAATTTAGGGTTACACTATAAAAGAAAATTTTTACCATCATGTTCCAATATTGAAACCTTAATTTTTACTATAGTAAAAATTTCTCTCTCTTCTTCCATATATTTCTACTCTGTTTTTCTTGTGTTTCTTTGTAAAGTTTTTCTTCCACAATCATAAGATGTCAACATCCCAAGAGAGAAGCAAATTTGAGGAAGAAGATTCTTTCCAAGAAAAGGAAAGAAAAAGGCGAATCATCTAGTGTGAAGGAGAAAGGGCACACTCAACCTGATCTATCTCCAGTTGATGAACCAGTGTATGAACACATCCCTGAACTAGTTTCTAAACCTATTCCAGACTCCATAGTCACTGGTAATGTTAGTGAGGCTAATCCAATTGCTCTGTCAATCAATCCTTCAGAAGCCCATGAAGATTTCTCATTCCATACTCTTGGTACCTGATTGGGGTATACCTTTTATGCTGCTGCAGGGCCTATTGAAACTCCTGAAACTGGACCAACTTTTGGTGAACATATTGTATCTCGCGTTCATTCCACTGTTCATGAAAGTGTTGCACCAGTTTCTACCCTATTGAAACTCCTGTTCAACAAAGTAGTACTTTTGCTGGACACGTTGGCAGTCATATTCCAACACCATCTGGAACACGGCCAGTCCAAAGTATTCATGTTCCAGATTCGTGTTGCTAGAACTTCAGTTGTCAATCTCTCTGATCATGATTCTGGAGACTCTGCTCTTGGACCAGCCATGGGTAATGAATCCATTGAGATAAGTATTATTTTCTCCCCTAAGTTTTATACTGCTGATACGAGAAGTATATGGAAGTTTGTTTCAAAAAGAAGTTTGGGCAAATATTTGTGAGGAATATGATTTACTTTTTCACTGCAAATTTGATAATGAGTTTCTAGGTATTCCACTTGAGCTTGATGTTAAACCCTCTACTGATTTAGACTTGGTTGTTAGAACTCTTATTGGAAATAGGGTTGAATCATGGTCTAGTGATGACACAAATTTTCTAGTTGCTTCACTTACTCTCAAATATGCTATTTTGGATAAGATTGCCATTACAAACTGGACTCTTTTTTCAAATCATACAGTTATCACTAAGGATCAAGTTATACTTCTTTAGTATGTTGGTACGGGTCACCCATTTGATTTTGGTATGCACATTATTAAGACTATAGTAAAGCATGCAAAAATGAAGACTACCCATGGCAGTTTACCCTGTCTTTCCTTGATATTTAATTTCTTAATTACTTAAGAATTTAGGAATGATAGAAGAGAGATTTTGCAAGCACCCAATAAGGCTTTCAGTATCAATCAGAAACTGATCAAATTTGAAAGAAATTTGAATGATCTTAAAGCAGATGTCCCAAGGCATGTTGGAACATTTCTGTTGCTTCTGTTTCTACTCAAATTATGGATTATTATGCTAATCTTGAGAAGCAGATGCATGAGGTGCGTGAACAAATCAAGCAGTCCACTGCAAAAGAGAAAGAGATTCTAAATTTGCTTGCTCAAAAAAAGGAAAAACAATTTGTTAATCATGACCCTGATGTTGTTGCAAGTTATAAGACTAATTCTGAGTCATCTTTAGACTCATCTGG
Organism: Paulownia fortunei; assembly: GCA_019321725.1. NCBI lineage: Eukaryota > Viridiplantae > Streptophyta > Magnoliopsida > Lamiales > Paulowniaceae > Paulownia > Paulownia fortunei. The sequence goes on along the minus strand of CM033105.1, from coordinate 2,765,833 downwards.
GCCTATTCTCCCATTTTTGCCAAAAAGGAGGAGTATACTACTACTGCTGGGCGTAGAAATATTGGGATAGGTATTGTTGATGCTATATGTTCATTTCAAAAGGCCACAATGATTACTTGATTGAAGGGGAGTTTATTTGATTGAGGGGGAGTTTTTGTACAGTTAGATAATTAATGTTTCTTTGAACAATCTATTTTTAAATCCCTGACATGTAATGATGTTAATATTTTCTACTTTGCAAACTGTAATATTTTGCTCAGAGTGCATGTCATTCTGTTTGCATGTTCCAATTGATGTTCACTTCAATGTTCTATCATTGTTCTACACGATTTCATGATCATGTTCTATTCTATGTTAGAACATCCTTTTTGAACATGTTTTGACAAATTAAGGCAAGTAAATTAGATTTTAACAAAAATGCCAAAATGAGATATCGTTAAGTCCATGACTTAATTATTATTTGTTGGCCTTATTTGTGCAAAATATAAATTGAATTTAATTAAATTTTCTAATTATGGTAAGTTGAATTTTTCATATTTTTAATGAGAATTTTAGTACAATATTACCTCTTGTAATTTGTTTCCTTGTAGGATTAGGATTAGGATTTCATACTTACCGTATTAGATTAAACTCTTGCACTTGCCTTACTCAAATGAATCAAGATTTAAGGAAGCTTTCGGCCAATTTCCTACCAACACTGAGTGTCTAAATATTGATATTTAGAGTAGGAATTTGAGTTGTAATTAAACGCTTTATTTTGTGTTAAATATAGAAAATTTGTGTTAGGAAAATCTTTGAGTTAGACTTGATAACTTTCTATATAGTTGATTATGAATCTAATTATTAAAAGATGTGTATCAAACACATTCTTCCATTATTTTAGGTTGCAAATTTTAGAGACAATATTCGGACTCAGAGCAGCAAATTTTAAACTCCAGAATTCAAAGATTGATGATCAAAAACTGAACTTCAAAGTATTTTAGAGTTATCCGTTCGTGTTCCAAAAAATGTTGGAATATCGCCATTGCATATTATTTGGGAGAAGGAGGTGAGTTTTCGAGGGAGCTCTGCTGTTTGAAAGGGTTCAACGTTGAAGGAAGTTCAACGAAACAAATTCAAGTTAAGGGATATCACAAATATTTTCTTTTTGGCGTGGTTTTGAGGAGTAGGATATTTAATATCTTTTAATTTTCAATATACATTTGTGTTTATGTTCTAAACTAATACTACAATATTAAATTGGAACATGACAAATTTAGTAAAACTGTATGTCTGAATTAATTAAGACAAAACATATTCTAACATTATCAATCATCTTATTTTTTTGGTTTCTTTGTCATTGTTTTGTACTTAGAAACAAGGAAAGTGTTGAGGAATTGTACAACATTTGTAGATTCCAAGATTAGATTGTGTCAGTGCTAGTGCTCCTAATACAGTAGAATGGTTTCAACTCTTCTCACTGTTACAAGATGACATACAAATCCACTTGGAAGGACATAGGAAGGTTCATTAAGGAATTATGATACTCATAATTTGCACTTATCTTCTGTATGTCAACATTTTCTTGTTTTTCTCCTCATATAGATACAAAGGCAAAAGTACCAGGTTCAGTGATGTACTCTTCTCCAGCCAGGGGTACCATGTTTCGTGATGTACTTGTCTCCCACTTTTATTTGCAGTGCAAGCGGTTAAAGTGCCTGGATGTTTTTGAGCTGCTATTAAGACAAGATAAAACTAAAAAAAAAAAAGTTGAAATTTGTATCTGTTGGCTAAAATCTACACTATATATAAAAGTGTGAATACTGCGAGTTTTTGTTCCTAGTGTAAAAAAATATTTATGTTATTATTTAATTTTTTATTTTTTTATAACGAAAAATCCGTAACTGCTACCATTTTAGTGCATATTGGGTAAATTCTCAATTTAATACAATAGCATGCAAATCACACCAATCAGATAAATCGCATTAGGCAAGGCCGGCGCGACAGGGTCGACCGAAAAAATATTGAGAAGGAATTCAAATTTGGGATATGACGCCCCACACAACTCTTTTCCATCAATTCGATCTCCCTCGTTGGTTTTTTACTTGGTACTCTTGCTTAGGAACAAATAGGTGTTGGTTGGGGAATAACAAAGTTAAATAAGAGCTAAATTAAAAGAAACCACTTAGTAGAAGGAAATATTTGGCTAATCCACTTTATCCTTAAATATCTCTAATACACTATCTCTCTCCAGTCAAGTATCTCATACATTCTCTCTACTATTGTGAAAAATCTTTTATAAAGGTTTTATAAAATGTTAATTTTATTCACTTGGATTAATTAGTTTGGTTAAATTAAGAGAATCAAAGCCATTTATCACGCCAAGAATGAGTTGTATATAATCTTAATTTTTTATTGGATTGAATTTGAGAGAAGATACATAGGGGAGGACCCGAATCCTTTTCTTAATACTGAAACATTTGATATACATCTCTATTTTTACTTTCATGTCAATTGTTATTTATTTTAAAGTTAGAATAAATAACAAATGTGACATGAAAAACCGAATTGTAATGACAAGATGTATACGATTTAATAAAAAAAAACTACAAATTAGATCCATGTAAATAAAATATTATAAAATTGAATTACACAATACGAAATACGTATTCAACAATGCCATTTAATACAAAAAAGAAAAAAAAAACAAAGACTTTTTATACAAGAATATGTTGAAGTAAAAAGTTGAATAAGAATGTAAATAATATTGCGATAAATAACTACATTTAAAATCTATATAAAACTGATGAGATTAAATTATAATTCACATAATTACATAATAAAATTATTTTAATACTAAAGACATATATAATTGAGAACACATTTACTTTTAAACATATATTTATACACATGCAATACACATGATACATTATAAATTCACAAAATACTTGAAAAAGCACTGAAATCATAAAATGGGGTGCCAAAAAAAAAATGTTGAATGTGAATAAAGGGGTGGAAAGGTACTTTTCTCCTTAAAATTTACAAGGAACATTTGAAGTAAATAGGCTAGTCAATGCCACATCATCATGTCATTGTTAGGTGTGAATTAAGTTAGCCAATATTGAAACAAACTTGTTCAAACTATAACCATATTTACAAAAAACACCGAAAGCATGAAACACAATTCAAAGTAGGAAATAATGGTTGATTGAATATTGTTCTCCTTATAACTCTTAAGGCAACATTTGAAATAAGCTAAGTCAATGCCACAATGCTAGGTTTGCAGTAAGTTATTCAGAAAATATTTGGATATATGCTAGGGTTAGGTGTTTATATCCATAACCTAAAAAATAATGTCACGTCTATATAATATTATCGTGTCACGTTTCTATAACATGGGTTTTACTATTCATATAGTATTATATTCATAATTTAGTGTGAAAACATCCTAAAGAATTTTTCTTTATCACATTAAAACATTTTAGCATGTCTCGAGGATATGTAATGCTATAAAGTTTTATAGTTCAAAATGTGTTTAACTCTTCTTTATTATGTTATAGTGATTATTTATTACCTATAAAATTTTATTCATAAAATATAATGTTTACAATACTCCATTTTTAAAACATATGTACAAGATTGCTTCTGAATCATAAATTAATGAAGGCTGTAACCAGCAAGAGATTTCAATGCCACGAAACCGGGTAATTGGCATTTTGCACCCTTCAATTAGATTCATTTGGCAGATTGCACCTTAAAATTAAATATTTAGCATATTGCACTCATAGCACAATGCACCCTCTAATAATTTCTAATCAAAATTAAAGGGTAAAATGGTTAATAATTGTTAATTCATTCTATTTTTTGCATCATCTTCCCTTCATATGTAAATTGCTAATTTTTTTAAAATTATTATTATTATTTTAGCTAAATTAGTTCAATAAAATTTAATTATAATACTAACAACATGATATTTTCTTAATTTATTTGCCAAACTATGAATTACTTCACATATATTAATATTGTTAAAATATAGCTTATTGAGATGATAATAAAAAAATTAAAAAAATTATTTAATAGACGATAGTAATATTTATATTTTCTTAATTTATTTGCAAAAATATAATTTATTTCTTGTATAATATGTTGTTAAAAATATAGCTTATTGATAGAAAAAATGATTATTTTTAGCTTGCATATATATGAAACAAAAAAAATTGTAAATAAAATATTTTATTTTTTTTTATATTTTGTAGTATTTAATGGTTGTTATTTTATATGGATATGACTATTTGGAAATGTAAAGTATTATATTTGGTATAAAACTCCAAACAATCATATTCATACAAAAACAATCATTAAATATTACAAAAATATAAAAAGCTAATATTTGTCAAATAATTGTATTTACAAATTTATGTTTTATTTGTAAACCTAAAATCTTTTGTTAAATAATTTTTATTATATCTTTTATTTTTATATATTTCAATAAATTATATTTTTAACTACATAATATATGTGAAATAATTATTATTTTGTAAACAAATTAAAAAATATAACTATTGTTAATAATAAAATTAAATTTTTTGAAATAATTTAACTAAAATAATATTAAATTTTAAAAAAATTAGAAAATTACAAATAAAAAGAAGATGAGGAGAAAATAGAAAAAATTAATCGTTAATGATCATTTTACTCTTTAATTTTAGTTAAAAATTATTTTATAGTGGATTGTGTCAAAAAATATTAATTTGAAGGTTTAATTTACCAAAATTTTATTTTAGGATGCAAAGTGACGAAAAAATATAATTGGAGAACCAATATTCAAATCCAGAGGCAGAAGCAGAAGCAGAAGACATAAGCAATCAAGCATCACATTTTTCACACCCAACCTCTAGTTTGTGACCAACGGAAAAAATATCATGTACCAGGCGTGGAATCATCCCATTGGCTGAGGACCCACAATTTTCCAAAGGCCAAAAAATATCAGCAGAATTGAGAAAAAACCATTGAAAGAGACCACTGAGCCAAGGCCTGTAGCATATCATTTTGGGACACCAATGTTAGACACATGTCCGTCAGGTGGGTCCCATAGGTTGGAAATTTATTGCAAAGGTTGTTCGGTTTGATTGAAAAGCTTTTTCTTAGTAACATGGGATGAGACTTGGGAGTTTCCTTTGGTCGACACGTAATTGTCTGCTTCTTTACGAGTCTTTTCTTTCTTTCTGCGAAAATAAAGAAGGAACCCTTCTAGGCCTGAGTGTCACCAATGCAATGTTTTCGCACAGTAGGCAACTTACCTTCATTGCATGATTGAGTAATTGTTTTTTTGTGTATTTGTACTTTGTATGTGGACCTGAATGTATTATCCTTTGACAGCAAAAATGATCGGTGTCCTAAATCCTAATGCTGCTTCACAGTTTCTTTGAATTGGGTTTCTGCGGTGACATGTGGTGATCCAAAAGGTTGGATTTTCAACATTTGGAGGTGGAGGGAGTGGAGAGGAGGCCATTTTAAAGTAAGAGGTACAATGGGATTTTGTTATTATGTAGTATTTCAATTTTCAGGATTCTTTGTTTAACTGAGAGAATTTGTGTGTTTCCTGGAAGGCACCATTTCTGGGTTATGGAGCTTTTGTTTTAAATTGTGATTTCTGTACTGGAAGGAATTTTCTGCTTTGTGTGTGTGTGTGTTCAGTGTGGAGTCTAGATAAAGAAGAATCTAAAAATAGAGTTCAAGAAGGTGCTCAGTGGTGTCTGAGAATTTTCTTGATTGTCTTCTGGATATTGATTCCTCTTTGATGGAAGTTTGCATTTTTATTCCCTCATTAAATTTGATAACCCTGTCAGGCTTAACTTTCTCTTGGGCCATGGATTCTTTTGTGGTATACGTGCAGCAAATCTCTTTTCTAATTTTGTTGAAACCTTTGTGTGGATTAGGTCTCAATTCGATGTGGAAGTAGACACTGTAGAAAGAGTTGTTGAACATTTCAGTGGAGTTCACAAAGCTATGATAGTTGTTAAGATTGATGGATGAAATATCTCCACTGATCGTCTGCCATTTAAGCTGGGAGATTTTATTAGTATGCATTGGTGTTCACAAGTTGTGACATTGCTGGGATTTAGCTGAAAGAACTTGGTGTTCGGTTCCAGCCATGACCAAGCTGCCCCTGGTGCCTCTTGCCCTTGAAAATAGAAGTTCTGGTTCTAGTGTCCCACAGAAGGGAGTTGTCATCAAAGTAGAATCAAATTATGATCAGCTCAATGATGGTGAAGCCAGTCTTTTGGTAAGGACTACGCAAAAAGAAAGAAGTTTGATCTTTAGTGATATTGTTGACCAGGAAGTCGAGAAAGATGATTTGACCACCCTCATTGGTGGCCCATTAGCAGGCACTATAGAATCTCAATATGAATCGAATGGCACTAGCATCTTGTGCATTCAGGGGTGTACAGTTTTGGAGGCAGATTCAGAGCCAATCTCACTTAATTTGATAGAGAAGAATAGTAGTACTCCTCATAGCATCAAGAAGTCAGAGTCTTGGGAATCGACGATCAAGTCCGAATTAGGTGAAGATGTTGTTTCTGTGGAACAGAATGGTGAGGCTGTGAATGTTGATGAATCTAACAGAACTTCTTCAGGTTCCCTTCTTAAGGTTTCTGAAGAAATGAAGATATATAAGCAAAACTTTCCCTTACATTTTCCACCTCTCTGGGGCTTGACATCTATTTGCGGAAGGAGGAAAGAAATGGAAGATTCGGTTGTAGCTTTACCATGGTTCCTGAGGATTCCTTCTTGCATGTTCGGTGACAGCCCACATTTTAGTTCCATAAATCAAGATTTGATTGCCCATGTATTTGGAGTTTATGATGGACATGGAGGTTGCCAGGTAAACATTCAATAACTGTTGTTATTCTGCCATTTGAGTTTCTTATTTCCTCTGACAGCTTTGTATGAATTGGGCATATCTTCGTTCAATATATGTGATGAGAGAACTATTTATGTGCATAGGTTGCTAATTACTGCCGAGACCGTCTGCATCTAGTTTTAGCTGAAGAGATTGGTATTGCTAAAGAAAATTGGCATATTGAACCTGGTGAATGTAACTGGGAGGAACAGTGGATGAAGGTCTTTCTGAACTGTTTTCATAAATTGGATGATGAAGTTGGAGGATTCCCAGGGTTAATGGGGATATGGATTCTGACACTCCCTTTCCACCTATTGCTCCCGACTCTGTAGGGTCAACGGCTGTGGTTGCTGTTGTTTGTTCTACCCATATCATTGTTGCAAATTGTGGTGATTCAAGAGCCGTCCTGTGTCGGGGGAAAGTGCCCATGCCATTATCTGTAGACCATAAAGTAAGGCTTGATTTTGTTAAAACAAATGCTATTCTGTAGGTGTGGGTGCATTGTTATTGGATATTGTTAATTGCCTTAACCTTTAAATCTTGTTTCCAGCCAAATAGAGAAGATGAATGCACAAGGATAGAAGCTGCAGGAGGCAAGGTCATTAATTGGGACGGATATCGTGTTTCAGGTTTCCTAGCAGTGTCACGGTCCATTGGTACGTCAGTCTTTACATATTTTTCAAAAAGCGACCTTGTGCAACTAATTTTATAATCCACCAATTTGTTGATTAAGACAACATATGTAAATAGTCTGCTAAATGGCTAGTAGCATTTGAAGTAATGACGGTAAGTATGAATGTTTGTTGGGTGTACTAGACATCAGAAAGTGATCACAGATTAAGCTGAAAATGCAAAAATGGTAATGCAACTAAGGTTTAAAGTCTTCATATGCTGTGTGAGTTTAGACACAGAAGGGCAAGCTTCCAACTATGTCATTTCATTCAATGGAATAATTAGAAATTAGTTATCAAACTTAGTCACCTATAATGTTGACCTAGTTCATATTTTTTTTACTTCTGTTGCTATTTTATTATGATTGCATAGTAGCTCCGCAAAATCAATTGTGTTTGCAAACAAAGGCTTTTGAGTCCATTAACAATTTTTTCATTTCTTTTGTGAGCAGGTGATAGATACTTGAGGCCCTATGTTGTTGCAGATCCAGAAGTAATGTTTGTTCCTCGAGCAAAAGAAGATGAGTGCCTTATTCTAGCTAGTGATGGCCTATGGGACGTAATGACAAATGAGGAGGCTTGTGATTTGGCCCGAAAGCGGATTCTGCTATGGCACAAAAAGAATGGTGCTATCCTGTCCAATGAAAGAGGAAAGGAGATTGATCCCGCCGCCCAAGATGCAGCAGACTACCTCTCACAGCTTGCTGTCCAAAGGGGAAGCAGAGACAATATCTCAGTGATAGTCATAGATTTGAAAGCTCAAAGGAAGTTCAAAAAGAAGACTTAAAAGTGTGAACTGTTTCTGTTTCTCCTTTTCCTCTAATGAAAAGTGGAAATCTCATGTCTTCTATACATTAACAAAGGTTTACACCTCAGCAGTGAAGCAGTCTTGCTACGTAGATTTGTAGTATCATTAGTATCCCCACTGTAAGGGGGCATACTAAGATCATATCATCATTCGCTATATGATGATAGTTTAGAAAAACCATCACTGAATATTCGGTGCTTTCAAGATGTTGCTAATACTCAAGTTCATTATACTGAGTCATCTGATGATACTAAAGAATCTCTTTATGTTAGTTTAAGTTAGAAATTGAGCTCATGTTTCACTTATGGAGAGGATAATAGAAATGGAGGAAATCCCCTAGTTGCTGGCACCAGCCTCTTGAGAGGATAAAATAGATAATGAGGGTAGATAGAATGCATCAAGAAGGAAGAAAATTTCATGTTACTTGGATGCTAATCAAATGATTTTGTTAACTGATACTTTTGCACCACAAGACCATAATTGAACTGTTAACATTATCGTGTACTGAGAGCATGTTTCTTGGCTATGCGATATGCCAGCATTCATTGAACATTGTTGCTAATGTTATCATTTCAGACCTGATTATCAAGAGGGATTGTCATGCCTGAAACAGCAGCCAAGAACTCCAGACTGCCTTCAGGTTAGAAAACCATAAAATTGGAAGTCAGCAGTAAAAATTCTTGGGACATGCAAAAGCATTAAGGAGTTCATTGCACAGGGAATGCTCAGTAGAGAAGTAAAAGGTCAATCTGAAGACCTAGCAACATTCTTTAAGGGCTGCGCGCTCAGTTCCACTCTGCGTACAGCAAGAGGGCAGTGAAGATGAAATGCAGTTAGACGATTAAAGAACTGGAAACAAATTCCTGGTAAGTTCAAATAGCACTACTACTTGTAAACAATAATAGATTAGGTCTTCGGAACACCCTTGTGGCTTATTAAAATAAGTAAAAGCAGATAACGAAAAATTTCAAACTCGGAATATAATAGATTAAATGCAAGTAGTCCTCACCTGAACATCATGACTACATTCTGGGAAACAAAAATGTGATGCTTGTTACACTTTGAGTGGGTATCACGAAGATCTACTTAAACCATAACCTCTACAAGAATGCGTAATTCAACTAACAGAAGTAATATTCTACACGGATACAACTCAACATGATAGAGCCTTATTGCCTACGAATCTTCTACATATGTAAGATCACAAATAAAGTAGTACCTTTGTCTTAGAAATAGCAGTTGCTGTTGCGCCAAATAATAGTGGCATTCTCGGATACTGCCATACTAGCAACCTCTTCTGATGCACAGCAGGAAACTTCAGAAGCAGTGGCCTGAAACGCTTAGCTAGTCCCAAGGCTTCTGAAATGAGTTGGCTCATCTCTTGACATAAGCCAACCAAAAACATTAGTAGTTCTGCAAGAGTTGCAGCTGACAGTTCCATTTACTGGTATGAACTCTCTTACATCAGCAGATCAAAAGAAAAGTATGACCACAATATTCACAGTATATTCATTTATTTAAACTTCTTTCTTTTCTTTCGAGCCAGGGTAAATCTATAAACTTTTTTACAGAACACACCAACTAATTTCCGAAGTATACTGATAAGATAAAAGCGAATTAGTTGGAGTACTAGTATCAAATTATGGTATGGGTTCGCCATGAATATTAAACAGCACTGGATATTATTACAACAATATACACAAAATGATTGAGTAAAGAAAATCCAGAATCACATCATATCTTGGAACAGCACCTTATACATCTGATAACAAGTCTAGTAGCCATTGAACAAAGAAGTGCTCAAAGATTCTACATTAAATGGATTTTCCAACACAATCTTAAAGTAACAAGTGGTATGATTAGTTAAACTTTGGTTCCCGCTATGTACATATCAAACCTTGTTTAAAGTGTCGCAAGTGAAGGTCCTGCACTGGTGAAGTACAACGCAAGATCAATGTCAAGATTCTCATACTTAGTGATGAAAGGATGCGCCTGGATTTCATGACAATACATCAAATTAATCACCACATGTTCCAATAGACTAGATTAAAACAAACAAGTCATAGAAGTACCATAAGTTCATTTGCTGACAGTCTATCTTTAGGATCTTTTTGCACACTGAGAAAACCGATTGCACAAGATCAGGTAGGAGCCAGAAAATAAAGCTTATAAATAAGGACCCATGTAGATAATGGATCATAAATGGACATAAAAGGTTCCAAAAGTTCAATAAACAATCTTGTTGTTTAAGAAATTAAAAAATATTAACTCCATTCCAACAACTAGTAGAAACTGAATATATAACATTTCAATATTTCGTTAGAGCAATAAAAGGTCCTGCTGATGTTTCGAGTTTGTATCCATTTTGAGTGAACAGAATTAGGAATGCAGCAACATAATTATCTTCACAGTAAAATTAGAAATTATCATGCTAATGATTGCAGAGGTACTAAATTAGCATTCTTATAATACTTTACCGAGGTGAATTAGAAGGGAACTTAAATGCATCCAACATACAGATAACACGATTATAGAAACTTAGATTTGGTGTAGTATGTACCAAGCAGAAATAAATGAACAGAACTCAGGAGAATACAAATCAGAAGGTGCATGAGGTGCCGGTTGATTAACAATAGTTTCCATCAGCTCAAAGAAATTGATCCATCCCCCTGGCTGTGGTGATGAGAATGGAAATTGTCCTGTTGCACACTCAAGCAGAACCAAACCAAGGCTCCAGATGTCACTTCTGTAACCATAGTTGCCTCCAATGATTCTCTCTGGCTAAGGATACACAGAAATAGAAATATAAAGAATTTCAGAAATAAATGCCGGTAAAACACAAAAACAGTTGCACAAATATTGGGAGCACACTTTTATTGCAGAATGAGGGTATATATATCAGCAAGTAACTATTGCTAATCACAGACAAACAGTAGCACTAAAAACAACATTGCTGGCACAAAAAATATACTTGAATAATAGGCATAATACTCACAGACATGTACTTGTATGTGCCAACAAAGGTACTAGCTTGACCAGATGTGCTAGCCAGTATTGCACTAACACCAAAGTCAGTGATCTTGACTTCACCTCTGTGATTTATTAGCAAATTTGAAGGTTTCAAGTCCCGGTGGATAATATGTTTTTTGTGATGAAGATACCACAAGCCTTTGAGTACCTATACAGGCATGATCAGGATTTAAATAGTGCTTGAGTAAATTTTGTTGACTCAGGATTTAAAACAAAATACCACCTGTTTACAAATTGCTGCAAGATATGGTTCTGGAATCATGTTAACCTTCTTCAGAAAATCTGCAAGAGATCCCCCATCCATGTACTCCAAGATTATGGAGATTGCACCATTATCATAGAAAGACTGATAGCAAACTACAATGTAGGGGCATTGGGACGATTGGTTAATTTTTAGTTCTCGGGCAATATGCTTGCGAGCAGACTCTTCGATGTTCATTTGAATAACCTGAAATACATCATGAAATAAAAAATATAGATGTTCATGGATTTATGCATCAACTCGACAGTATCTACTGCAAAAAAGCTTATTTCTAAGCAAGTTGATGAGTTTCTCCAGATCAGATATATCTATCTCATCCTGGAAAACATAAGTCTGGTCAGAGAAGCTATAGAGTAACCTAGAGAATCCGAAATCTTGGACAGGTAAATTACTGATAGAACTAATGGATGATGAAGTCTCATTTTACCGGTGCAATTATATCTTCAAATAAGCTTACTTTTCCAGCGGCAGTAAATTCTTTCCAAAAGTGCCATAAAAAAATAGCTAATTGAATGTGAAAAGCTGCATTATCAGCAATATAAACTTAATGTGGATCTACTTTTAGTTGTCATGAGAGTAAAGGGATAACTTCTAGACTCTGAAAGTTATTTTCTGGCTCTAAGTGACACTAGAAGTAGATAAGTGCACGGACAGGAGAAATGCCTCATTTGCGAATGTAGAAGAAGATACTATTTCAAACATTTGAGAAAATTACAATCTAGGTAACTTGAGCCATTAATTCATACCCTATGCTGGTTCCTTCTTGCATAGATGGAATCAAGAACTCCCCCAAAGTACACTATCAATTCGCAATCTCAGTCTTGGATTTTGTTTGGAAACTCCTGAAATAAGATCAGATTGCACCTCTACAATCTTATCTAATCTGACTTGATAAAGTAAGAGTTTGTGTGAGCCAATTTTTGTCATGTAATTAGACACGAATATATCTTATGCTTTCTTCTAGGATTAAAATGTAATAAGATTCTGTCAGTTCCCACTCCCATCTAAAAGAAACCATATCTGGATATAGATTAGAGTTAGAACAAAAGATTATGCAAGCATGCTAAATCCAAATGACAATAGTAAACAAATACCTTAGGCATGATGTTGCACTAAGTCCATCCCCATAAAAGACCCAAGTTTCATTTCCCCTTTTCTTTCAAATCTTTATAGTATCATCTCACAATTACTCCATGGAATTTTATATAAACTATAGTGCAATTTAAATGCTTTGTGGTCGGAGGTACTGAAGTCCAGATCTTTACACTTGAGTGAAAACCATGTATGTCTACAACAAATAAGAAAACAGGTTCTATCAAGTATAGAAGTTTGATATTCAATACCTTCAGAGCAAAGAATTGTCCAGTCCATTTATGTTGCACCAAGCTCACAATACCACCATTTCCCTTACCAATAACTTGAACTGCATCAAAGTCTGCTAAGCTCAACTGGTTATCTGATGGTTGAATTAAGGCTGGCTGAAACAGATCACAAGCATGAGAACACAAATGTAAGTATCCCATGGCTGCTATGAAACTTCACCAATTTATAGAATTTTTCTTGAAACAGCAAAATGAAAAGGTAAATCGTTAAATATGATTTTGAAGTTTGTGCAGTATTACCATTCAACAACCATATGAAAGAATGCACAAAATAAAATACTATCATTTATCATTGCAAAGCATTTCAACATGCCCCAGAGTCCTTCTAGCATACTCACATCTTATGAAAACGCCCAAATTCTTCAAAGTTGAGCATAGTTAAAACCTAAAAAATGGACAAAAAGAAAGGATCCTGCCTGCTGTTTTCTATTAAACAAAATTACTTCCTAAATTACCAAAATCAAAACTATAAAAACTTCCAACACTACACGTCAGATAACATACTGGTGAAAGGCAGCTAAAGAAATGAAATATTGCGACACATCAAACAAAGATGAACATGCAATGCAGAAATGATACACAACAAAATGCATTAAAAACAAAATTTCTGAAACTCTCACTCGAATTTCAAGAACCCAATAAGGAAATGAAAGAAAATTATAATTCAAATTCAAGAACCCAACACGGAAAGAAAAGAAATCGCCAAGAATAACACGCATACAGCTTCAACTTCACTCTGAGAGACAAGTCGGACGCCATCTGCGTTAACCAACAGATCACCATCCTTAAATGTCCCCGATTTTGTCCTGCGCACACCCAAAAGAAAATCCAAATCAGCAAAAGAAAAGAAAGAAAACCCATGTCAGCAATATTCACAACTACAACATTTTACTCGATATATAGCAGATAATGGAAAAGGTGTACAGGAATTTGGAGAGAGAAACTTCATCAGGAGGAGGGAGAGAAAGCTTGAGGTTAGGTGCTAGAGACCCTTTCTTCATTCTTTGCTTTCTTGTTATTCTTCTTTAGCAAACAATAATCGTGGGTTCACCCTTTCTTTTCGCTCCCTCGCTTAGAATCCCTACTCGCTTCCCCCTGCTATATTTTCTGGGACTTGAGCAAGATGAAAGGGACAGTCTTGAAATTGTTAAATGCAAAAAGTCTTTCAAAGTAAACCCACAAAACACCAAACTCACATTGTGTGCGCGTGTTCGTGTATGTATACATGTGTGTGTATACATATATACACATATACGAGGTTGGTGAGAGAAAAGAGAGAAGGAAGATCCCTGCGACACTTTCAACTTCACTGACCCGTTTACTTATCTAGTTGCTTTTAGTTTTCAGTTATTTACCCGCGTCCGCCAATCTCGCCTCCTTTTTCACTTTTCCCTCCTTTTTTATTTTACTTTTCTTTTTTGTTGAAAATTTATTAATTGTCTTTTTCTTAATTTCTTATTGGAAATGAGTCAGCTGAAATATTGCTGTATAATCATAATTTCATTTTCAATTTAATTATTTTTTTAATTATTTTTTTAAAAAAATTAGAATACAACTCCTTAAATTCGTATATTTCAATTCATTCAATAATAACAACACTAAAGAGAAATATACTTTATGCAACATTAGCCTGGGTTCCTTACTGTGAAATTTGCATAAAAAAAATTATTTTTATGTGAATAGAAGATGATACACTCCAAAATCAAGAAAATGTATAACCAATTAAATCATGATTTTGTTTGAGAAATGATTTTTATTTGTACCAAAATATAAGATTAGATATTTCAAATTATCGATTTGATGTTTTATGGTTTATAGGACAAAAGAATATTAAGTGGAAATTTAAAAGTGTGAATGCAGGTTCTAATATGGAATACAAACAAATTATTAAAATAATAAAAAAAATTAATTAAATTTTTTTCGATGATAAAGTTAGAATTGCACCTTGAATAAGAACAAATCAAAAATTAAAAGAATAATTAAATTATAAAAAGTAAATATATAAATGGAATATTTAGAAATCTAGAGAAAATGGCCATGTATAAAACTACTACATGCAGTAGGGCGCATGGACAGAAAGATTCCACATAGGCTAAACGTGTACATGAAGTTGTATCTATGTTATTTTCTCTCTTGTCATGCTGTACTCAAATCTCTTTCATCTCTCTTTTATTTGGTCTCGAGAAAACGACTGTTGCACCCAATGTTTTCACAATCGATTAGACCAATTTTCACAATCGCAGCGATTATCTAATCGTTTTTGTTATCAGTAAACAGATTAATTGGTCCAAATTTTAACCAAGCTAATTAAAATTAATTATATTTTTATTATATTATATAAAATAAAAATAATATATTAATTATTATATATTAAATTTTAAAAATAAAAAATAAAAAAATCAATTAAAAATTCAAAATCTAAATAATTGTCTATATTTAATTTAATATCAAATTTAATATTTGAACTTTCTCAAAATAATATAAAAAAAATTAACATCAATTCTAACCAGTTCAATTCGATTGGTGCTTTAATCGATTCAACCTCATTGTTTATTTTTGATAGCTAATCGAACGGGACCGATCACCGATCGATCCCGTCTAATGAAAATATTGAATTTACAATCTTATTAAAAGCAATATTTCTAATAAAAAAAATAACATTAATTATAACTAGAGATCTAATGAATTTAAACACATACTCAAAACTGTTTTGATTATATAGATACACCAACTTGAAGTTAATGCAATTCTTCCACCAAGAACTCAACAAAACAAAATGAATAATACAAGGATAGTCTCACTAAATGAATTCTCAATCTTCACTACAAAAAACCAGCAATCACAAGAATACTCAAACGCCTTCCTTAGCCATCAACAGTTAACTGTCCAAACCAAAACACAAGAAAACTCAAAAGCCTTCCTTAGCCCTCAACTGTTAACTCTCCATACCGAAACACATTAGCCTCATTTCGCTTGAGCTGGCGCAAATTTGATCAAGCTACACCTTCACTGTTGTAAGAAGGCAGAATACCGAAAGTTTTCGTATCTTTCTCTCTAGCAGCTTCAGTTACCGGAAACTTTCCAGCAGATTTGCTGCTATGAATATAAAAGCAATAATTATACCTCTTGGACTTTCTTCAAATGCAGCCACTGAAACATGTTTCTAAAAGACTAAGAGTTAGTTTCAATCTTTGCAACAGAGACAGTTACGATAGCTTATTCGACGAGACTCAACTGAAGTGTTCTATCAGTAAAATATTATAAAATACCAGTATTATCTACAAAAAAGAGTGGTTCACATCTATATTAACAACTGAATGTCACAACCTTGTATACGTATAGATCCCATAGTAAACATGCATCAAGTTTTTTTCATAACAAAACTCTGATATTTACAACAACTTGCCCGTACACTAGTATCGATGTGGTGCTATTATCCCTTTCCAACTCAGAATTTCCCTCCATGCTTACCAAAGACAAGTGTGAAGAAGCAGTACATTCAGGATGTCACAAAGTTGAAGGAGAATTTTGACAGCAGCTGAGCGACTCCTGATATAACTGGTCCGTATGTCTACAGAACACAGCAATTAAACATGTTAAGGTCCAGTTACATGAACAAGAATGCTCAAGCATGCCCAGGAAGTGTCTAATTTTGCAGTATGTTGGATTTTGATCACAAAACGGGCAAGTATAGAACAACCAGTGTAATGTATCCGGCAGAAAAAGTTGAATTTTTAACTTCCTTAGCAGACTACAATGCCATTTTCCAAGTCATTACAGAGAAAAGATATAGGATGATATTGTCTAAGTGGACCTATATCAATTTCCAAAGGAGTTTCAATTGGCACCTACACTTAACTGAGGCATACCTTGGCGTTGTTGTGAATTTGGCACAAAGGAACAGCAAGAAGTCTGCAATTCCTCGGTACAATGAATCTCCGACTCGCTGGCAGCTTGACAAGAAAGAGTTTCGTGCACTCCTGATAAGACAACCATCATACCATCAAGAACTTCTTGCAGCAGCTAAAGCGTAAAAGAGCAAAAATGCTACCCTAATCACCTTAGGCCTTTTTGTGTTTGGGGGCAAAAATGGATAAAGCAATGCTTCAAAGTCAGGTCTCCACCAAATTCCAAGACATTCTCCGACCTTAATATTGAGAAACAGCAGAGTTGGACAAATAGAATTGAGCATACAAAATCTTGCTTTGAAAATTTGTATACCTGCCATTCAGGACCTCGCCCATCTTCACCGACAGATAACTTGCTTGAGAGTTTGCGTTTTAAGCAGTCAGCATCTACAGCATACCACAAAATCTAATTTTTGAACCTTGCCTAAGATTTCTTCAATCTGGGAATCTCAGAGCCAACTTGAGATTATAATTCCCAACAAAGTAGCTTACCTGATTCACCAGGTCGTAAGCGCCCACCAGGAAGTTTAAAAATGGAGTTACGTATTTGCAGCAACAAGAGATGAGGATGTCTGAACAATTCTACCTGTAATTAATAAAATTTTAAGTTCTCAGATTTACTCACTGAACAATCTCAAAAGCTACACAGTCCATTATTTAGCAGAAGGTATGATGTGCCAGGGCATGCCTATGGAATTGCAGAAGGCTAAGTCAGTTCGCATAATGTGAGTTGACGTCTACGCTAAAAAATCAAAGATAAACTACAGATTTGCTGTGACATAAACCTATAAAGTTTAACTTGCTACAAAAGCCTACAACTATTAGACATACACATGGCAAGAAGTCTAGAAAATCTCATCTGGGTTTAATAACGATTCAAGAAGTGAACTAACCTCAAATTCAAAAAAAATATTTACATAGTACATCGCTTTTATGTTGTCAATATGAAGATCAGATGCTACATCTAAAATAAGCATGCACTTTTTTGGTCATTTAGATCATAATTATGTCATTCACACAAGGAATAATGATTCTCAAACTTCCTAGTAAAAGGAAAAGTCTCTACGCTCATCCATAAGTTCACGTCTATTAATGCATCTTCGGATGCTTTTGAAAGCCACACAGTCTTCCCTCACTAAAGCCAGAGCAAATACTAGGAATTGATCTTTCAAGCCACTGACCAGCACAAAATCATAAAGAGTCAAGTAATACTATATCTTAGCTTAGGACTCAATCAAAGTAGTGAACGTGAAAATCAATGAATCAACTAAATGAAATTTGAATTTGATAATGGGACTAGTATCACACCATCACTTTATATTAGATTATTATTTAACATGCATAATCTTTACTTGTTGAACGTTAGCTCATATAGTTTATACATTATAGTTGCAAATGAATCTTTACTCACAATGCAATTCCATACATCAAAACATTTCTCTCAAAATCATTTGTTTATTGAGCCTCTGACCAATGTTACTATCCCATGCACCAGAAAAAAGCTCTGCATACTGTCATAATCCATTGGCCAATAATGATATAATATGTAAATCCATGCATACTCATAAGCATGCAAATTCATGCATGCTTCGGTGCACTAGTAGTGGTCAGCAAAATATTTTCCTTACTCAAAATCATGCCGTGCAATGCAAAATTTCTCACAATGCTCGTATATGATGCATGCACGTGTCAATGCCCATGTATGTATGCTCAATAGACATGAATGACAATAATGCGTGCCCTCTGTTATACATATATGATCTATGATATTACATATAAATCACACGTTTACTATGTTTATGCATTGTAGGTGCAAATAAATCTTTACTTACAACCTATTTTAATTTCCGTACGATCGGATATATATAATATAGATTTGTCCCTTTTCTGGGCAAAACAATGACTTTAAATTGGTCTCTTATATTAATGAATCAAACATATAGTATTTCAATTGTGTGATTGGTCTTCAGAATCAATTGTAGCTCCCACAGCCTGGTGGTAACTTCATAACTGGAGATCCTTAACTAGCAGATCCACAGCTTGAAAACCAAGAGTGTGTGGGTGTAGGGGTGTGTGTCTATATATATATATATGTGCATGCACCGTAATCATTGCATGTCAAATTAAAAGAAGCAACTAAGCCAATGCTCAGACAAAGTCGCATATTGCGTGTTGTCAAGCCTATCAATTAGCATCAGTTCAAAACCTCCATAGGTTTTAATTAAGAGTTCATTTTGTTGGTCATTTGGAAGGAGGAAGCCCTTTCACACTTTCACTAGATAATATACAAAAACATTTTGTTGTGGCAATGGCAGAATAAGGCCTAGACCACCCTCAAGTCATTTATACACCCAGTCACCAACTTTCTGAGTTCAAGGGACTCCATAGCAGAGCATTATTTCGTGATATTAACCTATGCTGCTTCAAAGAACATTATGCATTGATTAATAACCTTCCCAGATAACAATGTAACAATGTTTAGGATTTGCATGACATTTGAACTTAATATTAAAACGTAGTATTAGAAAGTCTGGTGACCCTTCTTTTTCGAGGTTGGTTGAGGGTGTGCCTCAAACACGGTTCATTGCCGACAGAGACCACCTCCCTACCACCGGGAAAATCTGGTTGCTCGCATGACCCTTTATTTTATTTGGCCATACTTGCACTGTGCAAGACTAACAAGTTAACTAGTAGATCACTCAGCTATGAGCTACCACATTAACATCATCGACTTTTTATTTTTTTTAAAAATAAATTAATATACAATTGCAATAGTAACAAAGCCCAAAAGAAATCCAAACATAAACAGCAAAAAAGCATGGAAAACTCACCAGAATTACCGCTGCAACACAGTTCCTCATTCCATAGGCATCATAGCTGAAACCAGAAAAAACAAACAGAAAAAAAGAAAAACCCAAACCAACCCACGTAAGAAAACACACGCACACAAAAAAAAAATGTTTTTCAGAGTTTAAATGCATACATACTTAGCTTTCATGCGCAGGATGCGCTCAGCTACAGTCTCGTTCCTCCAGGAGATTGCTTCTCTGGAGCCGAAGTAGTAACAGCTGAGGGGGTAAATATCCAAAACGTTAGAGTTGCAGCGGATACTTCGATGGGAGTCGCCATATTCTGAAACTTCGGTTGGATCATCCATTGCGAGAATTTTGATGAAACGGAAGTGCAGTTGAGAATTGGGAGAAAAAGAGCGAAGGAGAGAGACGGACAGGTGGAGGGAAGTATTAAAAAAGCCGAAAAAAATAGAGGGGGAAAGAAACGTGGCTCTTCGAGAGAGAAGTGGAGGCGGAAATTGGCACTTGGCAGCATGAATATATGTAATAATGAATAAAAAACAGCCTACGGCACCTTGTTCTTGACACGCTTTGGCTTTTTGGACTAAGTACCATTGGCCCCACTTTTTGACTTTTGTACACAGTCTACACAGTCCATACTCCAATTCTTTTTTTTTTTTTTATATATATATGCTTTTATTCCCAAATTATTTGCTTCTTTTACTATAGCACAACATCTAATTATTACTTTTTAATTAATTATCATAATGATTTTTATACTAGTAAAATTTTGTAGTTTAATATTTAGTTTTTATTTGATATTATTCAATATAATTAATAAATTAATTAAATTAATTCTTTTATTTAAACAATAGTTAAATTGGTTAATTATAGGGATGGTGGGTGCGGACTTGGTTTTATGTTTCAAACCTACCCCTCTGGACGCATCCACTTTGATTCTTTTATATCTTTTAATCTATTATATATATATATATATTTATGTGATAATATTTTTTAAAAAATTATAGTGATATTACTTTTTAAAAATATTTTTTTAATATTTTTAATTATAAAATAAATGTATGGCTTCAATCCGCTAAATTTGAATTTGGAATGAATGTAAATCTAAATTTTTATAATTCTTAAAGAGACAGGTGTTGAATTTTAACAAACAGCCCCAAAATTATGGCATTTTCATATCTAAACAACAACATCAATAGGGTTTTATAATTTAAGAAGGAAGGATTATTTATCAGAAATTTAGAAAGTTTTTGGTAAATATTAGAAAAGTAATGGATGCAAATGTGCCTATTATTTCTGTTTTATTAACAGGTAGAAAATATATCTATCTTCTTCATCCCTATTTTACATAGGATTTAGGTTTAGTATACATACTAAGCTATTTGAAATTAAACTGAAATTTGATGAGCTCGATTTATTTTACGCGACATATTAAATTCAAATACTTTCTTATTTATTTGGTAAATTTTAAAATTCAATTTGAATTTGATTTGATCAGTTAAAAAATAATAAAATATTTATTAAAATATAAACCTTCATCGTTTTTTTATGAAAGCTTGTACTAACATAACTGATATAACAACAAAATTAAACTTAACCATTGTGCTTAGGATTGTCGATGGATTGATTCTACAATTCCAATCAAATATTTTACGCGACATATTACGAAATATTCAATATTTTTAACTAAATATGCTGATGTGAGAAAAATCTGAGAACTCAATTATGAAAAGATTTATTTCTAAATATCTTTTATGCTTAATTTTGCATTAAGAAGAAAAAGAAATCAAAATGATTCATGAACATTTATTATTTATATACACAAACATAATTTATAGTTGCATAATTACATATAAAAGACAAAATCATTCATACTTTTGAAATCATTATTCGTATAATTAAAAATATTATATATAATCGATTTAAATTCATTCAATTTAATGATACTTCTTTCTTAAGTGGATGGATTGATGCAATATTAAATTTGAGTCTATTTATATGTCAATACTGCTATAATCAATTTTGAATTTGGATTCAAATCTATAATCAATTAAATATTATATCTAATAAAATCTATTTATTTAAAATCCAATCTTTTGACAGAAGTAACGTTTAACTCTAGTCGAAATAGTTAATTTACCTACCTAATTAGCTCCATAATAAGGGAAATTTTTATTTAAATTTGATTTTGCAAATTCAATTATTTATATGGTAATTGTGACATAGTAAATTTAGTTATATGATTGAATTTCGTCAAACTCGATTCGAATTAGAATATTGGGCCGTAATATTGGGCCAGCAAAAGGCCCAACACTTATTATTCCTATCATTAGAGCAGGAAGTAGGTGAGCGGTGGACCCAATAAATGGTATCATATAAATTGCCGACCCAACTCCCGTCTTTCATTTTTCTTTAGTTTCTCAGTGTGAACTACTGATGCAGCAGGCGCTCCAACAACCTTAATCCGAGGTTCCATTTTTCTCCTTTTCCTTCTTTGTTTTTTTTTTTTTTGTTTCATTTATTGCCTGGAATCGTATCCTTTATTGATTAACTATTGCTTAGATTGAATCTTTATTGCTTTTCTGTGTGTTTGTGTGCTCGTGATTGCAATTTCTAGGATATTATTCTGATTTTTTTTCTTCCTTTCTGCAATTTCAATAAGAAGGTGTTTTCCCAGTTTCTCAGTGTCGCTTAAATTGATTATTCCTGTGTAAATGAGGTTTGCAGGCATCAGTATTGATGATCCGCCTTTATATGTTTGTGGGCATTCATTTCGTCTTGGCTTTATCAACTTTGTTATATTATGCCTTTTCTCTGCTTTATTTTTGTCTCTGGGGATCTGAAACTAGGCTTGTTTCCACTCTTTTCAGAATTACATTGGTTAGACAAGCGATCTTTTTGATTTGTTTAGTGGTTATCTCAGCGACAAAAGATGGCGACAATGACTCAGCTTCGCTACTCTCCTCTTGCTGGTCACTATTGCCGCACCACCGGTGCTCGTGAGTTTGCGAATTTCGCCCCCATATTTGCCCAAAGTACTTTCCCGAATACAGTTTCCCTCCCCTCATTGAAATGCAGTGGAAATATAATGTTAAATCCTGATTTTCCAACCAAATTTCATCTACCTTGTGCTGGTGGTGGCAGTGATATTGGTGTTGGACGGGGTAATGATGGCGGGGATGGTGGCAGTGGAGGGTGGAGTGGTGGAGGAGATTCTGATGAATCCAAGTCTTCATGGGATGGTTTTGGACCCATTGGGGCTTTTGTTAATGGATGGAGATCGAGGGTTGCTGCCGATCCACAATTCCCTTTCAAAGTTCTCATGGAAGAGTTGGTGGGTGTTAGCGCTTGTGTTCTTGGAGACATGGCATCACGCCCCAATTTTGGCCTCAATGAGCTTGATTTCGTGTTCTCGACGCTTGTCGTTGGTGCTATTATGAATTTTGTGCTCATGTATCTCTTGGCCCCGACCATGTCATCTTCAAGCCAAACTCTGCCTGCTATTTTTGCCAATTCTCCTACAAGCCATATGTTTGAACCTGGGCCTTATAGTTTGTTGGGTAGGTTTGGCACTTTTGTTTATAAAGGCACTCTATTTGCTGTTGTTGGATTTGCAGCTGGGCTTGTTGGGACTGCTATTTCCAATGGGTTAATTAAGATGAGGAAAAAGATGGATCCCAGTTTTGAGACGCCGAACAAACCTCCGCCAACGGTTTTGAATGCTACTACTTGGGCAATTCACATGGGAGTAAGCAGCAATTTGAGATACCAAACCTTGAATGGAATTGAGTTTTTGTTAGCCAAGGGATTTCCTCCGTTCCTTTTCAAGACCTCAGTTGTGGTTTTGAGATGCTTGAACAATATTCTTGGAGGGATGTCTTTTGTGGTTTTGGCCAGGTTGACAGGGTCACAAAGTGTCGAGGGAGGGAAGGCAAGTACTATTGAGGAGGGATTGGCTGAAAAGAAGCAGAAGCTGGTGAGCGAGGCTGATGACTTGCAAGCTAGGGGGTCTACATCCCAGTGATCCAGGTCATACCTTAGTCTCTCTACTTTGCAAGTTTCGTCTGCTCCTCTTTTTCCTAAACTTTATCTGCAACAAAAATGATTGCTCGTTTGCAATTCATGAATGACGACATTCTCTTCCAATTGGCACCCCTTTTGGTTTTCTTGTAGGCGTGGAGATTAACTTGAGCTGGATCAACTATTAATCTCATCTACTTTGGTTATGTCACCCGACATATAAATTTACTAGTTGTTGGGATACTTTTGTTTCACAAGAATCATGATTATCCAGTTTTGGTTGGTTTTAGTTTGCTGCTTAAATTATCTGTTGGTTGATTCAAATGATGGTTGGCAACTAACGTTTTCTTAACATGTTCTCTTCAAGTAGTTATGGATCACATACACTCTAAGTGCTTTAGGGCCTTAAAGACTACCAAACAAAGTTATCATTGTAGTGGTTTTTGTAGTAATCTCTCTCAATTCAAATTTTGTGCAATGCAAGGTGTAACTTCTCTTGTTACATACACTAATGCATGACGCTTGTGCAAAATGGGTGGTTATGATATGTGGAGAAAATTTTCAATTTTTTTGTCCGTATCAGTTTTTTTCTCCATCCTTTTGTATGTATGTCATGATTGATGTGTGTAACAGAAGATGTTGCACACTTACGTTACGGATGATTTGAAGTATCTTTGGGGCCTTGTTATAGTGGTTTTGAATCTTTTGACATTAATCTTAATTCTTAGGTCGACTATTATACCAGTAACCGGTCGAGTTTCGGACAATTGAATAATGATGTTAACATTTTTACCATATCATCATAAACACATTCGATATTGAATAGTACTTAAGTGCCTTGAAATTTGCATAATAGCGGTCGTAGGCGCACACAAGGTCCACAAACACGTACATAGATCCACACAACTGGGTAATAGTTGTGTAATTTTTTCTTCTAGTTATTGTCCATGCCATGTAATGAAATAAGGTAGGTTCTAGGTAATATGTCGGATAATGCAAATTTCGATTTTTAAATCCAATTAAATTTGGTTCTTTGTAATTAAATTCAATGTCGGGTTTGAATCTTTAATCGGTCATAAGTTTAGATTCGAATAAGGTCAAATTCAAGTTGGATCCAAGTGAAAATTCACCCAATAGCCGGCCCAAACTAGAAGATATGTCGGTGCAAGCAGGATACTCCAATACATCTTCAAGCAACGGATCCTCCAACACGTTTTTATGTTTTGTTAAAAAAGCAAAAAAAATCCACTTTGTTCAAGAGTATTAAACATATGGGGAAAAAAACAAAGAAGTCCATTTTGACGCCAAAAATAAAATAAAACCTAGAATTCATAGGTTTAAATTGCAGAATTAATTTCAGAATGAAGAAAAAAATATGAAGTCATAGTTCTTCTCAAGAAAAAAATCGAATAAAACAGAATGGGTTGGCACTAAAATATTTTTATTTTTTGGGTGAATTACAAAAATTATCTTTGAAATTTGAGATATTTACAAAATAAAAAAATAATAAGTTTGTAAATTACAAATACCCCTTGACATTGTTTATATTTTACAAATTAGTATTTGTAAAATAAAGTAATGGGATATTTATAATTTTAAAAGATAAATGTATTTTTTTAATTAGGTTAAATTTTAAAAGTAGTTTTTGTAATACACCCTTGTTTTTTTTTTTAATCGCTGATGATTCATAATTCAAGTGATAAAATTGAGACTAAAATTATAAAATTATGAGATTTTTATGAAATTTCATCATAAATGTGGCCGTAATCATCAATGTTTAATGTATCTTGTTATGATCAAACGTTTCTTTTAAAAAGGGAAAAACATAATAATGGTTTTTTATCACAAACATGGCCGGCGAGAAAGAACAACAGTTCAAACAACTGTATTACGTTTAATTCTTGTTGACTTGGCTATCCAGGTACACAATTAATAGAAATGATAGAAATAGAATAAGAGAGCCCCCTTGATTTTATTTTTTAGTGGATATTTTCATTTTCAGTATTTTTAGAAAAATATTGTCTAGATTTTTGGTGAGAAATGTGAATTTTTATAGGATTAAAAATGAAAATGTATTTATAATATATATTTTCATGCGAGAAAAAGTTGAACATTGTAAAAATATGTGATGTTGATATTTTCAAAGTAATAATTTAAATGAGTAATAAAATTTTAAATATTATTTAACAACCAGTATGTGGTTTTCATTTTTAACTTTATGTCCCGTCGACTTATAGTGGTGAAAAATTATTATTAAAGTAATGGCCTACTCATTTATTGATAAAATTAAAATGGCTGGAAAATGAAAATAAATAATGTGTTTGTGAAAAGTGAATAAATAAATATGATTCTGAAACTTTAAATAGTAAAAAGTTAAAAAAAAAATGCCTCTTTAACAATGAGAAAAATAGCCCCTATAGGCAGCCTAGAGGCTATATAGATGCGTGTAGGTAGCCTATTTGATGGGCCAATAATTGTCTGGGCCTAATGATTAGTTAGGCTCAATAGTATATAATTATTTAAGCTAATTGAACAAAAATATTTAATGGGCCAAAGTCTAGAGAATGTACCTATGACATGGGAATGTGATGAAAAATGAATTAAATTATTCGCTATTTTACTCAAATTAATTTTTAAAAATTCGTTTGAATTTAATTTATTAGCTCGATTCAAATTCAATTCAACTAATAAAAAAATTAAAAAATAAGTGTAAAAATATTAAGTTAGTCGAGCTCAATTTGTGTTCGAATCAAATCAAGTTCAAACACAATTTTTATTTTTAAAATTCGATAAAAAAATTAAATAAACTC
The DNA here is from genome assembly GCA_019321725.1 of Paulownia fortunei. Classification (NCBI taxonomy): domain Eukaryota; kingdom Viridiplantae; phylum Streptophyta; class Magnoliopsida; order Lamiales; family Paulowniaceae; genus Paulownia; species Paulownia fortunei. Next base: position 2,739,246 of record CM033105.1, on the reverse strand, counting down.
TTATTTGAAAATCTATAAATAACCTCTGCCTGTTCATTCACTTTGAGCTACTTTACAACTTTTCCCATTATTTGATGGGCATTTTGAAGGAGTTATTCCTTATCAACTAAGACATACCATGTTACTATATACAGAGATCCTAGTAATATAATGCCTGTCAATCCTCCTTAATTGAGAGATACTATATTACTATGTATATAGATCCAAGTAATATAAAGCCCCCTCGTTCTGAAGAGTGAAGACAAGAAAAAAATAAATAAATAAATAAAAGTTTCTCAAAAGGGTAGCTTATTGAGATAAGAAAAATATATAATTAATATGTAGAAAATATCATCTTGAAAAAAATGTCTGCTCAAATTAATAAGTAATAAAATAACATAAATTTTGTGGAAGTAGCACGTATAATAATATCATTAAATAAAAATGCTAACAACATGATGTATCATTTAAATGTACCATGCAACCAACTGGTGGAAATTCTTGTATACAGGAATTAGATGAATTTAGGGTTTAGGGTGAATATGGATAATAAGCTTAAAGGGAAGACTTAAAAACCAATTGGGATGGAATTATATGTCATTACGTGGTTTAAAGTAAAGATTATCCTTTTATAAAATGGCAAAAAAAAAAATAAAAATGATCTCAAATTAGAACAACATAAAGCTTTGCCAAGTTGTGGTTTTAAGCAATATTTTTAAAATCGGATCGCTTTGGGTACTTCGATTGATTTTTTTGATTGTAAATTAGTGGTCGATCCAATCCGACAATGGGCAAAAAATCGAAACTCGATCAAATCGGGCAGATTGGTCAAATCGATCAAAAAATTAATTCGAAATAAAAAAATTAATCAAATTAATCAAAATTATTATTTTTATTTTTTAAAATAAAAAAAAATATATGTACTTACATATATGTAGTTATTTGAATTTAAATTTTGTTATATATATATTTTTAATTAATTATTTATCTTATATATAATAATTAATTTGTTACATTATTATATATAATATAAAAACTATATAATCAAAATTATCAGACCGATTGGAAAGTATTTTTGATTCTTGTATTCAAAGTAAAAACTTATGGTAATCTTTAGCAAAATATATTAATTTTCAATATTTTAATATTAGAAGATTCAACAAATTGAAAACTTAAATCTATAATTCAATAAGTAAAATAACTTATACCCACTTATTAAATTATTATAATTCCAAAATTGTAATTACTTTTAAGATGGAAAATCTAACTAGGTGTAAATAAGTACGGAAAACTTTTAAAATTGACTTGAGCAACTACATAAGTCCAGATTGAATCTAAAATAAATCGCCAAAAAAGAAAAAAAAATGCCAACAATTTTTTTTTTAAATTCCAAATAAATAGTAGAAAAAAAGATCAATTACAGAAAAGAACATGTGAATGTAAATGGACTTTGTATATAGGGAGTAAAATGAGAATTTTTAGAAAAGAAGAAAGCAAGAAGGAGAAGGAGCCAACTGACGTTGAGTGGGAAGATTATAATGGCGAAAATAGCTTTTGCTACTCTTGTAAACTAAAGTACCATTAATCATATGCAGCAGACTCCACTGATTTTTTGCAATTGCCCGCTCCCTTGTTTCTCTTCCTCTTTTCTATCAAATTGTGATTGTGAAGCTCGAAAGTCGAAAGATTTCCGCGATAATCAGTTCCCGGTTTTCCCATCTCAGAGGCAAGTTTTTTTTTACTATTTTTGAGGGTTTTTTTTACATTAGTTATGTTCTGTTTGTTTGGCTGTATTCGAATCTTTTTGCGTTTTTTTCTGGTGGGTTCATGTGTTCCTTTTTCTTCTTCTTCTCTTTGGTGGGTGGGGGAAGAGGTGGTGCTTAGGGGAGTCGTCGGTTTGGTCTCTTTATGCCTTGTATTGTTTCCATTTGGTTTCTTTTAGGATGACGAATTGATGGGTATAAAGGAAAATACGGATTCAAGTTGAGGGTTTTGCACAAATTTTGGTTTTGGTATGACATTTTTGGTTGACTAGATTGGGTCTAGATTAGTTGGGGGAAAAAATTCAAGATTTTTGCTGCATATGATTCGTATTTAAAATTCTACTATACCTATCCAATAATTTATCAACGAATTATATTTACGAGTTGCTCAACCCCGCCTTCAACCTCTAGATTTGTAGTAGTTAGATTATTATGATCATTACTATTAGCATTAATCATTGATGCAATGGAATGCACTGCTTTAATGATTCATATAGAGCTATCCTGGAATGATCACAGTGATAACTTTAAGTTAGTTTCAGGGTTCCTTTCAATTTGCATTTTACTTTCCCTTACCGGTTCAAGTTTTCGGTTATATGTCTTGCTAAAACTTAGTCAAAAGCGCTATCTGTTCTGATCTCTATGTTCAATTAATTTTGTGAAACAGGCCGTCTAGAAGTGATTGTGGAAGCTGGGGTATATCACCTCTGGAGGTTGCCCATGGATCAGAGTAATTAACTTGAAATTTTCTTTTTTGTCGCTTTGTTTAATGAGTACATTTTCACACTTGACATGTAGCTTTTCTGCCATACAACTGTTATACAATATTCATAAGTTCTTCTTTTTGTGAATTATTATGTGGAGCAACTAGTGTGAACCTCATATTATAAGAATATCATGAGTTCTGAGAATGTGAAAGCTTGTTGGTTCCCAAGTTTTTGCTCTTACTTTAGTCAATCAACCAATAATGTGGAGAAAAGCAACAAGAAGGGTACGTTGAGACATAAAAAGCCTTTTGTATCTCTTTGAACTCTGTTATTCTCATTGTTCAATATTTTCTGAGTAATCTACCATAAAATTAGTTTTAGTGCGTCTAAGTATTTAAATGAAATCGAAGACAAGGGCAAATTCATGAGGAAAGTTTTTGCGACTTTCAGTGTAAAAATCAATATCCAAACTGTTAGCTAAAACATAATTGTGCATATCAGCTTAGGTCAATCAGGCTATTCACATGGCTAAAGAGAATTTGTTATTTCATTCTTAAATTAGAAAAATAAATCAATTAGCATTTAGCTTCATCATGGTGGGGAACACAAAATGGAGACTTAATTGTTTTCTGACATACTACCGTGTAGCTTTCTTTATGAGTCAAGCTATTCATATAGAATGAGTGGGTACAAAAAACAAGATTAAGAGACTAGTAAGCCTCCTAATGCGATCAATTGGGACTTCTTGGTGTTACAGATGCTACTATTGAGGAGGGAGAGGGTAGAAATGACCTTGAACTGGTCAGATCAGTTTCAGATAAGCATCTTGATCTTTTGAGACCATCAGCTCGATATAATTCCATGTTTAAAGGTAGTTATTCTGTTTGTGATTCATATTTTCTTAATGAAAGAGTGGCCGGAGAAAATTTTCAGCGGAATGTTGATGCACCTGCTGCAGTCCATTACTTGCCCATGTTGATTCTGGATTTATTTTTTGGGAGAGAGACTGAGAGTATGCATGATGAGCAGTAGAATGGTTCATGCACAGAACTCCATAATTGCAGAACAGAGGTTGAAAATGTTCTTACCATTTTTCCCTAAAAATGTGCTACAAATCCTATCATGTCGTACTAAATGAGCAAACCCTTTATTTCCCCTCTTATTATATGCTTGGAATCTCTCCACAGTCGCCTTTTCTTTCTCTGTTTGTGTCATTTTTTAAATTCATTTGGTTACCAGGTGGAGTTATGGCTTTTGAGCTTTCTATTAAAAACTCCAGCTCAAATTTCACATGTGTTTGGATTAGATCTCATGGTTCTCACCAGACCTGTAAATGGCTTTCTGGAATGTCGGGTTTTATTCATGAACCTCTTTTAATTTTGTTTGGAGGAGCAAACGAAGGAATTGTAGTTTACTCTTACTAGCACCCAACATTTGAGATACTTATATTATGTCTTCATAGGACAAAAGGCGGATGCTGCCGATAGGGAGAAGGGAAAATATACTCTGATCAGAGATGAAGAAGGCTCACAACTGGGGACCTATGACAAACCTCTTCCTTGCTTTGGCTGTGGTATAGGATGGTTCTCGTAAGTATAGTCTTAATTAATGGTATGCTGGTTTTTTTTCTGGTTCTCACTGGTCTAATATAATTGCCTCCTCTCATCTTCAGGTTTCTATTGGGTTTCATATTCCCACTAATGTGGTATTATGCTACGATCTTGTACTTTGGAAATTACTACCGCAAGGATCCTAGGGAACGAGCAGGACTTGCCGCTTCTGCAATTGCTGTGAGTATTGTTTCCTTTCCTGTTTATCTGATTGATGTACAACTCTTAGCCAGAATTATCTGAGACCTGGCTTCTGTTGCAGGCCATGGGGTGCTCTGTCATATTGTTAATCATAGTCATAATTCTGCTTTTCTAGCTCTGGTGTTGTTGCATCCATTAATCCATTCCCAAGATGTTTAAAAGCATTGATATAGAGTTGATTTTACATACACATGTAGATATGAATCTTTTGTGGAGAAATCAAAAGTGTTTTTGAATTTTCTAGTTTCTTCCCCCACTTGTATACAGGACAAAGAAGCGGTGTTCTATTTAGTTATTGTCTGAAGTTACACTGACGTTTGACTTACTAATCAACTGCCCATTTTAATCCTCAATTTTTTTCCTAAAATTTACATTATATTAATTTTATTTCTGTGAGATTTATTCCATACTTCACATTGGATTGCTTGTAAATATTATCGGCTTATAAGCACTTCAAGTTGTTCACATTAGCGTCATTGTTTATAAGCACAACTATTAAGCACTTTAAGGTGCTTACAGGCACTCTAGCACTTGTGAGCAACTGAAAATCAGATGAAAATCCCAACTAATGTTCTGGTGTCCATAACTGTTTAGATTTGTTAAACTAGTTCCACTCTCTTACGCATTTAAAGAGCACAAATAAGAACTCAAGTGCAATATTGCTTTTATTAAATTGACGATGTACCTTCCATTCAGATTTGAGTTAAAACTTGCTTGTAGTAGTCCAAAGTTTGTATAGTTAATGCTCAATGTATTCATTGCCCTATGTAAATGGAATTTATTGAGAACTGATCACATGAAGGTATTCAGATTTTAGATATACTATAACTATATATATATATATATATATATGTATATAAATGTATATGTATATAGTTTGTAATTATTAGAAACCAATTTGAAATATTTGCAGGTCACCAAATTGATAAAGAAGTACTGTCATTTCTCTTTGATTTGCTAGTTTATAGAGGGAATTTTACTGCCATTACTCATTGTTTTCAACAGTTACCATTTGAGTTATGCGTGTATGTTAACTTCATTTACCTCTTTACGAAGCTTTAACGACCAGGCCAGTTTGCATGTTGACATGATACAGTAACCATTGTGGAGGAGTTGGGTTCCGATTTAGTATTTTGTTCATTAATACAAATCATTTCCTGTATATCCAACTCCCTAGCAAAGAAAAACTGTAGCCTCCACACCTTTGAATTATAGTGTAGAGTGGCTCACTGGTGCTTAAAAGTCGAAACAACCAAAACCGAAAATGCGGTGGTGCAATAGCTTTCCAGCATAATGTGTTTGTCTAAGTTCAATGTAGGCAATCGAAAGACTCCATTCTACAGCAAGGCCCTTCTTAGCTGTTGGTGGCTAGGCGAATATATTTGCCCTCAAGTGAAACTCTAGAGCTTGAATTTATCTGCATAACATTTTAGAAACAATAGTCATAGCAGAGAAATAACTAGAAAATAGCTTATATTACAGAAGCATAAAAACCTCGGTACAATTCATGCTACACCCAGTGAGATGTATTGATGATTGCTAAGTGTTCTATTTAAAAAAAAAAAAATAGGACCTTTGAAGTGTGGATGTTGCACCCAGTGTAGCCGGCCGGCCGCCGGATATAGCATCCGCGAGACCTAAAAACCTCCAATGTGTTTCTGGTAACTAAACAGTTCAAATCAAAGGACTAGCTTACCTTCTGCTCAAGCATTTCAGAGACTTAGGTTTTTGTCTTCTGTGAAACCAGATTCCTCAAGAGACTTCACAACAAATTTCCTAAGTTTATTGACTTTCAGAACACCATCTGGATTCTGCCACATGCAAAAAATAAAGATGTTGCCACATCAAAATTGCATATTCTCATAATCCCATCCATGCTTAAAGTCAAAAGACACTATTCAGAAGTAATAAAAATCAACTTTAAGGTTGCCTCATGCCCCTATAACCACACTATGGAGTCCTTTCTCCGCCTTTTTGTTCCCCAAAGCCATGTAAAGCTTATAAATAGAAAACTAGTGTAGAACCATGCCCCAAAAAATAACTACCAAGGTTCCATAGTATCCCTGTGAAAATATGCAGAAAATGCGTGCGCCAACCAAGGCCACATCCTGAATTTCCTCTGCATATGATGTAGAAATAAGGTGGACAATTTTGGAAAATGTTCAGAATTTTGAAATACTTGACAGCACCAAAAGACCAGGGTGCATACAGAGAGTTCAGAGCCGAACTAATAATTTTTTTCCACTTTATTTTCTTCTTGCAATTTTCCTTTTCTGGAGTTGAATTCAATCTTGCATCCTCCTCCGCCGGATGGTGTTTAGCCTCCTTCTTCAAGCCTTTTGTTACCTCTGTTTCTGCTCCTTCAATTTGAATAGCTTCACGGCTGCCTAATTCTACAGAAATATCGCCTCCAGTCTTCAGCCGAGCACCATCATTTTCAAATGACATCCTTGATTTTTACAGTAACAGTAGGCTGCTGCTTTGCTGCAAGAAAAGCTCTTGCTTTTGCCGTGTTTCTTTCGTTCAGCATGAAGAATCAAAATTTGTTTACTTGTAGCTTTGGTATTACATAGGCTGCACAGATAAAACAAATTAGTATAGATGCTCAGATCCATGAATAAGAAAGAAAAGGGAAAAACTAGAAATAGTCAAGGATAAGACACGATAAACTAACAATAAATTATAAAGAAAGACAAGGAATTTGTGCTGTTCCTAATCATAAATAAGCAGCAACTTGATGCATTCTAACAAGCATGAGGGATTGATGAGAGTTAAATTCAGTAAATGAAAAATGTCAAACAGAGTAAAGCTCAACCATATCAAGCCATGTAAATTATGAATTAAATTTATGATGTCAGGTTTGAGAATCTGGCGCGGGGGTGAGGCAGGAGGAGCTGGTTACTAATTCTCAAGCATGATAAAAGTAATATGAGTTTTAAAAATGTCAGTTTATGCAAATTCTGTCAAGACATTAGCCACTCCATCATGTTTGAAGAACCAAGATTTAGATTGTTATGCGGACTACTGACCAGACAGGAATGGCATCTCAAAAGCCAGGAAATCTCAAGAACACTTCCATGAGAGAGCCCTTAATCCTAGAGGCCTCGTACTACAAGGGAAGGTTGAAGGGGCATGCTAGCTCAAAATTTGCATATTAAACATATCTCACTCCGTGTTTGATAACCACAAAACCGCAAAGGTGAACTATAGAACACATATAAGAGCTGAATATACCAACAGAACCACGGAGGGAGGTCAGATAATCCAACATTTTCGTCAACCTCTGCTTTCTGTTTTGAATCACTTTTGGGTTTATTATTCATTCCATTCAAAACTTTCCCTTGACCTTTTGCACCGTATTTCTAATGAGATAATAGTAAATATAACCTTATGAGAGCAACACTAAATTCCAGAAAATATCTAATGAAACAAAAAATCTAATCACAAATCATGTCAACTGTGCTAATAGAACTTCATCATATTAACTTAATGAAGAAAATGACAAGAATGGGCAATTGTTTACACAGATTCAATTCTAAAAGATCTTAATGGAATTAAAGGATACAAAATACTATAATTTTCTCCTACATAGTAATGCAAATCAAAAGTAAATTACATGGATTGAATGATAGGAATGCATACCTCTATTCAAGGCAAAATTCAAGAAGAAAATCAAGGAGAGCCGTGAAGTTGCCCTTTTCCCCCAAGAGAAACCCCCTTCCTTTTTGCTGTTTGCTATCCATAAAACCCTATAAATCACCCAGGATAGAAGCTGTCAAGATTTTTCTAAAAATCAGTTGCATAATTTTAGGAATGATATCCCGTCATCTTTTACTTTCTTATTTCAGTTGGATTATAGTTGGAAACTATAGGTATATAACATCTAATATTCTGGAAAAAGTTAATACAAAAGTTCTACCATTCTTATTAGAGCTTGAAACTTAAGAAATCACTGAGAAAAAAATTAGATTTAGGTTTTTAAGGATATAACCATGTATAATGAGTAAAATTCGTCAACAAAAATTTATATAATATTGGAATTTTTTAGAATAAAGTATTGGGGCAGTCCCCCAAAAGTCAGCATGAATTTTTTCTAAAGAAAAATTTGAAACATATTTTAATTTATTGAAAGAAAGTTTACAATGTTTTCCAAGTTGTCAACTATTACATATTGTATTTTTGGCTAATCTATTAGGGATGTGACTGCAGCGAAAGCTTTACTAAGTTTTCCTCCCTCAAGCGCTTCTTCTAATCCTTAATAACAAACTTGTTGGAATCAAAAGATAATTACTTCCATGTCCCTTCTAATAATTTATCTATACAACTTTTCCGAATTTGAATGAATGGTTTGCAAGAAATTTACTCAAAGTTCCTCCAAATGAAGATTCATCTTAACAACCACTAAGTTCCAACTCTTTAATTTTTGATTCATCTCCTATCTTGCCATCAAATTTGAAAATTCTATCAAATAAAAACTCTTCAATATCTAAAAATCAGAAAATTTCTACTTCACGACAAAATCACATTCTTATTCCTTCTACGACGATAATTGTGATATTACCCCTCATTCTCAATATCTCCTAATAACATGCTACCTTCCACTTTAATATTTTTTCGTTCTATTGCTTCTCCTTCTCCGCACCAAACCACTACTACATCTTTAATGCCTCCATCATCTTCTTGACCTACTAGAGTAAACCATCCCTTACTTATCTTAAGGATTATTTTTGTTCATCTATTCCTTCATATCCTGATACTGCTCTTATTATTTCACTTGATGAACCAAAAACTTTAAAAACAGCCCTGAAATATGCAAATTGGAGATATGTCATGAAAGAAGAGAGATGCACTTCAATATAACAAGATTTGGTCTCTTGTTCTTTGTCCAACAAGTGCTAATATTATTGGTCCAAAGTGGATATATCATACGGAGTACAAAGAAGATGGTAACATGGATAGGTTTAAAGCATGCTTAATAGCCAAAGGAAATGCACAAATTCCCAACCTTGATTTTGGCGAGACATTTAGCCCTGTTGTTAAGACAACAAAAACTCTTGTTATACTTTCTCTTGCTACTTATTTCAAGTGGCCACTCTAAGCATTTAGATGTAAAAAATGCATTCTTGCATAGCATTTTCAATAAGTGAGTGTACATGGAGCAACCTCGTTTTGTGCATCCCAAACTCTCTAGTCATGTTTGCCTTATACATAAATCACTTTATGGCCTCAAACAATCACCCCTTGTTTGGTTTGCTAAATTATCTCATTATCTTTAATGATGATTTATAATCATGGTACTATTTTTATTCTCTTACTTGTCTACATATCTTTCGCCGATAATATTTTTTTACTCATGTCTCAACTCATTTCTCACCTAAGTAAGGAGTTTGCATTCAAATATTTAGCAAACTCACTTACTTTCTCAATTTGAAAATTAAATATTTTCCTGTGGTTTCACACTTCTCAAACCAAATATGCTTGTGACCTTCTCACCAAGGCTAAGATGCTTGAAGCATCTAAAATAAGTATAGCAATAGCTATAAAACCCAATCCTCTTCCTAGCCTGTTATGTGGTTCTCTTCTGTATCTTATTTTCACTAGACCTAAGCTCACCTCATGCTCCAACATTTTCAATATCCCACCATGAAAGACCTTGAGCTGTCAAATGCATTTTGCATTAAAGGGCACTAAATCATGGAATATCTCAAAGCTCGCTCTCTAAATGCCTTGTGTGGTGCAGATTGGCCTTCGTTCAAGAGTTCTACCATTCTTAGTTTTTAATTAGTTTATTAAAATGCTAGCTCCGCAGATTTTAAAAGAACGCAATAACCTCACCAAATGTATAGATAACATCCCAAAAAGACCAAAAAAAAAAAAAAAGAAAGAAAGACAGAAAGAAAGAAAAAAATGTAATGCACTGAGTGTGACTTTCAATGTTTTGCTGCCCAAATACTTGTCCAAAGTCAATGCACGACAGGTAATTCACAATCAGAAACAACAAAAATGAGGGTTAAGTCCAAATTAACAAAACAAATTAGAATTTCATAATCACAACTCCTGGACTGCAAAAACCTTGGAAGCAGAGCACATTCTGAAGTGATTAGGGAGTTTGGGTTTCTTAAGGTTGTCCCCGCAGTCCTCGCACTGAAACCACACCATCTTTCTTCCACCTCCACTGTGTGTGATTTGCTCTATGGAGTAGCTCTGCAAAAATGCGTCCAACATCCATTCATAGGCTTTAGCCTTAATTTGCAGGGTTTTTGGTTTTGAGTTTCAGGGGATTTTTGAATGGAGCTGTTTTCTTTAATGGGCTATGAATTGGAGCTCAATACATTTAAATTAGATCGGACTTTCTATTGTTTGGAGGCCCAAACCCACTGGGCAGGTGCTTGTTCCAAATTATCCAACAAAAGCAAGGAGGAAAAATAGAAATAACTATAATAAAATATAGTTAATTATGAGAAAACCATTTATATGAATATTTAAGGGTGTTAACTTGTGATGTCCACTAACAAAAATTGGTGTTAACTTTTGACATATCAGATAATTATCTGTTCGATTAAAGAAAGATTTCAATTAAGTATGGATATAAGATTTTAGTGATGCAAAAAGAAAAAAAAAAGATTATGAGAAAACTAAATTTAATTAGATATCTTTTTTAAAATGTGTCAAGCTTTTTTGTCCCTGGCATACTGCATTTGAATTACCAAATTGGGATGGACTGTCCTCATTGCTAGAATATCGAATGAAAAACATTGACAAGGCCTAAATTTGACTTAATTGGTTGGGCTAAATATGTCAAATGTACACACAATGACTTAATTGGTTGGCCTAAATATGTCAAATGTACAGACGATGATTGGGCGTGTCAGTTTATTATGGGCTCAAGTCCAAATGATTACTATCCTTGGCATAGCTGATTGGCTGGATTAGAGTAATGATTGGAGCCTATACAATTTGTAAAGGTTCAAGCTGATGAACTCAATTCATGCGTAATATAATATATAGAACTCACTATATTTCGGGAGGAGTTCTAGTCTAATTACTAAGGAATGCTGTATAAGAAAATTAATTCTTCTTTAACAGGTTCTTGATTCTCAACTGATTTGATTCACAATGGTTATAATCATGGGGTGTTTGAAATTATATATTTTTTGCCTACGTTTTTACCCACTGTACGACCTGATTATGCACCAATTAGTCAACCAACTATTCCTCACACACACTCGTATTTAACTTTGTTTTGAGTTTAGTGTTTATACCAATCAAGCACACACACATGCACAAAATCATAAAGCAATACAGTAATTACGGAAAAACCCAACCATTTATATTCCTCAATTTCTACAAGGAGTCTTGCCAATAACCTGCATATAATGCTCTCTAAAAGCATGCAGATCCATGGCCAACAAAAGATATAAGCAACAAGAAACACTGCAATAGACATCCCCTACTGCATGAAAAACGGGTCAATCAAATATCACCATATGGCAAAACTGCTAATCAGACACTGCCACCGTCTGTTATGTGTCGGGTGGTTGGCTTGGCCAACAACCATAAAAAATCGCCCCTACATATCTGTCTGTCACATGCCTGGAAACCATTAGCAGGGTCATCATCCACGTGTCCAAACATTAGGTTAACCGTATGCCACTTGGCCGAGCATTTTTGGCTTCCCGCCACCCGTTTGCATGCTATCTAAAGTTCTCACACACATCGTGTCCAAGTTTTTCGCCAGCTATCGAGAAATCATGCACACTGATTACCCGCTGTCGAGACACTTGCGCACACTTGCCACCTGATACCACACACTTGTGTGCAAGGCCCAGCTCCTTTCGCGCAGTACCTAGGCAACGTTGAACACCCACAAGTGCCCACAATATTTAGCCAACAACATATATATTTCCACACGATGCCTACACGACGTGAATGACACGGTGTGCTACTACGTGCCCAACAACCAACACCGCCACTCGACGGGATTGGGTTGACCCAACCATGGGTTGGGTTAGACTCTGGTTAACCCACAATGGACCCCGGATCGAGCCATGGTTCACCCCATCAAGCCGTGTCGAGCCATAGCTGAGCCCTAGGGGCCGCCAGATGGGAAGGTCCTCTAAGGACCCCTTCCCCCTTATAACAGCAATAGATATTGAAAGTCCGAGGAATCATACTCGATGCATTTTAACATTTAAGTCTCTGATCAAGCCACTGTTTGTACCAACGTAACCCTAGTGATACCTAAAATCATTGACAAGTCCTATCTCCAATCGTGTTTTGGACTCGAACTGTGCCCGGTATCAATATTCCACTGTGCTGTCTGCCCGTCGTGCACTGTCAGCCATCATTCGACAGGTTACTAAGTCACCTACTCTAGCACTTTTCCAACACGTACCATAAACCTCAATGTTGCCAAATACCATTATTTCAATGTGCTATGTGCTGCAACCAACCCGTGCTATAGTACCAACACTTAGTCAAATCTGATGTTGCACCATGTTGGCACCATCGCCCACTGGCACGCAAGCCTGCCGTGCCAGGGCACCCGACCCCCTAAAGGGCTAACAAACCTCCTCCACTAGAAGAACCCGAGTCCTCATCGAAGGTGGAGCGTCCTCTTAGAAGCCCAGTAATCATCAATTTTCTTTTCAAACTACCACAAGTTAACATCTCATTCCCAAGTAGCATCTGACTTTGACTCACCTTTCCAGCAGACCAAGTAATCTGTCATCCTATTCTTCTTACTCTATCCCATGGTTCGGTAATCAAGGATCTTTGAAACCTCTTTTTCATACTCACGTCCAATTTTGGATGGATTTTTAACCTATTCGGCAACTTCAACTGGTAAGCCATATTACCCACTTTACTCAAGACTTCAAATGGACCATCATACCTAAGGATCAACACTCGATGAACTGTTTTGGAATTAATCTTTTTCCAAATCAATGGAGTTAGCTTTAGTAAAACCTGCTCACCTACACTAAATTCCATGTGTCGTCTACCTTGTCAGCATACTTTTTCATTATGTGTTGGCCTTAGCCAAACTATCCTTGGTTTTATCAAGCAACTTCTATTTTGCCTTTGCAAAACGGTAGGCAGTAGGACACTTGCCACCCGTTCGTTGCACTTCAATCTCCTGAGGCGTCATAGCTTGATGTCCTTACACCAATTCAAACGAACTCATACTTGTCGCTGATGCCTCATGCAAATTGTAACAAAACTGAACCATATCCAACAAACCAACCCAATCTTTTTAGCTTGCAGAAATATAGTGTCAAGTACTCTTCTAACAGTTGATTCATCATTTCTGTCTGACCATCGATTTGAGGATGATTCGCTGTGAAAATTTTCAAGTCCGTTCCCTATCACTCACAATGTCCTCCGGAATACCAAAATATTTGATCACAATTTTAAAAAATAACTTAGCAGCAACTTCAGCGGAACAAGCATTAAGAGCAGCAATAAGTACACCATACTTTAAGAATCGATCAACAATAAGATCGAAGCCATACCATTAACTTTAGGAAATCCAAAAATAAAGTACATAGAGATGGACTGCCATGGTCTTTCAGGAATGGGCAGAGGCTGCAATAATCCTACATCTTTCTTTCTCTCTAACTTGTCTAATTGGCACACTAAACTAGTCCTGACGTACGCCTCAGTGTCATCTTCCATTTTTGGCCAGTAATACTAACGTGATAATAATGTAAGCATCATTTCAATGCCTGGGTGACCAGCCTACTGAGGGTCGTAGGTTTCCCTCAGCAGTCGTCGCCCTATCGGGCCACTTGACACATAGGCTCTTCTACCCTTAGCATATAACAACCCATCATCTAGTCAATACTTTCTAACATGACTAATCTTTACCTATTCAATGAGCTTCTTATATACAGCATCATTTTAGGACGATTCTCAAATCTGTTCTAAAAAATCTGACTCAATAAAAGTTAAGGCAACAACATACTCTTCTACCAACTTTCGCCTCAAAGCATCAGCAACATCGTTGTGTTTGCCCGGCTTGTGTACCCATTCAAAATCAAATTCCCCCATAAACTCTTACCAATGAAACTGTTTAGGAGACAACTTTTTCTAAGTTTTGAAATATGTGTTTACAACATTGTTCATAATAACAGTGAACTTTGTTCCTAACAGATAGTGCTTTCTAGCATTTAAACAGTGGATGACCGCAATCATCTCTTTCTCATGGGTACTGTATCGCATCTCAACATCGTTAAGTTGGCCACTTTCAAAAGCAATCGAGTGTTTGTTTTGTACCAAAACACCTCCAGTTGCCTAATCTAAAGCATAAACTTGCACCTCAAATGGTCTGTCGAACTCTGAAAGTTTCAGCACTAGCTTTGAAGAGATAGACTGCTTCAGGACCTCAAAAGCATTTTGACACGCAATCGTCCATTCCCACTTATGATCCTTCTTAAGCAAATCCGTCAAAGGGCTAACTATTTTGGAGTAGCCTTTAATAAATCATATGTAGTAATTTGTCAATCTCAAAAATGATCTCAGCTCAACAACTTTGGACGAGGCAGGCCAATCAACCACAATCTGCACCTTCCTTCCATCCATCACAATTTTTTCTTAGCTAATGATGTGACCTAATCAAAGTGATTTCTTCCCGATAGAATTCATATTTCTCTTTCTTTGTAAATAATTTGTTTTCCCTCAACTTTTGAAAAATAGCTCGTAAATGCAATAAATGGTCCTCAAATGACTCAAAATAGATAACAATATCATCTAAATAAACAACTACAAAACGATCCAAGAACTCATTCAACACATCATTCATTAAGTTGCAGAATATAGTAGGGGCATTGTTTAAGCCAAAAGGCATCACCAAGAACTCATAAGAGCCATAGCTCGTGACACAAATTATTTTTGCCTGATCACCAGCAGCAATATGGACTTGTCAATATTGCGACCTCAGATCAGTCTTTATGTAGTATCGTGCTCTTGGCAGCTAGGTCCAGGACATTTGGAATATGGTACTTATTTTTATAGTAACCTTATTCAAAGCCCTGCCATCAACACACATAATCAATAAACCGTCTTGCTTCTTTTGGAATAGAATTGGAGATCTATAAGGAGCCTTGAAATGTTGTATCAATCCAGTATCCAAAAGTTCACCCAACTATTTCCTCAACTCGACTAACTCTGAAAAACTCATCCTATAAGAAGCTTTGGCAGGGGGTCTTGTACTCGATTCCAACTCAATCTTATGATCAATAGCTCGTTTAGGAGGCAACTCTTTAGGTAGTTCAGAAGACACAACATCATCGAACTTTTTCAATAACTCAGCCACCAAATCTGGCACCTTTTGATAAACATCCAGCTTGATCTCAACCAATGTAGCAAAGCAAGTAACTTCACCATGTTTTATGCCTGTCTTTAATTGCATTGTTGAGAGCAACCCCAACTTCCTATCCACTGGATTATGATCATCAGCAGCATACACACTTCGAATAAAAACAGGGCAACTATCATATGTAATCAATAATCCGCCCAAGTGAGGCATCACTACAACCTTTGTCGCAACTAGAAAATCATTCCCAAAGATGATATCAAAGTTGTCAAATGGGACAACCATCAAACTGCACTGCCTATGCCAAGAACTAATGGTCAAGTCAACATTGGCTACACTCTTGATCGGCTTTGCTTCTGAATTAACAACTTTAATATAACTAGTATGTGGCAGCAGACTCAGTCCTAACTTTTGAATCTCCTGATCAACCACAAATTTGTGAGTGGCACCTGTGTCCACCATGGCCATCACTTTTTTGCCATTCACAATGGCCTTCATGTACATTAGACCTTTCTGATTTAGGGGTTTGCTCTGAATCGCACCAAGCAATTGCAGGGGATTGACTCGAGAGGGTCCACTGTAATCATCATTGGGTGCTTCAGCAATGAGGGCATTCAATTTTCCATGTTTGGGATAATTCACATCTAGTGATCACTACCACAAAAGTAACAACACTTTCTCGTCTTATCCACCACAGGTTGGGACTTTTTGGACTTGGTCACCATCACCTCTTTGGTCTTTTTTTCTTAAACTTTCCCTCTTTACCCAACTTGCCAGTTTTCCCCTTATCCTTCCCAAAATCCTTCTTTTTACACTCAGAATTTGGGTCACCAACCACTTTGAAATCTACCATACGGTTAGCAGCAGCAAGGACATACGAAGTTCGGCTTGGGCCTAAGTTTGCAATCCAACCAGGAAGTTGAATAGCTTGTCTTCCTCCGACATCCCTCTCACGTCAAGCATTAATGAACTTAATTCTTTCACATAATCCCTCACTGTCCTTGTATGTTTTAATTTTTGCAGGGACTCTCGTGCAAGCCATAAAGTGTTGCACAAAAGAAATTGTTCATTTAATTCCTTCTTCAAGATATCCCACGTTTCAACATTATCACAGTTTGCATTGGCGTTGTCTGAAAGATGGGTGCACCACCATAATTTGGCATCACCAGCAAGGTATATACTGTTGATGGAGATTTTCTCAGCATTCTAGGACATGTGCAGCCTAAAAATATGTTTTCATGTCCTAGAGAAAGTTCTTTAACTCTTTGGCACTTCAAGCACCGCCAAAGGTTTGGGATCGAACATTTTAACCTTGGATGAAAAAGGGCTTAACTTTCGGGGAATCAACACCCACGGCATTCTTTAGAACATGCAATTATGTGTTCACAACATTAATTTTCAAATTGACAGCATCGGTAAGTATACTAACATCCTCAGCCACTGAAACAATTTATTCCTTAACGAATTCGGGCAACTCTCACACCAATTTCTTCAAATTTTTGACCAAACGTTGCAGGTCTCAAATTTGTTGGAAAATAACCATTATTGGAGACTCCGACGGTGGTCTAAGTAAGTCATCAACCCTCTGTATCCTTGCTTCAAATGCAAGGACACGATCTTGTAGTGGATTTTGGTCAGTCGTGCACCAAAACGCACAGATCAGAACCCAACAGGGCTCTGATACCACTTATCACATGGGTGTCTGAAGTTATAAATTTTTCGCCTACGTTCCACCCATCGTGTGGTCTGATTGCACACCAACTAGTCAATTGCTACTGTGTGGCAAAATTGCTACTCAGATATTATCACCATCTGCTATGTGTCGGGCGATTGGCTTGTCCAACAACCACCAAGAACTGCCCCCACATGTTTGTCACATGCGTGGAAATCGTCAGCAGGGTCATCATCCGTATGTCCAAACATTGGGTCAACCGTCTGCCACTTGGTCGAGCACTTTTGGCGTGCCTGCCACCCATTCGTGCGTTATCTGAAGTTTCTGCGCATGTCAGGTCCAAGTTTCCCGCCAGTTGTCGAGAAATCATGAACACTGGTTACCCGCTGCCACATACTTGCATGCATCACCTAGCCAATGTCGAACACCACTCTGCATAGTGCCCCAACACTCACCCACAAGTGCCACAACGTTTAGCCAATAACCGACACACTACCACATGATGCCTACATGTTGAGCACGACACGGTGTGCCATTCGCACCCAACAACCAACACCGCCACTCGACGCGACTGGATCGACCCATCTATGGGTGCGGTCGGACTTGTGTTGACCCACGACAAACCCTGGGCTGAGCCATGGTGCACTCTACCAAGTCGTGTCGAGTCATGTCGAGCCCTAGGGGCTGCCAGGCGGAAAGGTCCTCCAAGGACCACACCCCCCTTATAGTAGGCTTAAATATTTTTTCTTGTGGCAATAGTAAACATTGAAAGTTCGAAGAAGTATACTTGATGCATCTCAACATCTAAACTTCTGATCAAACTACCATTTGCATTAACGTGACCCTAGTGATGCCCACAATCACTGACAAGTCCTAGCTCCAATCATGTTTCGGACCACCTGACATGTGCCCAGTGTCGGCACCTCACTGTGTTGCTTGCCCATCATGTACTGTCAGCTATCACCGGACGGGTCACTAAGTCACCTACTCCAGCACTATTCCAACACGTATTATAAACATTAATGTTGCCAAATACCCTCATTTCAATGTGCCATGTGCTACAAGCTGCCCGTGTCATGACACCAACACTTAGCCAAATATAATGTCGCACTATGTCGATACCCATCGCCCACTGGCAGGCAAGCCTACCGTGCCAGGGCGCCCGACGCCCTAAGGGGCTAACAATTATCCATATAAGATAATAGAATCCTACTCTTACAATTAACTTTTTGTATTCTCATTATATAAGATCTTCATATGCCTTGAGGTACGGACATTGAACAAACCCTAACAACTCTAATTTTTGTTTTATTGATACTTTGGACACGAACAAACCCCGCAACTCTAATTCTTGTTTTATTGATATTTTGGACGTGAATTGAGAGATTGAATTGCTGGAGCATTTGTTCTTGGTTCGTGCTGATTTTTTGTATGCATCATATATGAAAAAAGGCCTACTGATGTAAAGTTCATTAGTACCACAAAAGATAAACACAAACAATAGGGTTTTTTCCCTTAATTTCTTCAACCACAAGATTTTCGACGTAGTAAACATGTTATGATTACCAAGACATGATTAGCAAAAATGGATTCACTATCAACAAGTGGTTATAAGTTGAATCGCACTCGATTTGGAGCATCAATTCAAACAGCCTTTCTATCGCTTCTGTTCAAGTGTTAGCAAATTAAGTACAATAATTCGCAAATTTGAAATCTCCCATGTAAGGCCAGTGAGGCTTAGTTTAACTAGTAAATTTAGGTCTTAAAATTATAAAGTATGAGTTCCAATCCAACAAGAAATTGTAGGTATTTATCTAACTGGTTTTATAGTGGTTCATTTGATTACTGTAGTTATTAATAATTATCTATTGATTATTAATTATTTATTAATAATTAATATTTATGAGGTAAGAATGTAAATAACCGCAAAAGCCTATATGTATAGTCTTGTACTAAAACGGAGAAAGGGAAAAAAATAAATTGTGGACATAAAAAAAATCAACCCAAGAACATTAATTCTAGTCCAATAAGATATACAAGTCCACGAATATTAGAATACGTGAAGGGCATGTGAAAATCATGTTTTATTATAAAATATTTATAAATATCTCCCTCCATGTTATTTTCAAATAACGATAATTTCCTGACGTTTTATTGCTTTCAAATTCAATTCTTGTATTTACTTAACTTAAGCAATAAAAGATTTTCCCCAACACAACTCCAATGATATTTAACTGTCTATTTGTATTGTAGTAGGTAGGGATCTTATATTTTAGTAACTTTCTGAAAAGAAGTTTACTATTGAAAAATTGACTTGTATTCATCCTAACTTATGTCAAAGTACATACCATATCATAAATAAATAAACAAATATATGCACACACACATATAACAAAGATCGTAAATGTAGCAAAAAGTACTAATGAAGAGTTTCGTTAGAACACTTGAAAAGTTAAAAGATAATAATAGAATGTCAAATGCGAATTTTAGGAAACCCATGTTAAGAATGTAGATGCCTAAGAATTTAGCTAACGATGGCGGATGTTAAATACAATATGTATGTACTTGTACAATATCTTCATTTTTGTGCACCCCTTTTGCCGTAGTTGAGGCCGTAAAATTAAGTAAGTTAGAATTCAAGTTTTGTCAAAGTATAGATATTAATCTATATAGTTGTTCTTTTGCATTAATTGTGTATTATACACTTTGATACAAAACTTATGTCTTGGCGTTTCATAGAAATAGAGTGTGAATAGAATTGACATTCTTAACTTCATTTTAAAATATATTATTAATATAATTTAGTAATAAAAATTCTTTTCTAAAAAATATGGGATTAGTCATTTCGTTCATTTCTCATGAATTTAATCATTCTCAATCTGATTATTGGGAATAAATCTATATTTATTTTTGACCAAACTATCCTACTAAACTTAACAAAAGTATTTCGATACATATTTTTTCATATATACTTAACATATAATGGCATTACTAGTGTATAGGTATGAAGTGAAAATATAACGAGTATTTTCAAGTTCATTTCGATTCACATGATTTATATAATTTAATGATAGGAATATTCATTTCTATTGAAATCCTCATTCCCAAAAGTATAAATTAGTCATTCTCTTTCTCCCCATGAGTTTAACTATTCTCAATCAATTACTAATAAACTCATATTTATTTTTGAGAAATTTATCCTTCAAAACATAACAAAAATGCTGAATAAAATTCAAGACGCGACTCATCAAGATTTTATAAACCTGAACACGAACCCGCTCCCAACTCGAAATCAATCGGGTTGAACATGCTAGACCTGTTTTATTATTTTTAAAATATAAAAAATATTTTTTTAGAAGCAATATCACCATAACTTTTTATATATGAGAAAATATTGTTACTAATAAAAAATTTGAGAAAATAATGTTACTATAATAAAAAATTTATTTTTATTTTAATTATTAAAAATAAAAAATTTCAAACATATTTATTACTTTTACATATAATAGCATGAAACATTTATTAATTTTATATTGTTATTATAAAAGTAATAGATCTAAATTTTAGTATATATGTAACATGCATATATTTTATTTATATATAAATATACATCAAATAAATGCATACATAAGAAATAAAAAATATATGTGCAATATTTTTATGGGTTGTATTCAAATCTTAACGAAGTCCAAAATTAAAATTTGAGACTCATTTGTCGGTTTTTTGTATATTTTATAAAAATAGTATATTAGTGTAAAATTTTATGTAATTCTTTATACATATGTAGATATATTGTTTAATACCAATTAAAATAATAATAGATTTATTGATACACAACATATTGAATATAATTTTATTTTAAAAAAATTCTACGGAAGGGTAACTTGGTCATTAAAACTACTTTGTTTCATTCCTATTATTCATTCCTGATTACATGGGATTTGAATCAAGTAAAAAAATGATAATTCTATTACTTTATCATTTCTTATAAATACCAAACATAGAAATTGTTATATTCATACCATTTCAATCCTAATTTCATTCGATTGCTACCTAATTTTATTCATGCATATCAATCACCCCTAAATGTATAAAATATTGACAAATAATAAATATTGATCCAACATAAAGTGTACAATATGCAATATTATATTTCATATAATAAATATTAATACAATAGATATTCGTATATACTTTTTATATAAGTGGATAAAACTTAAAAAATCAATATATATGTCTACGAATGTATTTATATATTTATTTTTGTATATAATGAATATCAATATTAATAAACTAAAATATATTGTTTAAATACAAAATATACATTTTATATAAATAATTTGTAGTATATATATTAGGCTAAGTAATATATCATGAATATTCTGTATATACAATATACACTACCTTATACTAGACATTATTATATTAATAAATATTAATATCTACTATATATTATGAATAAGCATCTATATACATCATATATATATAATTTTGTACAAAATACTTAAATATTATTATATGATATTAATTGTAATTATAATAAATAACTATTGAAATCTATATATGTAGAAACATCTAAACAAAATATATTATATCTAAATAAATATTTTAAAACAATATTTCTTACATGAAAGGTATTTTAGTTATTTATTCAATTTATTTTTATTTTATCATTTATTACTGCTTACCAAACATATGAATGGAATGAATCAAGGAATCTTCATTCCTTCCTTTATTACTTTGTCATACCAAGCATAGAAAATGTTAAGTTAATACTATTTATTTTTTATTTTCATTCCATTTCTAAGTTTATTTATTTTTCATTTGGAATCAATTAAAGGATTGTTTTTGCTTTTTGGTGTTATTTCTGATATTTTGGGAGAAAATATTCTAAAGAATATATTTTGGGTAGTGGAATTGATGAATGTATGGAAAATATGAATGTATTTAGAAATTTTATTAGGAAAAAAAATATGTGAAGTATTTTGGAGTGACATATGTTTTATTAATATTATTTGTTGTGGTTAATAAAATATATTTTTAATTATAAATATTTTATTAATATTATTTTATTACAATTAGTAAAAATATAACAAAGATATACGAAATGGACAGGTCAAGAGCTCAGTAGTCATAGGAGCAATAAGGGAGGCAGGACATAGTTGAGACGACGCTCTTCCCTTATAGCCAGATAAATCTAATGGGTTCTGTCCTGGAAATGTTTCTATTTAAATGTTTTTTAAGTATTTTAATAAATTTAAAACGGTTTTTTTGAAGACATTAATCCCTTACATATTATTCATTTCGGGAGAAAAAAAAAAGTATTTCTGGAAAATAACACCAAGGCCTAGTATATCATCATTTTGAATACTTAGCCTCTAAATTACATATCTTTACTATTTTTTAGTATATATGGTATATATATTGTTTTAATGAAAAATGGGAAATAACAAAATTCGTTTAATTTCTTCTCCTTTCTCGTCTACAGCGGCATTATAATTGACGAGCAAGATCATGTGCTTTGTTTGTTTTCGCTTTTTTATTTTTGTTGTTTCTATTATTTAAAATATCAAAAAATACTTATTTAACCTATTTTTAATAAAAAAAAAATTATTTTTATTTTTTATATCTATAACCATCAATTCAAATCTACACATATTTTTAATTAAAGTAATATCCACATCATTAATATTTGATGTGATATTTTATTTATTTTAAAATAATTAAAATTCACTAACTAATTGAAAAACACTTTTTATGAAATTCGTAATAAATTAAATAATAATTTCTCAACTTCATGTAATTTAATAGATAAGGCTTAAGGAAAGTAATAGAACTCACTAGTTATTACTCTTATACTAAAATGTCATTTTCAATCAAATAAAGTCAATTTATTTTACACTATATCAAAATTCATATTCATTTTCACACAAAAATCAATTTCAAAATTTCAATACATTTCAAAACAATGAAAATTAAAAAAAAAATAATAATGAAAACAAATAAGGCCTTCACTTTCATGGCACATTCAGAATTGGATCAATTTATTCTCACATTTCAAAAGAGTCTACATAGTGAGAATTGCTTCATATTTAGTTGACCATTGTTCCAACACATTTTTTTTCCTTTCTAAAACTATCCTTTCAATTAATTAACTTATTAATACTCTGATATTAATAATTCTTAATTATTATATTTAAGAACAATAGTATAAAAGTGCACAAAATTAGAAAATTAAGTAAGTGAAAATAGATAAAGATTTTGTTTTATTTTATTTATTTCACTTAATTATATTAAATCTAACGAAGTCATGTACAATACAATTCGAATCTGATTATATAAAAGATTATTTTCAAGCGACGCAAGCTATATTTAATATAAGGATTATACGTGTTGGAACAGAGATATATTTGATTTTCAAAATAATATAAAAAGAAGTATTTCAAATTATTATTATTTAACTTTAACATGTTCTAAAAATATCGACGAATATCAAATTATTTGTTAATACAGATAAATTAAAGAAAAATCTCTAAAATTATTTTAATATTGAAACCTTTGGGTATGTAAGAGTTCCGATCTTTTGTCTCTCGTATAAAATTTCATTTCGGATTGATTTAGCTTAATAATTTTGAGAGCAAAGGAGTACTCGAAATAATTTGATTAATCCTTCAAATCAATGATTGCACAGCCCACACCAAATATACAAGTATGAATTTGAGATAAAATAAATAAAAGGATGTTTGTACTTTTGTACTTGTTCAAAAATCAAATCTTTAAATTTGGATTAGGATGGTATCCCGCCAAAGAATAAAATAAACTTGTCATGAGTATTGAGTAGCTGTGGAGATGTCCCAGCCACGGAGTATCCATCCATCTTTTATTCCAAAATAAATAATAGAGTATGATTAACTAAAAAAGAGAGATTAACACAGCTTGGTCAGAATTCTATTTCCCCACGGCTTATCAACAATCAATCCATCAATATTTTAATGGATTAGACGGGGATATCTCAAGCTCATTATTATTATTATTATTTGAGAATTTCATGTTCGTGGCTTAGAAAAGAAATTAGAAATCTTGTTTAAGACATCATTTCTTACATTTTTCACAATGCTGAAGTGATTTTATTGAGGATAATTATCGAAACTAATTTTCTATAATTATAAAAATGGTTCAAATCGTATTGAAAATGTGGATATTTAAATGATTTTATGCCATTAATGGGTAAGTTTATATATATGGTTTGTTGTATTTTAAGATAAATTATGGTGTTTAAATAGTTTTTTTTGGTGTATAAAAGCATTAAATCATTCAGTAAACAGAAAAAAAAAAGTGATTTTCACTTACATGAATGGAAGTGGCAAGCTACAATTACTTCACAATGAGAAAACATTAAAGGTACTGGTGCTTTCTAACAAATCTTTCTATGTTTAAATCAATAAATCAAATAAATTTTCTAATAAAGGCAACATTTGTTTTTATTTCGCGAGAATAAAAACATAAACTCATTTCCATAAAACAAATTTATTCTTTTGAAAAATAAAATAGAATCCACTATATTAATATTATTATACTATTCAATCTTTACATAAACATCAATATACCTTATTCAATTATTATATTATTATAGATATATCTCTTTTTTTATGTTCGAAAAGAGATAAAATATATACCACTTATATATCTATAATAATATAATAGTTAAATATAATAATATACCTTATTTAATTATTATATTATTATAAATATATTCATTAAAAGAGGTTGATTTGACAACACTGACCATATATTTACAATAAAAAATATATTTCACAAAATAAGACTAAATATTACTTTTATTCCCAATATACCTTCCTGCGTAATATACCTTCCTCGGTAACACCCCAATAGTTATTTTACTCTCTTAAAGAGGTTAGTCCTAAAAAATCATTGAATCAGGAGAAAATAGGGGTAAATGAGTCATTTACTTACTTTCTATTTAATTACTTAAATACCCTTTAAGAAATCAATTTTGCTCCTCAGGGCTGTATATAAAACGCGCACACACAAACATATATATATATATATATATATATTTCGAGGGTCCTATGTGTGTGAAAGAATCCATGCAAATTACTTCTTACGTACTGAAATCTATTTTACTAGTATTGTTATATATAAAAAGAAGAGTAATAATTTAAGTGAGAGTTTGTCTGTAATTAACTTAACTTTGATTAGTTTAATTAGTTAATGCTTGATGATTGAACTGGAAAATTGAATTGTCCACGTGGGAAAGGGCAGAGGCCGTCCAGCTGTTGAGGATATAGCTCGTGGGGGTTCATTGTCTTTTTCCAACCTGTCCCCAATTCCCTTTATTTTATTGTCTTAAAAAAAAAGAAAAAGAAATGGAAGACCCTACTTCTACTTGTACTAGTAGTTGCAATTAACACATAAATATGATAATAACCTTTTTAAGCATATATACACACTATTTAATGTGCTATTTTAAATAATTAAGTGATAGTGACAATGCAAATTCCGAGTTTAAGTGAAGATTATTCATACTCTATTTGTTTTAAATTGAATGCTTCTTTTTTTTTTCTTTTTTTAGTGTTCATAAATAAAACTGATATTCTTGTAAATTGATTATTTTATTTGTAGAAGCATCATTTCTCTTAATGTAGTTGGTGTAGCTAACCTCCAATTTAAGGATAAAGTTGTCAATTCCACCATATAACATTAAGCCTAAAGATGATGACCTTCAAATAAAGTTGTAAATTCATCCTTATAGTTTGACGCGATGATCTTTAGGTCGATGAGGGCGAATCCTCTCTAAATATCTGATTAAATGATAGATTGCTATCTGTAACAAATAAATTATTGGAAGCACTAGGATGTTCTGAGGAAAACGTTCCGACAAGGAGAATGTCAAAAAGAGCAGAAAGCGTAAAAGTTTATAATGAATTTCTTACCCCATTAAAAAATAAAAATAAAAATATAATATTTATAAATATTTATAAAATGATCATATTCTCATATGGTAGGTGCATGTACTGGTTAAACGTGTTTTAGATCTATTACTGAATTTATCAAATTATTATTAAGCCCATCACTAATAAAATGATTTAAAATTATTATTTTTCAGAGTAAAAATTCCAAGTATTCAAAATTTTTATTATTTTGTAATTTTAATCTAAAATTTTGTATTAATTCAAAATAAAATATACATATTCGGGCCTGCGAGTATACCTTACTTGACGTGATTGAGTAATGTAGATTATAAGAAAGATTTGAATTATAGACATCTTGCTTGTGAAAAGGAACATTCATGGAAGTAGGTCATAACTCAAAATCAAGGGACCTTTCATTTTCTTTACAAAATAAAAAATGCGTTTGGGGCCTGTTCAAATTGGCCACCACGAATGACATGGTTGTTATGTTTCTGATCATCACAGCTAGCTTTTGGCCAAAATTTGCTAATCTTTTTGCCTAAATTTGAGGATCATTAACAACATTTATACAAATTGTGTACTAAATAAAGGATTAACTTTGTTAGCCGAATCTGGCTCTTTTCTTATAAAAAAATAGCTAAGTCCTTCTTCTTCTTCTTTTTTAGATTATTTAATTAAATTTACACGGATAATAAATGCATGTAAATGAAGATAAAATACAATATTGCAACAAAAAATATTATCCGTAACATTGCACCAATTTTATCCATACCAATGCAACTTTTGTTATAATGAGTCGATCCAATGAGATGTTACACTCTGTGATATACAACGAATGTGTATTTCACCATATGTTTTATACATATTTATATATATATGTGTAAATATAGAAATGTATATTCAATGCATATCATAGATTATAATAATTACACGTGATTGTGCTTAATATTTGCAAATGTGATGGGGTAAAAAAAATGATTTTTACTGGAAAAAAGCCAAAAGTAGGCTCTAATAATGCCGCACTAAACACAAACAAAGAAAGGTGTATTTTTAAAAAATGCTATTTAGATACAAGAAAGCAAAACAACCCCAAAAAAAACAAAAAACTTTGATGGGTTTGTTGCAAAATCCACACAACAAGCAAAAACAAGATTTCTGGTGGCTTTTTGACACTGCCATTTCAAGATTTGTCACAAACTAAAAGCTTCCATCGATTGAAAAAAGTTTGGTCACAGTGGAACTTAAATTAATGAATTTTAATATAAAGTCGAAATTAATTAATTAGATCTAGGTGGGCGTGCAGGTAAAGAATGTGTGCAAAATGTAAATTTTTTTATGATTTTTTTTTTTTTTTAATATCAAGCCTAAGACACTAATGTAGCAACAAATAAATAGTAAAAAGAAAAAGTCATTTTCACTTGGCTTTTGACAAAGTTGATAATGTACAGGTGTCCATTGGTGTTTATTTATTTATTATTTATTATTTATTATTTATTATTTTTGGATGTAAAAGTGCCGACGCTCCAATCATTCCAACCACGCTCCAATCATACAACTGGTGAACTGTCTCAAGTATGCATCCCTTGAGGGGTAACCTATATATAACTTTGTTGGTCTACCACTCTTTAACTTTTTTCTTCTGAAATAAATTTGTGAAATTTTCCGACTCTGCGTAGGGACGAGAATATATTGACTTTTAAAGTTTTTAAAGTTTTAAATTTAAACATGTTTTAAATTCAGGTTGATGGTTAGATTAGTTAAATTCATTAAATTTATTTTATAAATTAAAAAATATTTTTTAAAAATTATTATTATTAAATTTTTTTAAAAAAATTCGAATTTAAATTAAGTCGAATTTGAAAATAAAAAATACAGATACAGCATGCGGTGGGTCTTGGTTGATCCTAGACCAAGATAATTATTAGTCTAGACCAGAGATCTTAAATGATATTTGCAGAAATTTTAAGCTGATGGTCTAAAAAATTTACGAAATAATTAACAATAATCTGTAGGTCCTAAAATATGTTATAAGATGTTTTCTCTCATTACAAGATAAAAATAGACACGCAACGACGTATGTAGCATTATGGATATTGTGCTCGAATTATTTACACACAACAATTAATTAGGAAGAGTTTTTCATTCAAGTAAAAATTATCATTCAAATAAGTCATTTAAAAAGCTCTGAATTTATGCCCTGCTTCTCTGGCCAGTACATGAATTTCATTTTTCAACCAATTCCAACACCAAGAAGCTAATGCCAGCTGAAATTCTATCTACCAAAGCTGTATTTCTATTGATACAATTAGAAAGTCTACTCCATTAAACTGTACCCCCCACCCCCCTTCCTTATTATCTGCTAGTTATTTTTTGGGGGGCAATTGCAGTTTAAATGCAATTTCTATAACTTCATAATTTTAACACATTTAAAGAATTTTATTAAGACTATTAAAGTTGTGGCTGCTGCAGCAAAAATCAGCGGACATAAGATGATGCTCACTTGTATATTATACAAGTAAACGATGATATCAGTATATTTTTTATGATATTATTATATATAATATTTTTATAAATGGTATCTGTTGTTGGTTAGCGATTCAATCGGTGTGTGACCTGTTTAAATGTTGGTCCGATCGATCTAATGAAATTAATTATATTTTTTATTATATTATATAAAACGGTAATGTAATGGACTAATTATTTTTTCAAGGTGAAAAAAATAAATAACTAGTTAAAAAATATATTTAACAAAACTCAAAATTCAAATAATTACAAACATATATCAAAATATCAAATTTAAGCTTTTTAAAAAATAAAAAAAATAAAAAATAGAGTTGCCGATCAGTTCAACTAGTTCTCACCGATTTGATCGGATTTATTTTTTACATCAAAATCGTGTGTACCAATCACTAATTTACGATTTGATCGATCAATTCGCTCCGATTTTTAAAATATTGTTGCCAATTTCATTTAAATAGTACCAACTTGATAACAATTTGTTTTTTACAAAATTAATTTATTTTGGAGAGTTTAAAAAGAAACATCAAATGAAGCAACCAAAAATATCATTGACTAGTAATTAAATACTTAAATAATCCCCTCCTCATAAGTGTATTCGAGGAAATAAATATATGATATAAACTTTAAAAGCCCTACAATCAATGTTCATCGTTTCAAAATTAATGCTTTTGGCATTTGAAATTTGGAAGTACCAAATATATTTGATGGAGTTGATATTATGGTGAAAATTAAATGCTTCTTTCTGTATTGATGTGCAAATAGATGGAGTTAACTACATTTAACACGAGTTCTTTGTTATATTTAATTGTTCAAAACAAATTATGTTTTCGGGGTAATTTTAAACGTGGTAGATTTAAAATTTTCACAAATTGAATTTGAAATTGTTGTTACATGTAGTTAAAAAAATTTAGATATTCTTTTGATATGTTAATTTAAGATTAACAATAGTTGTTCTAAAAACAAAAGAGATAGACAATCTTACATTCTTAGACTTTAGATGAATTTAATCTATCGAATAATTAGTCTCTAAGCCGTATGAAAATCAAATAAAAATATTAGAATTAAGAAAATACAGTGACTATTTTTTTTTACCTCTATTTAAGTTAGAAAAATTGAAGTACAATTTATTGCTAAAAATAAGGGAGATGCGTTGCATAGTATCTGCACGCGAAGCTCCTTTAGAACCGGACGATACGAGCAATTGGGCTCATCGTGTTTTTCTTGTAATCTTGATTTTTTTAATTTTTTAAAAGAAAATCTGTATAAACTAGCATATAATCAATATAATGTAATTAAAATTTATAATAGAAGATTATACTAGAGATTTGTTGACAATTAATTGCTTAAAAGCATGTAAATTATGATACTCAATAGAGTAGAGATCATAATCCATAATAAAAAAGAAAAAAAAACCATTACTTAAAAAAAAAAAAAACTGACATTTTTATTCTACTATTTTAGTGAACTTAATTGCATCCTGTCAAACATAAATAAAATAAAGAAATACACACTTGAATAATTTGATCCATTCCAATTGTCGATAATTATAGTATACACTGGCATATGTTTATTTATGACATTTAAATTTCATTTAATTTGAAACCTATGGCTATAGACATTATAGTATATAGTATATGTTCTGTCATGCATTGTTTAGTCCAAGTCCCCTCCTTACCAAAACAAGCTTTATAAACTCTCTCAAAAGCAACAACTCAACCACATAACAACACCCCCCCCCCCCCCCCCCACACCCCACCCCACCACTCCTTGCCATGGAACCCGATGGAGACTCTCAGTTTTGGTTTCAACCCCCCACCACTCTCCTCCTCCCCCGCCGTCGCCGTCGTCAGCCCTCTCCGCTCCTCAATCCGGTGGTTCTAATATTAGCCATACCAATTCTCACCCTACTCGTCCTATTTTTCCTAGTCCCTCCATTTCTATCACACACTAATCAAATCCTCAGGCCTAATTCAGTTAGGAAGAGCTGGGATTCCCTCAACATCTTGTTGGTCTTGTTTGCCATTCTTTGTGGCGTTTTCGCCCGACGGAACGACGAAGCTTCGCCGTCTGATGAGGCGGTGGCTGCTGCTGATGCTGATAACCAAAACTTGGGTAGTGTTTCAAGTGTTTCCAATTTTGTTAACAGGCCTAGGCAATCTGTTGTTTCAACTTGGTTGGATTTTCCAGATCGAAAGGAGTACAATAGCATCGGTAATGTTAATGGTGGTGGTGGCGGCAGGCTGAGGAGGAGCAGCAGTTCTTATCCCGATCTAAGGCAGGAATCGTTGTGGAAAGTGGGGGTGGAAACAGGTCCAGGTTTTTTGATGATTTTGAGGTGAATTTTCACCGGTCTCTGCCGCCTGAAAATTTTGAACGCCGCCCGAGGCGGAGTCATGAGGCAGAGAGAGAGGAAGCTGAGACGCTTGTTAGGGAAATTCCAGTGGATAAATTTGAAGTTAGTTCAGCCCCGCCACCACCGACACCGCCTAAATCGCCGGCTCCTCCCCCACCCCCGCCGCCCCCACCTTCTGCGGTCACTTTGAAGCGGAGACGATCTCTCCATAGTGTTCCACGTAGGGAAAACGTTGAAAGGCACAGAGATGAAGCTGAAATTAGTGAAAACCGACGGCCAGTGCCTCCTCCAGCACCACCTCCTCCGCCGCCTCCAGCACCAGCCGCGGCACCAAAGTTTGAATTTCCGGAGGAAATAAGTGAAAAGATTCACCGGAGAAAGAGTGGTACAACGAAAGAATTTGCAACAGCAATAGCTTCGTTGTACAAAGGTCAGAGGAAGAGAAAGAAGAGAGTGAAAAGTAGAGATATCTACGAAAATGCCGCTCAAAATTCCTCTCCACCTTCCGTCCTAGACCCACAATCAACTCCTCCACCACTACCTCCGCCACCGCCGCCTCCTCCTCCTCCGCCATCTAAGGTCTTGCAAAACCTGTTCAAAAAGAGCGGCAAAAGTAAACGTGTACATTCTGTTCCCACCACCGCACCACCACCTCCACCCCCGCCGCCTCCGAACTCAATTTTCAATAATTTATTCAAAACAGGCAGCAAAAGCAAGCGGTTCCAACAGTCATCCACAGCTCCTCCACCCCCGCCACCTCCGCCGCCGCCTTCATCGATACTCAATTCTTTATTCAAAAACGGAAGCAAAATCCGGCGTTTCAAAAACGTTACCACTAGCCCACCACCGGCACCTCCACCACCCCCAGCAGAGCCCCCGCGGCGCCGCCAGCTCAACACCGGGAAGCCACCCAAACCCACAAAACCAAGCGCACAGTACCACGAGAACGTGATCATCGCCCCCCCGTCGCCGCTGATCCCACTGCCACCACCTCCCCCTCCGCCACCATTCAGAATGCCGAAGGTTAAATTTGTTGCCCAAGGAGATTTTGTGAGGATCCGCAGCGCCCATAGCTCCCGCTGCAGCTCGCCGGAGCTGGAAGACGTCGATGTCATGTCAGTTAAATCCGACGGTGGTGACTCAGTCGGTCCCTCAATTACTTGTCCCAGCCCTGATGTGAACGCGAAGGCCGACACTTTCATAGCCAGGCTCCGAGATGAGTGGAGGCTGGAGAAGATGAATGCAATGAAAGAGAAACGAATGCTGGGCTGAACTATCAGCCGGCCCGACCCGGCCCCATATGCACAATCAACATTTTCAGCTCAATCTGACTATTACTATTCTGGCTTGTTTTTTTTCCCATTAATTCTTTTTTTTCTGGTCTTCTTACACACAGCAAAAAAAATGATTACCACATGGTACAGAGTATATAAGAATGATGACATGGTATTTTGTAGAGGGGGAAATATGTACAAGAATTAATGATGTCTGGAAGTGGCTCCAGTTGTGTGTTTTTGATCTCAATTGGAGCCCCCTTCAACTTTAGAGGATGTGGAGTTGATATTACTACTATGTTTGGATTGTTTCTGTTGCAGAGCTGGTACACAAACTGAGAATCTCTTCTCTAGTATTCTACACTCAGTAGTGCTATATATCATGTGATCTGATAAAAAGTTTGATTTTGGGTTTTTCATGTAAAAATATGGCTCTGATTGTGCTTTTTTTTTTTTGGCTCCCCTTTCAGAGTCCTGTGTATGTACTCTTCAATTTGAGTTTTTGAGGGTTTTTTTTAAGTTGATATCACTTTGGGTGCCATTGGCTTAAATGATTTCCAGAGTTAAGAATTTCATACTGATAATAATGAATTTTTGTATTTATTAGGATAATTTTTTAATTACGATGAATTCTATTTTTTCAGTTATTATTTTGAGTTATTTTTTCAATTATTACAAAGGATTTAAAATTCATTAAATATTGAAATTATTTCGAATATTTTATTTCAAATCTTTCCTTCAAAATTTAAATCATTAGATCCAAACACAATTTTTGTTTTAGCATTTTGTCATTAAGAAAAGAAACTTCTGCTTCTGTGTGAGTACAATATGTCACTATTTTACAAACATCTTGTAAAATAAAAAAATATTGTGAAGTAAAGAAAATAAAAAAAAATAGAGAAGATAATTTCTCCTCAATCCCATTCCTTTTTTTTTTTTTCATTTCAGTACTACCTTATATCCTCTATGTATAAGTATACTATAAAAAAAGAAAGAAAGAAAGAAAGTAAAGTGTCACAAGATTCATAGCGTAATAAATAGGAGAATATTGAACACCATACAATATGAGGGGTTTAGACCTTTTCATTAAAAAATAAAATAAATTGAATGAACATCCATTAATACAATATTCATAAGAAAACATATTTTTTAAGAAAGATTGTCCTAGCAACAATTTAGTTAAATAAAAAGTGACCAATAATCAAATGAGATGGAAGCCCGCCCAAACAAACTCCATTTTAGGCCAAAAGACCTGCTAATTTGTTAGGTTCTATATGCCCCAAAAACTTTTAAAAATTAATATTTTTATAATTGA
Source organism: Paulownia fortunei (assembly GCA_019321725.1). NCBI lineage: Eukaryota > Viridiplantae > Streptophyta > Magnoliopsida > Lamiales > Paulowniaceae > Paulownia > Paulownia fortunei. The sequence goes on along the minus strand of CM033105.1, from coordinate 2,705,605 downwards.
ATTGACGATTAAATTAATTTTTTTATCGAATACCTATTCAATTAGTTAGATCGATTCAATCAGTTTAATGAAAATTTAAAACTTTAAAATTAAAAAAAAAGAGATTTATGATCCGTTAAACTTAAAAAATAATTAAAACCATTAGTTTGTGATAAAATCGTCGGACAGACCGATCCGATTCTGATTCCGAGAACACTGCTAAAGACTTTCTTATGACCAAGATAATGAAAAAGAATGCAATTAATTTTTAAGAGAAATTATATGAATAACTTATGACAATTGACAACTATGTTATAATTCATAAAATATCTAATCATGTGAATTATGGTCCCTAAGACAGCTTTTTTGTAGTTTAATCTCTACACTTAGTAGTAGTGCCCTACAAAGCAGGAAAAGGGGCCTTATTGTACACACCACCATTTCCATTTGATAGGTAGTTTTCATGAGGCTGTCTGGACAGAGAAGCTTAACAAGGCAACAACAATATGTGGTGGACTTTAAAAAAATAGCTCAAAAACTATGTGTCCTCACTCAACCTCATTTTTATCTGTCATTTTAAGCTGGTGGACCTAATGCTGTTGCTTTCTGTAAACTCCAATTTTACACAAACAACAAGCATTGGCCTAAGCCCTTGCTGCCATTTTCTTAAGCTTCAAAAGTTTATAGATGGTGAAGAGCACTTCATTTCTATCTCAAGAAACAAAGGGAAAGAAGAGAAAGGCCATGTTTTTTTTGTTTTTTTTTTTAAATGAAAATTGTAGCTCAAATCCCCTTTGGTCCGACGCGTGAAATTGTTGTTCTATACTTATCATGTGATTGGTTTGCAATTCAAATATAATTGTGGTTGTCAAATGATTTGTTGAATTTGGCCAGGTTAAGTTTGAAAACAATTATGTTTGGGTTCGTTTTCGTAACATATTTCCACTTTCCAAAAATGAACACGTTGGTTTGAGATAATTTCAAAAGATGTCCAAAAAGCGACCCTCATTTTTAAACCCTACAAGCGTATGTTCAACCATATATTTAAAGCCTACACCACATTTTCAAAAAAAAAAATAAAATATTTTATATTTAAAAATAAGTAAATCATACATATTTTCTCAAAGTTTTGAGATTCATTCATCCAAATACACAAAATCTCTAAGGTTGCATTTGGATTTAATGGGAAGATTTGAAATAAGGATTTCAAATGACTCCAAATAAAATGAATTTGAAATCGATTACAATAATTCAAAAAATAATTTAAAATAGAAGTTTAATGATTTGAAATCTATTGTATTAAAAAATTCCCCAAACAAATTCGATGGATTTTTTATTAAGAATTTAAAATTTTTAAATTCAAATTCATCAATTCAAATGATGCCAAAAGAATTTTTCAAAACATTTTTTAAAAATATTTCTCTAAAATAATAGTAGAAATAATCCAAACATAGTGTTAGTGTTTTTCATATTGACTTGACAAATATAGTGGCTTTTAATTACATGAATGGCTTGATGCTTGATATCATTGAAACCTGGATTATTTCACTTTTTGAACGGAATTTTGTCGAATTATTATGATCAAGACAGGAGAGCTTTAAAGGGTCAATCTATTACATGTTTGTTGGCTTTTAGAAATAAGGTTAATTAGCATATTCCCTCCCCAGTTTATACCACTTCGGCATTTAACCCCTGGACATGAGAAAAAGGGATTTTTAATCCCTAAAAAATGCCAAATCTAGAAAAGTCGAGGGCGTTGAGCTAAACTTATGAAACTACTATAATATTTTGTAAGACTATTAAATAAGATGATTTTAATTTAATTATTAAAACCTTTCATATATTTTTATTTTCACCATATAAATTGTAAGATTGTCATTACTGACTATTTGAAAACTTTTTCTATGCTCTTAAAGTTTATTTTATAAGAACAACATAGGTCAAATAATACTTTACTCCCTAAAAAAAATGTAATTTTCATGAATTCCCTGCAATAATGAGGAAAAAAATATGACTGGTCAAGTGTAAGGATTTCAATAAATTTTTTTTGACTTGAGATAAATTATGTGGGTAAAATACAAAATTAACTGATTTTAAGAGATAAAATTCTATTTTTTTCATCACGTACTAAGTGACATGGTAAAATATTTGGGGGTGTATTCTTTCCTTCTTTTTACTTATTCAATATTGTGGGAACTTAAGTGTTTTTTAACTATAAAACAGAAAATTCAAACTTAAAACTGTTAATCTCTACTGCAATATAAGTAAAAGTTTAGCCCTGAGTAATGGAACTTAAGATATATGTCAAGTACGACAGAACGATGAACCTGTAAGCCACGAGGGTAGTGGAGAAGGAAGTATAAACAAGGTTTGAATCACAATAATTCAAGCCCAATTTATGGGAAACCATTTCAGCAGGCTTAAATCCATAAAATACAATAAATTTTAGTGGTGCGTGCAGCACCCCATCATACATGATCATAAACAATTATAAATACTTTTTATTTCAATTTATTATTATAATTTAATTTGTATTTTATTATTTATTGAATTTTTGTTATATTTCTTTACTCAAAATACTGATTTAATCGTCATATTTAAATTCAACATCAATCTATGCGTATTGCAAGTAATATCAATATATTCATATTATAAGTAGGAATTCCGTATTCCACCAAACGAATCCAATAATAAGCAATCATTTGGAGAAGAGTGGATTCTCACTAAGTTAGACTTCTATCAGCATACCACATCCTAAAGGAAACATTGATTTGATACCCCATTCTTGAAGCTGCAAAATAATAGTATAACTTTTGAACAGCATACTATACTGTGGATTGCATGAGAAATAGAATGAGCAAGGCAAGACGTGTTAGAGCAAAATAAATTTATAAAGACTTTGTGGTGCGAAGAACATTTTTTCTAAAGCTAATATTATTTTTATGATGGGGATTAATATAAAACTAAGACACTTTATTTTTAAAATACAACAAAGTCTTTGAATTTTATGACGTAAAGGGTTAGAAGTAAGTTAAAAATATTAAGGACATAATTTGTATTTATAGAAAAGGAAAAGCTTACAACAAGAGACACATTTTTTATTTATTATTATCATAATTATTTAAAAAATATAAACTGAAGAGACATAATTTATGGAGTAATTTTGAAAATTTGAAAATAAATACTTTCAAATTCAAAAATAATAGAGCAAAAATATTTTTTATATTGTAATTAAATATTGAATTTAGATATAGTAAATTTTAATATTTAGATTACCTTTTTACTTTATTTAAAGTTTGAATTTAATTAATAATTTCTAGCCTTCAAATAATAAAATTTGTTAATATTTTAATATTTATTGGGTTTTTGCTGTAAGGAGTTTGAAATATAATATAAATTTAGATTTTAATGCAATGATTATCAAATATATATTTACCAAGGAAAGAAGTATAAATCCATTTGGCCCAAACGTCAACTTGGCTTTGTTTATTTCTTTTTTTCTTTTCCCTCTGAACCTATCCGCCTAGGCAGCCAACTAGGTAATTTCCCTTCCAAAATTAATTTTTCCTCAAATTAAATATTAAGTTAGCACAACTTGTCATTCTTACCTGCAGCAGGCAGTGAATTGTCCTAAATGTCTGAATTTTTTTCATTTAAAGGATAAAATTCAATTTTTCAAAGTGAAGAAAGCCAAAAGTCTAAGTAGTTTAATTAAAAGGAAAAAAATAAAATAAAATAAATATATATATATATATATTAAAAGATCATTTGGACTAGACTAGCATTTCATTCTAAATGTACATTTGTTTTTCCACTTATAAAGAAAATTATAAACTGTCAAGTTATTAACGTGGGATAAAAAACACTACACTACAAATTATACATTCTAATAAGACGTTTATTCATATGGAAACTAGAAAGAATAGAAAAACCGACGGCCAAGCAAGAACACTTTAGTAATTTTACATTTCGTGCTTAGGTATAAACCTTTTATGAATTGAGTTTCCTATGCTTTAAGAACATCTTTTCACAAGCTTGACGAGTTCAAAGATCACTTTTCTTATGTACTAAGCCCTCATTTGCTTTGCTATAGCACTTGCTATTTTTGCTACCTAGACAGTAATTAAAAAGAGTACCAATTACTCGACATTTATCTATGCAGGTAATAATACCTGGTGCAGAATTTCTGGGATGGTTAGCCGCATAAACATTTTTTTCAACTAAGTTATTAGCATGCCTGGCATTTGTGGTCAAAAAGCTCATCAGCAACATATGATGACAGTATCATCAATAATGTTGTATGGTTTGTCCATTGATCAACGTATAATCATGATACTTAATGTGCTCTGAAAATTGTTATGGATCAAGAATCTTTGATTTTGATAACCAAATGCTTGAATCTTCCCAAATTCTCGTCCAAAAATCTACATAATAAGGGTTAGGGGTATTAAAGTTTGTTTAACAAAAACTCTTCGATGTTTAAGTGAATATGCAATCGAAAAAGATAATCAAAGAACTCAAAATGTTATTGAGAAGCAGTATTATGTGTGTAATGCAGTAGGTAATGAATCAGAACATACCTTATTAATGTATAAAAAATTTATATAACATGCAAACAACAAGATAATTGACATTTGGAAGGATTCTACTAACCTGTTTATATAACATTTACTCGAATAATTCCATAAGTCAAGAATTCTAGATAAGGTATGATCTATATTTTTATCCATAATTTAGTATAATTAGAGTAAGATTTTATTATCAGTTCTTGATGTGCCCGAATTGAACTCATCAACTTGGATCAATCTTGACAAATTATCGAAAGTGCTCTTGGGCTAAGTAGAACTATTACTTTGACTCAACAAACCTAGTGAAATAACTCAACCTTGGGCCTAGACCAGTAAGAACTCATGTATATCAAGATCGAGTTTAAATTGATTGAACTCAACACGGCCGCAAATGCCAATGCAACTATTTAATGGGTTAAAAGGACCATAAAATCAACCCAATAGTACTTAGGTCCATATCGAATGAATCCAATATTATTTAGGATAAATATAGGCCAAATTATTACTAAAAAAATTATTTGCCCTACAAAGTCAATGTCTGGATAATCATATTTATATTGAATGCATAACCACCACTTATTAGGATATGTCGTACTCGTCATCACTTTTTGTAAGGGTTTGAATTTAAAAAAATAAAAATAATATATATATATATATTATATTGAATGCATATATCTAATAGTGCATTATGTATGTCCATTATTGTATTATATAGAAATCAAGTTAATGATTCGTGATCATTGATATTGAGATATAATTTTTAATTTCTCATAATACAAAGTACGTTCACAGTGTATAAATATATTGCTCATCATATTTATTGATGTTGTCATGCGTTGTACTTTTATAAGTGATAGAGTGGAAAATCTCAACTATTAGAATATAAATTGTTAGTAAACGTTGCGAATATTTATAAATGACAAATTTTGAACAATGATCACTATGAATAATTCTTGAAACTAATACTGACAAATAATTAAAGAATCACTCAATGTTACAAAAAATCCTTAAACTTTAGGATAACACTTTATCTTATATGAATTTTATATAACTTTGATGTTGTCAATAAATATGCAATTCTTTTTGCACTTTTGAGTTTCAAGTTAAGTTTTTATTTTTTTTTAAAATATTTACTAATTTAAGTATTAAAAGATTTTTTTCGGAACAACTTTAGGAACTCTTAACTATTTATATTTATTTGTATCGTAGGTAAAGACTAAATATTCCAATAACTTTCTGAAGAGGAGTTGAATTTTGAAAAATTAATTTTCTGTCATCATGATTTACATCGAAATATATGTATATATATACATATAGATTCTAAGAAAAGACGTGCAAGTTTCTTTTTTCTCTTTCAAGTAAATTTCTCCACTTAAAATATATACTAAATATTTAAGAAGGCATGCGTGTGAACTTCTTATGATTTTGCATTTGTGAAATATAAGTTGAGATACTTTTTATTTTTTAATATATGTATAAAACCATATGGACGATTAATGGAAGTTAAACTACGGTAGTTTTCAGATACAATGGAGCACTTATTGATATGCTAAAAGGTATCCTACCTGCAACGATATAATGATTAAACATAATCATGGCAGGATCGAATACCTATTTGTACGCGGATTGCCATATGACAAAAGCCTTTCATATTCACAATTCTGATCTCATTCTAATGTTGTCTTGTTAATGAAATAATGAACATTTATTAAGAAACAACCGTACAACTTTCTTTGAACAAGAAAGGTTGAAAATGTTAAGAGATATACTACATCGGTTTTAGTGTGCATGTGGTTGTAGTTGCAGTTATGTATAATTTTTTTAGGAAAAATTAATACTTATTACAAATTGTAGTAGACTTTTTGGATGGAATTTGCTTTAGTGAGAGAAGCAATTGGTTTCATTTTGCTAGTAATGGATTTTTGTGTCGAAATAACCGTTACACAATTTGAATTTGGAGCATAATGAATTAATTTTATGTCATTTGTGACTCGATATATCTCCGTGGTGATAAATGTTTAGTTAAAAAAATTTGAGTTGATTTTTATTTTGGTAGAAAAAGTTTGCAGCAAATCATATATTGATATATTTGTGACCGACTTTCATAACACAATTATACAACATACTTTTTGAGCGTTGCGTTGGAGTTTTCCATTGTGAATTGACATTTTTTCTTTTGGAACTAATCTAACAAGTTAATGGTAATTATTTATCAATGATATAATAATAAGTTTATACCAAATGATGTTGATGTTTCATTTAACCATATACTCTTTATTTATTGGTATTATAACTTATAAATTTTTATATTACACGTATATAACATATGTTGTTATTTGGAGAAGAGTTGATGTTCGTAGATTCAAAAGTCACATGTACGTTTCACATCAATGTTTTCAAAATCGGAGTGCACCGGTCGGTTCAACCAATCTAATTGAAAATCAGAGGTCGGTTCGGTTCGATTAAACACAAAAATCGTTTGACCGGTTTGATCGATCAACAACCGATCAAAATCGCCCAAAATAGGTTTGATCGATTTTTATTTTTTATTTTTTTTAATTTTTATAAAAGTTTAAATTTGATATTTTGTTATATTTATATGATTATTTGGATTTTGTGTTTTGTTATATGTTTTTTTATATAGTTATTTATTTATTTTTATATTTAAAATATATTACATAATAATTAATCTATGTATTACATAATAAAATAAAAAAATATAATTAATTTTTATTAAATCGATCCGACCGTCGGTTGAACCGATCCAACCGATTGAACCGCTAATTATTAAAAAATTGATTTGATCACCGATTCGATTATGAAAATATTGCTTTACATTGTATAAAAGAATTGATGGCTTTACGTTTGATTAAAGATTAGCTATATCAAACAACTCATATGATGGAAATATTTTTGCAAAAACATATGGGACCATTCTCCTAATGTTAATAGTAGCATTTTTAAACACGTATACTCTATTCAAAGCCAAATGCTGAGAAATTCATGTACCACTCCTTAATTCTTAGAAAAATGTAGGGACCGAACTGAAAAAGGTCAAAACTCTTGGGGCCAATGCTTTTTACCCCTTATTTCTTTCATATTTTAGGTATAAACTTGAAACAAAAATAGTTTCAAGTCCAACTGACAGTAATTATGTGAAGTTGGATACGAAAAATATCACATTAAATCACAGTCAAAATTCATGCACCCCACTTCACAGAGTTGACACCTGAGCTGGGGTTTTACACCGAATCAAACCCCTCCAAAGCCATGAAACTAGCGCCATTGAACACCGTCCAGAACGCCCACGACGACTCCGTGTGGACGGCGGCGTGGGTGCCGGCCACGGAGGACTCGGAGGCGCTGCTCTTGACGGGGTCGCTTGACGAGACGGTGCTGTTGTGGAATCCGGAGGGCCCGAGAAGGTGCAGACGAACACCGGTCACTGCCTCGGAGTCGTATCGGTCCGGCAGAATAGCGGCGTCCGCCTCCATCGATAGCTTTATCCGAGTCTTCGATGTCGCCACCAACACCACCATCGCCACCCTCGAAGCTCCCTCCTCTGAAGTCTGGCAATTACAATTCAATCCGCAGGTATTGATTAAATTTTGTTGTTTTTTATGCGTATGCTCACAATTTTGTCTCCACACACACACTTGTATATTGTGGCCGCGTGGGGGGATATTGGTTTAGATTTTTATGAAAGATGATTGGGATTACACTGGAAGACTAGAGCAAAATTCATGCTATGTTCGTTAGCATGAATTAGCTTGGAATATGGGGGGAAATGGTATTGATTATCAGCCACATGTTGAAGAATACAAAAGAAAAAGGAAAACTAACATACATTTCCACATAAAAATCTTTGGCTTCAAAACAAACAGAGGTGTCGAGATATTAAAGTATTTATGAGCCCAGCATATGGAATCAAAACAATTGGCTTCATATGAGCTAAAAGAGAATGTAATAATACAAACAAGAAGTTGGAAGTTTGCGTATTGCCCGAAAGTGCAGATGATCAAAAGTGCTCGCATGCTATTTTCAAGCGCCTTTAAGGTTGCTATTCCTTCTTCATTTGTTGTATATTCTGAAAAAATCAGTTTTGAATAGACAGTTGACCAATAATTCAATAACAAAGTTACCACAATGATGAGAGTGGTCACCTGGTTGGACACGTGCTGGGTTTAAGACGAGTGTTTCACTGTATTCAGTAACTTGATGTTCTGTTCTGTTCTTTGCTTTTTTATTTTATTCTTTATTTTTTCTGCTTTTGGTTGGGAGCAAGGGTTGTCAGATGCCATTTCAAGTCGTTCAACTTCAACAATTTTATGCAAGCTTTAATGTTTCTGTTTTCTTTTAAGAAATTTAGCTCTAGCATCAATAGAAATACTGTCTCGGAATTCTTATATTTCAAACTAACTCATTCTAAAATTGTCTTAAATGAATACAATAAGCTTTTCTTATGTAAGGCACACTTAATTAGGAAACCTGAAGAATATTTTGATACAAATGCGAAAGAGTAAAAAAAAAAAAAAATGGATATGAAAACTGGTAACTTTATTGCAACCTTCTGGCAAGAGTTTGACTGTCAAGATCACGAGAAGGTATAGTATGGCCTGGAGAAAAAGTGGAAAAGATAGAGAGAGGAGAAATTCTGGGTTTATGTGGAATCAGGAATATAATTTACAATATGGAAGATTTTTGCTATACTCTAATGCTATTAAAAGCTCCAATATATGTGCAGGTAATAGGTTAGGAACCCGCCCAACTGTTTACACAGTTATCAACAAGCTTGCGTACAGGAAACCTCTTCTAGCAGCGATGTTTTCTAACTATTTACATAATTGTCCTGCGCACAATTGTTTTGGTAAGTAATTGTTTCTTATGACTGATTTTGAAACTCCAGAGTAGATTTAATTAAACAGATGTTATGTAATTTCTTTTTCTTTTTCTATTTGGGGGCCTATTGGGAACTTCCACAGAGGTCGGGCTGGGGTGGGGAATCATCGGCCATTGAAAAGTATTGTGCTCTGTTTGTTATAAAAGGGAGAGGGATATATTATCGTTCATTAAGAATGTAATTTTTGTAAGCTGATTTTAATTACGGATTATAGACCTGGAATATTGATCGTTAAGTTTCAGATTCTCATTAATGAAAATTGTTTATTTAACAACGCACCCTGTGTAAATATTGCTATAATATTTTTTTTGGTCTCTCAACATGATCCAATTAATTTGGAGGCTGAGCAATCTAATACTTTTGCTGACTTTATAGAGATATATAAGCATTCAAAATATTTCCAGCACTTTTTAAGGTATGCCAGTATTTGGTATGAGCTTGCGTTTTGTATTTTTCATTAGTCAGTGGCACTTTGAGAACCTCCGGCCAGTCCCTTCTTCCTTATACAAAAATGTATGAGTTCTTCTTGTGAAATGATGTTTACAAAACTTCCAATCTTTTTAATTGCTCCTTTCTTCAGTGGCTGCTCACCACAAGCTGTACGATGTCAAATCTACTTATTGTCATGTGACGTGTGATCTCTTCCATATATAGAACAGCAAATATTGCTAGTCTAGTGTATTTCCTATTTTTTATTTCATTTTAGTTCACAAGATCATTTACGTGCTGGGTGGTGAGAGAACATTGCTCTCCAATAAATGGCCACAAGTCGACAAATTATTCACCTAAATAAGAATGGGGAAGTAAAAAAAGTATGAATTTTTTGAACTTTTCTGGATTACTTCTCAGAAAAACCTAGCCATTCCTATTTCATCATTTCTTTGTGGTGAATGGTAATACCTCAAATTCTAGGATAAAACTAAATTTTCAGTTTCACAATGTCAGATTTTCCAGATTTTAGGTGATATCTTTTCAGTCTTCCCCAGATTTTCTGTTCAACGACAACCAAACAACTGGAAATCTTAATTTTCCCCTGTTCCATTCCCTTATCTTCCTGATAAATAAGCAGAGCTTAAAAGTAAGCTGGGGAATTTGCAAGCTTATATGCACGTTAGTTTATAAAATAATTTTTCAGGAGCTGCTCTTGGACCTCTGGTGGCTGTAAAATTCTGATTCACATTCATATAACATCATATTATTCTGTTTCCAGGCATTCTAATGACCATTTGAATAGTGTCAGAGAATGACTTCACCAATTTTGCCAATCTTTAGATTAAACTTTTGCCACTTGTTATAGAAATCTTTTGATCGACTCATCAGAAGCTTCTACATTTTTTTTTCTCAGGGGACAACATTAGCGGCAGCTGCTGGTGGTAGTGCTTCAGTGAAGCTGTGGGATACTGCTGAATGGAAATCGATTGCCACACTAGAAGTTCTTCGACCAGAAGGCTTGAAGCCTGCTGAGAAAAGTGGCAACAAGAAGTTTGCCCTCTCAGTGGCATGGAGCCCTGATGGAAGACAAATTGCTTGCGGCTCACTGGATGGCACCATTTCAGTTTTTGATGTGGCTCATGCTAAATTTTTACACCACTTAGAAGGTCATTGCATGCCTGTTTGGAGTCTTGTGTACTCATCTGCTCCTCTTGATTCAAGAGTGCTCTTCTCTGCCTCAGACGATGGTCATGTGCACGTGTATGATGCTGTTGGGAAAACATTGATTACATCTATGTCAGGCCACTCTAGCTGGGTTCTGAGTGTGGATGTTTCCCCGGATGGAGCAGCAATTGCAACGGGCTCAAGTGACAAGACCGTTAGGCTGTGGGATCTTAAAATGAGAGCAGCCACCCAGATATTAACCAGCCATACTGACCAGGTTTGGGCAGTTGCATTTGGACCACCATTACATACAGATGTAAGATCTTGTCTGCTTGCCAGCGTGTCTGACGACAAGAGTGTATCATTCTACAAATATTCTTGAAAATAACTCATTGAGAGAGAAGATTGAAACTTATTCTTCCCCATTTTGTTGAGGTGCTGGGATGGAGGCTGTTTACTTGTTTAACATTTCGTAGTGGCTGAATTTGTGAAGGTAAACCTCAGGCCTGCTTGATGCAATGTTCCCGTAAGCCTGGTGTAGGTCTAGTTTCACATACTACAACAAATGTCCTCTACAAACTCAGACTCTCAATCACTGAAAATGTGCATTGTTTATTTTATTTTGTCTATAATATGTCCTCAAGTAATCTGTCCTTAGGTAGTAGTTTGGTTTTAGTTCTGAATTCAGTGCTATTAGCTGGAAGATTATGTGAATAATTTTTCTCCCTTGGAAGTTTATCACCTCACTTATTCTCTCCTCCACTCAATCAGCAAACAATTTTGAATGCAGAGTTTGAACAATTAATTATTATTATTTTTTTTTTTAAAAAGGGCATGTGCCCATTGTTGAAATGAACCACTAGTTATAACCCTGATAGAATTGTGCAGTTTGGACTATATGAGTGAGGAGTAAGTGGGCTAGGGTCGGCCCAGACTCCTTATCCAATGCTTTGTTTATTGTACAAACGCCCGACTTCACTTACAAGAAATCACAGGCAAATAGATAATTAGGCATTTACCTCAAATAATTATTCTTCTAATATTTTTCCCAACTATTAGTTTTTAAAAGATTAAGTCATTCACGCGATTGGTGTTTTCGACTCTTTATTTTGTGTGTAATAGATACGTGATATTGGTTGGCAAAATGAAAATGGATGTAGAAAACTATGTGAAAGTTAAACTTAGACATACCCCATGCAAGTGTGTGAAAATAATTTCAATTTTAGCATGGCAGGCTAGATTTTTGTTTTCAGTCTAAAGGGAAAATGTAATTGTTTTACGAAAATGTATTTGTTTTACACATTTTCATTCAAAAATAAAAATTATTTTCAAATTTATTGACATTTTATGTCTTTTCATTTTATGAACCTACCAAAATTTATTTTCAAACATGTTAACATTCACGTAATTTTATGCATAAAATACTATAAAAGAATATTTTTATTTTCAAACTTATATATTCTACATAAAAACATAACTAATTCAAATATTTTTTTTTTTTTTACAGAAAATCTAATAAAAATATTTTCAATTCTGAAAATCCTGTAAATTTTCGAGTTTGAAAAAAACAAAAACAAATGAGTAGTGTTTATCAGTCTCAAATATAACTTGTATTTTCTTTTGATATTTCATAAAATAAACTTTCATTTTCTAATTTATTTTTTAATTTCAAAACTACACTCTCATTTAAGATGTGATACCACTAACTTTAATAATTACTTTTAAGGATAATAATTTAAAAATATTAAAAAATTATATTAAACTATCATCTAAAATTTCTTACTAAATTAAATATTGGTTATTAAGAATTCTTTTAACTACAAAAACCATTTAATTTGCCAAACAAGAGAAAATTGAATTTAGTCTAAACATTGACTTAATTATTTGTTTAGTCTTGCAAACTTATGCCCTTTGATTAAAATAGAATTAGTAATAAAAAAAAACAATCTACATTACTTGTAAAGATGGTGTGAGTGGTTTGTACGCAAGAGATTCTCTTCCAGAAAATATAGCTTAAACTACTTGTGCGCCAGCAAATGGTGGGCGGACATACACTTGTAATACCCCATAAAAATATTGAACCTTAATACCCACTTCATATTTTTCTATAATTACAAATTGAACCCCCTCATTCCTGTAATTTACATTTTTGGTCAACGTAAAGTTGATTTTCAAATCACATAGATTTGTTAGTTTTTGGAGAAGTTATGAAAAATAATGAGATCTCATCGATTGTTCTCAAAATAATTATTAATAACATAAAATTTTCACATTTGGTTTCATTTCTTGCAATTCAATAAAAAAATAAAATAAAATTATATACGTGAACAAACTTGAAATAGATACAACTATAATATGCCAATTAATCCAATAAAAGAGAGAGTGGATAATTCATAATTGTAATTATGTTAACTTCATACGTTACAAAATGGAAATTATATTTTTTTCCTCGAGCGCAATGAGTATTATAGTATTCAATAACTAATTAAATATGATAATATATTAATGACCGCTAAATTACAATAATTGCAATGTATCCAAATTTATTGACACAAATAATTTGAAATTAAACTCATATTTATAATATTGATGGAACAATTGTAGAGTTATGGGCCTCAATCTTTTTACCCCTTAACCTAGATTTTGCTTACAAAAATTAAAAACGATTGGTAGCCTTTGATGTGGACCAACAAGAATTTAAGAAAGTAATAATTTGACAATTTTTTTTATAATATTATTATTATAAACAAAAAAATAGAGAGAAAGAACAATGAAATCTTCACTTTTGTTAGTTGCCTTCGGATTTACAATTTGTTGAAGTAAATGAAACTTATATAAATATATATATATTTTCAAAACACTAATATAATATGAGTAAGTAACATAAAAAGAGCAAGAGAGAGAATATTGAAATCTCTTACTATTATTTGAGTAGTAAAACATAAGACATAATTCATTTGTTTGTATTATTTTTCGACATTAAAAAACTATCCACGTGATTTTTAATTTTGCTGCTTTTTAGATAATTATTTTATTCTACTTTCTTCTTAAAAATAAGAAATTCATAGAGACATATATAGGGCGCTCACAATTCGATTAATTAGTTGAATTGAATTGAAATTAAAAATTTTGATTTGATTTTTAATTTTTAATTTTTAAAATTTTTATTTTCGATTCGATTTTGGTTTTTTATTATGGTTAATCAAATCGAACCAAAATTAAATTATGATTTTTATACAGTATATATTTTTTATATAATATTTTATAATTGTTTTTTTTATTTTTTACTCAACCGAACCAAGAAACAATTAAAAATATATATTATTTCATTTTTTTTTATCTATTTTCTTATTTTAAAAAAATCGACTAATCGAAAATCGAACTGAAAAATAAAAAAAAAAATGGATTGTTACTAAACTGAACTAATTATTTTGATTTGATATTTGATTGTAACCAATCAAAATTTCGATTCGATTTAAACGCACTCTAATTATATTAAATTTCATGTCTCGATTAAGAAAATATTTATTTTTTTCCATGAATACAATTATTGTTGATAATAATTTGAAACCATGAACATGCATTTGATTGCAAATGACAATCAATACTGACAAACAATTAACATACAATGATGCCCCTTAATCATTCCTCCCTTCTATTCGCTCCATGGTAAAATTCAAATCCAAACTAAGGTAACGTTCCAAAAATCTCTCACCCTGTCCTGTCCGCTCCTAGGGCCATTTCCGTAAATTCACTCATTCCAAACCCCGACTTTTGATAAACATAATCTGCCCCGGGGTAATTAGTCACAAAAAACAGCCCCCCTAATGTCGGTTTTAGTGTTAATTGCCCTCTAACCTCGTTTTTTTTTTTTTTGTTTTTGTGCGTGGGACTCCACGAACCCCCCGCAGCTGTCCGAACGACAAAGGAATTTTAAATATAATCAGGAAAAAGAAAAACCAGAAAAAAATAAAAACTTTTAGAGAGAGAGAGGGAGAGAGAGAGAATCACAAAACAAAATTCCTCACAGGACACCACCAGACTAACCAGCCAGCAATTTCTAGAGAGTGAAACAGATACAACTACAACAGCAAATTCAACTTCACTATCCATATATACATATTTTTGTATTTCTCTTATTTTTTCTATTTTTTTATTTGATTTGGTGGAGGGGGTGGCGAAAAGTTGGAGCAGAAGAAGAGGTTGAACTTGAATTAATCATCGGAAGAGGAAAAGTGGGTTGGGTTTGCTTTGTATTTTTCTTTTTCTCCTGCGGCGGGGAATTTTGGGAGGTGGCGCCGATCTGACTCAGTGAGTCAAAGCCCGGCCACGCTTTGTCTTGATGAGCTGAAGAGCAGGAGATCGAGTCTTTAAATATTCACTTATGGTAACGTTTGCTACCTCAAACGACTCTTGCCGTTTTGATGTGCTTTGCTGTAGACTACCTTTGATTTTGTTTTGACTAATAAGGGCTTTTTTCATTTCTGGGGTGGTGGGGTGGTGGTGTACTCGAGTCAATTTTGTTCAATTAAGAATCCATGTTCTTTTTTTGAACTGGAAAAATTTCATTATCTTGCAAACAGCGGTTGTTGTTATTTGATCATGTGTGTGAAACAATGCTCATTCCGAAAGTTGCATTGCAACACAGAAAAATTATAGTGTAATTGTTCTAATGAGGTGGAATTTGTATTTGAATTTAGTTGCGGAAAAAAGATATTAATCAACTTTGATTTGGAATTTTTGATGTATGAAATAGGATTGAGTATTGTTTAGTTAGGAAATGAGTTGGTTGCAAATTCGGGATTGACTATTGCGACAGTGTTTGTTCTGATTATGCACATTCATGATACCCTTAAAACCTGTGGATTTTTCATAATTTTGCAGCAATTTAATGCTTTTTAATTTTATTGTTTTTTTTTTCAGCCAAACTTGTATGTCCCATGTTATTTTCTTGTTCGTTTAGCTGGGTTCTATGAAATGCCAATGATATTTATTAAATCTTCGACTATTATAAGTATTTGTCCTTAGCTTCAACTGAAAATGCTTAGATGGCTCCTTTTCTTGTTCATTTTCGGTTTCATTTTCATACTTCATTTTCATTCTCAATTCATTCTCCCAATATATACCTAACATATATCACTTTTTCCTATATATTTTTCTCCTAATACATCACATTTTTCAGTACATTCTCCCAGAACACTTCTCTCAAAACATCCAAAACAATTCATTTTTTTTTTTGGTTTTTGAGGTGAGCCATACAAGTCATCATTTAGTACATCAGACATATTAAAGACTAATCAATTACATCTAAAATGAAGAATTGCTATACTGTAGACTAAGCAAGTCATCCAACATTTTTTTAGGTTGTGTTTGGATTGAAAGATTTGGATTTAAGGAAATGACTTGGATATGAATTTTAAATGACTCCAATCTTGAGTGGATCTGAAAATCTGAGTAATTGAAAATTTTCCAAACAAGTCCAAAGGATTTGTTATTATGAATTTGAAATTCTTAACTCTCTAAATCCCTTTGTCCAACTTTAGGAACTGGGCAAAGCCTTCATTGGCACTAAAACTTTACACGTGCCTTTTAGTAAAAGATGAGTTGTTCTGTCTGCCAGGGTGGATAGAAATTTTACAATTATTGTTGTCTTATCCATTCTTGATTTAATCTAACATTTTAGATAATTGATATGTGTAATTGGTTTTTGTAAAGAAAACTAAGCAGAACATTACACTGAATATAAAAACTATCTTAATTGGAGATCATGCATTGAATTTGAAAATGGGATCACACTTTAGGTTGCATTTGATAAGGTAGGAATAGAATGGTTATTCCCAAGTACATTCCGAAATTAATGTTTGGTACAATTTATTTCTAGGAATATCCATACCTTAAATAATTCTTATTCTTGCAAATTTAGGTTTAGCCGTGAATTTAGGTTCAGCCATTTCTAGAGACCCCCAAAAAGTTTACCCATTTATAAATTGTTGTAGGTGAACAAAATGTTTGTGGTAATGAGAAGTCTCTCATGGGGAATTTCATGCCACCCACCGAGTTATGGGCTTGCTCGATTACACATGGTGATGTTGGCATTTTATTTTATGACATTATCACATATACATCCAATGGAGTTGTGGATTGCTAGGTTACACATGGTGATGTCGGCATTTCAGTTATGATATTATCATATAGACATCCAACAGCTCAAGCCTACTTGGGTACTGGCCGAGTGGGTGGCAGCTCATGAGTCGTCCCTCACATGGTAAATGACAAGGTGCTCTTGTCTTTTTCCTTCTTGCCCCCACTAACACCTCATACTCTATTTTTAGATATCTGTGACAATCAACATTTGATCTCACCACCCTTAGCCTCCACTTGATGCCACAGCACAATAAGTTACTTGCCATTGGCTCAATATGGTGTCTTTCTTGGGCCATAGTGCTAGCTACCAGATGGCAGAGAAAAGGCGACGTTTTCACTTTTCAACCTTGCCACTGCAGCCTCCTCTCACAAATCCCTTCCAGGAAGTCAGCTTCTGCCAGCCCCTTTTCGCCTCTTTCTCTTTCCCTTCGTATTTTCTCCCTCCCTAAACTAAGTTTGCATCCTTCAAACCTCTAGCTACCCCAGCCCATCCACATTTGCTGCTCCAGTCCACTACTTAGGTGCTCCTGTTCTTAACTTTATACTAATTTGCATAGGTCTGTCTTCATCAACCCCACCTGTCCTTGCTCACAAACTGCCACTTTACAGCCTCTTCCCTTGAATTTATATGTCTTGTTTTTTGTTTTTGCAACCATAGTCATCTTCAGTCACCTTTTCCTTTGTATGCAGCCGCCCCCATGGTCCTTTCTCCATACCATTCTGCACTCCTCTTCTTCCCTAAGGGACAAAAAGCAGATGAGAGAACTGGAAAATAGAAATAGCCAATATATTTGTTTGCTTAGTTAACTTTGGCGCAACTTTTGGAAGTCAATAACAAAGGTTGCAGATCTTAATTAGCAAGAATTCTTTTTGGTCAAAAGGAAACATGTGTTTGTGATGTAGATTTTTTTCTTCTTTAAGTTTACATAAAGTCTAAAAGTTGGAGATATTTTTGGAAATCTTTGGATTTAAAGTAACTATCTGATCATATTTTTTCATCAGCCTTCATTTAGGTTTTTTTAATAGCCAAGGTTTAAATACATTGCACACACAAAAGTACAGAGCACACACCGCTCCCCAGCTTCCCACCTCTTTCACCACCACGCTGCGTATACCTTCACTTCCAGCTGTCACTTCCACCACTGCAACAGTATAACGTCCTACTTCGCCGTTGCTCCCATTGCCACTGGCAACTCTAATGTTGTGGTCATTGCTGTCCCTCAAACCTGATCCCTTTGTTCATTGTTGCTCTAGCCATCGCTGTCACCTGAAAGTCTATTCCTACATTCATGGCCATTGGCACCTCAAAAATGAGCCACATGCTCCTAAGATCAATAACAGTAATAGCTGCCACCCCCTAATCCCCAAACCATCAGTATCAGTTTCTTTAAGATAATTAGAATGAACACCTGATAATCTATGGGGGCCTGTTCATGGTGAGATATGGCAAACATATAGGTGGCAAAAGTTGTGTGAAGTCTCCAGAAGTTGATGATGGATAAAAGTGGGAATGGGGGACCTGAAGGGCTTAAAGGTTCAACTGTTATGATATGTAATCAAGATTTTACCTTGAGTTTCTATCTTGCACAAATAAAAGATGAAATAGAAGAAAAATTATTAAACCAACCTGATGGTCCTGACTGGACATGAGAACGGGTCAGTTTGTATAGGATAAATGAACCAATCAGTTTGGTTTGCTTTCCAAAATTCGTAATAGAAAACTGAAATTACAAATTGTTGTGAACCATATGAACCTAAATAAACCAATTGCTTGCCAATAGTAGTAGCTATCTAATTTCTTAAGGCCTCTCACATAACTTCCACTATATATTTGTGGCATGGACTGCCCTCACTAAAGATAGGCTATGCTATATGGTGGGCCACTTCTTTTGGGGCACAAGCCTGGGAGCATGAGCACATAGAACCATATAAGTGATTCTGATACCAACTATTATGACCCTTCAGGCCTCTACTAGTCTTAGCGTTATGCATAAGATTAAGTTGTCAAATATCAGCTGCCTCCAATTCCTTGTATGATTCTATATGACTGACTTAACTAGTACTGCAAGGGCTGTTACAATATCAGTCCAAAGAGAGTCGAGAGTTCATTTAAACAAAGTTAGGACCGACATTTGGTTGGAGAAAGGAGTATATATGAGTGAACATTGATTACTACTTGCTTATGCTTGTGCAATTAATTATTTCTCCGAAGAAGTTGAACAGGGTTATTCACTGGAATTAAATTCAAACATCAGCCAAAATTATAAAGGGAAAAGAAAATAAAAATCACAAAAGATCTTGCAGCATGTTCAGATTAATTTGAAAAATAACTTTCTTTCTAGTGCTTTCCATTGTTTGAATTCTTTCTGAAAACAAAGCATATGGTCCATTAGTGTTGTGCTTAAAACTCAATATCAAGCATTTATGCCCTTATGATGGTAGAGATCTCTAAAGAATAGATCAAACTTCTTAATATCTTCATGGTCAGTAAAACTTTTAGAAGCGTCTTAATATCTTCACGGTCAGTAAAACTTTTCGAAAGTTGCAAGGTTTCTATTCTGCCTGAGACAGTAATAACACGAGGCTTATAGAGCAGTTGCCCCTTTGGAAGTGAACCCTGGTCTCATGGAATAAGGTATTGCCTAGAAAGGTGATGCTAATGAAAGGAGATTTTTTGGCCCACATGCTTATCACGGAGGGAAAGAGAAGTGCTATCAATGTCCCTGTCAACTAAAATAGATGCCAGAGGAATTCCAATTTTCTCTATGTGGCCTTTGTTTTACCCTAAGCTGTATGCTACTTTTGGAGCGATTATTTTCTTTCTTGGAGTTAAGTTGTAAATTTCTGTAGTGAATCATTATATGATTGTACATTTGCTTCTTTTCTTTACTTTGAAATAAAAAAATCGAAATAAAAAAATCGGTCTTAATTTATCTGCCCTCCCTTTCTTGTAAATTGGGTAAGTTAAGTAATTTTGTGGAACAACGAATTTTTTTGTTTATTTGAAACTTTTAGTTTCATCTTATGCTGTCTTCTGATCATCTTTTAGCAATTTGTTTAACCTTTAAGAAAGCTTAGTAACATGGGTGATTAAGAGCATCTGCTGATATTGATCTTAACAAGGAGCTTACAAGTCCTTTCATGCTCTTGTGCTGCACAATATTCATTCAACCTAGTTAACTTTTCATTCTTCTCATATTTAGCCAAAAGTCAACATCCTCAGGGAATTGCAATTTGGTTCTTTATTCTAAAGCTTGGTTTCTTGGTGCATTTTCAATTCAAAATATTTATTATAATGATCGAAGAAAATATGGCAACTTGGAAGTTTAATGTTTTTTCACATTTTATATTGTCTAGACTGTATTTGGTGTGCTCTAGAATTGAGTTGTAGCTAAGTACTAGCCTAATGTCATTGGCAAAGGACATCTTGATGGCTTTTCATATTGCTGATCACATCTAAAAACAATTCCAGTATATAAAGCTAGAAAGAGTGTGATATTTGTGTTCCTCATCCCATTTGACGGGCATAATCCTTGTTCTCGTGACCTTTTGAACAGTGTTTTCTTTCCCTTCTGGATTTTACTCTTATGATTTCCTTTTACAAAGATATGTCACACCATTTCAAAGGATAAATACCTGTATTTAATATAGCTCAACATCTTATATAGCTAATCATCAAATATATTATCTAAAGTTTTTACATGCATATTGCAAAATGATCTAATCTGAGATCAAGTGTTCCACTTAAAAACATACAGCAAACGACTTGGGCTAAAAGAGTTTATGACCCTAGTATCAAGTGGATTGGGAACTTCACTAAAGCACGAGCTAATCTTTTAGAATGTAAATTCGTATCTGTTTGGATGTTACCTCACTAATTTCTCATTAGTGAAAAATCAGGACCCAAGAAGCTGAGTCTCAGGAAATGCTGCTTGTGAATTTAACAAATCCTTATTGCATGTAGAAGTGCTTTTTGCGTTGATATCCCATTTACTCAGTTCAAGTCAAGAGGCTTTGATGCACATGTTTGAGATTATTATCATGTTTGTGAATAAATTATTTCTAATTGCATGTTGTTATCTACAAAGAACAGTCCATTTCAAGTTTTTGTTTTTACTTTTTTGTTTTCCATCATTCTGGTAGTATGTTTGGGGAGGTGTAAATTGAACATGATGACCTTGTTCTTGTGGGAGCAGCTTTGTTTTAGTTCTTGTTTTTGTCCTGAATGTAGATACATTAGGCACGTCTACAAGAGATACTGTGACGAAGTGGAGTCCAAATGACAGTAATTAATTTGCTGTCGCTTGGCTAATGAATTTTTTCCTTTACTTTTTTGTAGGCATCATCAGTTAACATTATAGTTGGTTCTCATGTATGGGTTGAGGATCCAGTCTTGGCATGGGTTGATGGACAAGTAAAGCGGATAGATGGCCAAGATGTTCATGTTCAAACTACAAATGGGAAAAAGGTGAATGCTGAGAAAGCTCCAGCTTAATTTGTTGTCATCACCGCATGCATCTATTGATTATCTAATAACATATATTATTGCATTTAATTATGGGTAGACTGTACGGTTGAATTGCACATTTCCAATGTTCCTTTTTTTTCCAGAAGATTAATTTGCCTTGCTTCAATCTTGAGTGAAGTCTTGATTATGCCTTACTAACAGATATCCTATAATAATATTCAGAATTTTTCTTTTGCATGATATATGGAGGTGGAACTTCTGCAATGGTCACCTCATGTTAGTTAACGTTATTGTTGCTCAAACTTTTTAGGGGATTGCAATATTGGCAAATGAATATGCATGGAGATTGTTGGAAAAATATAATTTTAACCAAACTAAGTTGAAGTTTGGATATTTTTATTATCCAGACAGTTTTACTTTTTATAAAATGAGAGTGATTTAGTTTCTGAGTAAGATTATTAGGCAGCTAACTTGGGTAAACTTTTTAAATTCAAATCAGTCTCCACTTACTAATGTTTTAAATTGATTCATGGGAGTTTGCACATTTACTGGTGGATCAATTTGGCAATTGTAAGTCCTCTTGATGTTGTTCCTTGGTTTCAATGGTCTATGGGATCATAAGACTTTTTGCTGTAATTTTTCTCCTTTCTGAACTTGGAAGAGGTAGTGTTCTGTTGAATCTCCTGGCAAAAAAAAGTGGAAAAAATAAGCTGGAGAATAATGAATTCAAAATAAATTGTTTTTGCTTAGAATTTCTCATTGCTAACTGAACCAGCTTATATACAGGTATACAAACTGATGCTTCATGTTATACTCTGACAGAACTAGAAAATACTGGGCAGCATATGTCCTGGAATAATTATTGACAGTGGATGTTCTCCTATTGCATGAGAACAAGTTACTGTGCTCTTGTGCAACAACATTCATTGCCACTATGGAATTTATGGTCAAATGGAAATCCATTTGGAGCTTGCTGTTATTTTTGCACTTCATACTCTTGCATGTTTCACGCTATTGTTAAATTAGTTGGCTTTGGAAACATATGTTGTTCATACAGTTATCCACTTTCCTTCGTGTATTTTCAGAAAGGAATTTCTTTTTCACCTTGCGCATGCTTTAACCAAGCTACTTTGTACATGTATTTGTTATCTTATATTAGTGATTTTGTGTTTCTTATGTTCCATTTCACGTTACTGATATTTTATATCTGTCGATTGTGCTTTACCTGCAGTGGTCATATTGAAAAATATATTGTTCTAGTATCATTTTTTTGATTCCTTCCTAAATCTTGAAGTTCTGGCTTAGAAACTGTGTTTCTTGGTGGGTATAATTTTTTTTTCATTTGGTAGCTGTAAAATCTTAAGGCCTCCAATTTGCAGGTTGTCACAAATATCGCAAAAGTGTTTCCCAAGGATACTGAAGCACCACCTGGAGGTGTAGATGACATGACTAAGCTTTCATATTTGCATGAACCTGGAGTTCTGCAAAACCTGGCTACTAGATATGAACTTAATGAAATTTATGTAAGCTGTCTGATGTCCCTCCTGCAAAAGCTATGAAGAATTTTTTCTCATCAATTCAATTGACTGTCCTTTCTTACAAAAAATAACAAGAATTGATATTCTAATTGTTGATACATCTTTCTCAGACATATACTGGAAATATTCTGATTGCAATAAACCCTTTTCAAAGATTACCTCATCTGTATGATACTCACATGATGGAACAATACAAAGGGGCTGCACTTGGAGAGCTCAGTCCTCATGTTTTTGCAATTGCAGATGTTGCTTACAGGTGATACTCTGGAACATGCCAAATGATATATTATTATTAACTTGTGGTTGGGGGGTGGGGGTGGGTGGGGACTAGGGTTTGGATTGAGGTGAGGGACATTGTCACCTGTATTCTTATTAGTTTTTGCTTTCAGGGCAATGATGAATGAGGGAAAGAGCAACTCCATTTTGGTTAGTGGAGAAAGTGGTGCTGGCAAAACTGAAACAACAAAAATGCTGATGCGATATCTTGCACATTTGGGTGGTCGGTCTGGAGTAGAAGGACGGACTGTTGAACAACAAGTTTTAGAAGTAAGATTGAAGTTTACTTCGATGAGGCTTGCATTTAACTTTTTCCTGGAAAACAAATAATCTCAACACAGGATCTAACCATGACAAAACTGTTGCCCCAATTGGTTTTCTTTTTCGTAATGATTGACAGTCAAATCCAGTTCTTGAAGCATTTGGAAATGCCAAAACTGTCAGGAACAACAACTCCAGGTGAGTGACTGTGTGAAACTTCTTTAGTTGAAAGTATTAGTAGGTACATCTTTTGTTTGATTGTACTTGTGCAATTAATGTCATTTTGTTTGAGAAAGCTTCAAGTTTTTTGTTTATATTGAGAAGTTAACTATTAGTGCAATAAGTTTGCTGGTGTTGCATTATGCAGTCGTTTTGGCAAATTTGTTGAAATCCAATTTGATAAAAGTGGGAGGATCTCTGGGGCAGCTGTTAGAACTTACTTGCTGGAGAGATCTCGTGTTTGCCAAATATCAGATCCTGAAAGAAACTATCATTGCTTCTATCTTCTGTGTGCAGCACCTCCTGAGGTATTTTGTGGTTTGATTCCTATTTTCTTTTAAAGCTTTTGCATTAGGCCTGTATCTGGAGGTGCTTTCACGTTTGAAATTATTTGAGAATTTTCTGTCTGTCTGCAGGAAAGAGAGAAGTATAAGCTGGGAAGCCCAGAATCTTTTCATTATCTCAACCAGTCGAAGTGTTATAAACTCGATGGAGTAAGTGATTCTGAGGAATACCTTGCAACCAGAAGGGCTATGGATATAGTCGGAATCAGTGAAGCAGAGCAGGTTACCCTTTCCACTAAAGCCACCATAGAGATGTTCTTATCAGTCAGATTTTCAACATTATCATTTTATATGATTTTTCTAACATTATATTGGTTTTTTCAGGATGCCATATTTAGGGTTGTTGCCGCAATTCTTAATCTTGGTAATATTGAATTCTCTAAGGGGAAGGAGATTGATTCTTCAGTGATCAAGGATGAGAAGTCAAGGTTTCATCTGAATACGACTGCTGAATTGCTCAAGTAGGATCATTGTCTTTTTTTTTTTTTTTTTGCGTTTTGAATGGATGTTCCAATCTAGATATACAGTGAGTTGAGACAAATTTAATTTAATAGGTGTGATCCCAAGAGCTTGGAAGATGCAATGATTAAGCGTGTGATGGTGACACCTGAGGAAGTTATTACAAGGACTCTTGATCCAGAAGCTGCGTTGGGGAGCAGGGATGCTTTAGCAAAGACTATATATTCTCGGCTGTTTGACTGGTAAGAATATAGTAGGTGCTTCTGTAATTTAATTAGGATAAACGTATTACTATGATATTCAGAATATGATTGCCATATCATTTTGAACTCCTATTGTGTATTGTTCCCAGGATTGTGGAAAAAATAAATATATCCATTGGGCAGGATCCAAACTCAAAAGCAATAATTGGAGTACTTGACATATACGGGTTTGAAAGTTTTAAGCACAACAGGCAAGCTCTTGCCTAGAAATCTCATTTGCAATCTACAATGAAGATATGGTTTTGTTCTGACCTTCTTTACATGTATAATAGTTTTGAGCAGTTCTGTATCAATTTCACCAATGAAAAACTGCAGCAACATTTTAACCAGGTCATTCCCTTTCTTGTGAAGTCATACTCTTTTTTCCGTATAATGACTTGATCTGCTAATTGGAGGTTTTACATTCATCATTTCAGCATGTTTTTAAGATGGAACAAGAAGACTATGAAAAAGAACAGATAAACTGGAGCTACATAGAGTTTGTTGATAACCAAGATGTTCTTGATCTAATTGAGAAGGTTTGAGGCCATGAAATGTTACTTTTTGTTGACTGTACTTTCTTGCTTTCTTTAAGTATTCTATGCAAGTATTCTCTTGGCCACATCTTGCATGAATGTTGATTAAATTCTGTTTCATTTTCTCTATCATATTATGTCTCTATAACTACTAAATTATTTATTATTTATGCAGAAACCAGGAGGAATAATTGCACTACTAGATGAAGCTTGGTAATTCCTTCCGATAATCTTTATCTTCAATTACTTTCCTAGCCTTACAGATTTTCATCTTTGTCCATATCTTTTCTATTTTTTTCACCTTTATCGTAGAGGTGGCTAGGTTTTCTTGATGCTGTGAATGAATTGTTTTCCAATTGTGATTGAAGAATATATGAAACAATAACCATGACATTTGCATTCTCTTTTCATTTGTCTTCTGCATATGGTCACACATTTCATCGTTAACACTTCTGTTTTTGGCAGTATGTTTCCTAAATCTACCCATGAGACATTTGCTCAGAAGTTGTATCAGACCTTTGCAAAAAATAAGCGTTTTATCAAACCCAAGCTTTCACGCACCAATTTTACAATATCTCACTATGCGGGAGAGGTAATGATGTATTTTTCATTTTAAGTATCTGCTTTTGTCTCAAAAGAGTAGGGTGTTAAAACCATCTTCTATGGTTGCAGGTAGCTTATATGGCAGATCTGTTCCTGGATAAGAACAAAGATTATGTTGTCGCAGAACATCAAGATTTATTAACAGCTTCAAAGTGCTCCTTTGTAGCTGGTTTATTTCCTGCTCTTCCTGAAGAATCATCTAAATCCTCCAAATTTTCTTCCATAGGATCACGCTTTAAGGTTTTCGGCAATCTCTCTACGTCCAAATTCTATTTAATAGTTGTTCATCTGCGCTGTTAGTATTAAAGGCCTTGTACATGATTGGACTCCTAAATGTTTTCCTAAGAGAAATACCTAATTGTATTATTAAAAATTTTCAACTTCAGGTTAGATCGTTTCTGATCAACGTTAATATACTCGTGTATGTTGTGTGCGTGTGTATTTGCTCGATCTCATTATTTTAAAGCAGTGAAATTAGCCAACAAAACGGACAGTGTTCATCCATTTGATTTAGCTGACCTTTCAAAAGTTCTATATCAGCTGAACTCGTGAAGAGTTAATATAACCATTTTATAGCTTTGCCTTGCAATGATGATGGCAATGATGAGGTCTTTCTATTGCTTTTGGTTAGATTCTTCTGTTAAATACTTTGGTTTTGTAAAAGTTCTCTAAAATACAATTTTAAGTGTTTGCTTTTAATAAATATCCTGTAAGTGACAATTTTTTATAAGAGTCAAGGGAGAACTGGAATTGTGAATTTCGTGTATAATTATTTTTCGTCTGAAAGAAATTCATTCGCGACAGAGACGAGAAAGTGCCATTTTGGCAACTGTGGTGAAACAAAATATTTCCATGTTAAGTATTTCCCTTGACCCTTTAAGATTAATGTGGATATATGGAAAGTTAGTTGCTGAATTCCTGCCTATCGTTTGCTTTATAGGGCTCATATGAGCCTTACGGGTTTTTAGGTTTTCCTTTCATTTGTATCAACATGCTCACAATTTACAGGCTTTGCATCTAGGCCAAAGTGTATCACAAGACCTCTGCTCGCAATTCTAACCAGACTTAATGTGTTATTCTTATGCGATTTTGCTCTTTTGTGATTTGTAGGTGTAGCTTCATAGTTAGTGATATTAGAGATTTGCAAGGGAAATACATGCATCATAATTATCAGCAATGGGCATCAAATATGCTGCTTTTGTTTGCAATTTTGATGCACACGGCCCTTGAATCCCCCCTGGTAGCGCACAACCAGGATGTTCTTTTCTCGAGTATCTTATATGATAGAACTGTAGAGCCACAGACTCCAAATTAAACTGAAGTTATCATTATTCACAGTTAATTCCGTATAGTGATTATACTGATTGCCCTTACTGTTGTGCTTCTGAGTTGAAGTTAATGTGCTGCACAGAAAAACCATGGGTGGTCAACTTACTAGGTTATTTGCATTGAATGGTTTCCTGTATGAATATTGATGGCTTAAAAAATTGTCATTTCTCGTCTAGGATATTCTTACAATATATTTGACTCTTTTTTGGGGTGGCATGCTAGTAATATTCAGCTTACGTTTTCAATTATTGGGATGCCATGATAAATAACTATATTTTTATGCTTGCAGCTACAACTACAATCTTTAATGGAAACATTAAATTCGACAGAACCTCATTACATCAGATGTGTGAAGCCAAATAATGTTCTGAAGCCTGCCATTTTTGAGAATCGTAACGTAATTCAGCAACTGCGATGTGGTGTAAGTATTTTGAAGCTTATAACTTGTTAAGAATGTCAATTTGATCTAGCCAGCAGAGTTTGACTTTTAAATTTTTGTGTCCTCTCTATGGTAAAAAATGTGGTAAAATTTCGTTATCGTATAGGGTGTTCTTGAAGCTATCAGAATTAGCTGTGCTGGATACCCCACCAGACGTACATTTGATGAATTTCTTCTCCGATTTGGTGTTCTTGCTCCTGAAGCTTTGGACGGAAAGTAAGTCTTTTGTAGCTGCTTAAATTGTTCTCTCTCTTTAATTAAATTCGTATATCTCCTTGCACCCTGCTTTTATTTTGCCCGTTTATTATATTTGTTCTTTTTCCTTTCACATAATACATAATATTTTGTCCTGCAGCTCTGATGACAAGGTTGCGTGTCAGATGATTTTGGACAAAATGGGGTTAAAGGGCTATCAGGTATATTTACCTGAATACCTTAGTTTCGTCAAATGTTACTGTATAACCATACTATTATTTGCTGTGTGTGACTATGTT
This sequence comes from Paulownia fortunei, assembly GCA_019321725.1. Classification (NCBI taxonomy): domain Eukaryota; kingdom Viridiplantae; phylum Streptophyta; class Magnoliopsida; order Lamiales; family Paulowniaceae; genus Paulownia; species Paulownia fortunei. The sequence goes on along the minus strand of CM033105.1, from coordinate 2,677,210 downwards.
GTCCCACATTGGCGTCCTAAGGGTTGTACTTTGGGCATATCTTGTGGATTGTTTAACCTATGGAATACCACTTAACTACTCCTTTGGGCTAAAAAGTATTAGTTGTGCGGCAACATTTCATGCTCATACTTGTAGTTTCAGGGCGTGGCATCCTTTCTTTTCTATTTCTTGACCTGTAACTCTATCTACTCAAGATAAAGTGTATCATCTCTGTGTTATGCTTGGTTTGCAGTTAGGTAAGACAAAAGTCTTCCTACGAGCTGGTCAGATGGCTGAGCTAGATGCAAGGAGAGCAGAGGTTCTTGGAAATGCAGCCAGAACTATTCAAAGGCAAATTCGTACTTATATTGCTCGGAAAGAGTTCGTTTCATTGCGCCAAGCTGCCATCCGGTTGCAATCATGTTGGCGAGGTAACTTTAATAGTTACCCTTTAGATCTATTTTTCAGATTATTGTCACTTACTTAAGAATTACAACTAACACGAGAGTATGCATATCTTCTGTTAGAAAGTAGGAAAACCTTTCATGATTTCATGGAGAACATGAAGTTTCATTATCTTACAACCCTTTATGCTGTGTGTTAATTTACATGTTAATATAGGAGAGAATGTCTATTTATAAGCTCAAGGCTCAGTGCACCAATTGACCCATGGTCACACACACACACACACACACACACACACACACACACACACATATACATATATTTGTATGCATCTAGGAATTTGATTGTGTTCATATAACTTGTTAACTAAGTATGAAAAGACACTTCAGGGCGCCTAGAGATTCTGTTCAACTTGATATTTTGTTAACTGCTTCATCTGGTTCTTTAGAAGTTGCAGGAAATATAACTTTTTCTTATAATCGTGTAGCTATATCTGCTTGCAAATTTTATGAGCAATTGCGACGTGAAGCTGCCGCTCTAAAGATTCAGAAGAACTTCAGATGTCACACTGCCCAGATATCCTACTTAACGTTGCAGAATTCTGCTATCATAGTGCAGACTGGCATGAGAGCAATGACTGCTCGCAGTGAATTCAGATTCAGGAAACAGACTAAGGCTGCAATCAAAATTCAGGTCTTACTATTACTTCATACTGCAAAAATCCAAAAGAAGATTCATGGACCTAGAAGTTGATCTAATGCTGACTATCAGTACATGATTTTGTTGCTTATGTGCAGGCTCACCTGCGTTGTCACAGAGAATATTCTTATTATAGAAGTCTCCAAAAGGCTGCTATTGTTACCCAATGTGGTTGGAGGCGACGTGTAGCTCGGAAAGAGCTTCGAAAGCTCAGAATGGTTCTGATCTATCCTTTGTGTTTTTATTCGGGAAAGAAGGTATCTTCTTGCACTTTGCTTAAATAATTTGGTGTATTGACTCAGGCTGCAAGGGAAACTGGAGCCCTAAAAGAAGCCAAAGACAAGCTAGAAAAGAAAGTAGAGGAGCTTACATGGCGCTTGCAGTTCGAGAAGAGATTAAGGGTAATCATTTTGACAAAATTTGAGTGATCCATCGCTATTGATTTACGTAGCTTGACCGGCTTCACCTCCTCTTTCTTTTGCTTGTCGAATGTAGACTGAGTTGGAGGAAACAAAAGCACAAGAAATTGTGAAGTTACAGGAGGCGTTGCACTCAATGCAAGTACAAGTGGAAGATGCAAATGCTAGAGTGATAAAAGAACGAGAAGCAGCACGCAAAGCAATTGAAGAAGCTCCTCCGGTCATTAAAGAAACCCCAGTTGTAATTCAAGACACAGCAAAGATTGATGCATTAACAGCCGAGATAGAAAGTCTGAAGGTAAGAACTTACTATAGACAAGAACATTTGCTTGAATGTACAATATCAACACACTACAACATCTTTATTGGTGACTTCTTTCTTTACTTGCTAAGAACTTGGCTTTGTTAAAGAAGGCCAAGTGCTAGCATCATCTAATTAACTCCTTTCTCATTTGGCTGAATGTCTGTATGGTTAAGTTACTGCTGACATTTCGATTGGTACTTGTATAACAGATACTTACTGTCTTGTATGGTGTGACTTATCAGATGACTTAACAAGGGCTTTTGTATCCTTGGAAAAATACTATTTTCTTTTCAGATTGAGTAGATCTCCTCAAATATGTCTGTATGAACTTTATTAGAGCACCATAAATTGTCAGTCTTTATAATATTGAAAATTTTGATATGCTATTCATCTTTTCAAAAGCTTAAAGAATGGACTCATGAATCACTTCTGTAACCCACTTATTATTGTGTGCAGGCTTTGCTGCTGTCAGAAAAACAGGCTGCAGAAGAGGCTAAAAAGGCTTGTGCAGATGCTGAGACCAGAAATTTGGATTTGGCTAAAAAATTAAAGGAAGCTGAGGGAAAAGTGGATCAGCTTCAAGATTCCGCACAGAGGTATATTTACAGAAAGTGAATTTTGGAACTGTATGAGCGTTGATTTCTGATCTCATCTCTTCCTTTTGTTTTTTGCCTGGGGGAGGGCAGGAGAATGTGTTCATTCAGCTTCTTTGTTGATTGTTGAATATTGTCAGCAAATATTTAATACTTGTAATTATTATTTCTTGCATCCTCCGTCTCTGTTCAATTTTTGTTTTGGAATTACAGTTTCTTTCCAGGACCAAATTTCTATGTTATTTCTGTTTTCCTTAAGTATTTGGTAATTTGCCTACTAGAGGTAACAACAATCCCCTTCTCAACCCTAAACAGAGAGGAAAAAAAGAAAAGAAAAGAAAAAACCCTGTCTCCTTCCTGAATAAAAGCAAGTTACTGCCACCAAAATGTATCTACATATTCTGTGTGCTTTATTGTTCTGTTGTGATTGTTTCTTATCTTATGTCAGGCTTGAAGAGAAGCTATCGAACCTTGAGTCGGAGAATCAAGTTCTTCGTCAACAAGCCCTAACTATGTCACCTACAGGGAAAGTTATATCTGCCCGACCCAGGACTACTATTATTCAGGTAATGCTGATGTATTTTTTTTTTATCATACTTGTTGCTGGTGGAGATATTCTTATCTCTCCTGGTGACATTGCAGAGAACTCCGGAGAATGGAAGTGTTCTCAATGGAGAAACGAAGCCTGCACAAGTAAGACTATATCATCACAGTGATTTGGAAATGTAGAAATGAGTATTTGTGTGAATTAGTTAGGTTTAGATATCTTTAATGCTTATGGCCTGTTGCTTATCATAGGACATGGCCCTTGTTGTGGCAAATCCAAAGGAGCCTGAATCTGAGGAAAAACCCCAAAAATCTCTTAACGAAAAGCAGCAAGTAAGTGGCTGCTGGATGTGTATATCAAAATTAAAATTACGATAGATGCCCAGTATCTATTGAATTTCCATCTCCCCCCACCCCCAAAAAGTAATAATTACGACTGATGTGTCCACTCAAATCTGCTGATCCTCCATAGGAAAACCAGGACCTCCTGATCAAGTGTATTTCCCAAGATTTGGGATTTTCTGGTGGCAAACCTGTCGCTGCTTGTGTTATTTACAAAAGCCTTCTTCACTGGAGGTCATTTGAGGTTGAGAGGACTACTGTGTTTGACCGCATAATTCAAACTGTTGCTTCGGCTGTAGAGGTAATAAGTTATTATAGGGATTATCTATATCTTCTCTGATCAGTTGATTGTGTGAAATTCTGAATAAGATTTCATAAATTAGACACTCTGCTTGATGGGTTCTTTTTCAAAATGCATGTGCAACCATTAAAACACTAATTTCACGAACTCTGTTCAAGGTCCCTGATAATAATGATGTACTAGCCTACTGGTTATGTAACACATCCACATTGTTGATGCTGCTTCAACACACACTCAAAGCAAGTGGGGCAGCTAGCTTGACCCCCCAACGGCGAAGGTCGTCATCAGCTTCTCTTTTTGGGAGGATGTCACAAGTATGCACCTACCCTTCACTTTTACCTGCCTTCTCAATGTGACCTGTTACCTACATAATTTAATTTCTTCCTCTGTTCTTCTCTACATTACTATTTGAAGGGATTGAGGGCATCTCCACAGAGTGCTGGACTTTCATTTCTCAATGGTCGGATGCTTGGTAGACTTGATGACTTGCGGCAAGTTGAAGCCAAATATCCTGCTTTGTTGTTCAAGCAGCAGCTTACTGCTTTCCTGGAGAAGATATATGGAATGATCAGGGACAATCTTAAGAAAGAGATTTCCCCTTTGCTTGGTTTATGTATCCAGGTAAATCCAGCATTATATATGGTGCATGCTATATTGGTTTCTGAACTTGGATTCTAAATGTTAGATTTCCCTCCCTTGGTCTTCTATATACTTTGTGTATGGGTCCCCAGAGATCTATGAGGAAAGACTGAGAATTTTGATTATATTTGTTTCCAAGAACCAACTTCTAGTATGTATGTGACATTTGGTTAAACTGCCTAATACTTTTCCATTCATCCTTTTTTCTTCTTTTTCTATATTTCCTTGGTGTTACTAATGCAATAATATGAAGGAAGAGGTTGGACAAACTCGTGATTTCGTTTTATGCTGAGTGAGCAAACAGCTAATCTGTATTTGGCTGCCAAACCTACTTGTTTGCAGGCACCTAGAACATCTCGTTCAAGTTTAGTAAAAGGACGTTCCCAAGCTAATGCTGTTGCTCAACAAGCACTAATTGCTCATTGGCAGAGCATCGTAAAAAGCCTAAATAATTACTTGAAGACAATGAAAGCAAACTATGTAAGATCTGAAATTTGCTTAAAGAGGAAACTTAGCTGTGCTTTTCTTTGTTTTGTTTATTAATTTACTTCTCTTTCCTCTTATTGTGATATCATTATAGGTTCCTGCTTTCCCTGTCCGAAAGGTTTTTACTCAAATATTCTCGTTTATCAATGTCCAATTATTCAACAGGTAAGTCCATCTGTTTAGGGGACTTTATCCTTATTGTCCACTGTAATGTCTTATAGGACTCTTAAATTATATGTCCTGGGAAACATTTTCTGACTGTATGGCACTTTACATACTTTTCTATTCAAAACTTTTCAGTCTTCTTTTACGACGCGAGTGCTGCTCGTTCAGTAATGGCGAGTATGTGAAAGCTGGGCTGGCTGAATTGGAGCAATGGTGTTGTTATGCAACTGAGGAAGTGAGGTTTCATTTGGTAGTTTTCTGTTATTTATGTGCCTCAACTAATTGCCTCACCGACATCTTCTGGTGTACAGTATGTAGGCTCAGCATGGGATGAACTGAAGCATATCAGACAGGCAGTTGGCTTTTTGGTAGGAATCAGATTCAGTGTCTTTTTTTGCTTCCATGGATTCCTGACATTGGTATTCTTTACATCATGTATTTCTGACCTAAATTATTCCATTTTGACTCCTGTATTGCAGGTTATACATCAAAAGCCCAAGAAGACCTTAAATGAAATTACAAATGAACTTTGCCCGGTGAGTGAAACCCCAATACGCACCCCCACCCCACCGCCGGGTGTGAGTGCGCCTCCTTCCACCTTTTTTGCATCGAATTTTGATTTTTCATACTTTATGATTCTTTGACATTTCTTGTCACTTTTGTAGGTGCTAAGCATACAACAATTATACAGGATTAGTACAATGTACTGGGATGACAAATATGGCACTCACAGCGTTTCTTCAGATGTAAGTTAGTTCTTCAACCCGAGTTTGCCTCACCCTTGATAAGTTGCTTGACTTTGTTAATTTTGCTATTCTTGGTGTACTTATCATTCTATCTTTGGTCTCCCTGTTCACTTCTATTCTTTCATTTTTTCTCATATGCAGGTCATCTCAAGTATGAGAGTTATGATGACAGAGGACTCGAACAATGCAGTGAGCAGTTCGTTTCTGTTAGACGACGACTCAAGGTAAAATATGACGGCAGTAAATTTTTAGTGCCTGTAGTTTCCTGAAACAGTTGACAATGTTTTTCCTGACGAACATTTCCTGAAGATCCGATCTATTCTTTTTTCATGTGAAATTTTACTAAAGACATGATGGTCAAGAAACTTGGCCACATTTTAATAATTTTGGAGAAGTTACTAGTTTATATGATTTATGGAAATGAATGTTTAGTGAGGCTATAAATAGGTTTAGGTCCTGTGTATTATTCCATCTCCACCTTGGAAAAGCAAAAAGGAAAGTTGAAAAGCCTCTCTATCACTGATAGTTGCATAAATGCATGTCCATTCCTGATCCGATGTGAATCTAATCATCTGATTAATCCAACGCTTCGACATAGAGCTGCATACAAGATTCATCCAAGTTGATAGATAAAGCTGCCATGTTTCACTGTCCTGCATTATTTGACAGTATCCTGAGTACTGAACTTTTTGTGTTATCAAACACCATTGCAGCATTCCATTCTCTGTCGATGACCTCTCCAAATCCATGCAAACAGTAGACGTAGCAGATGTGGAACCTCCCCCGTTAATCCGTGAAAATTCAGGCTTTGTATTTTTACATCAACGATCCGATTGATGATGGCTGCTTGAAGCATTGCCAGTATGGTTGAATCTGCACATGAAGCAGCATGCAGATATTTGTTCATATACTTTTGATTATTCTTATTATTATGTCCATGTCAATTGTATATTTTTCATTACAATTTGCTTGGGCAACTGTCGTTAGTTGTTGTGTGGGTTAATTCAAATTTTCCCTCCTCGTGCCTTTTCAACGTGAGGAGGCATATTAGCAGAAAATAGGGCTACTAGGTTGTGATGATATGCAAGGTATAGGCATATCCATTGTTTTTGAATGGTTGATTGCCATGTTATTTTTTGGGTGTAAAGTGATAGAAGCTGGGGGATGTTAGGTGTTTTTATTTGTTGTAGTGTGAAAAGTATTTGCAAGGGTGTTGTATTCTTTTGAATTTTGACGCATACATATGTGTCCACAAGACTCTGTATGTTAAAAAAAGAAAAAAAAAAAAAACATGATTGATTTATTCATTTCTTTTCTAGTCATACAAAGATTTATTTTCCTAAATTTTCCGTAAGTATTCTCTTGTTGATTTTACCTTTTTTTTTTTTAAACTTTTTTCTTGGTTGATTTCTACCTCCAAATTTTTATTTTGGGCACTGTGTATCAGTTTTCATAATTTAAATTGCACAATTGCAGTCGCAAAATAAAAAATAATTACATTCTTTGTTTTTTGTCGAGATTAGCTAGCCTTTTTTTTATCTATAGACTTTTCATGTTCCATATTTCTTGAAATTAGTTTCTTTATTGCTAATTGTTTCTATTGACTACAAAGATGTAAATAAAAATGTTTAAACGACAATGGCACTTTTGTGTACCTAGATTTCTTTTTGATTTTTGCTTTTTCATATTACTGCTAAAAATACTAAAATATATATGCGTTGCATGTAAAAGATTATGATAGTAATAAAATGTGATGAAAAATAATGTTTTATTTTTTAACGTGATTCTTACAACTAGTGTGTTTTGATTTTTAATTTCAAATATATTATTTAAACAAATTTTTAGTCATTTTAGATAATGTTCTATCATTAATAATCTATTTGTAAAATTAAGGTAGATAAAATATGGGACTTGCTAAAATTATTTCATGACATAAATTAAATTTGTAAACAATTAAAATACTGCAAAGGCAATGATGGGAAAAGAAACTGTTTAACCCAGATGATTGATTAAAGTGTATTTGAAAAAATAAAATTATTGAAAATTTAAATTTTAAATAATGATTTAACTAGATGAATTTTTACTCTATATTATTATTATTATTTAAATTCATGATGCATTAGTTTTTCTTTTGTTTGATGTTCTCTTTTTATATGATTTTATAGAATTTTTCCAGTTTTTTTTTTATAGATTTTCTACTATATCTTCTCCCTCACTCAAAATGTAGTTGTTGTTAATAGAATGATATAGAAATGCTCCAATATTTTCTTTAATTTTTATATCTTCTTTAGATTGTACTTGGTACTTTTATAAATTCAATACTAATACATAAATCAATATCAATTAAAAAATTTGAGAGCATGAAGGTAAAGTTGAAACAACAAAGGAAGAATATAAATTATTTTAGTTGATATTCATAACCCAAATGGAGTGCATGCGTATTGCTGAATTTAGGATGTTATATGAATTTAAAGACAAAAATACATTTTTAGTCCTATAATTTGGCCATGTCCTTTTTTAATCTATCAGTCCTCCAACAAATATATATAATTGAAAAAATTATAAACAAATACCAAAACAATGTAGTACGAAGAATCTAAAAAAATAAATGATTTTTTGTTTTTCATTTCATTAACAACTACGTAAATATTTTATAATTAGCACTAAATTTATAATGCATTATAAGTATGATAATTTTTAAACGTACAAATTATTTTGGTATTCGAGTCTTGTAACGAATATCGAATTAAACTTGAATTTTTACAAATATTTTGAGTGATATCTGAGTTTTGTTACAAATACCGAATTGATAGATATTGAATGAAGTCCATTTAATTTTTCTTCTAAATTACTTATAATGACATATATACCCTTCTAATTTATTCACTTCTAGTTCCCCTTCCAATTTTGTATATTAAATTTCATTTGGTTAAAATAAATGCTACTATCATATGAATAACATATATTTGAAGTTCTCTACTAATATACCTCCAAATAAATAAGATATAAAAAGATCACGGTGAAACAATAGATATTAGAAATACTTAAAGGAAGAACAATTTTGAAACTAAAACGTATACTATGAGATTTAAAATTTAATTTGTAAAAGTCATATTAAATGTTTTTTCTTTGATGCTGAAGGTGATATTTTTTATGTAATAACTTTTTTATTCTTTCTATTATTTAAAAAAAATGGACTTTTTATCTTATTGACATCTAGAAAAAAAATTCAATGAAAGCAAAATAAATATTTCTTTTATTTTCTCTAATATTTTTTTAAAATTTCAACTTTTAATAAATAAATTTGAAATCTCATATTATAAATTCTAATTTCAAAGTTATCGCTCTCATATAGGTGTATTTTAATTTTATTAATTAACTATAAATATTTATATTTTAAATAATATGGCTGATTAGTGTTACTCAATCTTTTTTTTTTTTTTATGTATATGATCAAAATGATAGGATTTGTTCATCAATTGAATATATCATTTATAATTAAAATTAAACTAGAGTTTTATAAATAAATTTATGTATTAAATTGATATTAATGACAAAATTGTTGGGGTGGGGGTGGGGGTGGGAGGTGGGGGGTGGGGGGAACCCAGTCCTTCCCTCCATTGACCTATTTCATGAATAGGGGGTCCAACATTCAAAACTCACTTTGTTGGTGCGGGATTTATATGGTGTTGTTTTTGCATATATTTTTTAGAATATCTTATAAGATATTTTAGAATTATAGATTCTAAAAATAAATGTAGATACCTTATAAATTTTTCAAAATAAGTAATTAATCCCTAATTTATTTTAAAGATCTTGATAGATTTATTTATTTGATTATATAATTACAAAATTATTATTACTGATATCTTTTAAGTTTCATGATATTTTTTATGCAAATACTTTTGTAGCTTAATTTTTTAAAATAAGATTTAACATTTTATAAATTCCAAAATATTTTACAGGATATATGATTTTATAAAATGCTTTAAATAAACTAAACAAACACCCTCTCAATAATTGAAACGATAGGAGCCCATTAAAATCATAGTCCCCATAAAAAATTAATTATGTTTTATTTTGATATATTTCGACTTGAATGTTCTTATTTTGCTCACTCTTTTAAACTTATAATGCAATACTATTAACTTCCTATTACTACTTTTTATTTAACTTGTGGAGAGGCGAGATAAAGTTACTCTTTTCTTCCTCAAAATAGAAAGAAACTATTGTAAATCTTATTTGTCGATAAAATTTAAAAAAAATATGTAATCTAAAACTAAATATTCAATTAAAAAAATATTTTATATATTTGATCGCAAAGATAAAAAAACACTTTTAAAATCGAGAATATGAACTCTCCTCTAAAGGCCCAAATAGTAATAGTTCTGTACAATATTGATCAACTTGGACGCAACTCAACTTAGTGTCCATATCCTCATCATGATTTCTACCCTGAGTCGATGTGGGTGGGAGTCACAAGCAAGACTACTACACCCAATAAACTGCTGACAATTACTTTGCAAAATGGACCAGCAAGCAAGATTACAAAACTAAAGATCCTGCCACTATCAAACCTCAATTATTTCAGATTTCCTCCAATTCCTGCTTTCTGCAACAAATTTAAAGAGGGATGATCAAGAAACCTACAGAACACCAAGTTGTTTGTTAGCAGAAAGCGATATATATAGAAGTTATTCCTAAAGAATCAATTCATCACTATTTCTGGCAACAAAAATTTCACTTCAGCAATCTTAATCTTGATGAGAAGTGACCATATGGCAATTCTATTTCTACGACATAAGAGAAAGAAAGCATAGATCATATATCATTTCTCCTACTATTTACAGACTGAGACCAATCTAAGAGACTGCATTTCACTGATTAGCATGACAACAGTAACAATTGAACAAGGAAAAATCTATAGAAATGTATTAAATCAACTAACAAGTTTTCTCAGCAAAAAACATTAAAAGGCCAGTTCTTACAAGTCCTTTTTGTGTACACAGCTACTGGGATTCTAGTACCTCGGAAGAATTATTTGCTTCCATTGACTTCTCGAGTACTGATTGATCAAGCTGAGCCTCAATTGGGTGCATCTCCATTTTCTTTTTCTCTTTCAGAATAACCTGCCTTGGCATCACTTCAAGTAAAAAGTTTCCTCCATTCCATACAGCCGCAGAGACCTTGAGCACCTGGAAAGTCACGTGTAATTCATAGGACAAGAATATTGGGACTGTAAGTGCCGTAGTTGCCAGAGTGAACATAGCCTGGAGCAGAATATACATAAACAAGCGATTCTGATCCCCTAGCAATCCACTTAAGCGCCACCATATGCTGTTCGCTTTCTGTGCTTTCTTTGAAAGTTCCCTATGAGATAGGAAATTAGAAGACGGAGTAACCAAAATCTTGACTATGTGGGAAGAACAAAAGGAGTGCGCTCCAGGTCTATAAGCAGTGACATTAGGGCAACTTCCACACTCACACACAGAGAGGAGAAGGGGGGAAGAAGAGAGGGAGAATAAGAAAGATGGAAACCTGTAGGAAGTCATAACTTCTGGATCTCGAAGTAGTCTTTGTCGACGCAGGACATCTACAATGAGAAAATAAAGAAGCTGCCAGATAATGTAAGCAACTAAAGGAACAAAGAAAAGCCATGTCCACAGATAAGATTTGCTTTCGACGTAGGGCCATGATGCTCTACTGGCGGTTCCCTCAGGATGCATGGCTTCAAAATACACCGGGTCCCACCATCGAATAGTGAAGAAAACTAATCCTGAAAGCCACATTAGCATTGGCTATATTATGCTCAATTGACAAGGGACAAACAAGCATATGTTGATAAATGTTTGATAAAATTCAGGAAACTCTGTAGCACGTCCAATAGAAATTTTTAGCATACTGCACGGACATATTGTACTGTGTAATTGTGCCATCTATAGTAAATGCATCACTTCCAGCAATTGTTGTTTATAACTAAAAAATAAAATAAGTTTCGACATAAGCTTGCCTCTATTGCTACTAATCCGGCATCCAGAAAACCAACCCCAAAAGTAGAGACCAAAACATGTGACCCTAGATGCTTTCACACGAGTACCAAATTATAAACTACGGACACCATCAAGAAGTTCAAAATGTAAATTATAGAATTGTGGCAACTATTAACAGGTCAACTGAGCAGTGAATAAAAAAGAATTCTCTCTCCTCAAATTTAAGTATAAAATAAACTTGCTCTAGAAATGGAAAAGCTATTGGTCAGAGCCGGTAGAAATAGTTTTGAGAAAAGAAAAGGGAGTTGTCTTACCAGGCAAGAGATGTATGAAGACGCTTACAATTTTGTCCATAGAATTGAAAACTAAGCTACAGCGCCAAACAATCAATGCCCATGCCAATGGCCCCTGCACTCATGTTTATATGACTCAAAAAAATAAAAAATTATAAAAACATGAACTCATGTCATGAAGATAGGACAGAATTGGCACTGGTCCAATTGCATACCTCTGCAAATGAGAAGCAAACCATGAAAAGCTTCTCATTTCTCGGATAACACAGAAGCATGATCAAGAAGATTGTATTGGCATAGTAACAAAAATCCTGCGTGATAGGAACTTGAGTGAGTCTCAACATCTTCTATTGTTTAATTTTTGTGTTCAACCTCACGTACCAAAACTTTAAACTGAAAAACTTTAGAGACTGAATAACCTTGTGCAAAACTGGAAATGGAAAACCAAGCATGCCATCAGGAACTTAACTCAAAGATGCTCAACATTCCACAGTATAACAGGAATCTTGCACATATGAATACAAATTATTTTATTTTGGACAACATATGCAACTCACACTAAGCTCAACATTAAAACCGTTTATGTAATTCCTACTTAAGTTGTCACACTAACTCAGCATACCTACCATATATGCTTTTTATTGCTAAGCCTTCAAACTAAACTTTGAGTTAAAGTCACAAGAAAATTACCAAATAATATGATTAGCTCATGTCATTCCCAGAGCTTAAGGACCACTACCAGATTTCAAAAACACAAAATTTATTCTCTGCCAAGAGAAATGAATTGTATTGATGAGTTGGAACTTACCAGAAGATAATAGTGCCACTTCTTGTATCGGTAATATATCCACCGAAGGGGAACAAAAATTACGTAGAACAAACAATATAAATATCGGACATCCTGTGGCCCTGATAAAAAACCAACCAAGGACCAAATGATGACACCGCTGTAAAACATATCAGCAATTTGTGGTAACACAGACAAAATTCTGAGTCAAGAGCTGTTCTACTCACTTGCACCCAAAATAAAGCAAAAACCTCCAAAGCCAAGAACACCCATCAAGTGTGTCACCTACATGCCATCAACAAAGCCATTAACACTTCTTCAAACCAAACATCAAAATACACTACAAATAAAATTGACTTTCAAATTAATTACCTTATCAATTTAAGCAAGTTCATAGCAGGTGAACATGAATACACATTATCTTCCTGCTTATACGTAATCAAATATCCTAATCCTCCCCCACCCCCACCAAAAAATAAGAGGTTTCTTGGTTATATACGCATATACAAGCTCCGTACCTTGTTGATGAATCTTTCGTGCTCTTCAGCCTGTTTGGCGATCTTAACGGCTTGTTTGGACAAGATCTGTTTGGTCTGAACTGCTTGTTTTGACAGCATCTCCTTGGTTTGAGCCACTTTCTACCCAAAAACCAAAAACACCCAACATCAAGAAAACCACCAGACACGCACTCATAAAAAATATACCCAACAACCCAAATCAAGAAAACATCCAAACACAAACCCAACTCAAGAAAAATTCTGTTTTTATTTTTGTTGAAGCATATTCCTCATATACATACGTATACAATACAAAACTCATACCTTGGATCGATCTTTAAGCCTTAGTTTAACCTTCCCATATGAATTCCCTTTCGAATCCTCCACCTCCACGGTTTCTTCACTACTTGCCATCTTCGTCTATAGCAATCCTACTTTCCTGTGTCAAGAAACTTCCTTGTTTTCTCACTGCAGGGAAGGAATTTTAAAGAAGGTTATCGCGATGTAATTTTTGGTTCAATATATTGTGCGTGTGCGTGCGTGAGCGTGTGCGTGTGCGTGTGCGTGCTTAAAAAAATATTGGATTCTGTACTCTTTGTTGTTTAATGGATTCATACAATACTATAAAAAATTGTTAATCTTTTTGATCGCAGTGGCGGTTCAGGATGATTATTGTTGTTGTCCTGGTTAAGCTAATTACGCGACGGATAAAATTTGATATCTAATATCCATGAATATGTTATAAATATTTATTAAAAATTATTATAAAAAATATTTAAAAAAAAATAAGAGAATGATTCGAGTGTAAAAATACGATATATTTTATTACTATTTTTCTATAAATTGTGTTTATATTTATTTTTAAATTATGTAAAAATTATTTTATAAGTATTTTATATTATTTAATTTATAATTATTATATAACTTAAATAAAATTATTTATTAATAATTAATATATTCATAAATTATTAGAGTTATTATTTTTTATTTATATAATATGCTATTAATACTTATAAATAACTTTTGAATACTTTTTATATTATATTTAGATATTATAAATATTTATTAAAATAAAATATTATTCGTCAAGTATTATATGAGTAATTATAATATGTCTACTCCAGTCGTGCCCCCTCAATTTTTCATAAACCTATATTTTATTTACAAATTTAATTAATTTAAAATCTCGTCCCCCTTTGAATAATGAAATTATCCCAGCCGTCCACTTCAAATTTTTATGATTCTATTTTAAATATGTAAATTTAATAAATTGAAAGACGTTTTAAAATTGTTTGAAATTTTATTTTTTAAAAAATTTAGGTGATAGAATTTATTATTAATACAAAGTTCTAAAAGGCATTTGTAATATTAAATTTTTATTATGAGTTTGTTTCTACAAACATGGTGTATTTTAGTTAAAAAATAATACTATTATTGTCATTTTTTATTTTTTATTTTTTATTTTTTATTTTTAACTTATTTGAATTCACTTTCTTTACTTATTATTTAAAATTATTCTAATTTTTATGTTGTAAGAAATTATAAGTATAAGTTTTTATAATACATTTCAATTGGTTAATGATTATGAAATAATGCTCAAATTGATGCAATAGTTTTTGAAAGTAAGTTTGATTGACAAATTCATTTTTGACATATTACTATAAATTTTTATTAATGCTAAAAATTATTTTTATTTAAACAATAGGTATTTTCACAATAAAAATAATTAATAACTTCATTAGTTTTTTAATATATTTTTAATTCATTATTTTCTTATAATATTTTTCATTCACATTTATACAATTTAGTTATTTTATTGAGCTTTTTTTATCTAATACTTTGCGTTTCATTTATTTTTCAAATTTATTTGGTCCAATAAGAATTAATTCTCATCATATTTTCTAATTGTTGTAAGTTAGTTTTTATTTTGTGTTGAATTGAATTAAAATTGATTGTTATTTTCATTTTAAAGTCATTTTTGTTCGAATACTTATGTAAATATAATAGATATGTGAAAAATTATATATAAATATTATATTTTTATTTATAATTGTATTTTTAATAGTTAGTTAAGAAAAAATACAATATGATAATATTATTATATGTGAAAAAATAATTAATAATATATATTTGACGATTAAATCTCGTCCCCCGTGTCGAAATCCAGGCTCCTCCTCTACTACTAAATGTTTTATCTAACAAAACGAGATATTTTACGGTGAAATATATATGAAAAATAAAACTATTTTTTAATTATTTATATATATACATATATTATACGAGTTTTAAAATTTACTGTTATGCTGCTAAAAGTGTGGATTGTTTTGAAGGAATATTTATTTGATCATTTCATATGGTGGAAAATCTCATGAACTATGGCCAACTGATAAAGAATCAAAGTGACAGCCTTTTTCTTCTTCATCTCCTCTTTTTTTCTTTTTCTTTTTTACATTTGTTTAAATTTGGGTCTGGACAGCTTAGAAAGAAGAAGATTAGTTTATTGGTGAAGTTACGTGGAACAACGTTCTTGGAGCAACTGTCCTTACTTGGCCAAGTTGAGTGGGTGAAATAATCTTGATGATTTATGATTGATGATTATTGTAATATAGACTTTAGATCGTTTGATTATTTGAGTGATTTGATTTTCTATTAGACATATTATATATCTAATTGATGATATGTGGGCGGTAGAGAAAGTAAATCTTTTCTCCAAGTTTCTTGTTCATATCTTTCATAAAAAATATAATATTAAAAAATATTTAATAATTCTTTTTTTCTATTTTCTCCAATCGTTTCAAACAATAGTTTTGAAATCGAATCGAACTGATCGATCTGACAGATTCGACCATAAATTGATAGTTGGCCCACTCTAATTAATTTTAAATAATTATTTTTGCAGTTCAACTGGTCAAATCGAATTAAATTATTTTTTTTATTTTTTATTTTTTATTTTTGAGGAAGTTTAAAGGTTTAAACGTTGTATTTTATTATATGTACGTGATTATTTGAATTTTCAGTTTTATTAGATATTTTTTTAAGTTGGTTATTTATTTTATTTTAACTTTTAATTATATTATATAATATTTAGTCTATTATATTATCATTTTGTATAATATAATAAAAATATATATTTAATTTTCATTACACTGGTTGGATCGGTCAGACTGATAATTGACTGACGGCAAGATCGATTTGCTCACCGAATCAATTATAAAAACATTGATTGAAAATTTGATTTTCCTGCTTTTAGAGGTATAGTTCAAAACAAGTTATCAATCATTAAGACACAATTATGTTATAAACGTTAAGTGATTTGTGGTGTATAAATTTTTTAATCAAATGGAAGAGTGATAGACCTAATTTTTTTATGTCATTCTTATGGCTACTAGGTTAGAATTTTAAGTGAACAATTTTACCAGCAATTTCGAAACTAAAATTACTTTAATATGCGTCGATATCTGCATTTAAAAATTTCCTCATTCACTCCATTTTCTTTTTAATTTCATGCATAATTGGGGTGCATAAGAGAATAAATAATTTAAAAAAATTAGAACATTCTTTAAAAAAATTCAAAAAAAAAATGCTTGTGCATTTCTTAATGCTTGAAGATTAGTAATAGCTTGGTTTTGCAACTTTTATACAGAAATAAGCAAAATAAGAATAGTTTCAAGCCTTCTTTTCCTCATTCATTTTCCCTAGAAATGTAGCAAGGATTTCTTTTTAACTTAGAATTAATTTTAATTTAATTTGGCACACAAGAGACTGTGTTATAATTATTAACTTATTTTATTAATATCACATACTATTTTCTAATGTTTCTTTTTTATTATAATTTAAAGCCTTGCTATATAACCTTTTTATTATCTCTTTATAAATTTCATTTATAACACAGTGTAAAACATAAAATTTATTACTATCCTTGTCGAATTGAATGTTACTGACCAAGATATTACTTATTTAAAATTCAAAAAGCTTTGAGCGAGGGTGGGAGGCTTTTGACATAAAAAAAACCTATCGGACTAATCTCTTTATGATAAACAAATATTGGGCGACAATTAGTCAACTTGATTAAAAAAAAATATTAATTTAATAAAAAAATGAGCAATGTAACAAATAATTTAGACAAATAATTAAATCATTTAACTTTATACTGTAGTCAGTTAGATATTCAAATTTGGACAGAAAATTAACCATATAATTTCTGGATAAGGTTTATAACCATTGCAGCAGAGGAGATTTAGATTTTGTTCCCACCTTTCAAGGAGGAAATTTAATTTTGGTGCAAGAGCAAGAAGATTAAATGAAAATGGGGCAATGTGCCTTTGTTGGACCAAATCCAAAGAGAATTCGATTCATACCTCTCTCATCACATTTTTCCAAACATTCAGTGGAAATGTCTTTAAATAGCAAGCCATTTAATGGGCAAAATATTTTATTTGTTTTTTTAAAAAAACTTTCATAATATTCAACTCTCACTTAATTAGCAAGTTTACTAGTTCTTTTTTTGGTATATTTGTTATCCTCTTCACTCAGTTGAGAATTTGTAGCCCCTCAAAGATTTTGGGGACGTTTGTTTGTATTTTCAACGAGAATTTTTATTTCCATTGAGAATTTAATTTTGTATTGATTTTTTTGTGTAAAAAATAAAAATATGTTTGGATGATGTATGGAAATGGAATAATATATAAGTTTGAAATGAGAATAAGTTTGGTTGATTACAATTATTATTTTTTTGTGATAAAAAAGTAATTATATTTTTTTAGTTGTCTATTTTGGGTGGTATCATTTTCATATTTTATAATAATTTGTAAAATTTGCAGTGGTGTCATTCACTTTGAATATTTAATTTGAATATGATAATTTATTAAGATGATTTGAAGGCAGTGAATTCTAACGTAGTTTGAAAATAGTAATATATTTATCAGATGAAACTAACAGTGATTGATTCAGTTTGAATATTTAATATAAATATGATAATTTATTAAGATGATTTGCAGGAGGTGAGTTTTATTGTAATGTAATTTGAAAATAAGAATATAGATATAATTGATAGTAGTATATCCAATAATGTAATATAGGGTTGAAAATTGAGAATATAAAATTGAAAAGTATTTTTGATGGAAAAAAAAGAAAAGAAAAGAAATTGGACATTTTCATTTAATTGAGTCAAATAAATGTGATTTTGTATTATAAAATAATATAAATTTGAAAAAGAATCTTTGAGAATGGGACAGCTGCCCCCTTTGTCATATTTTACAATATTATCATATTTACTTTCAATGCCTTTTAACCCCAAACTTGACTAGTACCAAATGGATAATATGAAATTTCCGGTATTTTGGACATCTTGCTTAGAATGTTTGGTACAAGTATAAAGCAAAGCATCTTTTCAAATCCTCACCAAACAGATGATGATTATCATAGGTTTTGTATGTTCTTCCATAGACAAAGAAGTTGTGTGAAATAATCATCATTTCATATAGCAAAATTTTATCTTAGTATTAATGTGATGCACAAAAGAAATTGCACAACATGTGTGTGTATTGTACTGTTTTGTTGAATCTGCAGATAAAATATGAAGGCCTTGTTTGGTGTTGTTTGGAAAAAATATTTTTATTCTCCAAAATGAAAAAAGTTGTTGGGATTAATATTTTAAAAATATATATTTTTATTCCGCCTGAATACTATACCCCACTAACTATTAATAAAATATTTACAGTTGAAAATATCTTCCACTAACCACAACAAATAATATTGACAAAACATCTATAATTGAAAATGTTTATCAATATACATCATATCATTTTTTCCCAACAAAACATCAAAAACATATTCTCATTATCTATATATTCCCCTAATCTAACCTACTATCAAATACATTTTCTCAAAATAATTTTATCGAAATATCGGAAATAACACCAAACAAAATCGATTTTTTTTTGGGTCAAACACTAATATAAATTCATGTTTTCTTTTATTAAGTAAAGTAATTAATTATATCATTCTAATAAATAATTTAATACAACAATCAATAATTAAGTGATTCAAAATATCTATAATTGAAAATATTTATCAATATATATTATATTATTTTTTCCCAGTAAAACATCAAAACATATTCTCATTCTTCACATATTCCCCTAACCCACTGTCCAATACATTTTCTCAAAATAATTTTTTAGAAATACCGGAAATAACACCAAACAAAATCGAAATCTTTTTGGGTAAAACACTAATATAAATTCATGTTTTCTTTTATTAAGTAAAGTAATTAATTATATCATTCTAATAAAAAAATTAACGCAACAATCAATAATTAAGTGATTATCATGAATAATAAAGTAACAAACTCATAATGCTAATTTTTGGGACTCGGTTTTTTTTTGGATATTTCCTAATTGAAGACATTGGTCAATTGTTATGAAAAAATAAGAAGGGAAAAAAAAATAATATAATCCTTTTGACCCATTGGGTTGGCCGATGAATTTGGGCTTGAGGTGGGCCGCTTTGAGCTAATCATACCCAAATCAGGACATACACTAACTAACGCATGCATATTCCCAAAATCAGATAATCATTGCACTTTTGAAACAATATATAGAAAAGTCCTAAGTTCCTCAGCCAGTCTATTAAGAGAAAAAAATCAAACAATAAAATGGAGATTAATTAATACTACTCAATCTCAAAATTAATATATTTTTTATATAATTAATCAGTTAATTTAACTATTTCTTTTCAGTACAATAACAAAAATAATCCAGCCAGCTTTTCTATAAAGTAATTGAATAATATTAAATAATATGACAAATAATAAAATTTAAAAGTTTAGTAATATTAAACTCGTAAAAAAATCATTAAAATAAGTTAGTCGGAAGATTAAAGAGTACGACTCCATATTATATCAAATGAAGCAATTATTTTCGGATAGAACTAGCATGAAATTAGACTAACATTTTTTCTTATTAATCCAATTAATTCCACATTAATTTTGAGTTAACCAACAATTGATAGAGTGAAAAATCAGACAACTATCTCTACAATCATAAGTTGTACTAATATTATGCAATTATGTATTAGCTAGCAAAGATATTTTAGGGTTGACTCTCATTCTTTTGCAATTATGCTTCATCATGAATTATAAAAGCACTTGATTTAGGTTTAGGAGTGTACACAAATTGAGATTAATGAAATAAATATAGTTAATTAGTTTAGTTTCAATATCCATAAAACTTAAAATTGTATTTGTGTTGCTAAAATTCAACAAGTTTTTATTAGGTTGTTACCTCAAGTAACTTAATATTTTATTTATAGTCGATCATTTCTTAGCTTAACGAGTTGGCTTTGGGTCAAACTTAAGTATTTGTTGAACAATAAGAAATATGTAAGTTAGGTTTATTATTTAAAAAAATTTAAATTTAAACAACATTGTATGGTACATTTTCAAACAATGTGAAACCTACTTAAATAAAGATAAATTTGAAGTGAAGATATGAAAATATAATATGAACAAGATTGGCAGAAATTAAGGTATACTTGAAAGTGAAAGTGAAAGACTGAATGGCATTTGTTAGGATGTATTTGCTTTCATCTGCCGATTAATAAATTGCCAAGTGTCTAATTAAATAAATATTCAATCCCACCAAAATAATGTTGCTTATTGACATAATAATATAGTAAGGGGGTCAGCAGAAGAACATGCGTCATCAAAGCAGACAACTTTTACTTATGTTTTTTGTGAATGATAGAGACAAAATACCTATTTTGCATCATTTCATTTGTTGCCATATAATTTGTTCTTATTATTGTTGTTTCCCAAGTGCTTCTTAATAGTTTTTTTTTTTAATTAAAAGTTCACTTATGTCATTGTAATAGAATTAAAGTTCTTCCAAGGGCATTAATCCTATGTATTGGACTCAAAGATTGTAAAAATGCCAAGTTATAATAAAATTTACATATTCAATTATAAGTTATGCATGTGTTTTTTTTTTATCTCATTATTAAGTTATATTTCAGTTCAGAGAGTTGTTATTTGTGTTTTATTTCGATTTCATTTTTAAGTTATATTTTAATTCAAATACTTATCATTTAGCGTTAGATAGATAGACATAATGTACATCTGACATAGAATTTAAGAACACATTACTTGAATCCTTTATAATAATTATTCTTGAAACTTCAAATCATTTATAAAAGAAAAAAAGTTATCCGTAAAGGAATTTAAATTAACGTTGATCAAAATTGAGCTAAAAGTAAAAATGGCAATAGTTTATAATTTGTTTATGAATTCTCACACATAATTAGGAACTTTATAATTGAAAAAGTTAATGAAATTCAACGAAAGAAAGATAACAGAGCAAAATGCATATTTAGGCACCAAATTTTCTTGAAAGTTATATAATAGTCATTCTAATTTTAGAAAAAGAATATATAGAGAATATATAGTTACTCAACTATAAAAAAATTACAATTCTAATCATATAATTATACAAAAAATGTATTTCTAGGCGTACATTTTTCAAAAGAACAATATATAATCACTCAATTATATAAAAAAATAATTTTTAGTCACTTATCTTAAACTAACAAAATATTTATATATTTACATAAATACACATATTCATTTATATATGTAATTGTGTTTAAATAAACACACATATTCGTTGATATTCCTTAATACATGTTATTATCAATTAAATAAAATTTTAATTAATTTATAATTAAATATTACTATAAATTCTTATATTTAAGTTTATCCCAAATTGATAATTGTTATTAGATTATATATATATAATTAATAAATCTAATAATAATTAATAATTTGAGAAACTTAAATATAAGAATTCATAGTAGTACTTGATTGTACATGAATAATTTTGCATAAATTTATATTTGTAAACATGTATTTAATCGAGTATAATAATACTTATTCATGTAATTATGTAAATCAATGAATATGTACATCTATTTAAACATATTAATCTATATAAATGAATATGTGTATTTATTTAAACATATTAATGTATACAAATGAATATTTATATTTATGTAAATATATAAATATTTTGTTAGTTTGGAATGAGTGACCAATATTGATTTTTTTTTTTTTATTGTTTAGTGCATGTTCTTTTGAAATGTAGGTAACCTGAAGTGCAATTTTCAATATAATTTAATAATTATTTTTGTTTTTTATGAAAAGTGGGTGACTAATGTGTAGCGACTAATTATACATTTTGCCCAAATGTTTAACAATTTTTATACGTCGTTTTGTTTGGCTTTAAGATAAGTCGACTTCAGAATGGAGTGGATTTTCTCATTAAATGAATTTAATTTAATCAAATGAAATAGCTTAGAATACAATTAAGTTCCACTCTTAAATCGATGAGACAGACATTAATCGTTAAGTTTCGTACAAAATAATACTGGGGCAAAAATGAGAGTTTCAAAAAGTGAAGGGGCACCACTGAAAACTGCTGTATGTTCGTCCAATTGTCAGCTTGAACTTTAAATTGAACGCGCAGAGAGAGAGAGAGAGAGAGAGAGAGAGAAGAGAGAGAGAGAGAGTCTTCAGACAGGCAATCTAAGAGCGGAAGGTCCGGCCCGAATTTTGAATGCTCTTACTTGTAAGATTCTTCATCTTGTCTTCTCCTGCGATATTCATTATTTTCGATGGATAAATGCTACTACGTTTATGGAATATGCTTGTAGTTGATTTATTTTCTCGTGCAGGGGTGATAAAGTCTATGGATTAATCTTGAGATTTTTCTTTTTAAGTTTCTGCTCATTTTTTGTGAAGCCAAATCCCCAAACCCATTTTTCTATTCTGTTGCTTTGAGTTCTACTCAGACACTCGCGAATTTAAATATTTTCGAGCATAAACAGTGGATTATAAAATTTTTTGGACTTTCGGTGGTTTTCTAATTCTGGTTGTTGTTATAAATGTGATTCTGGAAGATTTTAATCTTTTGTATGGATTTTGTAATCGTGAGAAAATTCTGTGTTAATTATGTAGTTTGCGAGGAGATAATGTGGTCAAAAGCAGATAGCAGAAAGAAGGCTGGTCAGAATTCAGGAACTGGGAAGTTTATAAATGACCTTGAAACCATAAGTAAAGCCTTGTATGTGGATAAAACGCTACCGAGGCTTGCTAGTTCTACGGCTAGTAGTCGATCCAAGTCTGTTGGAAAAACCCATTTGCCCGAGTCCAAAACGAAGCGAAAGGATGCTAAGAACAATCCAAAAGATTCCTTTGAGAAAGAAAAGAAGCCGTCAATATGGAGTTGGAAGGGTATAAAGGCCCTGGCTCATGTCCGAAACCGTAGGTTCAGTTGTTGTTTCTCACTCCTAGTCCATTCCATTGAGGGTTTACCAACCTTTTTTGATGATGTTTGTCTGGTTGTGCATTGGAAGAGACGGGATGGTGAGCAGATGACACGCCCAATTAGGGTTTATCAAGGTGTAGCTGAGATTGAGGAACAGTTGATATATTCTTGTTCTGTATATGGTAGTAGGAGTGGTCCCCATCATTCGGCAAAGTATGAGGCAAAGCATTTCTTGTTGTATGCTTCTGTTTATAATGCCCCTGAGCTTGACTTGGGGAAGCATCGAATAGATTTGACTAGGTTGCTTCCTCTAACATTGGAGGAATTGGAAGAGGAGAAGAGCTCAGGGAAGTGGATGACTAGTTTCAGGCTCTCAGGTAAAGCTAGAGGTGCAACAATGAATGTCAGTTTTGGATATGTTGTAATTGGAAATAATAGCATTGAGCCATATAGCAACAATAATGTTCCTGAGATCCCGCGCTTGCGGCAGGATAGTGCAAAGACAGAAAAACTTCTGGGTCAATTTGATCAAATGGACGAACTAAGCATTCGTCGAGTAGAAAGTCTTCCTGCTAGGTTGTCTACCTTAAACCAGTCTGCAGAAGATATAAAGGATCTTCATGAGGTTTTGCCGATATCAAGACCACAACTGTGTGAATCAGTGAATGTACTTTATCAGAAACTGGATGAAGAGATGTCTAATGCATCAGTTGAAAAGAATTTGGATACTGATCCTTTTTCTTCATACGTTGACCTTCAAAAACTGAATTCATTTACACCACCTGATGCTGGTGAGAAAAGTTCGGAAACTGAGTGGGAAATTAGTGAGTTTTCTGTCATCGAGAAGGGGATAGAAGAGTTTACTAAAGAACAGGTGAAGTCGGAAGAGGATCCTTCAAAGGTTGCTCAAGCTTCTGGAGAGTTTCTTGAAACTGATGGTGCTGTTGAGGTACCCCTTAAGGATGCCAGCCTTCATCCCTCAGCTGAAGAAATTGTTTCTCAAAAAGATGAGCAATCGATAAACACCTGTAATTCTAAAGAGATAGAGAATGACATGTGCTCCAAAGAATCACTAATGAAAGAACTGGAGACAGCACTAAGTTGTGCCTCGGATTTGGTGAACGAAGGACTAGATTCTCAAGAAGATGAAAGTGATTCTTTGAACCAAGAAAATTCAGATATTAATTCTCATTATAGAGATCATAGGAAGGGAAAATCACTTAGCTTGGATGATGTTACTGACTCGGTGGCCAGTGATTTCTTGCACATGCTGGGTATAGAGCATAGTCCATTTGGCTTGAGTTCTGAAAGTGAGCCTGAGTCTCCAAGAGAGCGCCTACTAAAGCAATTTGAAAAGGATGCTCTTGCCAATGGAGGTTTACTCAACTTTGATATTGAGAATGATCCAGCAGAACTTGTCAGTGACATTCCTATGGGATCTGTCTGGGGAGCCATCTCTAACGACTTCCATCAAACATCAATGTTCGAAGTTTTTCGGGAAATGCCTGAGATAGAGACAGGTGCATCGAGGACTAAAACAAGGGCCTCAAGATTGGAGGATTTGGAAACTGAAGCTTTGATGCGTGACTGGGGCCTAAATGAGAAGGCATTTCAACATTCTCCACCTAGTAATTCAGGGGGGTTTGGCAGTCCAATTGACATACCTCCTGAGGATCCTCTGCAGCTGCCTCCCCTTGCAGAAGGTTTGGGTCCCTTTGTGCAGACTAAAAATGGAGGATTTCTGCGCTCTATGAATCCTGCACTTTTCAGGAATGCCAAGAGTGGCGGGAGCTTAATGATGCAGGTGTCTAATCCTGTGGTGGTGCCTGCAGAAATGGGCTCTGGCGTAATGGACATACTTCAGGGTCTGGCCTCTGTTGGAATTGAGAAGCTCTCCATGCAAGCTAATAAATTGATGCCCTTGGAAGATATAACTGGGAAGACAATCCAACAAATAGTATTGGAAGGTGCACCGAGTCTGGAGGGACCTGAGAGGTTTGTTGTTACTATTTGAGCATTGCCAGAGACATATACCTCTTTATGTATTAAAGTTTTTTTGAAAAACTTTAAATCAGTTATTGTCATCTTGACACGTTTGTTCCTGTTTCAGGCAAGATTTACTGCAGCAAGAATCTGAAATTATGCGAAATATACATAGTGAGCAGAAGAGTGTGAAAGGAATATCCCCTGTCCCGAGGTCAAGTAAGTTTGATTCAAGTTCTCTTAGCAGTGACACAGAATATGTGTCTTTAGAAGATCTTGCTCCTTTGGCCATGGATAAAATTGAAGCTCTTTCAATTGAGGGGTTGAGAATACAATCTGGTATGTCAGATGAAGATGCTCCTTCAAATATTTGTGCACAATCTATTGGTGAATTTTCAGCCCTGAAAGGAAAAACAGTCAATGTTGGTGGGTCCATAGGTCTCGATGGCACTTGTGGATTGCAACTGCTGGATATTAAAGATAATGGTGAAGATGTTGATGGACTGATGGGTCTGTCTCTAACACTTGATGAATGGATGAAACTGGATTCTGGTGAAATTGACGATGATGATCTTGTTAGTGAGCGAACCTCCAAAATTCTGGCAGCCCATCATGCTACTTCATTAGACCTGTTTCGAGGAAGATCAAGGGGGAGAAGAGACGAGGCAGGAGTAGGAAGTATGGTTTGTTAGGTAATAATTTCACCGTTGCTTTGATGGTACAGCTGCGTGACCCTTTGCGGAACTATGAGCCAGTTGGTACCCCAATGCTTGCTCTCATTCAAGTGGAGAGAGTATTTGTTCCGCCAAAACCTAAAATCTACAGCACAGTTTCTCTGGTAAGGAACTCTAACGAAGATGAAGAAGTGGCTGAGGGTGCCAAAAAGGAGAACATTATTGAAATGCCAAAAGAAGACAAGATTCATGAAGAAGAAATGATTCCCCAATATAAAATAACTGAGGTGCATGTTGCTGGTTTGAAGACGGAACAGGGTAAAAAGAAGTTATGGGGTTCCATGAATCAGCAACAGTCTGGGTCCCGTTGGTTGCTTGCCAATGGAATGGGGAAGAAGAATAAGCATCCGCTGATGAAGTCAAAGGCTGTTGGCAAATCTTCTGGTCCTGCTTCTGCACCAACGACGACAACAGTACAACCTGGAGATACTTTGTGGAGCATCTCTTCTCGTGTCCATGGAACAGGGGCTAAATGGAAGGAACTGGCAGCACTTAATCCACATATTAGGAATCCAAACGTTATTTTCCCTAACGAAACTATCAGATTACACTAGATCGGAAGAAGGCTGAAGTTTCTGTTGAATGGTGGTTTGTTTCAGGTAGTGATTAGCTTGATTGTATTGTACATGTCCTTTTGATGTTAGGACATAAAGGGATAGCTCTTGAATCACTTGAGTTTGATGAGCAAGGCCATGTGAAGAAATCTTTTTTATCAACGTAAAATATGTTAAATCAATACATGGATGTGCCAAAATGAGAACATAGTTTTGTTGTTTTGATGTTTCATTTGTAAATTGACAACTTTTGAGATCATTGATTGGCAAATATTTCATATCCCTTGCACCCGAATATCTTCCTTTCATTTTTAGTTGTCATTTCAGTTCTTTCTCCTCTGTACCTTTTGCTTGATTGTATTTGCATCATTTGCTGATCACTTCCTCTGATTTACATCCTGATGCAGAGTGGATACTTTAGGTACCAAGTGGAACTAATGCAGGTTGAATTACCAAATATAATTTTGTCTAAATTATGTTTATATTTTTATTACTAAATTTTTGCTTTGCGATTTACCATTTTTAAGATATTCTAATTTCCTTTTATATTTTACTAATAATAAAAAATAATTTTGATATATATATATATATTTAACTTTTTTTATTTATATTTTGAATTTAAATGTATAAGTTAATCTTTAAATATGTAGTCTAGTAATATCTAAAGATTATTACTTTTATGACAAGTAATTAAATTTATTTAAATTGTTATTACTTAAAATATAATAAATTGGTTGTGTAATATTTTCATAATACATCTACTTTTGTTAGTTTTAATATTTAAAATTTTGTTATTCATTTAAAATTTGATTTTAAATATTTTTTTAATTATGAAGTTAATAGTTACATATTTATTTACTTTTATGCTAAATCATTATTTTGTATTTCTTGTGCAATAATTTTTAAAAACATTTATATTTTCAATTCTTATTGAATTTTTTGAAATTTTACAAAGATTAGAAAAGAAAATTTTATTTTAAATCTTTTATATATTATTTAAAATTAAGAAAAGTATAAACATAGTTTGTACAAATAGTAAATTTATAATTAAATTATATTTAGTTATTTATAGCATACAAATAAAAAAATATAAC
This sequence comes from Paulownia fortunei, assembly GCA_019321725.1. Classification (NCBI taxonomy): domain Eukaryota; kingdom Viridiplantae; phylum Streptophyta; class Magnoliopsida; order Lamiales; family Paulowniaceae; genus Paulownia; species Paulownia fortunei. The sequence continues at coordinate 2,649,335 of CM033105.1, read as the reverse complement.
ATTTACATCTTTGAATATAGTCATAATGACATTTTTATATTGGCAAAAATGAATTTTCATAATTTTTTTTGGTTCATGTAAGCATTTTCCGTTCAATCAACTATTGGAAGATACAAAATGTAAGATGGATGCAAATTTTAAGGATGATTTGTTATAATTGATTTTTTTTTTATAATTAGGCCAAATTTTGAGGATAACTTTTTCATCTTAATTTTTTAATAATTTTCTCTGGATAAATATAAAATTTTACCCTCGATGTGCTAAACAGTAAACAGTTATGTCAATCAAGCATTTGATTACTTTATAGAGGATATTTGCTCAGAAATAATGTATTTACATGTTCAAAGAGGCAATCATTTCACATTCCTAGCATGCGTTGTGGATAAAAATTTCATGGCAGACAAGATTGGGAAAACTTATCATATTTTGCTTAGTCCAAATCCATAGTACTCAAAGCCGCTTGCTCTAATGGCTTTGCCAGATTTGCGATATCTGTTTAGCATTTTGATAATCATAACCATGGAATTAACCCCATTAAATTCAAACGATTCGGGTCTGTCTCCTTAAACTTGATTTTTTTGTTTGAATTAAGAAAACCGTAATTATAAACTTAGAAACGTGAAATATATCCAACAAGATACATGGTGAATTGTGAAACAACCCTGTACATACATACACCTGCAGGTCAAAAATACATATTAACTCCGACTGTGAAACTGAAAAACTCATGGTCTTTCAACCACAATATGTCTTGCACTCATTCTCATCTTCCAATCTTGCATGCGTCTTGTATTCGGATCAAATTCACAACCCCACCCCCCCACACACACTCAAATATGAATTCAGTGAAGTATGTATAGACAATTATCCTGTTTCAGTGTCGAACTATACTCGTAAAGCTCACATCATGGGGCAAATCTATTCATATAAATCTTCTTGATCGTCCTCAATAGCTTCTGAATGTCTCTCTTTTTCTTTGATGTATCCATACTTTCTGAGAATCCATAAATTCATGCGCACAATATTTCCTATAAAAACAACACACATGAGTGTCAACCATGTCAAGACCGATATTTCAGTGACTTCCCGTAGTATGCCCTCAACATCATCTGGTGACATGCGTCGAAGGGTTACAAAGTACGTTGCCACTTGAGCACTGATTGCTATCCACATTATCACCATTTGAAGCCACATCCATCGCCTTTGTTTTAGAGGCAACCCGCTAACAAGTAGAAGGATTATGCTCAGTGATGAAAGGAAAGCAATTGTGTTGAAAATCATGAATATGCCATAAACTCTGGGCTCTTGGTATGCCATCACCGACTGCCCAGCAGAGTGAGGATTGCTTACTGGCTGTCCATTCTCGTCTACTGTGTAATCGTCCTGCCAAACACCACCTGGTGGGGTTAGTCCAGCCTGAAAGGCCACTGTTGCAATCAAAGATGCCACCACCATCAATGCGCTACGCTTCCTACCGAGCCAGTCTGTGGGCTTGTGCTTTACAACTGGCTTCTTCACACGGCTTTGTTGAGAAGAGAGTCTTTTCGTCATTTGCCTAACTTTTTCCGGAACCCAGTCATCAGTAATCAACTGCAAATCCTTAACACTTGAAGCTCCAGCCTTTCGAAGTACATATTCTATTTCCATATCTCTGATGTCTCGGGGACTTTGTCTTAATAGATCCAAAGCTGTCAATCGATTCTTATTCAAGGCATTCACTTCTAGTCCATTCAGTGTAAGTAAATAGCTGATAATCTGCTCGACGAAAACAACTTCATTAGCCCTCACTTTTAGGAGAGATGTTTGACTACAAAAATATTTAGTTTCATAATTGAGATAAACATTCTTATAGCAAATGGAAAAGCTTCCAATTTATATATTAGTTTCAACTCCATGGGCTTACCATCTAGCCAGCCCCAGCTGCTCTATTTCTAAGTAAACATGAGTATCATTCAGAAAATACAGAATTCCTTGGGCTCTTCTTTAAATTGCATATTTAAATTTCATTCAATCCTAAGAGTTGATTTTCTTTCCCCTATAACCAGATTCTCATATTTCATTGTGTCATTTATTTGGTGAGAAACTCTACAATGGCCCAGATACTGGTACTAAGTTTTCACTTAATCAACTAATTTCAGCTATTCATTCCTCAGATGCCTTCATTCTCACTTAATTTAGTTGCATCAATACCTCATTCTAAGATTGAGATATCCTATTCACTTCTCCCTGTTCTTGGGATAATCGAACATATCCCTTATTTTCATTTCCTTCTTATTCTTCGCCCTATATTGAGCATAATGATCACAAGAATGTGATAGACCTGACAAGCAAAACAATTTCCAGCAGAATCAACTCTTCGCAAATTTCCCTTTGGTGTTTTTGGGTGGTCCAATCCATCCAGTTAACCTATTTATATATAAATATGTTTTCTGTTTCAACTTTCATATGAATTCTACAAAGATGGGAAACCAAGAAAAAGTAGTAACAAACCTCAATATGCTTCTTGGCCACTGCAATGTGCAAAGCAGAGTTCCCCTCACAATCCTTCCAATTCACCGACTCACCATCTTTCCTCATCTCCTCAGCCAACAACTTCAGCGCCTCCACCCGATTCCACGTCACACACAGGTGCAAACCCGTCTCACCTCGGTCTGTCAACACCCGGGTCCACTCGGGCTTGATTCGGACAAACTCAGCCAGCACCGCCTCCCTCCCCTTGATCGCCGCCACATGCAGGGCGGTCCTCCCATCGAAATTTCGCACGAAGCCCACTTCACCACCCACACAAAGCAGCTCCTTGACGACGTCCGCGTGTCCCTTCGCCGCCGCCAGGTGCAGCGGGGAGCAGCCGCGGGAGTCCAACTCGGCCGTCAACTCGGGCTTCCGACTCAGCAGTTCTTTCACGAAGTTCAGGTGGCCGAGCGCGGAGGCCGTGTGGAGAGGCGTTTCCGTGATGCAGGAGACTATGATCTTGTCCAGTATCAACGGATCTTCTTCCAGGATTTGCAGTAGCTCTGTTACATTTCCTTGAAAAGCTGCCTCTGATAATCTGTTTTCCATAATCCCTCGCATTAACTCTTCAAGAAAAAGTTAAAAAGACTTTCTCTATATTGTGGAAAAAAATTCCTTTCATGCGTTTGTGTGCGCAATATTCCTTTTCGCTTAAATTTGAAGTAAGAATGAGTACATGAAATGACAGCTGAAAGAAAAGAATACATGAAAATGAGTGGCAGACTTGGAAAGAAAGTGGAAAATATTCCTTGCCCAGTAACGAACACTAAATCCATGCTACATTAACATTCTGTAAGTTTTTTACTTTTATTATTGATATGGTCTTTGTTTCATTACTTGAATCATTTATTTTATATTTAATTTTATAAATAAATATTAAATATATATAATTTATATCAAATATATACTTAAAAAATATTTTTTACAATTCACATGTATTTTATAATATTGAACACGAAATAAAATATTAATATAAAAAATCGTTTCATCCTTATCTCACAGTATATTGTAAAAGCATGGGGAGATGATGGTTAGTCGTTGGTTCTAAGCAAAAAGTTCTACCATCAGATTGGAATGGGTCCCCATTGCATTTGTCAAAAAATTATGTGAATTTGTCAAAATAATATGAGAAAAGAATATTGGATTATATATAAGAAGAAGGAATTTGTGATGATAAACATGTTTACTATATTAGAATATTTGATTTCATGTGTCATATTTTTAGAAAAGTATAGTCCACTTGTACTTTAGACGTTAAAATTTAAAGTTCTTTGGGGATCATAATTTTATGTTGCTGGTCAATTTGCTGAAAAAGCTACTAATATTAGGATTTATATTCAAATACAATGACCTTGGTTTGAGGTTGACGATGATATCCTATCCTTATATGCTTCTTGTATTCTTGGATTTTATTTGATAATTATGTTTTTATACACCCTATGTCTTAATATTACATGTCCCATGTCCCATTCAACTCAGCATGGAACTTTAATTGAATTTTTCAAAAAAATATTTATTTGGTATTGTTCTTCAAATTAGTGATTTCGAGTTAATTATATCATATTATTATTTTAAAGTGAAATAATATTTTTAAAAATATTTTTTTAGAATAAAATATTATTTTGTGACCCCCATAAAGAATAAAAATTTAGAAGTATATAACATAAGCAACTCAAGAATGTGAGGTTTTTTACGGGAAATACTCTTTGATAATAAAAGTAGATGTGAAGCGTAGGGACCCCTTAGAGAAACTGGAAACCATCAACCGAGAATGTATCTTGGATTTTAAGAATAAAATTAATCGTGCTTCTAGAATATGCAACCTTTGAAAAAATCATTTCTTTTTAGAAGCTTCTCTTCAGCATTCGGGCTTAAATCTATAACAATCACCTCTTTGACCAACTGTTTGTGCAATTATATGCAGGGAAGCATAAACCTATGGCAAGTTGATTAACATCCAATCGAATAAAATTTAAACCTAAAAGATTACGACACGCGCACGAACATGAGTGGATTTCTATATGAATCCTTCAAGAAGTACCAATTAGGACACACACACGAGTGGATATCTATATGAATAGTACAAGAAGTAACACATGAATGAATATCTATATGAATCCAGATGGGCGAATCACTCATGGTATAATGTCAATAACTATATGAATCGTACAAGAGTACCACATGAATGAATATGTATATGAATCTAGATTCGCGAATCACTCATGGTGTAATGTGAAGTGGATAATGATTCACAAAGAGGAGAGAGATGCACCAAGCAACCATTATATTTTGCATCTGCTGCAAACAGCAACATTACCCACTACAGGCAGGAGCTATAAGGCAATCTCAGACCTTATTCATGAGGGGTACTGCAACCAGTTAAATAAGGCAGCTTCCCCGCTCTGTCTTCGGAATCAAAGAAGAGGATTAACCTGCCATGCAATCAAGCAAGTGGCTGCTAAACAAACATTTCAAACAGAAACTGAATTAGTTGCGAACGAGCAACATCAATGGGTAAACTGGATAAATAAATGTTAATGATAGAAAGGCACAAGTCTAACAGTAAAATCTCTACATCGAACAATTACATCTAAAAAAAAGAGACATGTGAGAGTAGCTAACTATCAAGATAAAATAAGGCTAGCAAACATTCTGCTCGATACAGATGCTTCCTGACACAGGGACTAGGACCAACTAGATGGTTAGCTGCAGCCACGAAGATACAATTAGAAGAAAGGCAAACCAAGCGAGCAGCTAAGGAACTTATCAAGGCCGTGCTCTTTTGTTACTACATGACGGGCATTTGTACTGCTTGATGTGCTCAGCCCTTGCAGGAGTGATCTTAACACACTTGCCATGGAACCATCTCTCACATAAGTCACAGCAGATCCAAAATTCATCAGATGCATAGTTCTCCCCACATGCTCCACACAAGGCGTCACCATGCTCATCCTCCTCCTCTTCTTCTTCTTCATCCAATCCCTCGTCCTCATCCTTTGCTTGGGTCTTGGACAATTTTCCCTAAGATTAAAAAATGCCAGGTCATATCAAAAGTAAACAATTCAATTGCATAAACTTGGAGAAAGCATTTAATGAGTGAAACTGATTGCTTATTAAGACAAGAAATAAGTTGTACTTCTGAAATTAAGGTAACATAGATTAACTACAAAACAAACAGTTAATAGATACCATAAAGGAAAACAATGGGATATAGGAGTGGTTCCTATGAAACGTAAAGTACAAAGGTCTATAATTTTAATGCAAGACGCAAAGTGCTAGCCTACATGGAATAAAATTCAAAATGCTTAACTATTTTCCAAATAGCAAACCCTTCGTCAATAACATCATATACTTGAGTTCATTGCCAACATAATACAGAATTTCACAACATTTCACCATTTTTATTTTTCTCCTTAAGAATACAACCCACATCAAATGCTGAATCAATGCATCAACTACAACAAAACAGTGAGATGGTTATGCAGACAACAAAGGGAAACCTTTGTTTATTGTCCTGCCTCAGAGAAATTCAGAGCCAGACACAAACATAAGAACCAAACAATGGACGTTGAATAATGAATAGGGCATCCTAATATCCAAATCCAACCAAGCAATAAATCACCTGAGTAATCTTTCATTAACAAGATAGCTCAAGAATTTTCTTCACAAGGAATATAATCCCCCAATTAAGTTATACAACAGTTCATGACTTTAACTCATCTTCAAAAGAATATGAACCCCAAACCAAGCTGGAGCTCGTTGAACATGGTATTATGGTTGTCCTCAACAGATTTGTTATGAGCTCAACTCCATGAGTCGCACAACAATGTGGTTGTCCCTCATAAAGAGTCCAAATAGATTATCATTTCACAGCTTGAAACACATCCGTTTACAGACAAGATGAAAAAAGATGGATTGATATAAAACTGACTAAAAATAACATAGGAAAAAAACATTAATTCTAAAAATGCAAACAACGCATGCTTAAGACGCAAGCGTAGAAATTCTTCAGGGGCCAAAACACTAATTTAAACTGAGCAAGGAAAACTGGGGCATGATTTTAATTGATCCACATTCCCAAGCAATGAAATGAAATATAAGAGAAAATTAAAGGTAAAAGATAGACAGAGCAGAAGCAAATCTTTTGGTCCAATAATCATTCTAAAGATGTTAGGATCATAATACCAATTTTAGCAGTTCATAAAATAAAAGGGCATGACATGATACAGGAAGTCATGCAGCAAAAGGAGAAACCATTTCAAGAGTGTTAGGAACCACGGATAATGGCAACCAACATTTTAGGATAACCACAGCATATTACATGCACAAACAACATAAAAAACACTTATTTACGACGACCAAATGTTGGCCACAGTTCCAAACTTCACTTTGCACACACTGTGGCCTAGAAGTTTCCTGCAATCCAAATTGGTGCACTTTCAGAAAGTTTGATGGGGGCACAAGTGGATTAAACTTGAAATTTTTTAATAAATATAGTGGGATACACAATTATCCAATTTACTGGAAGGACCAGCATGAAGGACAAAGCAAATGAAAACAAATTCAATCCGTTCGACTTCCACAAAAACATTAAAAAACAAATGGACATTTTTTGTTATGTGCCAGAGAGATACATTAGCCTGCACAGTAGTGGAAGATCTATTTACTAGCCTGTATAGCAAAGCTTATTTTATACTCAGACCACATTTAGACTCATAATAAGTGGGCACGGCAACCAAATACAGAAAATTTTATGAACTTATATTGACAAGTCAGTAACATCCATGTCCTATTGAATGATAAAAAAGGATAATTTCTTTTACCGTTTTTGAGTTTGACTTGGATTTGCTGCCGCTATGGTTACTGACAGATGATTTATCCTTCAATTGCTTCTTTGCCGCTCCAGTCACAACCTCAAAAACTGTAGGGAGATCATTTATCATATTGAATAGACGTTTCCTGCATCCAGATACCAACAAAAAAGAAGCTAAAACCAAAGCAGAGGTGCTAGCAAAAAAATTCAGCTAGTCATAATTTCCATTTTACATCCAGAAAAGGCACTCACCCAAAGTTACCATGAGAATGGAAATCTTACCGAAGATACCATAATAACTTTGTACAACCCAACCTCAGTTGTTTTTTCTAAACATCTCTTCGAACTCCTTTTTTAAGGATGGCACCTCACAAGACAATATTACAACCTCACCACAGATGGTCTCTTTTATATTACAAACCCATTGGTGCATAAAGGCTATTTGAATATACATGAGAAAACTAAAGAGCATAAATTTAGGTCACAGAAGCAATTGCCCCAAGCATTTCAATTTAAAAAGAAAAATATAAAAGGGAAAACAAACAGGAGTTTGTTCAAATATATGCTTAGAAAAAAAGTTTATCTAAAATGACCAAGCTTATATTAATGGGAGGGTCAGACAAAGATAGGGATAGAAGGAATGGGCATGATAAACGGAACACAAATAGGGCTTCAAATCATTGAGACACAGAGATAACAACTCCTAAGCAACATTGGCAATGCACAACTAAATTTTCGTTAAGCCAAGTCATTTCACCAGAAAAAGTAAAGAATTTTCTCCGCTAATAGGTTAGCATTATAAATATGACAGAACAAAAGAATTCCATAATTTCAGGAAACAAAAGGGAAAATAAACAAAAAATAATGATATTCTAAGAAGATCGTAACCTACAAACAAGCCTACCTGTCAGCTTTGTCAAAACCAAATCTAGCACCAAAGTAGAAAGCAACAGAAAGTAGCCATGCATCGCTGTGGACAGCAACAAGAGCCAGCCAGTCTTTTTCTTGCATCCCATCTCTGGCAAAGTTAATACCTAAAGCGGGTTCTGGAAGCTCAGGAGGCACCTCCTCAGCAGGCAAATTAACTTCCCACTGCTCGCTAGGAAATCCATAAAGGCATAGGTTTTCCTTCTCTGCAACATTCCATGTTTTGACAGAGGTAGTATCATTTAAAGTATACATTCAAATGCTCTCACACAGAAGCATCTTTTATTGACTGATTATTACACCAAATACCACAGATATGCTTTGTTGACAATGCAACTCACACCACACACACTGGTCAGTGATTAACGAGCAGTACTGGTGTTGTTGAAAGAATTCACAAGGACAAACCTTCTGCTGGCTACAGCCAGAAAAGAAAGAGGACAGAGCAGCGAACTGACTCTTAAAAATGCATTCAAATAATAAGTGATATACAGTCAACGTATCAATAGATATAACTTTTAATAATGCTAATCAAAGATATGTCATTTAATAATGTTACCCAAGCCAATTTAAAATTTGTACTGGATCCGGACAACTTATTGTCAACATTTAACCTCCATAGCAAGCTAAACATTTACTAATAGTTAATTAAAGCTATTAGCTGTTTCAGTTCAAACTTAATAGTCTATTCGGGGTAAACTTGCTTCCTATGTTGGCTAGAAATTGAACATTCACATCTTCATGTACAACCAACAAAGGCACCAATTAAAGAAAATATATAACTAAAAGTGATGTTAACCATGTGCAGACACTCAAAAGCAAAAATAAAGGAAGAGCTAAGGAAGCATGTAAACATTCCAAGATTCTATATATGGACACTCCAAACAATTCCATATAGTACTAACAACCAGTAAAGCATAGCCCAGATATTGTATCACTAAGTTTGTATTCTCATACAATCAAGAGAGCAGAGAGAAACGAGGTAGCATAGCCCAATCATCCATGGCAGAACAGCATGTTAAAAACTTATATGGGTAACTAACATCATATGTATGATGGACAACGTATACTCTTTCATGCAAAGAAATTTATCACAATGAGATGCTATCTCAAAACAACACACAGTTACTATCAAATCCTCCAAACAAATATTATAAAATGCATAACCATGTGATCGTGTATATCTTATAAATGTTTGATAAACTGAGTGCAACTTGTACCACCATCTCCACATAAACAAACAGGTTAACATAAATGTCAAATTTATCCCCCAAATAAAAAACTGCCTATAAATTCAACAAAACTGGAAGTACTAAACCATTAAGCTAATTAAGTACACCAAACAACACTCCAGAATGCAAAAATTCCACGCAGCAGAGTCGAAGAGAACCCTAAAACTCACCAGGATCGCACCGTTGAAAAAATTCTTCAACGTCTGAAAAAGGAAAAACAATAAACAAACCCCAAATTTAGTAAAACTAAATGCACTAAAAATCGAACAAACAGAAACCCTAAAGCTCGAGAAACTCAAACAAAGAGAAAAAACTAGAGAAAAATTAAAGTTCACCAATAGATAAAACGATAGAAAAATGACAAAATTTCAACATAAAGTATAATAAAAAAAAAAATTATACCGGTGGTGAGAGCTTTGATCAAGCCATTACGCCTGCCCTTGAAATCTCTGAAAACCTCTTCCACCGTGCGAGGACTATTGTGTGCGCCACCGTCCATATATTCTCCGTACACCTCACACACAAACACGCTGCAGTGTGAGTTTTTTTTGTTGCAGTAATGGTTTCAAAATAAAATAGGACTGAGGAGAGGGAGGACAAAAAAAGGGGGAAAATTGAGGGCATGATTGGAAATTTATGGATTTCGTGGGGGCTTTTTGGGGATGGGGGAACGAAGGAGTTTCTGGGAGTGAATCGGAGTTTGGCTGAATTTCAATTCGCCCCCTCAACTTTTGCTCGGGTAACTCTGCCCCTAAAATTATAAAAATATAATAAACTTTGCCCCATTATTTTATAATTTACTTCTCTTTTTAATAATATCTGTGGAAAACATTAAAGTTAAAGTATTGAAATCTTTAAAATACTTAATAATATAAAGCAACTATTTAAATTAGACCAACTATAGAATGACGTAATTGAATTTTATTATAATTAATTCACTATAATAATAATAATTTTTATTTAATAAAATAATTTTATTCAGTTATCATAAATAATTTTTAAATACTTAATACTTACAACAAGTTTGAAATACATTGTTTACCCAAAATCAATACCACACAAGATCTTCTATTGTGAGCCTTATAAATTTGTATTAATTATTTATCACGTGTAAAATATTATCCATAAAGCATACACGTGAATGCAATACAATAAATTTATAATAAAAAGATTTTATCCAAATTAATACAGGTGAATAGCTAAAAAATACTTGACACGCAACAATTTTATTTGAGCAACTAATTATTTTTCATTGCCACAAAATGCCATGAAATTCTAAAATAAACGTATTTCTATTTCAAATAGCAATTCTTTTTCCAATATGCAATGGAAATAGGCAACTAATTGTGAGGAATTTTGAAAGCCAGTTGCTTTCCAAAGATTTTGGGCATTCAGCCGTCGCTCCTCTACTTATCTTCAAATCGTTATTAGATTTGCGGGATCATTGGAATTCTGGATTATTGGAAATATTTAATATGTTTCAATGGAAACTATCAACATCCAATTACTTTATGGCCCAACACAACAAGCTTTGTTGTTTAGGCCACGATAAAATTAATTAACTTATGCCCTATTTGACCTTAAGAAACTGAAATAGCATCATATTTTAGGACAATACTAAAATTATTAAGATTTACATGTACTTTTATGTGATTTTATTGACAAAAATCCAATCCGAAACATGTCAATCACAATGTCATTTTATGATGGACCGAGTGTGTTGTAAGTTGTCGGTCATTTTCCTTCATTAAATGTTGGTTGTCCAAAGTTATCCAACAGTCAGTTGTACCTTCGAATGCAGTAATCCGAAAAACTGTAAACTAAATATCCTAGCCAGAGCATTAGTTGTTGAGGAAATAGAAGTGTATCCAGTCACACGAAGAATGTATGTTTCTCTCAGAATTACTAACAGCCTTTTATGACTTTTATTATTATTATTATTTTATTTTATTTTGAGGTGGGGGGGGGGGGGGAGGAACCCAAAGGCATAATACAAAGAATAACAACAATAAAAAGAATGACACAAGCAGAAACATAATTTTTTTTTGTTTTTTTAGAGATAGAGAGAGAGAAGAAGCGACATTGGCGCTCTGCTGTCTTTTCATATCCAGCTCTATGTTTTGTGTTTGAGCACACTTTCAATGGTTGCCAACAAAATGCTCAGACCATCTCAAAACAAAAGGGATAATATAACTGAACAGTGCAATATAAATTACAATTGAATATCAAAACAAGGTGGACTCATATTGAAGGTAGTATATGGAACAAACAATATCATAGTTGGGGTAAAAAGGGGGACGGGAGATACAAGTCATTGATTCCAATTCCCAGTATTAACATGAGATTCTTTCAATTTTGTTATTCATACAATACAATCAATCTGATGAGATATGTTGCAATTTGTCAGTGCCATCTATATAAACCAAAAAGCATCAAATCTTTCCAGTCTTCTGAAAGTTGTGCCCAGAAGAAAAGCTCTGAAAGACCCAGCAATGGTGGACAATCACAAAAAGCTTTTGGTCACTGCAAAATTCAAAAAAGGGCACAACTGTTGAATCCAAGGATACCCAAACATTACACCCTAATGGGCCTAAACTCCAGATCCCAGTAGATCACTTCGCCTCAAAATCTGAGAGAAGTGCAAAATGATATGGATGAGCTAACTACTGGTGTGAAGAAACTGAGATTTACAAAGTTACTCGCTACCTAGATAGATTATAGACTAAAGGCTCAATCCACAGCTTGGCAATACCAAAGTTAAAACCAGAAAGAAATAAAAGAAATACTCAAAGCCAAAGTCAAGGTAAAGAAAAGAAAAGGTATGCAAATGACCTACTCAAGCCAAAAAGTAGATGCCTAGCATCTCAAATTTTAAATGAATCCTGGCAAAAAATAGGGGACTGGAAAGATGATATCTTAATTCCTTTAGTAAAGAGGTGGAATCAATATATACTACAGGTAATTCCGAGGGTAAAGAACTAAGAGGAAGGGAAAAAAAAATTAGCAGTATATTCTTACCCACCACCACCCTAAAAAAACAATAATAAACAACCATTTATAAGAGTCAAATAAAGAGAAAAAGGATAATCCAGTAAAAATTAGAAGATGTCAGTCCTATTTCCTCGTTAATATTATTCACAATACAAAAGTAGGATTAACAGGACACATTGTGGCTAGAGCAAAATGCGAAGGCTTGATCTCCCTTGCTTAAAAATGCAATTAGTGTCTTATCATTCTACTTCTAGAGAACAGTGCTTTTGAGGGAAGTTTCTGGAAGCTAATGTCGTTAGTTGAAATCAACCTACTTTTAGGTTGGTAAGAGATATTGGAAGATGCAGGCTTAAAAGGAGTTTGCAGAACAAGAAATCCAAACCTTACCCCCTCTAGAAGAGTCATTGTCTTTTTTATCTGGAACCGTTTTTCCCAATAACTCCTTAATTGTTCTCCAATAATGATCACCACCAGCCAACCATGTATCCATGTGCATGCCCGTAGGGAATTCCACAAACAAGCATTGCCGATTGTGTGCAGCTGCTTTAGCATATAACATCTCCATGTGCGATGGGGGAACCATTTCATCTTGTAGCCCAGAGAGGAAAAGGATTGGCTGTTTGATCTGCATTTCAAAGCATTAGACAGAATGTAACTCATATGGACCACTTTTGCTACAGCAACATACATGCAACATCCAAAACTTATGCCATGTGAAACTGAAAAGCAGCTACGGAAGTTATAAGATAAGAACTCAGGAATCTAAGGCATGATAACACGAACACAATTGGGATGGCAGCAGCCTAAACAGAACTGGGTGTCTCAAAATCAGTAATGAGATATCAGACATTCTATGTTTGTTTGTAGTTTGAGAATAGTTAAGACCACTTTTCAATTTATTCTAGACCAATTAGACATAGTGCTGAACACAGTGAGCAGTTTGAATTTTCTGGTGACAGTTTCTTTTTTAATAATTCTCACACCTAAGATACAAGCTTCAATCTGATGTACCTTCCTTAGAATAATAGTAGGTTGGTTAGCAAAAGTACAAAATACCACCTGCCACCTTGAGTTTGAAATACCCAAAATTGTCAAAATTTTAGAACCTCTTGTAATTATACACCAAACAAGCAAATCTTAATTTCCACTAAAACAATTTTTCGTAGAAATTAAAGATTTAGAAATTACTATTCAGCCCAGCGACAATCATCAAAAATTATGGCACAAAGCTTTTGAAATATACATCAAACAATCACCCCCAACACACAATTCGTATGGAGCGTACAAATGGCATTAATGGAGCATACAAATGGCATCATAAGACAAAGGGCTCATAATGTGCTTGGCTCAGATATTACCTACCCAGTGCTTGATGTGATTTTGCCCTGGAAGCCACAAGACTATAGTACATGGCATTAAGGGAAAAGTTCATTTAAGTTTTTGTAAAAAAAATAAGTTTGTTGCTTCACAGAAAATGAATACTAGACACGTTCCCACAGTACACCCCTAGGGGTGTCATCACATGAAGCGAGCGGGTCTTAGGTCGGCTCAAACACAGATTCAACTAAATCAGGATTCTATTCTATCTTATTTCTTTTATGATGAGACTTCAAAATACAAGAGTTTCTCCCCACAACAAAGCTCAAGCATTGTATGAGAACTAATACTAATAATTTTGAGGCAAGCCCGAGCCAACTCAAGCTTTTGTTATTGATCTATTCAATAATTGGTAAATGCTAGGGAAAAAAACATAATAGCCATTAAAGATAGACACTAGTCTTAGACACATTAGCATAGCCAAAATAAGTATAATAGCGATTTAATCCATACTAGAATACTAGTAATTCAGATTGAATATCAAAAACGAAAAAAGGATTGAGCTTTTAGAAAATAACATAGAAACTTAGGTTGTATTTGGATGGAAATATTTGGGTTTAATAATTAATAGGAGGATTTGGGAAAGGATTTAAAATAGCTCAAAATAGGAACTCAAGGATTTTAAGTTTGAAATCAATTGTATTATGAGATTATCTAAGCAAGCTCAATGAATTTGTTATTATAGATCTGAAATCCTTACATTGAAATCCATCAAATGGAGCCTTAAGGATTGATTGCTAATTTATGAATTACAATTATCCAAAAAATTGTATACATGCCAAGCATGTAACATATTATTTGATACAAGAAAAGAAAGACCAAAAAGTATTAGTATATTTTTTGTAAGAAATTTCATAGGACATGCTTTTATATGTATCATCATGGTAGCAATTTCATATAGTATAAGCTCAAGTACAACTTAAGTCAAACTTGATTTTACTCGCTCAGCTTGAATTCAAATTCAACCATACTCCATTATACAAAATCTAAATATTAAGATTGGATATTTCAAAATGACGAGCAGATTGAAATAGTAATACATGTCACATACATGATAACATAAAGCTTTTTAACCACCAGTAGCCACATGGTGTTGTATTTAATGCAATAAATTTTAACTTTTTATTGTCATTTGTCAAACTAATTAATTTGTTAAAATTTTGTCTCCTATCATTTACAAGTTGAATTCAATTTACGTCGTTTTGTGTAATAAATATATACTCTAATTCTTTCATTGCAAAATTTATTAAGTATTGTATACATTAATCAACCACATATGTATTACTAATAAATGTTTTACTAGCATAAATATTAGATGATACACAAAAGTATGTCGAAATACATATGCGGTAGAATACCAAAAACCAATATTAGCATCTATAAATAGTAAAACTCATACTGACCTCGCTCCATATATCTTGACAAAATCACAATTTCATGCCTAAGCAAATAGGAAAGCCTTAAGCAAAAACATCAATTCAGAATTCATCATCTCCATCGATATCATTTTGCTCTTCATTCGAGTTGTTTTGCATTTGTTCAGAATTGAATGCAATACTGGATTTTTTAAGATGGGTTGTGTATCATAATTATCAGACTGAAATCAATTGGAATACATTATATGAAACTTCTCTTTGTTTATTAAATTGCAATGAACTCAATTAGTTTTTTTATATTTCCAAGCATAATTTACAGGCCTAGTGCCAGTTAAAATAGAAACCTGCGAATTATAATTCTTAAGTACTCCAATCTGCTAAAAAGTGTACCCACCAAAGACTGAAAAACAGAAAAATATATTACTGGACAATGAAAAGACAGGCCTAATATTAGTAAAATAGCCTCTGTAAGTAATTTGAGATATGTTTTTACATCTGATCATGGAAATAAGTTTATACAGTATAAGCTCAAGCAAGTTTATGCTGCTCCTACCTGTACTCACACTTTGCTTGAATTTTAAGTAGTATTAGTTGGCTCAAACTTGGTTAGGTTTAAACTTGTATTTGGCTCGATTTTAAAAATTATTACCCTGAACCCATCAGCTTCGGGCCATCTTGAGCTCATTGACAATCATACTCGTTCAAGAAGCACCAGAAAAATAATAACACAGTAAAGCTTCCATTAACTTGTAGCCTCACCTCACCGATAATATCAATGGTGCTCCATGGAGAACGAACTAGAAAATTCAGAACCCTGGGACCCTTCGAGCTACTTTTTCCAATAAACCACTTCAGAAAGGGTAACAGAACACCAGCCATGTCCAGTATGGATGTGAAAGTATTTTCTAATATTAATGCAGCAACCTGCAATAACCATAAAAGAACCACTGGTGAAACAAGCCAGACAGAAATAGATTTAATAGAAGAAAAACAAAAAGATATAAATGAAAAGCTAAATTACATGATAAAAATGGGTAAAAAATGATAAAAAAAAAGGATAAACTACCATGAAAATACTACTGCAGATAATGCAATAAGAAATGGATAGAGTGACACCAGAAACATTACACACTTCAAATTACATTTGGGAACGAGTCTTTAGTAGAGTAGGTAGGATGGGCAGTTGGTCAGATCTAGTATGTATATAATAACTTGATTGCCTAAGAACTAGGAGAAACAGAGTTATCGCAACTGGAAGATCATATCTAGTTGCCGAAGTAGCATTGATACCAAGGAGGGGAAAGGAAAACAAAAAACCAGATAACCATACTATGCATATATCACAACAGAACAAAACAATGGGAGATAGGAGAAACAAGTAACTTGAAGCATAAGACCAGACTAAAAGGCCAACGGAGAAAGCCAACCAGCAACACACTGTAGTCCCTGTAACCAATTCAGATTACATTGTTTTCTTTGAGATCCTATTTTATTGATTCTGAATGCAGAACTAGGTCATTTTCTGCTCTAACACCATACATATTTAAAAGTTTGTCATTGTTCTACACTCATGCATGCACTGATCATAAACAAAATTTCAAAAATCTGCATCCACACACATTTTCAAATTCCAAACATAATCATGACTATGGGACCCTCCACCAAATAATCATTTTCAATATTCCTTTCCAAAAGCTTGTTTTCAAGTCATGGTTACTGCAAAACGCATCTAAATGGTGCTTAACAATAAACAAACATTTTTGCAGTAACTTCTTATAATTGGAAGGATATCCAAGAATGGCCATGATAATATCCAGAATTTCTGCACTTGCGCAAGCATAGAATAACAATCACAGATCGAACCTAGACCAACCCAACTGCAAGGGGAAAAACAAAGCCAGCAAGCTAAAAGAAGAAAATGGTTCCAAGCCTGCACATTTTTATAAGGTAAGAGAGCTTTAGTGTTAATACCTTGTCTGGATTGTTCTTGGTAAGAACAGCCCCAACAGCTCCCCCAAGTGACCTTCCAAAGACTACAATTCTGGATGTGTCAATGTCCGTCCTCTGAACAAGATGATCCAGTGCAGCCTACTCAAAAAGGAATATGGAAGGAATTTGAATTAAATGTGTCGAGTCATCTATGTGGACCCCTCCTAACCCTCCCCCAACAAACCCCCACAAAAAAAGAAAAAGAAAAAGAAAAAAAAGCCCCCAAAAATATAAATAAAGAAAAGATAAAAGAAAAAAAAACATCCTCTCCATTACACACAATAAGAAAGAAAAAGGCATACCACTAACTGGAAAGGTGATGAAAACACAAGTGAAACAAAATGACTAGAAGGCAAACCTGGGCGTCCCTCGTGATACCATGTTGTGAAGGGAATCCATCACTAGCTCCATAACTGAGTATCAAAAAGTCAGAACAATAAAAGCAGCATACGTGCCAAAAGTACTATAATTTACCAGAAAAACCATCAACATAAGAGCACAAAGAAAGGAGGAGGAAGGGAAAGAAGAAGAAGAAGAAGAAGATGAAGGCAACGATCACATACCCTCTGTAAGAAAGCATGAACACATTACATTGCAGTCTCTGCAACATAATGCGAACCATTTCAAGACGATGAGCAATGTCTGTAGTCAACTAGTGAAGGCGTCTAAAACAGATGTACTCTCATGCACACTTACAAACGCAAACATAATGTCAAAGCAATCTACAGATATAAGGAATTATAGTAAAAGGTCATATTCAAGCAATAGAACAACAAGAGGATACTTCCTGCATTTTCCTGGAAAAAGAGAATGGTTGGACCTGCAAACTCAATGACAACAGGTCTTAGCTTTAGTGTGCACAAAAGTAACTACCTATCAACTGCAACCCAAAACAGAACAAAGAAGAAAACAATAATAAGCAACACAGTGGATGGAAAATGGAGAGTCACCACATGGTAGCTGCCATGCCCCAGATGTATTTACTTCTTGATACAAGCTCCACTTACAATTATTATTGGATAATCGGATATCCATTTTCTCTTTTCATCTCTTATGATTTACCTTGCAGTTGAATTTGTTATTGTATTGGAGAAACTTATATAGAGGAGCATGATTTTCAAAATGGAATGACCCCCTTTAAGAAATATTCCAAATTATCTGAAACTGTGTTAAACCATCAGAGCAGAAGAACAAAATCAAGTACCTATCCATCACCAGTACACAAATATTCAACATAAGTGCTATTAGCGTTCTGTTTAATCAGCAACATCAACCACTAAAAAGCAGATAGTTCATCATTTGCGTAGATTCTAATAGTTCAAAGTAATTTAGCATGCAGATTTGCTTTAATTAAACTTACCAGCACGCATAAAAACATTCTTAAAACCAAAAAATAAAACAAAAACAAAAATACACGAACAATGATTGAACTGGGAAAGCCCAAAGCCTTATAAACTCCACACAGTTACTCTTACTACCGATGTGGCATCCAAGTCTCATATCTTGCAATTAGAACCATAATATTACAAACAGAATCATGACAGAAAATTAGAAAAAACCAGACACCTCGGCAATTGGGGAAGAGCTTGATGAACCAAGCATGGAGGCGGACACCGTCGGAGGATGTGAGCCAGACGTCCTCATAAAGGAGACGGAGGCGGGCTGGGGTGATTGGGTAAGATTTAGTGAGTCCAGGCAGCACCGGGACGTAAACGAGCTTCTCCTGAAACGCGACCAGCAATGCCATCCCCGCCACCACTATTCCGCCAACTCCGTACAGCAACGCGCTCAGGTACGACACCATGATTGAAGCCCTCCCCCTCTCTGTTCCTCTCTCTACTTTCTCTCTCTATAAAAGCGCTTGTGTATGTATAGCATGTAGAAGTTTGCTTCTGGATCGATTTCGCTGCGTGGGGGAGAGTGTTGAGAGAACAGTGCGAGTAAACGGTGGGGGAGTTCACGATTTGCCTCTGTGTTTCGGGGTTCGGATGGTGAAGAAAACGACTGACCTTTGGATGTGAAACTTCTAAATTATGAAAAAATCATAAATTTATAATTTATAATTTACTTAATTATTACATTATTCGTTCTATTTTAAAATTTATTTAAAAAAACAATCAGTTACATATTATTTCAATAACACAAACTAATTAAATTAAATTAATGAATCCAATAAAAAATTATTATATTAAAATAGAGAAATACTCACATTTATATTAAATTGATTTTTATAGTCTCGCACTCTTTTTGTAATTTACTAAAATGACAGCTTTGATAAAGTTATGATCCCTGAATTTACTAACTATTCACTTTCGTCCTTAAAATAATAAAAATGGGAAGTTGATTATGGGGTTGGTTTAAATTCAGCTACGAAAATAAATTTATTTTATTTAGGACGAATCTAAATCCAATTAAGCGAGTTTGGAGTAAATATAAATTTTAATTTATTAAATTCGATCGTATTCGAAACGGATAGCGGATCTTAAAAAATCCGTCCCGAATCCATCCCATATTATTTTTTATTATTATAAGATATATTTTGTAATTATTAATTAGTTTAACTAACTGAATTGAGTGATTGTTAACAATACAATATTATTATATGAACTCAAAAATTATTACAAATATATTTATAAACTTCAATTTCAATTCGAAAATATTATAATTGATTTATATAGTGTCCAATATAAATATACATTATAAATAAGTTATCTATATTAAAATTGAAACAACCATATGCATACAAGCTATATGTAATATTTTAAAATAGTGGGCACATAATTTTATTAAATTCATCTCCTATAAATCAATATTATTATCACATTTAGTAATTAAAAAATATAAACAAAATCAATTAACATTGTGTCACTAGTATTTAATCAAAAATGTCAAAATCCAATAAATACACGAAAAGAAAAATAATTATACAAGACCAAGAAAAATTAAAAAAAAATTAATGAGTTAACGAGTCCATGCAGGGTGGGCTAGTTGGATTTTGGATTCGGGGTGGATCCTCAATTAAAACAAGTTGATTTTGAATTTAGCAAAATTTATTTCAAGCACGTCTCGTTGTCATTTCTATTAAAATAATAAGTGTGTAACAACATCAGTTTGCTTAAAATGATAAAAATGGCACCTTAATTTTTGAAATAACAAATGTATAACAACATGATCCCTCCGCTCATTTTTGGGCAACTTTATGTGTAACAACATGGTCCCTCCGCTCATTTACCGATCAATTTTTCCTTATCAAAACATCATGTGCAAGACTTGTGTCATTTCCTAGGGACAATACCGCATTTAGCCCTATTTTTTCACCCCCAAAAACATTTGTTTCGTTTTAGTCATCCATTTTTAACACAAACAATATAAATATAAGCAGATGTTAAAAGTAAATGAAAGGGGATTATACAAAATTAAAAAAAATGTTAAATAACAATTCCTTTTATTATTAATATTCTTTATTTTATAAAATTTCAAACTAAAATTTTCAATAAAATAATCAATATAAAAATACTTGAAGTTTATTGTACTAAAATGCACACACTTTATTTGAAACTAGTATAGTTTAACTTTAAATTATTGGTGCTGGTGATACCCATATTCTTTTCTTTTCCTTTGTTTTTTTTTTTTTCGATTTTTAAGATTTGGAGGACTGAAATGCAACAAATGTGTTGGGGAAGAAAATGGGGTTGAATTGACGATGTTGTCCCTAGAAAATGACACAACATGCATGTGATTTTTTAGCTACCAGAATATGAGCCGAGGGATCATTTCTCATTTTAGGAAACCTAATTTGGTACTTTTGTCGATGTTGAGGAGGATTGTTCATTTTTGTCCTGTTATTCTGTCCTAACTGTCTAGTACTAGTGCACAAACTACTATAATACGACGTCATAGACAATTTGCATGGGCTCAACTTCTTGAAGTAAATTGAATGATTAAATGGTGTTACGAATTAAAGATATTTCGAATCATGTAGAGAGTTAGACTTTTGTATTTTAAATTAATATTTCATATTTTATATTATAAATACATATTAAGTATATAAAAATATTTTTTTAAATATATATTTTACATAAAATATATATATTTAATGTGTATATGTGAAGTAAAATATTAAATATTAAATATTAAATTAAAATAAAAAAAAATAAAAATGAACAAGAGGCCAATGTACACCCCCAACCGATTTACCTAATCCTCCACCCAACCAAGAATAAGTGGTTACAACAAGAGAGAAGAATGAATGCTACAAAAAAATCTTAAATTTGTGATATCTCATGAATAAATAATTTGTTTATTATAATTTTTTAGAATTACTTTCGTTTGTATCTCGTTTGAAATTGGCACATAAACACTCGCAAACTAACAATGAAGAGCGGATGATTGACCATTCTTTTAAGTAGTGGTTACAAAAGAGGTAAGAGCAACTCAAGCAACAAACCTAGTTAGATAAGGAATTTCTTTCAAGGTGTTACACAACGTAGCGCATTCAAGAGTTTTTATTTATTTTTTATTTTTTATTTTTATTATTTATCAATTATTTCATATATAATATCTTTATTTTGTTGACTAATTTGTTACTTTTTGTGCAATGAAATTTTTTTAATATTACATATTTATTTTGATATTTTATTAGAATTAGTCCACAAAACTATAAGTAATTTAGTTTAATAATTTATAAAGCCTGAATCATCAAACCTATTGTGGAAACTTGAATTGATTTAAAATGTACACTTAGTTAAATGAAGGCTTGCATCACACGCCCTGATTCACAATATTTTGAATCTTTATTCCTGTAAGTCCAATTATTACATGTCCAATGAAGATGATTCAATCTTATTATTTTAATATTAATTATTATCTCAATTTTATATTTATTATTATAAAATAATACTTTTTATTGTTAAATATTATGGACAAATAATTTTACAAGAATAATAAAATTTTATAAACAAAAATTAGCTTTATTTTGGTGTTTAAATTTTAGGGTTTAGGCAAAATTAGTATATAATTATGGTACTAAATTATTTGTCATTTATTGCACTAAATCTAACCGAATATCAGAATGAGTATGTAACAAATAAAATATTTTATTACAAAAAGTAACAAATTAGTCATCAAAATAAATATTTCATATACAAAATAATTGGGATATAATAAAATAAAAAAAATCAAGTCATTACACCGTGTAATGTCTTCAAAAGGGATTTTAGTAAAAAAAAAAAAAAGAAATTAACGTTACACTATAACACCTTTAATAAACGCTTGCGTTATTTGTGGTAACAATTTCTGTAGAAAAAAATAATAATAAAGACGTTACGTGGTATACATTTTACTTTTACTATATTTTGGTGAAGAGTTTAAATTCACTGTATTGTAACTTTTTCTTTTTTTAATTTATTCTTTCATATTATTTTATTTAAAAACCCAAACCACCAATGCATTTTCTTTTACAAATAAATGCCAGAAAATATTCACTTACTAGATAATAAGTTATAGGCACAAATAATTGAAGGCACTTCAGAATGCTGGATGAAATATTCTAAAAAGTTGTTCCAACTTTAGGTCCCTTTTTTTTTATTATATAAATTCAAGTTATGCTCTATTGTCACATCTTTCTGTGCAACTTATGCACACACCCCTTTAGCTAAAGTAACACCTTTTACAATTTACCAAAAAAAAAAAGAAATAAAAAGTACAAGAAAAAAAAAACAAAGAAAGAAAAAATACCAATAAAACTGAAAACCACCTTGACGAGAGATGTCTTTTCGTGTTCCTTAAACAGGTAGGGTATTTTCAGACATTTTCGTATATTGCATGGTTCTTTTGCCCAGTTCTTGTTGAATATTATCATAATGTTCAGAACTAAAAATGCTAAATATTTATTAGGGTAACTGAAGATGCATATCTCATACTGTGTTGAACAAGAACATACTGAAGATAAAAATCCCAACAAATATGTGAGTATTTGTTCTACTTATGTAGGATTTTTGTTAATTCATTTACAAAATGAATTAAACAATTATCAATGACTATATCGAAATATTATGAATTATTTATAAATTAATATCTTGATATGATAATATAACGATTGTTTTTCTCTAGAAAAAAAGAAGAAAATATATATATCATAGAGAAATATGTTATACTATTAGCTTTACATAAAACATAAATAATTATACTCCTCTTTTATTACACATATGAAATTTTTTGACATACACTACCAAAAAAATAGTAACAATATGAAAACTGTCACTGACAACAAATATTAAGTGACAAAAACTTTTATTTTGTTACTAATGATACGTAATAAGTAATAAAAAAATTTATTTTATCGTAACAATAATTAATGTCCCAAGTTATTTCTATTAACAATAATGACATACTTATTTGGACAAATGACAATAAAAATTATCACTATAATTTGCAACAAAATTTTTATTATCACTAGACAAGTTAAACATAATTCTTATCGTTATTAAATTTATAATAAATATTGTTGTAATAAAACTAAGTTTGTCATTTAATGTGTATAACTAATTTCATTTATCACTAATTTTATTTTTCTTATCATGAAATACATAGGTATTTTGTCGCCCAAATATGTTTGAACCAACACGAATTCCTCTGATGAATTCTGTAATGAGACGATTTTCTTTAACGTATCTCAAACTACATTATAAGTTTAAAAATCACTAACTTTTCTTTATTCAGTTCAAAAAAACCAAAAACAACAAATAAGATTTCCTCTATTTGAATATTTTTTGGTTTTGCCATCAGGAAAATATAAATTATTTGTTGGTACTATTTTGTCAACTGTCCTTTCAAGTATTTGGTAATAAGCCAACCAGCACCAATTTCTAACAAGCTTAGTTATCTGTAAAAAAATCCAGAAAAAAAAAAACAAAAAAACCAGAGACATAAATTCCAGAAAACAAAACATAAAATCAAACCTAGAACCTTAAAAACAAAGTTTTTCTCCTACCAGTCAGGTCCAGTGTATGTAGGACTCATATATTAGGCAGATAATCTTTAGTACAAGGTGGAACTTATGAAACTTTTGATAGCAGAAAACCTGGAAGAGCTGGAGTGACAAAAGCCAAGGATGAATTGCCCGGCCGGTGGGAAGTCAGTGTATTTCTGACTTCTCACCGGACAATGGAAGCATAATGCCGGTTCCCATTGTACACAAGGCCACCACTGCCTTGCATGGGAACAGCCATGTGGGAAGGGATACTTGAAAACCTGCCATCTGGCTGCTGCAAAATAGCATCAGCAGTTGAAACACTTGTGCCTTCAGTAGTGGAGGGAGCATCATCATACTTGTTAGCTTCAATTCGATGCTCGCTGTAATTCAACATGTTTGTCTTCTGATTGAAATGAAATGAGCCTGGAGTATTATTCTGAGAGCTCGTTGAGGGAAGCGGATCGGACTGCTGGGGCTTCTTTGTGCTGAGAAAGCGTCCACCAGTCCCTCTAACTCTATTTAGTGCATGTTGATGTCGAGACTCGTGCAGGTAGGGCTGCATTTAATCAATTTTGAGCACGAAAAATTTAGTGTTCATTACATTTAATGAAATTCAGACAGCCAGCTGATATTGCTGTACCAAAAGTGCCTTATTTCATCTTCTCATCGAGTACTATTGTTTTTAAACAAGTAATACAATCAGGCGCGCCAATCCTAGCAAACTATCAAAGTAAAAGGTGGGTAGCTATAACTTACTTTCCTACTTTTGACAAGTTTGTTTTGAGCCTCCAGCTTTGCACGTGTTTGTCTCCTTCTAAGTATTCCATGATACTGTTTTGCATTGACATATATGGGACCATCCTCAGGAAGTTCAACAGGTAGCGGAACCCGCCCTGAGGCCGCTGCCATCAGCTGTGGCTGAATCTGATGAAGTATTTCAGGAAAGATGAATAAGATGAGCAATAAATGAAAACAATACTAATAACAGTAATTCAATCTGTAATTCTACATTAAGCGAATAAAAGTATATAATTACACAACAACTTGAGGAATTAATTTCAAGATTTGGAGCTTTCTTATCATAACAGGTTCAAAAGGACTCCATGTCCTTACATCAAGCATCAGATTTTTGGTGGATGTTTGTGTATGTGATCCTGGCTGTTGCAGTTACCTTCAGCAAGGTTGGTAGCTGGACTGTGGAGTAACCATAAAAATGCAAGAGGCATATCTTCAAGGAAGGAGATGATATTATCAGTGTCATATTAATCATCTAAATTCTCTGATTAAGAGACATTTTTGTTTTTCTTTTAGGAGAGAGAGCTATAAGTCAAAAGGCAGCTAGGGAAACCACAATCAGCACAAAGCTAAAGGAAGCTTAATAAAACCAGGGAGCAAAAGAATGGATGCCTCTCTCCAGCAGGGGCCAAACATTATGGATAACGGTAAAGGAAACGGCCATTTCACATGTATATAACTTAAGCCAAGACACTTTTCCAGTTCAAAAAGAGAAGTCGACACCAATGTCTTCCTAGAGGTGGAGAGGAGAAAGGAGGGTGGAAGCAGACAAGTAACTCAAATGAAACAACATGGCAGCATACAACGAAAATATCTAAAATAATAAGGTGGAATGTGACACTCACCATATTATGAGGTCCGTAGGCAGTAAATAATCCATTGATGTAGGGGTCAGAGTAAGCATATGGGAACTGCACCTGAGATAGTAGTTACGACCAATCAAATCTGACTCAAATTAGAAACAAAAATAAAGGAACTTTCTTGAGACAGAAACTTACAATTGGTTGACTTATTTCAGCTTGTGAAGCAATGATGGACAGCTCTGGATTGCACAGAAACAAAGCAGCCTTCATATCTTGTCCATGCTTCCCGTAGCTTTCATCATGTACTGAATTAAGCAAAAGGAGAAGCAATTCAATTTCATCACAAAATGAGAAAAAAAATATTACCAATTAAGAACTGAATCAAACAATACATTCACATTCCAAGGCACAGCACACTAATATATACCATGTCACACAGAAACTGGAAACATTTGGTCTGGCATTGTGCCCTATTGATTTGGCCCCATCAACCTAATGAGAGGCAGAACAATGCAAACCACAACCGTGCAATTCACTTGAAACGTGAGTCAAGTAAGTTGAGTAGAAAAAAGCCATAATTGCTGCTGATGTGGAATAGAGATGTATCTACCACAAACACGTAAATCAATTATGAAACTAACACCATTCCTTCAACTAGTTAAACTATCTACAGAAGACCATAAGCATCAAAATGGGGAAAGCATCAGAAGATTCATATAATAATAAAAAAAAAAACACATTTTAAACCTAAGAAATTTACTGAAAAGAGGAAGATAAATAAAGGATTGGAATTGAATAGCTTGAGACATTATTACCTGAGTCTGATGAAGCACATTGATCTTGAGAACTTGTCTTTCCCATGGCAGTCAAATCCTGATGAGATAGGCCGGTTGATTCAGTTGAGGAAGAGTGCTGATCTGGTAGTTGAAAACCTAAATGCTTCACCTCCTGGCGACGTTGGGCAGAATAATCCACTTCAAAACTGAGATTTTTGGATATTGTCAGCGAAAAATGTTGCTCGTGCAAATTCTGCCAAGAAGAACAATTAACATTGAATGGGGCATTTGAAATCAAGTTTGTCCAACACATTTCTTGGGTAAGTTTTGAAGTCATACAGCCATTACTTAGAGAAGTAGCTGAATCCAGATGCATAACCGATGAGCTTTTGAAAACAATGAATAGCACTTTTGGATTCACTTTAGCTGCTTGAGGAAAAGACAACATGAATAAACCTGATCACCTCAATAACTTAATAAGAGAGTTCAAAAGCTATAGACAATGCAGAATTTTCATTATTGAATTAGTTAGAGAAAACATGAAGCAGAAAAAAGTTGGATGAAAGATGACAGACTCAACCAAGAATATATCACACTTAATTCCCGTAGGCAGCGTATGCAAACATTAGAGAAATATAAGAATTGGCATGCACTCAAGCTCCTAATGCAGTTAAAATATTACTACAGTAAGTAAATTTCACCATATCCAACATGCTACTCAATAGAAATTCTTAAAAAAGAGGCCCTCAAGGAAAATCTTTAAAACAAATTGCTCACTACTTGAATCAAAAGTATAAAAGAAAAAAACCGATGGTGGAAGGAACTATCACATAGTTGTGAGAGATATTTTGTAGGTTCTCTCATTTTCCCTTGTTTGAAATGAAAAGGGAGTTCTTACCTGATATTATAGATGAAAGTAATTTTCCATCAAATGGAAAATATGACACAAGTTAGATAACATGTTTATTTTGCTCTTTTGTTTTTTTTAATTATCTTCTACTTTTCCTTCTCTGTTCGGTTTCTTCTTTATGTTTGTCTTCCCAGAGAGACAAGATATAAGTTAACTCAATCAAAAGCTAAAAAATTAAACAAAAAACAAAAAATAAAAATTGCCCGCATCACTTTCATTCTTTGGCATCTAGTACGAAAATTTATCAGTTGAAATCCGGGTTGAAGTACTTTCCAGCACACCGCAACTCTAAACAATGATTGGTGATGTAACCACAGATGTACTAAGTATCATGTGCTATATAAAGTGAAAATCACAAAAGAACAACATAAAAAGCCCACTGCTAAAAATGATGCAAGAAAACAACCAGTGGCAAAAAATTTGAACATCCAAGGATAATTTCCTCACACTTCTTATAACTCAGCATGGCATGATGAGTTCCTGATAGGCAGATAAACTTGATGCTACTGCCATCATAATTTCACAAGAGACGTATAGAACCATAATGTATTAAACCATCCCTTACACAAAGAATGCTATCCTACCACAGTTCAGATGCACTGCTGTCTGAGTAACGCCTCGTATATTTCAGCCTTTGTATCACAATTCACGTATATTTATATCTTAAATCAGTGATTCAACATAACAAGAGCACAAGAATGAGGATCATTGTGCAGCTTCAACATAAACACATACATTAAAATGTCAGCATAATCAAATTCAGAATAATGTCAATGTGAAGCGCACACAAGTCTTTAAGACAATTAGTCCAACGTTGTATTTGATTGATTGAGTACAGAAGTTGGTGAGCTTTCTATGTACGATGTTAGCATGTAATTATTGGGAGTAGCCACCTAACAAGAACAGATTACCTACTCAAATGGTCCTTCTCTCTGGCATAGGATGGGGCTAAACTTTGATAGAGGTAGGAATCTTGACCTCGAAGACCACACACAATTTCAGAACCCATGAATGAGGAAAATAAAGACAATTTTACGAGGTGCTAAAGACCCAACAACTCGTGACATAGCAAACCTAACCTCCATTAAAATCCAAAAAATCACCTTAAAACACCCTAAATGATATAGAAAGAAAACGGAAATGTAATAATTAGACAAGAACTTAGTACTATTATATAAATGACACAAACTTATCTCACACATAGAACTAGATGAACAAACCAAACCCAAAAGACAAAATCTCCATCTTAAAAATGGTCTCACGAAAAGAGCTCTAGCTGTGCTCAATAGGAGAAAAATCACAGCCTATGAATCTAGAGTGACAAATCAAGTTTACCATCTCTATCTCCAACACCGTTACTCCATCATCTCAAATTCGACATGCACTCAAGATTTGTCAACCTATACCTAAGACATCTCCGAAAGTGCAACTGCTTGGATTTGATATGAAAAGTTTATCCCACAACCCAGAACCCCCTATCCTCAGATGGAACTTTATTCAAGTATAGCAAATCCCAGAAAGAAAACAAATCTGTACCTGAAGTAAGCAACGGGTGAAAAGTCAACAACTTTACTCAAATTTTAACCCCAACAACAGTACCAACACTAGCAACCATTGAAAACCTGAAACTCCACATGCATCCAATGAGTCTCAGAGCAAATCCATCAGCCGAAGAAACATCACAAACCCCATATATCTGATATATCCATGAGATTCATAGAACAGTGAAGATAAATTAAACAAACCCTTCATAAAACCAGCAACTTTTTGACAAGAATAGGAAGCAAAAGCAAAGAAGCCTTTATGTATCTACATACACACGCACACAAAAAAAAAAAAAATAACTTGAGAGAGAGCTCATACATTTTTATAGTATGGTGAAAGGGAAAGGGAAAGGGAAAGGGGACGAGAGAGAGAGAGACGGAGAGAGACGGAGAGAGATGGACCTTTAGGATCTGCTGCCAATACTTGGAGGAACAAAGAACACAACTGTTGGGATGAAATTGGGCATGTTTCCCTCCCCTCAAACTCCCCCTTAAAACTATTATTTTTCTATACTATTCCCCACTATAAGATTCTCTCTACGATTCTTGGCTGAACACTCTCCTACTGAAACACTAACACTATTTCTAGATTATAAAAAGTTACTTACAAAACATACTACTAGATTACAAGTTATAATAAAGACGCACGCTACCACCCACCAGCACCATTGATGGTATCATATCATATGAACTCCTTTTCTCTTTTTTTTGGGGTTTTTTCCGTATCTTGTTTTGTTTTTTAGCACTTCATGTCTTTTTCTACTGAAGTGGGCCCCACTACGCAGTTGTTTCTTGGAGGCTTTTGTCTTTGTACATCAGTTCCATGGACTTTGTTGAGCCCCTCGGATTTAGAATTCAAAACTTCAGCCTTGTTTGTGGATTATTGTAAGAAGATTCTTGAAATTATAAAAGTAATTTATATAAATGAATTTATGAGGTCTATCATATGTAGATAATTGTCATTATTTTAAGATCTGATGTCCCAACATTCACCCACTAAAAGTTAGTAATTTGTTTGGAAACTTCTGAAATGGGATTACTTAAGTATTACTTATTATTTGTACTCCCTTGTCCTACTTTTATAGTTCCATAAAAAATCAATACCCATCTTAGATTATAGTTGAAATGATAAGACTTTTATGTATGTTTAAATTATTATTTAAAAAATAAATTAAATATTAATAATATCACATTATTAATAAAATATATTATTTTTTAAAAAAAGTAAAATATTATTTTAAGGCACTGAGAAGAAAAAAAAATGAAACAAGTAAGCAGGAGGGAGACTTAGAGATATCTCCTAATGGAAAGAATTATCCCAAATAGTATTATTTTTACTTTACACACCTTTCTAAAATTTATCTGAAAATGGAACTTGAAGTCAATTTGATTAAAGCGAGGGTTATTTGGAGTATGTGGATAGTGTACCCGATCCCTTCTTAAATATATTATTATATAAGTATGCGTGATATTCAAATATTATATTTTCTTAAAAAAGGACTTTTATTAATTAATTCCTTTAACAATATATTAAAAAAATTAAATGCAACCATAGCCACAACCATAGCATCTAATGAGCCCTACCATTATTTTCAGCCGCCCTTTCAGGCTTTCACAGTGAAAACTCGTACTGTGCGCCCCACGCGCATCAACGTCATCTTGTTAACGTAGCACCTACACGGACTCGAACGATTGGCGGTCCGTACACGCGCCAATCATATGAGAGTGGGATTAATGGCTGAGGTTATTTTAACCCTGGTTGCGACCCTTAGAAGTGAGTTAAATTTCAAGAATACCCCTGGCGAGGTTTTCTGTGCGGACTGGGTGGCTTTTTGCAGGGGAGAATTTGGTCATAAATCACAATAAATGGAGAAGGGGGTAGAATACCAGACGTGCAAAACAAACCAACAGATTTTATTGCTGAAATTTAAGGGGAAAACGACAAGTGCTGTGTAAATGGACATGGAGTTTCGTTTTATTTTCGGGTATGCCACTCTTAGTATGTATGTATGGGATCTTTCTTTGACTTGTAAGAACTCAAGAATGGTACTGATTTGGATAGCGATTAACTAATGTGACCACCCAAATAATTATTTTTTATAATTGTGGTCTGTGTGTCTATGGAGTGTTCATTATGATAAAGAAAAACTCAAAAAATTAAATTGAATTTTTCATATACATCCCATGAACGGACACAAACACGAATACGAACACGAACACGAAACAAACATGAGATATGGTAATTCATAAAAATTCTATAGCCCGAGCGGGCACTACTGCCCAATATATGTTTTATATATAAAATTATATATATACATATATGCGTAATGAATATATAGAAATATTAGTTGGAGCACAAATGGAAAGACGTTTATAACAGTGATGATGTCAGGCTTTTGTTAATATGATTAGTTGATTATGCTGTCGTGAATGAAAAAATAAATAAATCATAATTTATTAAAAAAAGAAAAAAAGAAATGTTCAAGAAAAGATAAAGTAAATTTAAATGATGTAACATTTTTTTTTTCAATTAAAATTGAGAATTTTATCTTTTGTTCAATTTTTCATCTCATAAATTTTATAAAATGTGAAAAGACACCGAGCGTTCAAAACTTGTTAGACATGCCATCATCAGCAGTGTCCATAATGTTTCAAACACATTATCAGTGATGTTGATGTTGTACTGAAATTTATTTTTTCTATTTAATTTATTAATATATCAAATTGCACGTTAGACATGTGTCGAAGTTACCTTAGTGCTGTGTCCTTGTTCGAAACATATTCAATTTTGTATGGAGTGATTTTTCGAAATGTTTAGGGGGGTGATTTCGGCACTTCAAATTATTATGAATAGGAAAATCAGAATGATTCTAGCAAATTGTAGGATGGGGCTTATCAAGATTGGATTATTTGTTTTATTGTTTTCTATTATAGTAGAAGCTTACACTTGGTTACTTTTAGTGAGTCTTTGAGTATCAAATCTAAGGTAATTTACGATGTTGTTTTCTTTGTCATTTTGGCTTCGGCTATGCTTATCTCAAAACTACAATTTATTGGAGTTAATTTGGCAATCTTGGTGTGTCATCATGAGAAGGTGAATCTTACATATAAACGATTAATTTGAAAATGAAAAAACTTATTATGAAAGTCCTTAATGTTTTTCGCAAAAAGAGATTTAATAAAATTAGAATTGAAATACAATGTGTCGAAATAATCTTTTTAAAATATATTTCACTCTACACAAGTGTTGCTAATAATAAACATATACGTTTATTTCTCAAAATAAAATATTTATTTGAATTATTTTAAGATGATTTGAAACGAATTAAAGGGCCCTTTGTAAGGTCCAAAATTTCGTGTCCAATTAGTTGTATCAATTAATCGCAACTCCATAAGTGCAAAGTGTGCATGCAGACTCAGCTAGTACTTTACATCACGCTTGTAGCTTTTTGAATAAAATGCATCATAAGGCCATTTAAATGCATTTCCTTACAAGTAAATTAATTTTGCGTTTTTTTTTTCATATGGGATATTAAAAAATATATTTTTAACAACTTTTAGGACTTTCTTATATATTGAAAACTTTTCCTATTCACACCCGCATAATTCCAACACTTAATCACATTTCCAACCACAGAAAATGCCAATTTAATATATACTTGCATCAAGAACAACTGTGATCATGTTGAAACTTTGGTATTTTATGGACATAGGTGAAAAAGTTGATGCCATGTAAAAACACAACTCAAGAGTGTTTATAGTTGAGGTTCCAAGTGTGGAACACCTTTTCTCTAGGCAGTATTGCATTTGGAGCATGACATTTCAGTTCCATACTTCAAAATCTTTTTTTTTTTAGCGATCATTCCTCTATTTTAGCACAATACAAAACAAAAGTCAATATGATCTAAAAATTAAAATAACTCTTATAATTTCGTTATAATTTTATGGGTTATTATTAAGTATTCAAAATTTCACAACTATTATGAAAAAAAAAAAATTGACTTCAGATTAAAAAAAAAAAGATTTACATAATTAGTATGGAGAATCGATTTTAAACAAATATATATATATATATATATATATATATATATATATATGTAAGAGAGATTTATAGGCTTTGAGGCTAGCC
This sequence comes from Paulownia fortunei, assembly GCA_019321725.1. Taxonomy (NCBI): domain Eukaryota; kingdom Viridiplantae; phylum Streptophyta; class Magnoliopsida; order Lamiales; family Paulowniaceae; genus Paulownia; species Paulownia fortunei. The sequence continues at coordinate 2,616,189 of CM033105.1, read as the reverse complement.
CCAACTCACTGCATTTACTACCTTTTTAGCTCGATTTGAGATGATCGAACCGGTCCATACTACCGGCATATAAATCTACCAACATTGAAGTCAAAAGTTTTTGAACATTGACGAGGGTAGATGTGGTGGATGAATAAGTCAAAATAAGGGCCACAGATGTTGTTTTTTCTTGTCGTTTTCTCTTCTCACAAAAAAAGATGTCAGATATAAGAGAGAAGAGAGAGAGAGAGACGATCATGTAGAGTTGTAGAATAGGGACTTAGTAAATTTGCAATTCCCGGTGGATTTTTGACTCTTTCCCATTTCACATCAAGACAAGAAGAAACAACCAGCCCAAACTAACCTAATGTGCACACACAGGAATGCTCCTTTGTGCTACCAATATGTCATGGATTTCGTCACGACACATGGCACATGACACAACATAGGGTAAAATTTAGTGATTTTTTTTTTTTTTTTGTTGAAATCTCCATACAATTCATACAATCTCTTGTTTGATTTGACATCAAGCAAGCCAAGTACAAACGGTACATGTATGAAATGTAAATAACAACACGATACAATATTAGCCAACTTGTGCACATATTGGGTGTTGTACTATGCCGGCCCTCATCGCACGCTGACACACAAGCCTGCCGTACGAGTGCGACCGAAAGACTCATTCTTTTTTTAAAAAAATTCAAAAACCCATTTTGTCAAAAACTCAATATTTGTAATATGAAATTCAAACATCTTGAAAAGAACTCAATATTGTTGTTCATTGTTCTTAATTAGTCATTATATTAAAAAAAATAAAAAGATTCTAATTTGTGTACTATTGGTATAATATGTGGCTCATTCCTGACATGGTTTCGTTTGAACCATTTTATATGATATTTCATATCAAATGTAAGTAATTTTTTATTTATTATTATTGTACGTACTAATTTGGGCTGCTTGCCACGTGGCAGAATTTGCCAACGAATCAAGTTTTTTTTCAAGAACTACTTGTACGATGAAACATAAAAACAAAAATTGCAATTTCCTCAAGTCCCAGTGTAAGAAAGCGTTAACACTCTGTCAAATAACTAGTAAAAGTACATATGTACAAGTTCAGACAGAATGAGTCCGCAAATTGATATTTCTTGTATACTTGTTAGATATACAAAAATATACAGTTGGAAGGGTTCAAAGTACACTCTTGTGTACAATCCTAGAATATCTTAATACTTGGTCTCAATTTCTACGTACAATGCCAACTTTGAATAAAATATTAAAAATATTAAGGTTATATTTGGTCCCCAAAATTTAGTTAAAAAAAATAAAATAATAATTTTCTCACTTTCAGATAATAACATTTTATATTTTTTAATCCTGTTTCTTTTTCTCTTTTCATTTTCCTCCCAAAATTTAAGATCCCAACATAGCACATATGTATATATTTGTGCTATTTCTTTTCATATGCAGTATCCATTCCATTAATTGGGGTTTTAATCGAATAGAGCATAGAGCCAACGAATTAAGTCGAACAAGTTAACGAGTCCAACCATTAACTGTTTACCTTCTTTTTAGCTTGTCTGAAACTCCTGAATTCACTCTTTAACTAAATGATAGGTGGGGAGGAAAATGAAGAAGTAAGTACATGTAGGAGGTATACTATCTAAAAAATATATAGTCCAAAATTGTATAAAAAAAATAATTACTACTCTAAAATTATGTTTCTTGTCTTCCTGAATAGTTTTAATTTATGTTTTGTAGTATTTTTGTTAAGAGTACGAAATTATATTTATAATTTAAGTAAATGTAAGCTGAGTGAAATTGAAATATTTGTCGAACCCCTAAGGCCCAAAATTTTCAAAAAACATAAGGCCTTGGAGTGAATAAAAAAAATACTAGTTAAATTATTTCGGACAACAAAGTTATTCTTACGATAAATTAAAAAATAAATTAAATTATTCGATACTTGATTAGATATCGATCTTTAAAAAATTATTTAAACTCGATTCGTTAAATATAATAAATTTAACTTGAATACATATTTTCGTTGGATAAAATTTAAAATTCGATTTGAACTAGTTTTAATTAGTAAATAAATAATACACAATATGTTAAAGCTCATTTCGTATTCAACCCTATTAAAAAATTCATTCAAATTCTAACTCAATTAATAATAAAATTAAATTTAAATATAAAATTTAAAATTTAAATAATCTAAACAAAAATATATAAAACTCAATGCAATTCCTTTTCCTTTAAAAATTTGGGGGCTGAGGATATGATCACCATCATTGCCCTAACACTTAGGAATCCACTAATTATAGAAACACCTAAATACATACGAAATCCACTAAAGTAGTAAAGTACTAACTAGAAAGGATGCGGGGCCGCACTGTGAAATTGCTTTCAGACAACGCCGCACAAGACAGCGTCGTTTTGGAGATGGAGTAAGGAAATCAGGTTTAAGGGAATGAATTAACAAGTTTTAAAATTATAAGTCGCACAAAAACTGTTATATTTTAGAGAGAAAATATTGAACTTTGAGAGTTTATATTTCGTTAAACTTAAAAAAAAAAAAGAGTTTTGTTAAATTATATAAAACACACATCAAATCTATATATTTAAGAAACTGAAGAAATAACAATATCTACTACGATGTCAATTTTAGACTATGTTTATATTGATATTCAACGACTTATACCATTAAATTTTAGTATTACATACTGTATCAAATTATTTAGTTGAATTTTATATAAAATAAGCACAACATACAAAACATTTAACTTGTCAAGTAATTAGTAAATTAATTACACCCAAAAATAACATCGTTTTCTAATGGATGTAGTATCGTATATGTATATGTATATATATATATATATATATATATATTTGAAAAACCAAAAAAAACAAAGACGACCAAAACCTAAAGAAGCCAACACTACTCACTACTCACAAGGAGATGGGCTCTTATAAGTAATGGTAATGACAATAATAATATGGATTTTGGTGTTGTACAATATGTATAATGTTTTCTTGTTATTTTAACATTATTAAATTATGTTAAACACGTATCCATATATTATTAGGTAATCTCACCTCACAGTTATAATTCCTATTAAATGACAATAAATCTATATTTTACTAAAATAATGTTTCACAAACTTGTAATAAGAATAGTTATTTTTAAGTTGTCGTTACACTATTAATGACACATTGCACAGTAACAACATGAATATCAACACATAATCATTTTATTATCTAATGGTCAATAGTAACAATTTATACACAATTCTTGTTATTATTTAATTTATAAATATTATTAAAATGACAGAACAAAAATTGTTACCACCTAAGTAGTTACTATGCTTGTCTTTCCTTATTAAACTTGTGAAGATTAATAATGTGAGAAAAGCATAAGAAAGTGAATTGAGGGCCTTTTGTTGTCCAACCTCTCTCTGCCTCCACTTCCACAATAAAGGGCATGGTGTTGAACATGGATTAATATCTGCCAAACTTGGATAACCAGTTGATATGAACTAGAAGCATCCATAGTTCAACATCTGGAGCCAATAAACAGAGGCCATTCATAGAACTGCCTAGAATGCTAACTCCAAGAAAACAATAAATGCAATGAACAAATTTTCTGGGGACATTAAAGGCCAGCACAAGCAAGCAGATAGCAGATGCAATTATATGGAGCCATTCATAGTTCCAGTACAAGTGACAACTCTACTTTGTGCAAATGAATACAACAGTCTTTGGTGCCTGGTTTCAGCATTCTGTATCTGGCTTCTTCTTGGGGGCAAGATGGCTGCCATGGTTTACTGCCGCGGTAGGCATAGTTCGCCTGAACAAGGAGAACAGACACCGTGAAGAGATTCTACACCTCCCTCAGATTCTGCATGAACAGAAGCAAAATATGTTTCTTTTACCATCTCTCTCTCAAAGCAGAAAAGGAAGCATCAACTAGTCATGGAACTGAGACTAATAAATGCTCAAAAGTGTGCTATACCAGCAGTTGAAAAGTCAACAGAGCCAAGTAAATCATCCAACAACCTTGTTGTACCTGTAGGTTAATTTGAATGAAAACATAGATACAGTAAACCAGGTGCTGCTGCATTGAATATTCAGGGATAAACAACACAGAATGACGGGTGGAGAACTTACAATATATTACATGACTACATTCTAGAGCTTTAGCTTAATCCTTTCTGACCATTTGAAAATATCAGAATGCACTTGATCTCCTCCTATGTCTTCTCCTGTGGCACCTGCTGCAACCCTAATGATATCTTCAATAAGGGCAAAGTTTCCCATTATATCAACATGAGCACCACTTTGGGTTCCCCTGCCTTCTAAAAGTGTTGCAGGAGGGGCATGACTGTACTCCCTTATGAAGGTACGAATTCCTGATGGATTGAATCTAGTCTTTCCTCGCCAACCTTTGGCACACATAAATCCAGAACTTAGAACTGGTACGGTTTCATCTCCATCGACGGAATATACTCCTCCTTTCAGACAATGGCCTTCAGCTCCACCGTCAGCTGAGGTGTCAATCTGAAAAGGAATAAAGCACTCTGCAGCCGGACTTAACTTATATACATATGCTCTTTCAGTAGGGATCCCTACTCCATACATTGAAAAGATTTCCATGTCTGGGGCATTTGGTAATCTGCAAAAGCATTTGGAATATGAAAATTGCTATTAGGGATACAGATACTAAAGAAATCTCTTCTAGGTTACTTGTGTTTCACCAATTGACACGAAAACTAAAAGGTGGTGCAGGCTATTATATCAGAACTACCTGAGTTATGAAGTATAAAAACAGAACAACTCAACCAGAGAAATCCAGATGAAGGAATGGAACAAGAAAATCAGAGTAATTTTCAAGCACAAAGTAAAAGTGTTACTTTGTTTCAAGGGGATTTGACCAGTATTTGTAATGATCGTATTTTTCGTCACTCAGATCATCAGCAATTCCATATGAAAAATGAGCACCACCACGCTTCATCATCTTTGGTGCAACGAAATGAAGCAGATCCAACATCGAACCAGCCGTGAAGGCTTTATAATCAGCTACTGCTTTGACCCCGCCAATGCCCATATCATGGTACTCTGTCCATACATCATGGCAGGTTGTGTTTGTCAGATTATTTCCCTTGATAGCACCCTACAAGATCACCCAAAACTTAGAAACAAATGAATAAATATTTTCTTGATGTCAAGGAAGACACTTGTCCTTTAGCAAAAAAATCCATTTGCATTCAGGATAGGGAAATTAATATTTCTGTTTTTGCACTTTTCTGGGCACATAATGGGAATAACTGAATAATAGAAAACTGGGTTGGGAGGGTTGCATTATAGCTTTAGGCAAATGGCTTCCCTAAATAAATCGGTGAATTTTAGTCAAAAAGTTACCCTAAAATCAACACTCTCAATCTCTGATGAATGTAAATCAGCAACATCCTTTCCAAACGATAATATTCTTCCGTACTTCACACAACTAGAATTAGCCAAATCCAGAGTCCCGTTATGGCCAGCTGTCTGACCATTGCCATTCTTCTTCTTTGAACTACACTGGTAACCTTCTTCCGGGGACCAATCAAGTCCACCCCAGATAGTCTCCCCACCCTTTAGTATCAATGACATTGTTGAGTCCCAAGTACGAGTCATTCGCATCACATGCTGTAAAGTTTGAAAGCCAAATACATCCTTATCCAAAATACCTGGTGCAATAGCCCTGCATAAGTAGAAAGAAAAATTAAACTTTGAGGTTGAAGACAATTAATAACTTGAGACAGCACAGAGAATCTCTCAAACCCTTCCACCCCTCCCCACCCCCCACCCCCTGGCCCCACCAAAAAAGGAAAAAAAGAAAAAAAGCCTCTGCATGAGACAAATAACACAACAGCAAACTACCCTAGATCTTTCCGGCTCATCCTCAGAGTAAAGAAATTCCAATTCTTACTAGATGAATTAATACTCAGAACAGATAAGCAGTGTCTGGCTAGAAGCATTGATATCATAAGCTCTTCTAGCTACACATATCGATACCAATAGTATTGATATGAAATGCAATATTATCCAAGTCAAAACTATCAAAAGAAAGATAAAACAACAGAAGAACCCAATTTTCCTTTTGTAGCAACCAACCTGTATTTTGCAGGCACTGATGATAGAAATACTAATGCAGCACGGCAAGATTAAAGCTGGGTGCACTTAGGTCTAGGTTTGAGCACATTGCTAAGTTCAAATGATTTACCAAAAACAGTAACTAAGAGTGGCATCCAAGTGACAAAAAATATTCTTATTCAAAGAAGATAAAAACACAATAGATCACACAAAAATTCAATACGGTAAAAGAGATGCGCATTGCTATGACAATCATCTAAAACCAATCAATCAATAAAGTTAGACATAAAACCTTGCAATTGCTATATCCTTGCCTTCGGCAGAGAACAATGCTGAAACTAGTTTAGGAAGACCCAGAAAAGGTCCACCGATGTTCATGACAGCCTTTATATGCTCAGCACACCAATTCGGTCCACCACCACCACCCAGTGGTGCAGGTGCCTCCACCCATTTCATGAAATGCAAGAAATACGGAGCACCCATTGAATGTGGTACAACCACCACCTTTTTACCGCCACTAGTAGCAACCATGAGCTCTATGTTACTTTTTATCCTGCTGAGAGTTTGGTCTCGAACCTGATGATTTAACATAAAGCAAAAGAGAAAAGTTGATTTATGAGAGCACCACAGAAAGAGGAAAGTTCAGAGAAAATATCATAGCAATAAACTATGTCAATGAGGTCATCTTCATCAATATAAACAATCACTTGTCATAGCACAACCAAAAGGCTGCTCATGACTTGGAGGTAGTGGATTCAAATCACGAAGATGTCCTCGCTGATAGCAAGGGTAAAACTACATAGTTCAACCATTAAAGACCCTAAAGTGGCAGGATTTCATGTACAAGGTGTGCCTTTTTCTAAGTATCTAATTGTTAGCTGCTATATTAGATTGTTCAAAGGATTTAAGCATCCTAAGCAAGAAAGTGGGCACACCTCAGTATTTTGGAATGAGAGCCTCCAATCATAGGCTGCCATATACATATTTTTGTCCTCGTATCCAATACGAGCCAAGTTGGCAATTAAAACTGCCCAAACAAAATAACCTGGTGCGAAGTAATCAGCTGCTACAAGGCCAGAAACAGGCCTGATCTTTATGCCAGGAGGATCCAATCCAGTTTCATTATCCAGTGACATGTGCTCAACCCAGCACAAGGGTCTGCAAAAATAGTGTAACTATCGGGTAGAAAACAATGAATAAAATGTTCAAGCAACATAAGCTAACTTAGACAAATTAAGAAAGCATCAAACATGTGGTTATATCACATAAATGCCTAAACCCCTTAAAATAACTTTGCAAAGAGAGAGGAAAAAATTACAAAATAACAAAAGCACAAAGAAATTATTCCATACCAGTGAATAATTAACAGGATTAAACACAGATCTGTGCATTGGTCATACACTTTGGAAGGCAAAATACAAGGAAAGATTTCATGAAAGCAAATGAATATTATCTTCTGTATCAATTATTAGTGTGAAACCAATAAGATCAATTATTAGTGTGAAACCAATAAGGAATTGCATTACTACTAATGAACGGAAGCAGAACAAAAGGCCCTGGAACATGACTTCTGTGAGAGTATAAAATAGAGACTGGCACTGCTCAAATTGAAATGCAAGACAATCAAATTAGTTGGTACCCAATTAATTTTTCACCAATTTCTATCACAGGAAGGAATGCTTTTCACAGTAGAAAATTTATGGCAGACTACAGAAGAATCAGCAAACCTTTAGCCTCTAAACATGATAGCACCTTAGTTAAGTTAGTAGTTTCATCTTCCCCACTATCAATCTCATAAAGTGAATGGCATAAACAAGTGTTTTATTAAAAGTAAAGTTGACAACAACCTTAGTAGACAGAACTCTTTACAATCCCCATTCCTTCCATAACCACTTATTAGCAGATGAACTATAGCACTAAAAACCTTTTCTATTTATCTTCTTCACAACAATCTCTGTGTATATCATCTATGTTTCTTTCCAGCTGAAAAACTGACAAATACGAAGATCCAGGGCATTAATATAATAGTGATGATTCGCATTAACCTTAGAGTTTGGATACCAAAGGTCAACCCACACAAGATGCAAGCTTAAATCAGCAAGAAGTAAACCGCATATTTAAATAGAAAATTTTAAGCTCTCATTTTGCATTGCAAAAGCTTTTTCCATCATCTTCAGCATTGAAGCTTCCATCTGAAAGATGAAACAGCTATCCAACATTAATTGCGGCAATTAACCTATACACATCTAATAACTATCCTAGCAAATACATTGCAATTATACATCATCCCACAAGAAGAAAAAAAGGACACAAAAAAACAACTGAGCAACTAAATTCCTTTCCAGTCCCATAAAAAGGAAAAGAAGAATGAACTTTGTAACTCTACAATACCATTCAACCTTTTTTCACATGCACTTTCTAGGAAAAGTAAGCAAGCCCAACTTTATTATGAAGTCACAATCAAGAATCATCCTACAGAATGCAAAATCTCATAAACACCATTAACCTAACTGTTGTTGGAAAATTAACTTAAATCCATAATGAATCTACAAATCATTTCTACTTTACATGCATATATATACACATCTTAATATACCACCAAGAGCATCTGTATACCACAGTGTATTCCACATTACATATGCATATGCATGTCAAGTGTGTATTTTCTCCTCCTTCCGTCTATTTATTCATTCCCTTACATATATTTTTACGTAGAATATACGATACAAAACCAATTTGGAATAAACGATAATCCAAAATGCATCAAGAGGATTAAGAGTTGATTGATACCTTTTGTAGACTTCACCAAAGGTACCACCCCAGAGCCTCTTTCTGAACAACCCATCAGCACAAGAGTGTCCTTCCCACAACTCAAGCCCCCCGGTCACTATCCCGGGGACTAAAACCACTGGATGCTTCGCTTTCAGCCCCTCCTTGGCTAACCTCACTCCCGGCGGATCCGGCAGTGGCCCAGTGATCGCCTCCGTCACGTATTGCGGAAAGGACGCCGGCATTGCGTTGTAAAGGAACAGCAAAAACCACCACATCGAGCATATGCATCCAATGAACCAGCAGCAGCTGTCCACACAGCTCCATTTCTTCTTCGATTTCTCCACCGCCGAAGACGAAGCCGAGTGCAAATTGAGATTAAAATTCTCAGAACTGGAATACGATTTTTCCTCCAATTCGTCGCCCTTTTTCTCTTTGTTTTCGTCGGATTGCGGCTGTGAATTTTCATGCCTTTTCCCACCGTAGCCTCTTCTACGCCTCAGCATCGCCATTTATATGTATCTATATATTTTATCTCACTGTGTACAACATGCTCAATCGTATATGCATATGAACAATTCTATCACCCCATTCTTTTTGTATTCTCAGCGCATTAGCTGTATCTTCTCTGTGTGTATAGTCAGATTGAATGCGAAATATTTTTTCTTAATTTGTTTTGCAATTATGCATATATAAATACCTTTTCAAGAAACTTAATTAATCACTGAACAGCTAATGAAATTAATTAAAACACAAACCCCAATAAATTTTATGCCTTTAAAGAGTTATTTTGCAGACACAAAGACGATTATATCTATATATGTAGATTATAGTTTTAGAGAGAGAAGGCTGGGGTAGGAGAAAGAGACAGAGGGGTAACCAGTATGAAGATTCTGGCGAATGAAATTAATTATCCGCAATATTTAAGGAGGGTTCCGAGATATGATCATCTGCAACAGGTGCAGCAATGAAGACTTAATAAGGGGATGCTTCCAAGTGTTGTACAGTTTTGTTACAGGTTAAGAAGTCAACGGAATCATAAAAGGTACAACTACATAGAACGAGTTGAAAAGTTTTTATGACAGGTGAACCTGGATTTTTATGTCAAATATGTTGGGACGATTTCTTAATCTTTGAGATGTTTTGGACCGTAGATTTGTGGAATTTTAGGGGGACTCAGGAGAAACCAACGGTGAGGATTGTGGGTTATGGAGGAGTAAAGAATATCAAGCAATAGATACGAATCATACACAAATATAGAGATTCAACGAGGTTTCCATGAATGCCTATCTCTATGATAGCGATGGATAATTAATGTTCATTATAGAAAGAAATAAATTTCAAATATACATATATTCTCATAATTCTAAATGAATGCCATTTTAAATGGAGCTCCTTTGGTTTTATTTTCTTTTTATTTTTATATTTTTAATATTTTAGAATTAAAAAATATTTTTATTAAAATTTTATATAAAAAGAAAATATGTTTCTAACTCTTTCACCGTAGTCTATAAAAGGGAAGGGAAGAAAGAGCATGTATAGTACTGTACTACTTGATCGGCTATGAACCCAAAATCAGATTAAGTCAAAGATATTTATAGGTTTTACAACTCAACAAAATAAATTGAATCATAATTTTTAGTCCAATCCCACTAAAATTTAAATTCATGAAAATCCTTTAATCTACACTATAAATACTGTCAATTTTCATAATTGAAGGTACATAATTTTATTTAATTTTTTATTTTTAAATTATTTATCTAGATCTATTGCTCGTTCTGATTTGAATTAAGTAGAAACTCACTTAAAAATTGAAAACTCAACGTTTGTCTCTGTTACGTAGGAACTCACTTAAGAGTTGAAAATTAAAGATAAACTAACGTTTGAAAATTTGAATTTATACCACATCACTACTCTTCCCAGTGTATAACTAAGACAAATGACTAATTTGAGGGTATTTGGATTATTTGTATTTCAATATTAGCAGTGGAAGTTTAAAAATACAAAAAATTATTTGCTTTATGGTATTTTTTGTATGAAAAAATATAAAATATTAATAAATCTGAAAATATATTTTGGTTAGTATATTTTTGTTTCTAAATTTTATTAATAATCTAAAAAATCTTATTTTTAATGAAAATAAATTTATTCAATATTTTAAATAACAAAAATTAAGAAAATGCTGTTTAGAAACGAAACCGAGTCAAAAAAATTATGGGCCGGGCCGTGATGTAAGATTGTGGAATCTTTTGGGAGTAGCAGTCGAAAAGCTGATTGTCTTCTTCTTCTTCCTTTTTCCCCCCCCCCAAAAAAAAAAAAAAAGAGAGAGAGAAAACCTGATTGTTTGATTCGTATGAAGATAGTGTGTGTGTCTGACTTTACCAACCAAAAAGTGAATCCTTTTTCAACTGATTTTGGGATTATCCCCCAGACTTTCACTGGAAAAATCCTGGTCGTTTCTTTCTGAGCAAAATTTGGGCCCTTCTTTGAAAAATATTGTTTTATGGCGTTGGAATTTGTCTACGGAACGCCTTTTCACCTCTGAGGATGTTTTGTGGTAAGAATTATCGTAACACGTTATTTGACTGAAATAGTATTTTTCGGTTCTTTCACTATTAAGGATGTTTTGTGGTAAGAATGATCGTAACTTGTTGTTTCAAATAGTACTTTTATAATTAAATTTATTTTATTATCGATCATCGATTTAATTATCAGTTCAATCTGATTATATATTTTTATTATATAATAAAATAATAATATATAAATTAATTATTATGTAGTATATTTAAAAAATAAATAAATCATCAATTAAAAAAAATATAACAAAGCATAAAACTCAAATAATCATGTACATATAACATAATATTAAGTTAAAAAATTTTTTTTTAAAAAAAAATAAAATTAATTTAATCAATTTTAATTGATTTGACTGGTCTTTGACCGATTGAATCAAAAACTCAATTATTTAAAATTAATCGGATCGATTTGATCATTAATTTTTAATTGAACCGACAAATTCGATGTGATTTTAAAAATAATAGTTTGAAACGATTTTAATGTGACGGCGTATCATGAATTAATTTAGGGACATCTAGACACTTGTAAGAAGGCTTGGGTTGAGGAGATTTTGTAACCAATAGTTCGAACCTAAAAATAAAAAATAAAAAATATATAGATTATAATATATTTTTTTTTATAATTCATGTCAGTTCTATTATTACATTAATTTATTTTTATTTAGGAATACGATAATTGTTAAAGATCTTTGTATCCAAAATATTTGTTTCATTTGTAATAAAGACATTAACAAAAAAAGAAAACCTCAAATTAGAATTATAGTCATCTCTTAATTCATTCTATTGTTCGCTAATTGCAATGTAATTGTTGTCGTTCAAATAAATAATAGAAATTAATACGTAATAAGGTTGATCGGATCTGTTCCAATATTCAGTTATCAATCTATTAACCTATATTTTTTGGGAAGCCTATTTTTTTTTTTGGTACAAACCAAATTTATAAATATTTAAAATCAATTAAAGCCTTTACTCGGAGGATGGGGCAAAGTATGGATGGACACACATCAAGCCCACCAAAGAGAATAGCAAAGAACTGAAGTGAAGTGCTAGTATTGGACTTTGCTACAAGGAGGTTTAAAAACTTTATGATTTGGAAAACAATAATTATTGTTTAATCTATATAATATAATATTTACTTTAGAATTTGCATAATAAATTGAAGAATATCAAAGTATTTTTTTTCTATATGGTATTTATTTTGATTGATTAAATAACGTGATTACATATATATTGCCCAAAATTCCCTTCATTATGGTTTTTTTTTTTAAGTAATATTTACTTCCCTTTTTCTTTTCTCTCTTTTTGCCATTTTCTTCTCTTACATTTTTTCTTTTCCCTGTCCGACCGGTTCAATCGCGAATCGATGATTAATTTGATATGATTAGCCCTAAATAACTATTTTTGCTGTTAAACCGATCAAAAAAATCAATCCAACCAAAAATTTTAATTTTAATTTTTTTTTGAGGAATTTTAAATTATTAAACTTCATATTTTGTTATAAGTATGTAATTATTTGGATTTTGGGCTTTGTTAGATATTTTTTAGTTAATTATTTATTTATTTTTTTAATATTTAAAATATTTTACATAATAACTTGTTTATTATATTACATTTTATATAATATAATAAAAATATATAATTAATTTTTATTAGCTCAGTTGAATCGACAGTTAAATCGGTTTAACTGATTGAACCGTTAATCGGCAGTATAATCAATTTTGTTACCGATCCATTTATAAAAGTATTAACCAGAATAACATTCACTTCTTTATATTTTCATCCACTCCCATCAGACCTGTGGACATAAATAAATTGACTTAAAAGGCAAAAGACAGACTATTCATATCTAATTTGAATATGCTATATAGTTTGAAATTCTATTTGAATTTGGTTTGAATATTAACTCAAACAAACTTTAAACGAGTTCAAATAAATTAAGATTTTTACATATATATTTTTAATTTTTATTTATATAATTCAGTTAAAGCATAATTTTAAAACATATCAACAACAAAGTTTTCAACTTTGATTTAATAAAGTTAATAAACTAAAATTCAAATGAATTTTCAGTGATTGATTTTGAGACGACCCAAATAGTTTGATTTGGTATTTGAGTTATAATGAGACCTACAAAAATTAAATAATGAGAAGATTAGATTATTTTTGGAAAAATTCTTGAGACATTGACTGGTCCATCTCTTTCAACACTAGACAAAGACAAATAACATCTCTTAAATGTCAAATGAGAGGCCTAACTTATCAATCAATTAATAGGTATTGTGACAAATTGATGGTCACAATAATCTGAAACCATAAACGTCCCAATCCCTGGCCCTAATTAATTATAGCTTAGGCTCGTTTGCTTGATTTGATTGCTTAAGATATATAACTAGTCAAGTGTAATATATATATATATATATATATAAGAGCACCACGGAAAGAGGAAAGTTTCAGATTCTTTATCTACCACTTATGGCTCCTTTAGGAGACCCAAATTCGATTGAATCCAATTTATCCATGACAAGTATAAATATAGGATTGTGAATTGAGAATATAAAAATAATAAATATTTTTAGTGAAAAATAAGAAGATAAAAATAAAATATTTTTAATAAAATTTAGTAAAACAGAGATAATTTTGTATCTGAAAATAATAAAAAATAGAAAAAAATTCATTGAGATGAAAAATCATACAACTATCTAGCGATAATCTTGTTAATAAGACTGCATGACTTGTAGTAGGCTATTAATTGATATATATGAGTCGAGTCTAATAGATTCTCACTTAATTTGCCATCATAATTGATGAATATTGTTACAAACCCGGCTCATAATTCAAACTTAATTCACATTTTTTTTTTTAATTTCGACTTTATTTTGAGTTAACTATACTATGTAATTTTCACCAACCAAAAAAAATAAAATAAAATTACACGATGGAGTGGTATGACAACACTCATTTTGCAAATAAAATTTTACGATAATAAAAATACAATGATTCCAAACTTGTGAAATAATATTTTAAATTCAAGCTAGTCATAAAAAGACTATTTTTTTCAAAATCTAAAATCTTTGTAAATAATAAGGATACGACATAAAAACTTGAAAAGTATTGTCAAAATCTCTTCTACAAAAAAGAATTTATCTGATATTTATACTTCATTGTCTCAATAAGCTTCAAACAGAAAATCTACTGTGCTTTTACTTCATAAGCAAATTGGATATATGTCAGCAAATATTTGTATGATATGTTTAAATTGTGAATGAAAGGTTAAATAATCGGACATCATCGGCCGAGCTTAATAAAACTTAACCTTAGCTCACAAAATCATTAAATTTAATTTTAGTTTAAATGTTCACGTTCAGTCATATTTATATTTAATTAAAATCGACTCAAATATAAGCAGACCACACAATCAAACCTTGGATAGATCGAACACGCGTGACTGCCTTACTCATAGGATAGACCAAATTTCTGGACAAAATTCACATTTTCAAGAATAACTTACCACTAATAAATCAATTGATAAATATTAATTTGGTTTTTTGTAATTTTTTTTGGTTAAAGCAAGCAGCTTCCATACAAATAAACAAATCTCAGATTCAATATTTATGGGCCTGGACAAATGAAGCCCAAACTAGATCACTTATGGACCACTAAATTCCAATTAGAAATTTGGCGCCAATAGCCTGATAAACTCAAAAGGAGCAATATAATAATTCACGAGTCGCCGAAAAAGCCCATTTCTACCCTCTTTTTTTTTTTTTTTTAGTAATCTTATTAAAGTTATTTGTGTGAACACTGTTTTTTATTTCGTTATATTGAATTAAAGTCATAAAAGTAAAACTAAAAAATAAATTAAATTACTCGATAATTCGACTCGAGATTAATTATTAAAAACTCATTTGATTTCGATTCGATAATTTAATAAACCAAACTTGAATACAATTTTTTGTTCGATAAAATGTGAATCTCAATTTGATCTCTACTCGATTAGTAAACAAAAAAAAAAATATTTAAAAATATCAAGTTACCCTAAGTCGATTTGTACAACTCAATTAAAATTATTTAAATTCAATTCAATTAACAATTAAATCAAATTCAAATATAATTTTTAAAATTTAATACAAATTCAAACAATATCGTACTCGAGCCGACTAGATTCATTTACGCTCGTACATTAAAATCAATTTTCTAACTTAATATATATCTTCCTTTAAATTTAACACTAAGGTTAAGTTTGGTGCTTCGATATTATTGCAAAAATATTAATGAATATATTCCTCACTTTAAATTTAAGTACTTTACATATTATTTAATAATTATTTTTACTTATTTTTTTCTTATTAAAATTCAAAGTCCAGCATAGTGTAAAGCTATATGGTTTCGATTCCTGTCTCTGTCGGCTCCATGTATAGGTAAGCAGTAGTACTACTTTAATCGGAAAATGAACTTTTTGTCCGTTTCATTAACCAAATAATTTGTCTTTAATTTTCTGCAATATTATATATTTTTAAATGAAATATATAATTACTGTAGGAGGCTTTCAACTTGATAAATAATACTTCCAAGTTTTTGAGAAAATTCATTTTAATTTGGTATATAAAATGAGTTTATGAATTGAATTTTTTTTCATTTAAATATTTTATGACCTTAAATCTCTATTACTGTGTTGTGATCATCTTTCAATTCATTGAAATTTAAATAATTTAAAGTTTTTAAAGTTTTCTCATTAATTTAGTTATTGAGGTAAAATAACCTCCCAGATTATTATCTTTTTTTTTTCTTCCAAAAAATAACCTCCCTTGTTTTGATTATGTAAATGACAATATTATCTTATTTAACTAAAACCATATTTAAGAGATCTAGAAGCTTATTTCATAAAAATAAATTGAGAGTTTTATTTTAAAAATTAGATCTAATATCTCTAAAATAAAATTTCACAAGATTGAAAAATCAATTAATCTACTCAATATTTTAATAAATTGTTAAAAGCTTATTGGAACTCGATTCTCTAAGTACAACAAGTCAAGTTTGAAGAGTTTGTTTAATTTGATAAGTTTTATCGAGCATGACTTGTTAGCTAAAAAAAATTACGAAGCACGTTTTAAATTATCAAATTATTTCAGTATAATTATTATTCGATTCGATTCAATTAAAATTCACTTATTATCAATTCAAGCTCAAAATATAATTTCTAGCTCGATTGAAAAATTCATGTAAAACCTTTTTCAGCTCAATTTATTTCCACCCTATAACAAAGTGACCAGCAAAGTGAAAAAAGGAAAAAAAAAACCCTCAACCATCTTCTTTTCTTTGGGATTGATGAAAAATTCTCATTATTCAATATTTAATTGAAAAAACAGCTAATTATTGGCGCTTCCCTTTCTTCCAAATAAAATTTGAAAAGAGAACCCCTAAAAAGATTAAAATAAATGAAAAAAGAAGGGCTTAAAAAGCAAAGGCTAGAGGCCTCAAAGCCTCAAAACTCTCAAAGCAAACAATTTTCCAATTCACCCCACCCCCTTTTCTTTTTCAGCTTCCTTCCCCACCAAGTAGCCCTTTTTCCAGTCATCACCTTTTCCTCTTCTTCTTCTTCTCCATTCTGTACTAAATCTAACAAGTTTCCAAAAAAAAATCCCATTTTTGTTTAGACCCAAAAATTTAAACATTTTATTTTGTTTATTTTCTTTAAGGTAAACCAAAAAAAAGAAAAAAGAAAAAAGAAAAAAAGAGAAGAAATTGTAATACAAGCATAAGACATTGTTTGACTCATGCTTTGTACTGTATAATTAATTATGATGAACAGGAATCTGTGTGATGGCTCAATTTAAGGGGCGGCATTAAAAGTGCCTCATCACGCCATCCAGCACTACTCACTACTCCGTTTTCTCCACTTTCCCTCCTATCCCTAACTATCCTTTTTCCATTTCTTTCTCAGGTCCCCTTCTCAATATTTAATCACTTTAATAGTATTTCCCTTTTTTCTTTCTTTCTTTTTTTTTTTTACAGAATATGTATATATTGATCTTTTGTTGTTCTTTGATTTTTGATCCTGCAGTGACTTTTTAGAGGATTTTATTTTTTTGGCATATTTGCAGAAACGAAAATGCTTACATGCATAGCACGTTCGAAGCAAGGGAGTGACGACTCGCTGTCAATTGATCATCATCATCATCATCAGCCTGCTGAAAAACTCAGCTCCGATGCCATCCCGACTAAACACGCCATTAAAGCCCTCTCTTCTCAGGTTATTCATTAAAAATTTACATTCATTTTGCTTTGATGGAATGCGGAATTTTGCACTGAAAATGGTGTTTGAAAAATTTTCGTAGATCAAGGACATGGCACTGAAGGCGTCGGGTGCATACCGCCACTGTGCGCCGTGTGCGAACCAGCCGGCTGCCCAGCAGAGGAGGAACGGGAGCTACGGCGCCGTCGCCGTCGCCGGCGTAGAGTCGGACTCGGTGGCGCCGGATAAGTTCCGATGGTCGTACAGGAGGACTGGGAGCTCGAACTCGAGCTCGACGGCGGGGAGGAGGGAGCTGGAGGCGAGGCTGAAGGGGATTTCCAGCGGGGAGGGGACGCCGGCGTCGGCGAGTGGACGCCGAATCGACCCGGTCGTGTTCGTGGAGGAGAGTGAGCCCAAGGAGTGGGTGGCTCAGGTGGAACCCGGTGTCTTAATTACCTTTGTCTCCTTGCCACGTGGCGGCAATGATCTTAAGCGGATTCGATTCAGGTACCCTGTTTTGGTAATTTCGTACCATTTTTGGTGAGTCTTTGATTGGTTGAAAGAATTAATGCTTGTGTTCTTTTACTTATATCATTAAAAAATAAAAACCTAAGTGTCTTTTAATGTAAATTTAGTTTTATTAATTATTTACTTATTTACATTATGATTTTGTAGAGTTGCCCATAAATGTGAAGCATGCGGACCACTTACATGATTTGCTAACTTAGCCAGTCCAATTACTTAAGTATAACCTTTGTGGAAATCTTGCAAAAAGAATGATTTGAATTACTTAGTATAATTCATCACATTTTTTAGGTTAGTTTATTTCTTATAGAAAATAGAACTAATTATTCCCTCCTATCCATAAAAAAAAAAGTCTATTTTAATATATTAAGATGAAAATTGAAAAAATAAAAATTATTTTACCCGTCACATAAAGTCAGTCCGGATTTTAATGGTGTCGAATTATTTTAGTTAGTATAGTCTTGGAAAGAAATTCCAAATGGAGTATTATTTTAAGATATCTACATAAAAAAATAATAAATAATAAATTTAGAATATATTAAATTGTGGGTGGAGACTATGATTTGGCATGATTGATATAGTTAAATCGCCATCATTGAGGGTTCTTAGGTGTTGACAACTTCTGGTCTATGGCCCTCTAGAGGATTCATTTGGCTTAGAGTGCTTTACAACCATTAGGTAAAAAAGTTTGCATGCTTAGTGAGAATATATATATATATATTAATTTAACTTTATTCAATACATCTAACTTTAATAATTTTGTGTCTATATCTCCTTTAATAGTAGTTTTAAAATTTCATCATTTTGAAGTAATCTTTGTTTTTCTTACATAAATACTATGAAGTGGATACTGTATCTCTTAAAGTTCGTCATTCGGCAATTAATCTATTTTAAGCAAACAATGCTGTATCGTTAAATGGTTGTACAGCAGATCATTAGCTTGTTTGTGGTATGTATTCAACAAGAAAGAAATATTTGAATAGATCAATGCTTGCTTAGTCCATGCAAGAAAAAGGCTACTTTTGCACTTATGACAAAAAGAAAGTGCCTTAAAAAAGTCCGGTGGTGATTAAATTTAAAGCAAATTTAGGAGCTCCATGCAATCAAATTGAATCTTTCAAAATTTTCTGTTCATATATTTTGAATTCTTTATTTAAATTTGTATTTTATATTTTACGAATACATGTTAAATATTTGTGATCATAATTAATTATTTATTTTAAAAAAATATTTTATACACTTTATATTTATATCTTAACATAAAATAGATGAAATAGTTGCAATAAAGAATGTGAACTGTTGTTCCTATATGGAAAAATTAGCACAAATGTCTGACAGTAATTATGGCCATCATCATGGAAAAGCCATGAGAAAAGAAAAACTAGGACACCCTTTTCAAAAGTCCAGAAGGGCAAAACTCATTGAAACACTTTGGTGGGCCTGTCTTCATAGTGTTGGAAAAACCTTTTACTGATTGTTGTTGGCTTGTCGGCGAATGCCATTGCTTTCATTTCCCATCTTCATCACGCCTATTCTTTTATTTTGTCATCTTGTGGGAACTATTTCTTGTCAATCTGTTGAGCATCTAGAAAACAAATTGCAAATCCTATGTCACCTTGAAATTGGAGTGATGACAAGATGGGCATCTGAAACTGGCTTCTGAACTAGAAACAAGTCCAGCTGTGCTTTTTACTTTCTTGTTATTTCTCCATAAGAAAGTAAAAACACATGGTAAAAACCTGGTTTTATTCTTAAATTATATTGAACATATATGTTTGTTTGCCACATATCAGGGGTGCATGCCTTAAATGCTTGTGTACTGGTCCACCATGAAGAGATTTCTCATTGGTATGATAAAAACATCAATAGCTGAAGAGAAAGCTAACATGCAAGAATGCAAACTATGGGGCAATTCACTCAATGTGCTGTCCCTGCCTTATGATGATGGACACATGCCTTTGAACAGGAATCACCTACCTAATCAATACAGTTTTAGGTTAGACATCCTTGTATCTTGGTCCTTAAAAATGGATTGTGACTCATGATCCATTCCCATGAAAAGATTTAATCATTTTATTTTGTTGCTTGCTTCCCTGGCATATTTCTGTTTCTCCCATTATTTTGTGGGAGAGCTGGATGCCCTATAAGCAAAGTCAAAAGACAATCCAATTTCTACATCCATTGTAGAAGTCCAATCTTTGATTTTCAGCCCTGTGTAGGTCCAACTTAGTGGCTTGCCATGATAAACAACAGTTCCATCAAGCATAATTAAAGATGATGCCTTGATTAGTTGGAATGATGCATTTAGTCTTTGACCACCAAACTTATGGCACCGATAATTGTTGTCAAATATTTAACTGTTTAATCTCTTGCCTTACAGTAAACTAAAAATGAAATACTAGTAAAGAAGAGTTCCCCATCTCTGTTCATATGAACTTTTAAAACATATGCTTGGACTTCATCTCACTGGCTGGAATTAAATAAGGTCTTTCGACTAATATTCTGGTCGTATTTTTCTCTTTTTAATGTGGACATATATGAACATTTCCTTCTATACGATTATATCATGCTTCAACTTCTATGCCTACGAGTATTTGAACCTCATTACCTCTCACACTATTTTGATCAACCTGATGAAGTGTTCTAACCAACATTGGACTTATTTCATTAGCCGAGAAATGTTCAACAAATGGCAAGCTCAAAGGTGGTGGGCTGAGAATTCTGAAAAGGTGATGGAACTGTACAATGTGCAGAGGTTAAATCTCCAAGCTTTCCCTCTTCCAACAACTCCAAGATCTGAAGATGATAGCAGTTCAAAGATGGAATCTGTTGAAGACAGCCCTGTGACACCACCTCTTGGTAGAGAGCCACTGCCTCGTACTTTAAATCGACCAACTGGAATGGGGATGGGATACTCTTCATCCGATTCCATAGACCTTCACTCCATGCATTCCCGGTCTAACTATGATTCTTGTGGTGTTGCCTCAACTCCCAAACTCTCAAGTATCAGTGGTGCAAAAACAGAAACATCATCAATGGATGCCTCCATGAGGACTAGCTCCTCTCGAGAGGCTGATCGCTCTGGAGAAATATCCATCAGCAATGCCAGTGATTTGGAAACCGAATGGGTCGAACAGGACGAGCCTGGTGTGTACATTACCATCAGAGCTCTGCCTGATGGTAGAAGAGAACTCCGACGTGTCAGATTCAGGTTAGTTTCTATTAACTTTTCAGGTTACACGATAAAAACCGTTCTTTCGTGTGAGTAAGCTGATTAAACTTGAGTAAATTATACTTTCTGGTCAGATAAGATACATGAATCAAGTCAGGTCACAGAACCCTTCTTTCAGGTGACAGAATGAGAAAATATGAACATACGAAAAAGCAAATACACATCTGTCAGTAGATAATTCATCTTTTGAATCTCTCCTGTACATTGTAGGTCCAAATCATAAGCACACAACAGCAATATGCAGATTCTTAGCTATCGTCTTATAGTGATGTGTGCTAACTTTTGTCTACATCATGGGTTATTAGTCTATACTGTATGCTAACTTGAATTTGAACTTGAACTTGAACTGATCTCAGCCGGGAGAAATTCGGGGAGATACATGCTAGATTATGGTGGGAAGAGAATAGAGCAAGGATACATAAACAATACTTGTGATGGGATTCAACAGGGTGAGCAGAGATGCTTCATTTTTCTGACTGAGGAAGTCCTGCCAACCAAAGTGTGTGCTAGTTATTCTGAGAAGCCAGTTCAGTATTTTAGATATAAGGGGAGAGTAGCCTGTATGTAAGTGATGCACCTTACATGAAAAGTCACAATTTTGTGACAACTTGAGAAATCCTTCTGGGGTTTCTTTTTTCTTTTCTTTTTTTCCTGGTATTTAATTACATGAAATTGTGGCATATTATGGGGATTCTGAATATACATGGTATCTTTGGTCTAGAATTTTAAGTCAACTGAACTTCAATATGGAAAATATTGAAGACAAGTCACCTATCCTTTTTCTCAGTCACTAGCTGTATGTCAAAAATCATTGAATAAAACAAGGCAAAGAGAGTGATCGAACTATGGTTTCAATGCCGTACAGTAAGCATAGTTGGTGAAAATGTGTAACATGCTCGTATGGCATCCTTAGTACAAATGACTAAATAATAATTTCATTTTCCATATATATACTGAACTTATTGAAAATAATTTTACTAATATGTTGAGTCGTATTGTAGACATAATATACATAATAAAACTCTATGAATAATGCTTAACTTCAACAAAAAAATGATGTTAACTATATGAAAATTCATAAACAACCCAGTCAAAATGAATGTGGAAGTGTTGTTTCCATTCAAACTCTTGTTTCCATAAAATGAATAGAAAACATTGCACGTGGCATTTGGTAGTACAAGGTTGATTTTTCATATATTTTTTTCATGAGGGGAGACGTCATGTCAATCACTAGCAAGTAGATTAATATCCGCACTAGTGGAACTTGAACCTAAGACTTCTTAATACCACTTAGACAATACTTCATGGCTCCATCAGAGTTGTTAAAAAAAAGCACCTATTCTCATCATATCCTTGCAAGCACACCAACCTTACATACATTGTAGACACTGATGGATGATAATGTATAGAAAATGCTTATCCATAGTTGATCCTTTGAAGGCTACCTAGAAACCTTAGCTATACACTCTACTGAACAAGAACCGCTTGCCATTAGTCTTTTACATTTTGTGCACCACTACCCTCGGTGTTATCTCCACAACACCTCCCCACTTGCCGAAGGAAGCTTTAGAGAGTGAGATTGTGCAGCAAGTAAATAGAATTTGCTGCAATATAATGTGGTGTCTACTTTGGAGTTGCATCTTGCTGGTACATAACGATAAGGAAATTTGTTACTTCTTTAACAATCATGCAGAGATATTACATTTCAAGCTTCAGAGCATCAAAGAGACAAACAACCACAACAATTTGGTATTCAACAAGTTGGGGCATGAACTGTGCAAGAAATCCTATTGCTTATAAACATGAACTTCTAACAAATGACACTCTACTTGAGTGCCTGGTGTTGACAATCAAGCAGCACTCTATGCATAAATTCTCAATAAAATATTTATAGCATGCATACCTCCAGCAATATGAATTGAGTACCACTTGTGATCCTCGTGGGATGGCTCCAGGTAGCAATGGGCCTGTCTGGTTGTGCCTTCAGTAATGGATTTTCTATTGTCTTTCATTACACAATTTGCTTTTCTAATATTGAATCTGAACTCTCGTATTCTATACTTCCCACATAAGACCCCTTCACTGGTTCTGTCCAATCCACATTTTCATCCTGTAATTTCTGTCGCTCGAAATTTTTAGAATAATCCTTCAAGCAATCTTCAGTTTTTCTCTCAAACTATATATCCATCTTCTTGTGAGACATTTCATCAAACAGTGCTTGTGTTTGATGGTTAGAATCCTTCTCATCATCTAAATCAACACCATTGGCCGTGTCCATGAGTTCCTTCCAAATTTACTGCGAGCTTCACTTGATATACTTCTTGGAATCATCACTTAGTTTTTCAATTATTTCTCTAATTCCCTTCCTTACATCTTCAATGAGTTTCGCGAGCCACTTCATCCATAAAGATTTTTAGGATATCTACAAGGCAACAACCATCATAAAAGTGAAATTTGACAAAATTAGAGCTTTCAAGGAAGAATTGGTATCTTATTAATGCTTGGAAATTGTCCATATATGGAAGAACTTCAGTCTTCTCCACTGTGCAAATGAACCAAAAACTTGACGCAAAATCTCTGACTATGGTAAATTTGTAACCCCCAGTGTGTGCTCATAATCGGCATCAATTACACTCTTGAGGCATTTCATAGAACATGTTGGTTTAGTATTCATTCACAGAGCCTTGAGGTTCCATTCCATTTAATTCATCTATTGCAGCACTTATTTTCATATCCTTGGGAGGATTCAACGCAAACATCATTCGAATTTACAGGGTAAAAAATGCAGGAATTATAGAAGTGTTAGGCTTCACATGTTCCTCACCTTGCCAACCGACGGAAATCTGCAGCAATTTAGCTTGGTTTTAACAGATCATCTCATTTGATTTTCGAAACACATTTCCGAAATTCTGCGGGCGATTCTTCAAGTTTTTTTTGGTAATCCTAGACTGTGAGCTTGCAATCTCCAACATTCTCTGCTCGATGCGCATTTCTCAATCGATGTGAAAGTTCATTTCTTCGAAGCAGCTTCCAGAATCGAACACTCTGATATCAATTTGTTATGATTTAAGTAGAATCATAAGTTCATAATGAAAGAAAACAGAACTTGAGAGTGAAATTGAGACAGAAAAGGGAGAGAACTTTGAGAGAAAAGAAAGAGTGAAAGGATTTTTTTTTTCAACTTTTTATTGAAATTCTCATAGAAAAGAAAATTTGTTTGTCATATGAATTCTGATAAAAAAATTTATAAATGTAGAATGAGTATATATTTTTATTAAATTTATGTATTTAAAATAATAAAAAGTAGAAAAAAATCCATTGAAATGAAACATGCAAGGCCAAAATGTGTCTTCAGATTCCAACTCCACTGTAAATTCAAGCATTTATACACAAGAAGAAAAAAGACGACGTTGGCCAGTCCATAACCAAACCAACCCGAGTCTCCCACCACCTGGCAGAGATCCATGTTTTATGTGCATGGGTTTATATATTTATTCTTGACAAGTCTGCAATTCGTTTTTAACAATGTATGTGTTTACGCTAGAAGCAAAAGCTTATACATTATTTGTGGATTGGCATCATTTTGGGTACCTGCATCATATAACTTCATCACTGGGAGTTGCTGCAATGGAATAGACCAATCTTGTGTCTGATTAAGAGCTGTAGCCTAGGCAAACATCAGTATTTATGTTCGTTTTGCAAATTTTGTGTGTTTCACATTTGAAAAACTTATGTAAAGCAGGGAACTATTATCAGTTTCAGTTTTGGTTTCCTCTCTCTGTGTGTGGTGTGAGTTTGTGGGCAAGAAAATGATTATACAGAGGTTCCACAGAAAACGCAAGATCATTCCCTCAAAACTATTGCCAAAAATTGGAGTTGGCGTATTTGCTGGTTTGTTGGGAGGAACGAACCTCTAAATGGGTTAGTATTGTTTAAGGCATCTTACGTAAACAAGGTTCATATAGTTTCACATTATTACCGTTTATCGGTATGAAGCGTATTATCTGAAACTCTAAAGTATATTCCTGATAGCATCGGAAAATGTTTTCACATATTGTAATGCTTGCGTCGGTAGTAAGCCTATAATGATGGAAGATTAGATCTCACTGGTCTTTATTATTGTCTCTTCCTTGAGTAGATTGGTTTTTCAGACATTTCCGTTTGTCTTTTGTTGTTTAGATTATTGCTATTGGCATTCACGTTTGCTTCCTAATTTTCAGGGCAGCAGACTGTCAGGTATTCTCTCGTTCCCATTTTTTAGTTCCTAGATTGGCTATTATCTTTTG
This sequence comes from Paulownia fortunei, assembly GCA_019321725.1. Lineage (NCBI taxonomy): Eukaryota > Viridiplantae > Streptophyta > Magnoliopsida > Lamiales > Paulowniaceae > Paulownia > Paulownia fortunei. The sequence goes on along the minus strand of CM033105.1, from coordinate 2,590,461 downwards.
AACTGCTAAGTTTTTGAGCTAAAATTACATTGTCTTTTTAAGTTTTGAATTGAACATAGCCTGCTTAAGGCCTTTTCTTGTCTTCCATGCATCCGAGGATTTTTATACAATTAAATTTTGTCCGTGCCTGAACTTTTACCTTAGCGTGAGCAATAGGGATCTTTTCTCTATTACCTTGTTCTCTCACATTTCCCTGTACGTGCCTGCGTATTTTGAGTCTATACTTAAAATAAAATAAATGGTGGTGCATCACTGCAATATCTATGTCCTAACTTGTACAAGTCAAAGATATAAGCATGTAAACTTAACTGGAGCCACTGTCCAATCTCAGCTGTATGTAGCATTTTGTTCACCTGCTAGAGATTGTGTTTCTAGTTATGTGGATTGGAGGCATTCTACTCTTGTTGGGCCGGTGAGTATACGTTTAAGTTCGGCTGAAGATCTTTCTGGAATTCGATATGATTTTGTCGTATAGATCATCAGCATTGAGGTTATGAAAAGCAATACTTTTCTTTACATTCTGCAATTTCATTATGAATGATGGGATGAACCTGTTGCGAATTTATCCAGATTTATATCCACACTTCCAGTGGTATCTAATATTGCCAGCTGAATTCAATTCCTATAGAAGCCCTATGACATTCCCAATGTCTGCTGCAACTGTTTTTCTCTTCCTTCTGGACGGAAATCTGAAAAGAAATTGCAAAAAGATGAATTTTTATTTTTTCATCCGAGTAAGTTTTAAGAGTAACACAACTGAATTCAAGATTTGTTATAATTTGGATGGTCCATTTTGGATCTGTTAACTGAATTTTATTTCAGATTTGGATCATGGTTGGAAATTTGATCCTAATGTGAGTTGTATGTGGGGCGGGTTGGATTTAGGTCGTCATCGACAGCCCAATCTCCTTTCCTTGACCCATGTTCGTTTCTGAATGCAGAACATACCTTCCATTTCAGTGGCAACGTCGAGGGGAATCTTTACCAGCTGCTTGATGTTCAGAGGCTGAATTCCACAAGGGCCGGTTCAGGGTTTTCATTTACATGCAGGAGCCAAGATAACAAGTAATGGAGAGCACAACATTCCAAACATCTAATAATTTTGTTCCTCATGATTGTTCTCTATGCTCATGGAGGTTATCTTTGGGTTATACATGAGTTGTTTAGGCAGAACTGGAAAATATACCAATAAGTTATGTTGGAAATACGCACATTCCCTTCATGCCACATTTATCATAGAGAGAGTAAAAACAATAAAACAATAAAACAATACATAATTTACGTGGTTCGATACAAACTTGCCTACTCTACGAGCTGCTACACATCTTTCACTAAAAAGAGAAAAATATACAAAGTGTTTTCAACACTTACAATTCAAGAAAATTGCTCTCAATTTTCCTTTACTCAACCCTCTTCATTTTACAATACAAAAAACACAAAATGGAGTGCTATATTTATAGACCCAACAGTCTCATTTTCACAAGTTTTTGCTACCTAAAATTTCAGCTGTCTTTTCACATATTTGTCAAAAAGGTGCAGCCTTTTTGGACAAATGAATGGTAACAAAATTCAACTATGGTGGTTTGTTGGTTGTTGAGCCACTTTATTTGACAATTGATATTAATCACTTTCTTTGACAATTTTCCACTTGAAGACTAATTTTAATCTGTCTTCACACTCTGATCAATGCAGCAGCTCTTCCTAACTTTGTTATTCTTGTAGGCCAACTGAAGCTGAGCACAACTTCAGTTTGTCGATAGTCACCATTTTCGTTAACATGTCAGCTGGATTCTTGTTTTCTTAGATTTTCTCCAGTTTTAGCACCTTATCCTCTAATAGAGATCTGATGAAGTGATAACGGAGTCCAATATACTTGGTTCTAAAATGAAATGCTGAATTTTTTGCCAAGTATATTGCGCTTTGACTATCACTATGCAGAACATTCTTCTTCAGTTTGAATCCCAACTCAGTTAACAAACCCTGAAGCCATATCATCTTTTTACTGGTTTCGGTCACTGCTACATACTTAGGCTTTGTAATGGATAGAGTGACAATCTTCTGTAACCTCGACATCCAACTAACAGATGTATTTCCAACGGTGAATATATAACCGCTGGTACTTTTTCAGTGATCGACTTCACCTCCAAAGTCCGCATCTACGTAGCCTTGTACCTTTATCTCTCATTTTTCAAAGTACAAATATTTTTGTTTGGTGCTTTGTAGATACTTCAAAATCCATTTAGCTACTTCCCAATGAGCTTTGCATGGATTTGACATAAATCTGCTTACAACTCCCACTGCATAGCCAATGTCTGGTCTCGTACAAACCATTGCGTACATCAAACTTCCAATGGCTGAGGCATAAGGAACCTTAGCCATGAATTCTCTCTCTTTCTCCGTCTGAGAGGACTGATCCTTAGATAGGCGAAAGTGACTGGCCAAGGGTATGCCGATTGGCTTGACATCGCCCATGTTGAATCTCTGCAAAATACGATTGATGCATTCTGCCTGAGATAACTGCAAGATCCCTCTCTACTTATCTCTTGTTATTTGCATTCCAAGAATCTTCTTTCCTGGATCCAAGTCTTTCATGTCAAACTCCTCTGACAATTACTGCTTCAATCGTCTAATATCATCTATATCTGAACCTACTACCAATATGGCATCGACATATAGTAGTAAAATGATATAGCTGGAGCTATATCTCTTGAAGTAGCAATAGTGGTTGGCGTTTCACTTTTGGAAACCTTACCTGTGCATGAAGCCGTCAAATTTTTTGTACCACTGCCTTGGGGCTTGTTTCAGGCCATACAAACTCTTCGTAAGTTTGCACACCATGTTTTCCTTCCTTGTTTCTGAGAAACCTTCTGGCTGGTGCATGTATATCTCTTTATCCAAGTCTCCGTGAAGGAATGCAGTCTTCACGTCCAATTGTTCAAGATGAAGATCTTCATTAGCAACAATACTCAATACTGTTATGATGGTATTGAGCTTCACAACAGGAACAAAAATATCGGTGTAGTCAACTCCTTCCTTCTGTTGGAATCATTTGACAACTAGTCGAGATTTGTATCTTTTGGAACCATCATGCTCCTCTTTCACTTGATACACCCATTTGTTGTGAAGTGTCTTCTTTCCCACGGGTAACTCAGGTAGTTCCCATGTCTGATTGAAGATTAGAGACTTCATCTCATTTTTCATGGCAAGCTCCCACTTGCTAGCATCTTCGGTCTGACATGCCTCATTGTAGCATTCAGGCTCTCCTCCATCAGTTAGCAACAGATAATTTTTATATATCATATTAGGCACATGAGGCCGATAAGACCTTCTCAATATAAGAGCTGGAGTAGGAGGCGGTGTGTTGGACTGTCTGCTTTGTACACCAAGTTCCTCTAGCTGAGGACTTGCTATTATCTGCTCTATTGGAGGACCATCTGGGATGTCATCTGCATTTGCAAATACTGGCCCACTTTGCTCTAAGTCGCTGGCGTCAGTTTTATATCTATCCTTGTACATCCCCATTTTGTTGAAAATAACATCTTTGTTATGAATCACCTTCTTATTTTCGTCATCCCAAATGCAGTAGCCAAACTCATCCTCACCATAGCAGATAAGAGTGTATTTCTTGGATTTGGGATCAAGCTTATTCTTGCCTTGATTATTAATATGCACACATGCTACACAACCAAAAACTTTTAGATGTGATAGTTTTACCTCTTTTCTGCTCCAAACCTCATATGGTATTTTATGCTCCAACGGAGCTGATGGGCCTCGGTTGATCAAGTAAGCTACTGTGTTGACTGCTTCTGCCTAGAACTGCTTCGGTAGACCTGACTGTATACGAATGCTTTTGGTTTTTTCTATCAACATTCGATTCATATGCTCAACTACACCATTTTGTTGAGGTGTACCCGGCACGATTCTCTCCATTCTGATTCTGTGCTCATAACAGAACTTCTTGAATCTGGTGTTTTCATATTCACCACCATTGTCAGTTCTGAACTTTTTAATCTTTAGACCTGTCTCATTTTCAACCATAGCTTTCCATCTCCTAAAAGTCTTAAACACTTCAGATTTATGTTTTAGAAAATAAACCCATACTTTCTGAGAGTGATTATCGATGAAAGTTACGAATTAGTATTTTTTACCAATGGATGAGATGGTCGTTGGTCCTCAAACATCAGAGTGAACGAGCTCTAGCCTTTCCTTCTTTGGGGTTTTGCCACTTATTTGAAAACTGACCATTTTCTGCTTTCCAAGTATGCAATCTTCGCACATGTCTATTTCAACTGACTGTAGACCTAGAAGTTTCTGTCTAGAAGATTTCAGTCTTCCTCCTTCATAGAGTCTGCCTTCTTCCCTGAGAGAGGTTGATATAGATTTTTCTGATACTGATAATCCTTTATCTGCATTTTCCAGAACCTCAAATCTGCGCCATTGAACTTCTTGAGTTTTACTTTCCCTTCGTCTGCCGTGATTGCTCCCACTCAAATTTGACTTCCTTTGGATCTTTCCTGATAATTCTTGCGAACCACCGTGTATAAGAACACCTCCGTTGGCAGGCTGATACTGCCTGCAAAAATTTACTATTGACGAAATTTACTTTTCATGTGAATATTAACCTCACAGAAAATTGACAGAATTTACAATCTGGCTCTGATACCAGTTATTGGGAATACACACAGAAATATACAAATTGTTTATAACACTCACAATTCAAGAAAATTGATCTCAATTTTTCCTTACTCAACTCTATGCACCCACCACACTTTTTTCACTTTACAATACAAAAAATACAAATGGAGTATTATATTTATAGACCTAACAACTCCCTTTTTACATATTTTTACTATCTAAAATTTCATCTGCATTTTCACACATTTGTAAAAAATGTGCGGTCTGTTTTTGACAAATGAATGATAACAAAATTTAAGAATGGTGACTGATTGATTGGTTGTTGAGCCACTTTCTTTGATAACAACACTTTCTTTGACAGTTCTCCTTTCTTGTGTGGAGAAATACAGCATTACCAATTTTGTTGCGTATACATGGCCATTTTCAAATACTTTTTTGTCTATATTGCCCTTTTGCCTTTTGCATCCATCTTTCAGATTTTTATCTATGTACTTGCTTATTTCACTAGTTGCCTAGAGGTAAAAGTTTACATAGCTTAGACATCAGCTCATGCCATCTCATGATATACTGCTGGTTGGTGCTCAACTGCTCAACTAATTTAATCCACTGTCTGTACTTGGCAGAATACAGTGGCTAAATGAACATTTTCCACTTCTGGAGGAGAGTATTTGAATTAAATTCTGTGTCTGTACTTGCAAACTATTAGATTACAACAAATGGCTCTCTGATCCTTCAGCATTTGTTAAAAAATAGGTTGATGTCTGTACTTGAAAACAAGAAGGGCCATCAAAACACATGGGTTTTTGATCAGAAACCATATGAGAACTGAGTCATCCACTCTGTTTTGTAGGAAATGGGGAAAAAATAAAAAAAAATAGTACCTGCAAATTAAAGGGTACTCAGGCAGCACCTTCGTGGCCACTCTGGCTCAGTCTCTATTTCTTATACCATACGCACGCGTGGTAAAGTTTCTTTATACTAAAGCTTTCACTCTCAAAACACAAACAAGCAACCCCCACCCCCCACCCCCAATTACACACCCTTACCCCCATTGTTTATAAATACCCTTTAATTTTCTAAGTTAGCATCAGCTACAGTCACCCCTCTATTATCTCTCTCTCTCTCTCTAATTATTTTAGCCCAAGATCCAAGCCGAGGCATTTGGCTTTTTCTTTCACTTCTCCTTCCTCTATCAATCGCTTTCTTTCTACTCTGCTAGTACCCTTCAAGAGATCCAAATATATTCTTCTCTTTGTGCTCACTGCTCTGTTTCATGTCCATGTCAAGAAAATCTTTGTTCTCTTTCTAAAACATTCATTGCATTGTAATTTTGTTGCATCCACATAATTCTCCACTTTCTTCCAGTTAATTTACTATAGGAACTCTGAAAAGTTTATCATTGAAACAACTCAAAGAGAGGTAAAGAAAAATAAAGCAATAAGCTGCATTGTTTTCTGCTTCAGAAGCTCAGTGTGTGAGTCAGGGTGCGTGATGGCTGTGGGAGAGAGACAGACACAGAAGCAACGGCGTAAAATGCCATCGTTTTCTTCGTCCCTCCTCGACGCCATTTACCATTCCATTGATGAACCTAAAGGCGTCAATGAGCAACAAGAAGTGGAAGACTTTGTTCTCCATAGAAGAAACAATGCTGCACAAGTTGAAGAAGAAATCGAAAGCCTCCGAAGAGCAATCATGATAGAGAAATGGATGGAAAACTACAGCACTAGCACCACCCCAGGGCACCTGCCATCCAACTCAGGCTCATCGACCGATTCAAGCATGTTCTCATCATCCGAAACAGAGTCCTCTGCTCCAAGATCCACCCCGAGATCATCAGTTTTTCCTGTGCAGAAGCCGAAACATGCTCAAACACCTCTCACAGAGAGGCCTGGAAAGATTTTACACCTTGAGACTATGCCAAAGCGCGAAGGGAGGTTCACGAGGACAAAATCAAGGGCACTGAAGATTTATGGAGACTTGAAGAAGGTGAAAGAGCCCATTTCACCAGGTGGTAAAATCGCAAACTTTTTGAACTCCATATTCAGTCCAAGAAACTTGAAGAAAAATCAGGTCCTGGAGGAATGGAGCTCAGTCAGGAAGTCAAGATCAATGAAGGACACAACAGCATGCTCATTGGCCTCAAGATCTTGCTTGAGCAAAAACCCGACTTCGAGAGGTAATAAATCCAAGAGGTCTGTTAGATTTTGCCCTGTTAGTGTCATTCTTGATGAAGATAGCCAGCCCTGTGGCCACAAAAGCATATATGATGATGAGCATTCAGTTAGTGCATCAATGCCAAACATTGGCAGCCAGTTTATCAAGAAAAACATCGATAGTTTTCGAACCTACGAGGGGAAGAATCTGAGAAGACATGAATTCAGGGACTTCTGTGAGAATGAGAGTGATGTGGATGATAAGAGCTGTGCCAGCTCTGATCTTTTTGAGCTTGAGAATATCGGTCGGGTCGGGATTGGAGCATATGAAGAAGAATTGCCAGTATATGGAACCACAAGTCTTAAGATGAATCAGGCAATTGCTAGTGGTTTGGTAATGTAGTGCAAATTGACATTTTCTGATCATCATTTATGTAGACTTGAGTGATTAAGCATCCAGCAATTTTTCTCCTAATGAATTTCCCTGAATCTCTAGCAAGTACTATTTAACAACAGCTTGTGGTTTACATTTGGCTTCTTCCACATTTCCACTTGAATTCCATAGCCAGCAGCTTCAACCAGTTACAGAAAACTGCAACTGCAATGCTATGTCTGAATTATCATCAATAAAAAATGTAAGTGTCACAAGTTTGAGTCTTTCCAATGTATAACTTGTCATAGATGGTTTTTGTGACTACATGAGGATTATCTATTGAGTCATAGAAAAAAAAAAACTTAATTGATTACTTCTTGCTTCTTGAGAGTAGTCTTTTTCACTTAAAGAGTGTCACAAATTATGAACAAAGGCCAAAGAGGGAGAAAAATAGAAAAATAGAAAAATAGAAAAGAGGAAAAAAAGGAAAATGAATGTCACAATTGTAATGATGGTGATGAGTCTTTGTTTCTTTGATTTGAAGAAAATATGATTTGCTTTTTTTGCTTTTGAGAGATGTTGCAATGTGGGCTTGGATTCCATATATTTATGATCACCTTATTCATGTGTCACTATAGTAATTATATTTTTAGATTGGATTCAAGTGTGGCAATTGTATATTGTACTTTTGGAGAAGTTCAAAAAGCGACATCTTTTGATGGAGAGCAAAAGTCTTTGTATCAAAGTGAATTTGCATGATGTTGTCTACTAGAAATTTGAAGTAGAAGAAAAGCTTACAGGCAGCATTGTCAAAGCAGCACACATGTATGGAAAAGAAAATGAAAAAATGTGAGTACTAACATTAAAGGAAGAAGATGAATGGGAAACTTCAACCCTTTTGTATTTTCTTTATCTTTTTTTTTTCTTTCTATTTTGTAAGGTTAAATTTATCAAAACCAACACTATCAAGAACATTGGAAACTTCAACCCTTTTGTATTTTCTTTATTTTTTTTCTATTTTGTAAGGTTAGATTTATCAAAACCCAACAATATCAAGTACATCTATAATATTGCATATCTTCTAGACAATAGTTTCTTTCCTTTAATGTATGCTTTAGTTGAGAATCAATGATTGTTCTTAATTAGTTTTTGACAATTGCACTTAATTACTACTGTACATCTAGATTTACCCGAATGACAATCACCTAATGATGTAATTGATAAAAAACAGAATATTGCATATCAAAATCAAATCATGATCTTCCAAACTAAAACGCGAAATTTCAAGAATTTCAATCCAATCCCACAAAACATAGCATTGATGTTCTGTTATAAAAAAACATGCAAACTTGCATTGAACCAAAGGATTTGCCTTACTGCCTTGCTCCCCTTTTCCATCCTTTTCCTCATAAGAAGAAAATTTTGAAAAATTAAAACCCTTTTTACTCCTAATTCTAGACATGGAATACAACCAACATCAACCCCAATAATTGCTAAGAAAAGTGAACAAACTGCAAATTAGTGATGGGGTAGAGTTGATTTATTATAATCCAATTGTATCAAGGAAATATGATGAATTTGGTAGCTGTAAGATATGTCTGTTAGTGACCAACAAAGAGAAAGGGCAACACAAAGACCAAAAGGACATGGAAATTTGATTGATATTAGAAGAGTTAGTGGGCATACAAAAGAGGCCCCATTTGGAATCTCACAAGTCAAAATATGGGCATCATAGCGCACATGCAATCCAACTTTTGCACCAAGAAAAAGTTGATTTTTCAACTATTTTTGCACCCTTTTCAAGCTCAGTGTAATAGTGTTACTTAATTTAAACTCCCCCAATCAGATCAGAAGCACTCTATATTCTAGAGAATTAATAATGAATTTGATAAAATAAATATTTCAATTTCATGGTAGGTGGATTCAGCATTTGCATGTCACACCCACAATTAAGTTTTATTTTTGGTAAATTGCTTGGTTTTTATTTAGTGTAGCAAATATATATTTCAATAATAAGTTGGTTATGGGAGTTTTTTCTTCATTTTTTTTTTTTTTTTTTTTTTATCTTTCTGGGATTTTTTGTTTATTCTAAGCGTTTGGTAGAACAATGTTTTTTTTTTTTTTTTGTTTGTCAAAGTTGTCAATGATAGAGGATAATATTTTTATCTAGTGGGTTAGTTGATGACAAGCCAATTATCACCTTAGTTATTAATCTTCATTTTGTACGATAACAAAGGACGATTGGAAAGAAGAATTAGGAAAGAAGTCCTATCACAAATCGAATAACTTCAAAAAAAAAAAAGAAAAAAAAATTGTCCTGTTTCAGATTGAGAGGTCTTTTCAAAGTTAATCATATCTTGTAGTATCAAATTGTCTAGATTGGCAATCAAAATTACTATTTGAATGGTACGAAGTTTATGACCACATAAGTTGTTTAATTACTCTCAAGATCTTAACATTTACTTCTTCTTTTTCTTTTGATACTATATATATATATATATATAAATATTATATATATATATATATATATAATATTCGATTTATCTAGTTCATGTCAGTCATTTAAATACTATTCAAATGTGATTATAAATTATAGAATAGAAATATGATATCATAAAATGAAATATTTATATCACCATATATTATATAACGTTCCATAACCCCCTTAGATGCTAAATGAGCAGCATGGAATGTATCCATCCGAATTTATGGCTCTATTTTTTAAAGTGATTTTTTTTCTCCACAAATATAATTTTACTTTTATATATATATATATATATATATATATATATATATATATATAGGACAGAGGGAGGATATGTGTGTATGGAGACATGCATATGTTAAAGCACATGTAAGATTGCATATCGTACCAACCGAACCATAAATTCACTTGCAGGTAAAAATAGACCACCTCATACTACCATCTCTGTCAGCTTTGTTATTTATGTTGGTTGCGTTTGTTGGAAAAAAGAACTTTGATTTAACAGCTTAAAAAAGATGCTCATCTGATTCTGTTTCAAGGATATCAAAATTTTGAAAAAAGATAAACCAGTGAACTAGGTCAATCCCATCTTATCCAAGTCAGATTCCATTTATTATTCAGTACATAAAATTGGTAATAGGGGTAAAATTAATTTTTTTTTCTATAACAAATAAAAAATATGAAAAGGCAAGATCGTAAAAAAAAAAAAAAAAAAATGTCATCTCTCACACAAAACATAATTTTAGTACATGATTTTTCTAATATTTATTACTATCGCATCAACTATAAATACCCCTTGAGTTAAAAATTGTGTTTGTGTGTATATGAAAGTTTTTTAAAACTTTTTGAAAATTCAACAGAATAATTTAAAACACTTGAAGCAATTTTATAAAGATAATGATTTAAGTAGAATAACACAGTATGCTGCTATAGTAAAAATAAACTTGGAATTTGTAGTTGCGGTGAGAGTTAAGAAACATAAAAAATGGTGAAAGAAACACAGTAGTCTTATAGTGTTTTGACTTATAAATAAGCCTGCTGCATTAACTACGGCTTTTTTTCACTTAGAATTTTAACCATCAATTCAATTCAATAGTTACTATATTTCCAATTTTGGAACAAAGATGAAAGGCAACCATACACAAATATGCACATGCACACTCGGTATAAGCGTGTTTATGGAGAAACTCCTTTTCCTAGCACAATACAACTAATGATTACAAAAAACTAACACTAGTTCTGTCGCACTTGTACAATTCACGTGCACTCAAAAAAAACTCTTCTCCATTCAATATCTTTCCTAACCCATACAAATTATTTGAAATTGAATTGGGTTTTAAACAATGATTCGATTGTCGATAGATAGATAAATAGATAGATGTATATTTAAATTTCTATTCTAATGAAAGAGAATGAACGTATTCTTTCAATACAATCTCTCTACGTTACGTGTATAAATCTAGTAGTTGTTTACTATTACGAAGAAAAATATATTCTTAATTGATTTGAGTATGGAGCTTTCCAAATATTTTTTGCATTTCAATTCAAATGAAATTTGTAAACGAGATTGATCTATCATATATATAGATCAATCATATATATAGATCAATAATCTCTTGTTGTGTTTGGTAATACCTCATCCAATTATATATATATATATATATATATATATGATTCATATTGTTGTGTATTTGCCTGCGATATATTTTTTATTTATTTTTTGTCTCCAAATGGTACCTCAAAAGGGTACAGTTTTTGCTCAAAGGGATTTACCTTGAACTGTTCAAATCCATGCTTTGTTTGATGAAGCAGTCAAGTATCTGTACAGCAGTCAATCTTTGAGATCTCAAAAATCCTTTGAGAAATAAAGGGATATGGTTGAGAAGTTTCCATGGACTAGGATCTTACAAATGAGCCTGCAAGACATGAATAAAATGATTAGTAGAATCAAATTGGTTATCTTCTTTAAAACTTGCAGGATATTTGATACTGGACCAAGAGGTCAACAATCCCCCATCCCATAAAGGTCAAAAATAAATTCTTGTCCGGTCTCACAGCGCAATAGTTAGTACTTAGGAAAAAATATAATATATTATAGATTCGATTTTTTTCTCGAAAGTAGGAGCGTTATGTATTTGTTAATCTTTTTAAAATTTTGTCCGTACTTAAACTGAGTTCAAAGGAATAAAATAATCGATACAAACGTCCGACTCGGATGCGAACTGCTCGTCCATTAATTTTATCGAAGGATCAAATCAGGAGAATGTCGATTTTCTTCCAAAATTAGTTTAGAGTCCAAAAATCTATAAGAATTTGTGTAAAAAATAAAAAAAATAATTTTTTTCTCAAATTCTCTTACTCTCACGTCAAACATTTTTTATTCGAAAAATCTATTACTCACCACTGATTAGACCCACTTATTACATTCTCAACGTTCTCAACTCTAAGAAGTTGACAATGCCCCTACTTAAACTTTAGATTCACTTCAATTCAATTGGATAAGTATCATATATAGAAATGCTCACAACTAATCCTGAAATTAAAGAGTTTTTTTTAGTCAAGTTTCAGCTAAGGAAAGAAATTGGGGTATTAAACATATTTTTATATTTTGAAATAAGGTTATCTAATATATGTTAGAGAAAGATAAAGAGAAGCAACTTCTAATTAACTATTTTATAGTTAATGTCACGTGGTTACAGTCCGTTCATATCTCTCTATTTCATTCTTTAAAGTTTGCCATACTCTATTTCCACCCCTTAGGTCGAGTACTAATCCTATATCTTTCTCATTACAGTTTTAAATTTTTGAATTGGATGCTTCCCAAAATGTACATCATCTTTATTCAATTAAACTACTAAAACGCCTTTAAATTGCATTTTAAATTCTCTAATTCAATTCGGATTGTATCCTTGTATCTTATGCTTTATATTATACATTTATTTTATGTGTAATAATATTATTATATATTTAAGAAAAAAATTATACATATGGTGTGTATGTATTGTATTAAATACAAGATAAAATATCATATTTAAAATAAAAGATTTGAACTATTTAAAGTTGTAAGCAAATAAATAACAATATAAATTATATATTTATATATATAAATGGATCGAGTATATCTATATACAACAAAATTATGTAGATCTACACGTCCTGAACTAATCCCAAACGAAGATGTTTTTCTTGTTGGTGTCGAATAATTATTAAAATTATTTACTAAATTACACATTTCAAATTTCTAGAGGTCTAAGATGATGTTTCAAGAAAAAATTGAGAAAAAAACTATAATTTTTGAGATAGAATGTTGGGAGGTTACATTAACTCATATCTTTTGTACAAAATTCCATTTCAAAAGGGATTTGATATATATTCAAATATCTTATTGAAGAAAGAATCCAATCTAATTAAAAAAATAAATTTCACATAAATTGTAAAATTAAAATTCGTCCATTGGGTCAAAAAGTGTTAAATGCAAACCCGTTGTTTTATTCTACTCGATTTCAGTGTCGTGGGATTGGTATGAATACCGTGTTAATTGAAGAATTGTGTCAACTTAAGCATGCCCATAATTTTTTACTAATCAAATGAAGCTGTGATTTCTTGAAGTTAATATAAGAATATAAGTCCAAGGCTACCCCTATACCCAACTGGGCATTGAAACTTTGAATTGAATCTTGGTTAGGTGTTTGTCTTTTTTCAGTTTTTCAACTCAAAAAAAAGCTATAACAATATTGAAAAGCTTTGAGCCCAAGAGGGTAGGGGAATAAATGATGCCTTCGGACCATTTTCTAACAACAAGAAAACAGGCCGAAAAAGCTGTTGCTTCCACTTTACTGGGCCTGCACGTGCGCTGCAACCAGCAGTCTGGACAGTGGAATAGAAAAGGGTTCACAAAGTGTATTGCTGACGACAAAGGGTTGTGTGCTGCGAATTCATAAATGTGACACAAAACCACCAAGTGACCACCTTGCTTGTCTCATGTCCCTTCACTTTTTCTAGGTTGCATTTTCAGTAAACTTTAAAATGAATTTGAATTTTGGGGAGCTAGGGTTGAACTTTGGTCAATTTGGTTAAGTACAAGTCATGAAATTGGAGAGATTTATTATTTACTTTGTGATATTATAGTAGGTAGACTTTGTCGAGGAGTTGAAATATTCGAACTAGTACTTACATGTACCAAGAAAGTATAATTTGGTTGATAGATAATTTGAATTTTTTTTTGATAATACCAAGTCACGCATTAGGTGGTGAGTTTTGCTCAGAGAATTTTTTCGAGTAAAGTTCTCAAAGTGTATCGGATATATATTGAATTATAATAATAATCACACATACTTTAGATTTACCGTAAAAATTGTATATATACGAAAATATCATGATTCAATTCTTTGAGGAATCAAATCCCTTTTGGCTAAGAATCCAAGTCCAACATAATTAGAATTTCAAAACTCAATCACGGATTCTTTTTTGTGATCCTCTAATCCATTAGAGTTAAGTTATGACTCTTATTCATGAGCGTCTAGACTTTTAAAAAATACTTATTGGGTTGAAGTATGTAAATGAAGTAAAACCATCTAGGTCGGCCCTCCACTTCCTTTCAATAAGCCTCGAACTCGCTTGTCATTCTAGTAGCTCGGTGAAATACCTAGACCCAAATACTAAGACTAATTTATGGCACATCATTATCTTTCAATGATCCAATTTTTGATAAACTCTTACAAAGTCTAAGTTACTTATTTGCTCGTGTAACTTTCTACTCAATTAATCATATTTTTACTTAATAAGTTCGAGTCGAGCTTAAAAACCAAACAAAGCTAGATTGTCTTAAGCTCCATGACGAAATAGGTTCCTACATATTCTTATATTGTATAGTCTTATTTTAGCCTTGAGAATTTTATGAGTCCGGCATCAAAGACGGGGGAGGCCATAAAATGTTACAAACGTGATTATTTGTAGCATCCCTTTTTCTGTCATTGCTAAATTATGTGCCCTCGATTTAAAGCTCTATGAAATATTAAATAATTCTCTATTACTAATAAATTATCTTGACAAGTCCAAAGTGATCAACGAAACTTCAATCTAATTTCATCATAATTTCTTGAGGATGTTGAGTCATTTTCAAAATTTAGCCACCAACTTTACAACAAGAAGTTCATAGACAAGTTTAGTCAAAGATAATAGTATTCGAGATTATGACAAGAATTATACGATTTTTAATTCACCTTTGAAAATAAAATAAAATTAAGCACTTGATGTATTTAGAGCAACTTTTATTTTTGGGGTAGTATGTCTCTCTTTCTTTTTCTTTTATTTAAATGAAAAGATGATAAATTAATTAATCTATTTGAAATAAATTTTATTTGTCTGTAAAAAAACTCGATATATCTTTTTTCTTAGTAATAATAACAATCAGCCCTCAACTCATATAAGCTAAAAATGCATCAAAATAAGCTTTGTTCAATTAAAAAAATAAAAAAAATAAAAATAAAGTTTTCAAAAATAAGTAGTAGATTACTTTTGGTTGAAAAGATTGTACTTCCAAAAAGAAGAAATAGATTTAACAAGGAATAAGTGCATTCCAAGAATATCTGGGCTTGTATTTATAATACGGCACTTCAAACAAATAGAACTACAGAAAGCCCAATCTAATTCCATACTGACTTTTGAGGCCATTTTCCAATCCAGCCCATGTTACAACTTAAAATGGATCTTTACATCTGGCCAAATATATAAGATCTTGCCACGTGTTAATCAAACATCATAATCCATGTCTAGCCGTTCGATCAGAGAAAGAGCAAAAGCAAAGAAAATCTTCTCCGCGTGGATTTGCCCATATAGTATATTCGTTTTCTGTTCCGCGTTACGAAAAGAGTTCGATCAAAACCCCCTTTTTGGCAAATACTTTGAATTTTCAGCTGCAATAATACGAAGAAGTCTAATTGTAGAATAAGATTTCGATCGCCGATCTGAATAGTTTGCCGGAATTAATCGATCCATTGATCGCCATGAGTTTCCTTTTCGGAAAGAGGAAGACTCCCGCAGGTCCGTCCCTAATGTTTTACAGATATTTTTTGTTCATTTTGGGCTATTTTATGAATGTTTTTAGGAGGGCTGTTGTTTATTCGATTGAATTTGGATTCATGCTAAAGGATTTGCATTTTCATGATCTATCTGAATAATTGAGACTTAATGTCATGATTTTGATCAGATGGGATAGACATTTCAGTTTGTAAAAGAGAATTTGGGGTTTGGATAATCCGTAATTTCTGTAAATATTGAAAACAGGATTGGATTATGAACAAAGTTAATAATTTTTTGATGACTGGCGACTTTATTACAATACCATAAACTCTTGTAAACTGATCGGATGTGTATTTTGAACATAATTAAGGTAGTAGAAGCTATTCTTTAGGGAGATATTGCAAGGTGCAGCTTAGATGGGTTAGAGAATTAGAGAGTGGATCAGAGCTTTCAAGGATTACTAATTAATTGTTCTAAAAACTGATAGGATACCTAGTTGACGAGAATGGTTGGCGGATTTTTTATATTTTAAACATTTTCACAGTTGCTTACTGCATTAAGGGATTGTATCATGTCTCTTGTTCAATGTAACAACTGTCGGGAGAATTTATCTTGCTTGAGTTATTACTGGCCTTTAATGGGCAGGGTTCTATATTATTTTGAGATGATGAAATTTAGCAAGAGATCAGTGTTATGTGGCATACTTTTTGTTCCCCAACCCGTCTTGAGTATTTTTGCCTCTAGGATTCAAAACGGGTAAGGTTGGGTGACTTCAATAGGTAGGGCCTGTAATCCATCGGGTTGGACAGAGTGTGAATATTATTACTCCTGTGGAAAATAAATTGTTTAGAGTTCCAGTATTTATCTCAAGGTACTTGTTTTGGACTCCAGAAAATGTGACTGAATTATAGCCTCAATCCTTAGGTATTTTGCCATACTATATCTCATATGGTGTTTTGGACACCCACTTAGATGGTGTCTTTTCTGTAAGAGTGTCATCAATTCTAGTGCATTTCCCTAGAATGAAAGAGAAAGTTGAGTGAAATTCATCGTGATTCACTTAAACAAAATCTAATTCTCCATTAGATAATTAAGGAACTCATCGGCTGAGTATTTATTTCCTCGATCAAATCGAAAGACTTTAATGCTTTGGCCAGTTTGATTAACTAATTATATTGTAACGTTAATATCTTGCATGGAATTCTGGATTGAATGGTTCATTTGTCAATGTCTATGAATTCAATAAGCAAAATGTAGTGAACTCATTAAAAGATACTTTTCCATTTTCTAATGTTTGAAAACACCAAGTATTGTAGTTCCGTAAATTGATGCAAAGGGTCTGAGAAAATAAGAGAGTGCTTGATAAATTGGTCCAGGAATGCATATAATTTGTACTTGCTCATCTTGTTTCCTGTACTTGAGCATCTGGTTATGTATATATGATATTGTAAATCTTGCAGAGCTTCTGCGGGAAAATAAGAGGATGCTTGATAAATCGATCCGGGAAATAGAGAGGGAGAGGCAGGGTTTACAAACGCAAGAGAAAAAACTTATTGCAGAGATAAAGAAAAGTGCCAAGCAAGGGCAGATGGTATGTCAAATTTTATATTTATATAATCATCTCCCAGGTGGCTTTTTTCTCTATTTGCGTTTTTTTTATTATTATCAAGTATTCTTTCTAATTATGATGATGCACCTGTGGCTGGCACGAAGATATGTTGCTTCAGTTAAACTCTTACTCTCTCACTGAGATATGGCTATTCGGAGCGTTATGATGCTCCGGGATTTTAGTTTAACATTCAAATAGAAAGTCAAGTTCCTTAAAGAATTTCTTATATAACTGAAGACTTGAAGTTTTGAAGAGAATAGCGAGCTGAAGACTTGTTTTTTGAGATTTGCTGGTCAAATCTAAATTCCGTCACTCAAGGAATTTAAAGAACATGTCATGGAACATGTAATTTTTTTACTAATGAGTCATATATTGGCTCAATAAACAATATACTTATGGACATCTGAAATATACATTGAATTAAAAAATCTGTGTAAACCTAACTCCAAGTTCAGAATAATTAAAACTTGATGTGCAGCTAGTCTGATGGTTTACAATAATGCTTCTAAAAATTATCAGCACATCTCAAGTCCTTCGTATTCGACCGGACACAAATGGTTGACTTGTTTTCAACATTTTATAGTAATTGTACTCTAGAGGATATTTCCCTCTCTGGATGTTTCAAATTTTTGAGTTTTATTTCATAAAACTGTATACAATTGCTAATCTCTCTCATTGGATACTGTCCTTTGACCTGCTCCATTTGATCTTTCTGATTTTTAATGGTGTTCATAGAAAATGATTCAAATGTATAATTGCTATCCTTTGTTTTTCCTTGTTGATGCTTTGGTACTGCTGGCCAGTCCAAATACAAGTTTTATGAACCCAATTACTTAAATGTGTATTTGATTTCAAGTGTATTTGTTGCAGGGAGCCGTTAAGGTGATGGCCAAAGATCTTATCAGAACACGACATCAGATTGAAAAGTTTTACAAGCTGAAATCTCAACTTCAAGGTGTATCTCTCAGAATTCAGGTATTTTACCAATATTTGAGTACTTGAAACGTTTTGTCAATTTTGTAAGATGGTTTTGTATGGATGAAGTAAACACCTCTTTGGGTTTTATAAACTTATGGCTTTATATTTTGTTTGTTCTAGTCCTTCTGAATTTTGTGTCTAAATTTGATCTTACAGTTAGGAAATAGTAATATGCTTGATAGAAGATATAGGGTCCTGCTAATTGCCCCTGGGGCCCTTTCTGTAAGGAGGAATCTATATGATTTCTACTACTACTTTCACTAGACCCCCTAATTACCTCCTGCAGTTGCTGCTACATAGCTGTATGGCAGTTTACTAAACTATTTGACTTTTAGAATTTGAAAGGTTCATTTGCTTTTGTTTTGACCTCATAACCATATGAGTTTGACTTTGTATATAGTACTTATTCAATTTAAACAAGTTTTTGATCCGGGCTGCTGGTTTCTGTTGATTTGGTATGAAGCGCATGATATAATATTGTCCAGTACTCGGAATCTATCCTTCTTACGCAATATGTGGTCTCATTAGAGAATAGTTTTCAGTTATATTTTCTGTGAGTAATGTTGCAAATTGTTTTCATAGTTGCAATATTTCTATTTCAGACTTTAAAATCGACACAAGCAATGGGGGAGGCAATGAAAGGCGTTACTAAGGCAATGGGGCAAATGAATAGGCAGATGAACCTGCCATCACTGCAGAAGATAATGCAAGAATTTGAAAGGCAGAATGAGAAGATGGAACTGACCAGTGAGGTGATGGCAGATGCCATTGATGATGCATTGGAAGGAGATGAGGAAGAAGAAGAGACGGAAGAGTTGGTGAGTCAGGTTCTTGATGAGATTGGCATTGATATCAATTCTGAGGTATAATTTCTCTCTTGCTTCTCTGTTTTTGTTCTTATATGCACATGAAAATTTCTTTATCACATGATGAATTTATGGTTTCCTCTTAATGCAGCTTGTTAGTGCACCTTCATCAACTGTAGCTGCCCCAGCTGCAAAGAATAAGGTTCCACAAGCTGAGGCAACAGGAAATGATGACGGCGGGATAGACAGTGACCTCCAGGCCAGGTTAGACAATTTGAGGAAGATGTAATTGACTTGTAATATAGATTGTGCTGGTGAGAGCAGACATGCTATGTGGCTTTGTAACATTTGTGAAGATACTAAAATACATGGTTTGGTACAGCTTAAATTTTTCAATAAGATTGCAATTAGTGCCACGGATTGTGTGATTTCGTAGCTACATGTGAAGATATGGATTCTTTGCATACTTGGATGTTGAGTCTACGGTTCAAACTGCTTGAGAATTATATTCTCAAATCCGTGCTACCTAGTGATTGCAACACAGTTGATGGATGCAGACCTGTAGCGTTTGCAGGTTTATTCTTAAAGCTTGTGTGTTCATCCTCACAAGAGCATGTCCATGTCGTTTATTGTTGCCAATCGGTTTTCTCTAGGATTGACATGTGCTGCTTATAGTTGGAGTAGAATTGGATAAAGTTCCATTGATAATTTTTTCATTTGGCATTGAGCAGATTTCGGTCCATCTCACTTTAAACTATAAAGGTATCAATTTAGATAGCCTTCTTGTTTTCGTAGTCAAGGTTATAATAGTTAGGTTATTGTGGGGAAATAGCACGACTTCGTTGACTTATACCACGACTGTATAGCTAATGAGCTACAGAGTATTCCTTTTTGAGTTTACGAGATTTCAACATGGAGAGGAGCTCTGTGGCTGCAGGGAGCTCTGGAGGACAGATAATTCAGGTGCATAAGAGGGAAGGAGGACACAAGGTGTAAATTAAAGAAGCCTTTTGAGGGGAAACAAGTTAGACTAAACCGGATCGGACTTGAAGCAATAGGGTCTTATATCAAAATTTTGTATTCATTTTTAACCATTTTAAAACCAGAAACGCTGGCCCTCAAACCGAGCACATATACTCTCACATTGCAAATAACGAATTTACTAACAGAATTTCGAAAGTCAGCTTTCTATAATATACCTTGTATTTATCATCTGACTTCATCACAGGCCTGCATAAACTAGCCATTGGGCATTATGCACGAAAAAATACATTGTTGCTTTACACCATGACAATGATTGAAAGGCTTCTAAACTAATGCGCCTGGACCTAGCAACCCTTCACGAGAATGCTCCGATTGCTCTGTGACCGCACGGCGCTGGAGAACCGGCGGCTCCACCGGGGAACGACAAAGGGGACAGTCCATGTGGGAATAGAGCCACATATCAATACAAGGAGCATGAAAGGAGTGCTTGCACTTAGGCAGTTGCCTAACTTCCTCACCTTCTTCAAACACTGATAAGCAAACTGCACAGTCAGAATCATCACCTTCACCTTGCGCCACTCCATCTCTCTTGTACTTGAAACTGGAAACAAAGTTTATATTCAAGTTATGGAACCTCCAGCTCGAGGTGGTGCCCTGGCTGCGGCTGACCCTTTGTCGGGACCGGTGATCGGAAAAATCCGTGCACCATTTTACTATGACGAGATTGTAGAGTGCAAGCACAATTGCTGCTGTTCCAACCACGACGAGGCCGTAGTACAACATGGGCAAGTTTGATCTTGGCGGATAAGGTGGTGGGTGCATTACTGCGTGGGGGCTTGGAGGGTCTCCCATGGCGATGTGCTTGGGTTTTCTTTTTTTCTTTGGGAGAAAAGGGCAGAAGTTTCTTGTGAAGGTTTGAGAAGTTTATGCAACGACAGAGAATTTTATCCACTTATGATCATTTTTTTATACTTGGGATCTAATCTTGAAACCGTGGTACTGAAGGGGTGTAGAAAAATTTTATTACTGAAACTGTGGGGTCTTGAAATATAGGCAATGAAGACAAGACAGAGAAGACAAAGTTACATTATATTATGAACAAGGTTGAGTGAGAGAATTGGATTAAGATAAGATCTCTCTCTGTCTCTACAGAAATAATTTTCTTATGATAGGTAGCGTAGAAGAAGCTAATGTTATCAAATGATTCGTTGGTATGATGTTGCTATCAGGGAATAGCAATCTACGGTAAGGATTTTTGAACTTATTGCTACACTATTATTACACAATTAAATCTGGTCCTTTGATTTTTGATATTGATATTAAACAATAAAATACTATATGCTTAAGAAATCAAAATATTTGACTAATAATAGTATGGTCGTAGATTTTCTTCAATTCTAATAATAGGAGGGAATATGTCATGGTCTTTCTTTTTCAGAATATAATACATAAATATTTTTTTCATTATCGTTGTTGCATATTTATTTATTGCCTATATATATATATATATGCATGCGAAGCTTCTTCTTCAAATGACTTAATTGCCCTCGCATATAAATTAGTAGTTAGATTCCTTAAGAATCCAATTTTGCCCATCAAGCCACCCTCTTATCACTCAGCCACTGATAAAAGAGACAGGAATTTCTAGCAGGACAAGGGCATTCTCGTCATTAGAGAGGTCTTCACTAAACAAGGGCAGCAAAATGTTCCCAAAGATGGTGTACGACCGACTGATTAATTTTCTGATAAATAACCCCCAATATTTTTGCTTATCCAATGTTAGGTCACATGTATATTATTTTTTTACTCTTGCATCCAGCTTCAACTCCTCCCAATCAAAGATAATTACATCTTTAGCTTGGCCTCTTGACGTCAGTGTTAATACCGAGGGAGTTTACTAAGTTTATTTTACATTAACACATAATATATATCTACGTAGTGAATTATAATTTGAGTTTAACAAATATTTAAAAGAATCTAACTTAATAATAAGTCCAACTTCACGTCTTAAAGGCTGTACTAGCACATTTATAAAATGAACATATAACTAAACCTGAATATATTAAACACATATAAATACCCTTATTTACCATTTTAAAATGATACACAATTTTTTATTTGATATTTTATAATAATAAAAAAAATTACCTTTACGAAAAATATTGCGTTATAAAAAAAAAAAAAGAGTTTGTAAGAACCAAAACTAAGATGTTAAAACTTATACGATTTATATTTTTTGAAAAAAAAAAATGAAAAGATTGGTTTTGATTGTGGTGTGAAAATAGTAAAAACCATAGTGGAGGGAGATGCATAAGACATTATTGAGTGTCAAGTGTTCTTTTTTTTTTTTTTTTTTTTAAAAAGAAAATATCTGAAAACAAGTTGCCTTGACTGAATTTTACCTCGAGAAGGCAATAATTCTTATTACGAGTTCAAGTTCTTGGAAGGAGAAGATTAATATTTAGCCCACAACTTACCTCAATGGGCTGCTGCAAAAAGGTAGTCTGCTGCCAACCCAATCCAATCCAGCAGACGCCGAGTCAACTATTTTGAGCTGGGCAGCTACGGACAATACTTTCCTATCTTGGGCATCGTGTATTTTGTGATTGTAATAATATTATTTTATTAAAATATCTTTGGTGACACTGTTAATAGCATAAAAGAATTTTATATATTTATAAGAAGGATTATTATGATTTTGGTATTTTTAATGCACGAGTACTTAAAAGAAACGTAAAAGTCAATTAACAATTCTGCAGAACCAAGGAATCTAGACGAACATTTCAATAAAAAGACATCGTAGGTATAATAAAATTATAGTAAAACAAATAGAAAGTAACTAACGAGTTCAGTAGATGTACTCGAATAAGAGATTTTTTAATTCTAAAACTTCAAAATTTTGGTTACTTTAATCATTGGACTTAGGCCCAAAAGCAACTTTTTCCGAGAAATGGAGGAGTGGATTAGGTGAGATTAATAAATTACTTTGTCAAATAAATTTCGTAATCTTTACCGCAATGATCTACTTTCTTACAAGTATATTACCTCACCTTTTAAAGATGTCACATTTTCGAATTATATCCTTCTTATCCTTTCTCATTCCGAGTTTGAATTTAAGAAAATAATAGTAAAAAATTCAATTGATCGTATACAAGTCTGAGCCGTTTCTTGTTTCTGCGTCACACTTTGCCCAACTTGATTAAATGGGGGAAGACAATCAGACATAGCTTCATAAGTTGCCAATTTTGCTAACTAAACCACTTGCCTCTCCACATCAAACATAATAAACCAAAAGCCACGAGATGGCAAGTGGATAGAGTGTCAAAATTATAACCAACGATATGTTTTAAGGAACATTATTATCGTAATAATAATTCTCACAAATTTAATAATATTAATAATTATTATAAATTGTAAATATCAATAATCAGTGATATATGTATAGAGATAATAAAAATATCAATAAATATTGTCACAGCCATTATTTCCAATTTTTATTGTCTTTAGTTGTAACTATATATGTATGCTACTTTTCAATACTGAAACATCATTTTTATCACTTTTAAACCTTGCAAAAATTATTATTTTGATAAAATAAAACTTTTAATCATGTATAATATTTTTATGAAAAAAAATTGAACTATATATTATTGAATTTAAAAATTAATTAAATTAATTGATAATAAAACAAATTTAAAGAACACTCGGTAGTACGCTTGCGCGAGAGCGTGCTCGCGTCTACAATCTAAAGCCCATGGTGTATTGCAAATTTGTTATTATTAAAATTTAGTTTATGAAACGTGAGCTTAACATCATACAAATACCATGTAGCGCCTACACAATATAAATCCTATCAAATTCTATAATAAGTTAAATTATGATTTCATTATTTATTGTTATTATAAAATATATTGAATTACTTTTTAATTCATATCTTCACGTAACGCTATAATTATCAATTTTCTGAAAAAAAAACTTATAAATCACTACTGTTCTACCTAAATGTCAGTTTACTTTTATTCAACTCTTTATCCATTTGACAGTAAATAGAGGCGGCGCAAATTGGCTTTTTTTTTTTTTTATTTAAAAAATATCTAGTAATGAACTTACGAAGAAGGAATATTTTGATTTTTCTTTGGCAAATTGGCAATAAATTAGACTCAATTTGTCACTATTATGTAACTTGCCTTTATCTTTTTTGTTGGGTTATGTAAGAATAATACTGATTTTTATTTTTTTTTGACGTTTTGAGAAAAATAATGAAACCCTATCTAAATCGTACCAGCTGTTGCAGTCCAAAAACTGATTTTTTTTAATAACACCACGTTACATCTCTTTCAAGAAAATTACGAAATACCTTAAAAATCTTGATAAAATATTTCTAAGTTACAATATTCTATAAGTATAAAAATAGCCACATCAAGAACATTAAACAAAAGCTAAGCTACAGTTTGATGATCCCAAATTCAGTCAAAGATAATTGAAAATTTTCTTATTTTTTGTATATTTTAAAGAACGTACATATATTTTAGGTATTACAAATATTACTTGATAAATAATACTTTTAAGTTAATATATTCTTATAACATTCATTATCGAACTTAAAAATTATATTGAGTTTAATTATAAATATTAATTGAATAACATACAAAGAAAAAAAATAAAAGTCCTTACATTTTTTAAAAATATTAATTATTTTTAAATTGTGTCATAATTATAAATTTAATAATAGACTGATACATGTACAACTGTGCAAGCACAATATATACAAAAATTACATCAAATTGAGTTGTATTTTTGTTTTGAATAATTCTTTACATTTATATTTAATTTGTATGTCTAAATTATCTATTTTCATATTTTTAATTTGATTTTTTCACAATAGCTTTAAATAAAAATTCATAATATATTAATACCTATAAAAGTTCATAATATATTATTAGTACGTATATGTAACTAACAAGGATCCCAAGACCTGAATAATTTCGAATGACAATATTATTGTAATATGATACTTATCCGTTCATGTAATACAAATCTGAATGTAGAAAAGATCTCAGTCTCTCTCATTGATTAATCATGTCACTTATGGCCACAAACTCTTGACAGTTTACCAATTTGTCAGACCCTTAAAACTTTTGTCTATCTTGGAAAAGAATTTCCACATGGAAATTATGCATAACCACTTGTAGTCTTCTTGAGTGTATAAATCAGAGTTTGAAACTGCTACCTAACCTACTTTCAAAAAGTAAAAAATGCAGGAAATATTGAACTTTTTTTCTTGACTAGAATGAAAATGTCAATGCTTTTGTGCTGACTGGTTCTCAAGTATTTGAAGGGCTCTCCAATTTGCTCTCTCTCCAATCCTTGCATTCCTAGTTGCCTTAGTTCTCTGGTATTAAGGTGGGGTTCTGGGATTGAAGTGGCGGTTTCAAGAATTTCAAACTAACAGGTAAATTTTCTTGGAATAAAAGAAAGAAAGAAAGAAATGGAATATATGGGTATCCAATTTTTTAACTAAGATTTCATTTTCCTGCTGTAGCTTGTTACTGTATATCATTCATCAGCTAGCAGGGATTGACAGGTTGGTCAGCAGAGTTTGAATAAATTTCCATGGAAAGTGAAATATCATTGAAAGAGAAGGGTGGAAATTATGATGTTGTTGTGGAGATTCAGGCTCCGGGGTCTGATGAAACTTCAGGAAAAAGTGCAGATTTTCAAGAAAACGGCGGTTCTGAATCCAGGGAGGAGTCTTCAAATGTGGAGATGTCCAGAGTGCAAATGAACTTATTCACAAGCACTTCTGCACAGGTAATCATTCCCAGTCAAACTCCACCTCCACCTCCACCTGCACAGCTAATCATTCCAAGTCAAATTCCAACTCCAATTCAAGACCCCTCTGCAAAACCTCCAATTGGACCTGCTATGAGGCGAAGAACGTTGACAAAATCAGCTTATTCTAAGCCTAAGTCAAGAATTGTGGAGCCTCCGTATCCAAGCAACTCGAAGCCGGCTGAGCAGAATGCTCAGACTGCCCCTCCAAAGTCACCTTATATCAATTCACCAAACGTGGCTTCGCCTTCCTTAAAAGCTAATTCTACTACTCCAAAAACATCGGCTCCAATCACCCCAAGAACGCCTTTAATGGCGTCTGTTGGAGGAGACAACGACGATGATGACGACGATGACGTATACAAGACTGAAAATCTTAAGCTTGACAAAGCAAAGCGAGGTAAGAAAGTGAAAGTGATGGTTATGATTGAATGGATTGCATTTGTATGCATAATGGCTGTCTTAATTGCTAGTTTAACTGTTAACAAGTTGAAGGATATCGACATTTGGAGTTTGGAAATTTGGAAATGGTCTGTGCTGGTATTGGTAATTTTTTGTGGTCGTCTGTTTACGGAATGGTTAAGCAACATCCTCGTTTTCTTGATTGAAAAGAACTTTTTGCTGAAGAAGAAGGTTTTGTATTTTCTGTTTGGCTTGAAAAAGAGCGTGCGTGTTGTCATTTGGTTGGCCTTGATTCTTCTGGCATGGGCTTTGTTGATTAACCGAGGGGTTAAAAGAACACATGAAACCTCTGAAGTTCTAAATTATATAACTAGAGGTATTGTATCTACTCTTGTTGGGGCAGTTATGTGGATGGTGAAGACTTTATTAGTTAAGGTGGTAGCTTCATCTTTTCATGTTAGAACATACTTTGACAGAATTCAAGAATCCATATTTCATCAGTATATTCTTCAGGCCTTGTCAGGGACTCCTATGGTGGAAAATGCTGCTGGTAGCGACAGTTCTAGAATTAGCGGACAATTGAGTTTCAACAAACTGACAGTAGGAAAGCAAGAGAAAAAGGGGGAAGTGATTAATGTGGATAAACTTTACAAGATGAAACGGGAGAAGGTTTCCGCTTGGACCATGGGAGGGTTGATTAAAGTGATAAGGAATTCAGAATTGCCAACTATCTCTGAGGTACTTGATGAGAGTGTTGAAGAAGAATCAGGGGAGCCAAAAGTAATTACGAGTGAGGTTGAAGCAAGGGAAGCTGCCAATAGAATATTTAGGAATGTTGCAAAGCATGGCCACAAGTAAGAATACATGTCTGATGAATAACCTAGTTTCTTTTCTAGTTGTTTTAGTCGTTCTTTAATTGTTTAAGTTTACACTGCTATATGGACTAGGTACATTGAAGAAGATGACCTATCACTTTTCATGCCAAAAGAAGAAGTTGATAATGCTCTTCCACTATTTGAAGGAGCCGCAGAATCAAGACGAATTAAGAAATCATCCTTCAGAAATTGGGTGGTAAGATCCTTTTCTTTTTTCTTTTACCTTCAATGTTATCCCTTATAGGAGAACTCAGTTTATGGTGGATTATCTTCTCAACAAAGACATTCTACAATTTTACCAAGTGTAATAAAGTTTGTCTGAATTAGAATTTTGTTACTTACACAATTTTGCTTAGTACTTCATATCAGCGTGATGGTTTTTGAGATGGCAAGGAGAGCTTGGTAGAAATTGATTTATATTCGTTCCTTACGAATTTTAAAGTTCCACATTCAATATGGCCAAGTCACGGGTAATATGGTTAAGCTAAGGCTGGTGTTTTAAGAAATTGAACTTGTTTTATGCAGGTAAAGGCCTATAATGAGAGAAAATGTCTAGCAGTGTCGCTGAACGACGCCAAAACAGCAATAGAGGAGCTAAACAAGATTGCTTCAGGACTCGTGCTACTTGTGATAATAATAGTATGGTTACTTTTGATGGAGATCACAACCACCAGAGTTTTGGTCTTCATTTCATCTCAGCTTTTGCTTGTAGTTTTTATGTTTGGCAACACTGCTAAAATGGTATTTGAAGCCATCATCTTCGTATTTGTGGTGCACCCATTTGATGTTGGTGATCGCTGTGTCATTGATGGTGTGCAGGTAACTTCTTGGGCCCGTCGAACCTTTTGTTCTCTTTAACCTTCTTCATTTATTTTAATTCTTGGGAACTTTGCAGATGGTAGTTGATGAGATGAATATTTTGACTACAATCTTTCTGAAACCTGACAATGAGAAGGTGTACTATCCTAATTCAGTTTTGGCTACCAAACCGATCAGCAATTTTAATCGAAGCCCAGAGATGATGGGCGATGCTGTGGAGTTTGCTGTTGATTTTTCCACTTCAGTTGAGAGCATAGCGGCTTTAAAAGCTAAAATAAAAGGGTATGTTATCTCAATCTTTCCTGCTCTATCTATGCTTTGAAATGTGAGGAGTGAAGGAGTTTGCCTTTTATGCACCAACCATCAGCACTGATTTCTTTGCCTGACCTTTGAAATTCAAAATTTAGTCGAAAATTGAGGGTTTGGGATGAGAAGTAAATATATTTTTATGGAAGAATTGGTTAATCAACATTGAAAAACTTGGGCATATCTACTTTGTGTAGGAAACCTGGCATGAAGCTTGATGTCTTGGGAACTGATAGTCTTGGCAAAATTTCTGCTGTAACTTACGGATGGGATACTTCTCCTAAGGTCTGTCATGTGACGTTAATCTTAATGGAAATCTTAAACAACTGTTCTCTCCTTATTCACCCCTAAGATGTTAACTCTTGATATGTTTCCACCATCCAAGGCCGCATTCTTTTTGTCCTTGGTTAGCTTCTAAATTGAACTCTAAATAAAATTCTGCCTCATTTGATTTAGAGGAAGAGAGCAACAGAACTTCTTTATCCAACACTTCTCTATTCAATAGTTCTTCGTTTTTATTGCTCAAAACTGATTAGTGTACTCTCGTGATATAATGATTGATGAAGTAAAAATCACATCCGAAATATATGTATAGTCTAAATTTATAGTTTCTTCTTGCAACCTATTACACTTCAATTGTGAGAAATATATACAACAGCGAACCTCCCCTCTTTCAGTCTGTTCTACATTCTATGGACCTCTGTAGGAGGTATTTGAGAATTGGACGAATTTTGCTTTTGATCAATAGTTCTACATCTATTCAACATAAATTATATAACAACATATAATCATGTCAACAAGACAGCATGAATCATAACATCACCAAAAGCTCGTCGTGCCAAGCATATGGGGTGTCTTTGTTTTTTTATTACAAATAAAATCTTGTACATTTTCCCCTGTTCTTGCAAATGGTTTTTCATTTAAATGGTCTATATGAGATACTAATGGCTAGTATTTTTTCATCTTCAGGT
This sequence comes from Paulownia fortunei, assembly GCA_019321725.1. Taxonomy (NCBI): domain Eukaryota; kingdom Viridiplantae; phylum Streptophyta; class Magnoliopsida; order Lamiales; family Paulowniaceae; genus Paulownia; species Paulownia fortunei. The sequence goes on along the minus strand of CM033105.1, from coordinate 2,561,212 downwards.
ACTTGGAGAGTAAGCCACAGCACTGGAGTCCCAATCACAGTGTACAGATCAAGGAAATTGTGGATGTAAACAAGATGATAATGGCCCTTTATGTTACTCATACCATAAATTTCCAAAATGCTGGAGAGAGGGGCAATCGCAGATCTGATCTAGTCTTTGAACTTAAGAAAATCTTTGAGGAGCTCGGCATTAAGTACCATCTTCTACCTCAGGAAGTGCAGATCAGCTACGTTGGAGCAGCCACGCCAATGCCTACTACCAGTGCACGGTGAAGAAATTTTGTCAGGAGTTGGAGACCCCTTAAGAGTATTTTTATTTTGATTATTTTTTTTTTATGCATAGTCGGATAATTAATTCCCTCGTTTCCTTACCTCAAGTCCTCTTTGTATCTCTTCTTTTCTCGCCCTCTTCACTTTTTCCCTGTAAATGCTGCGACCTCATTAACTTACCAAGTTTATAACAGGAGATGATGCTAGCTTATTTTGTAACATTTTATCATGGCTTTTTTGCCTTGAGGGAAGAGCAATAAGAATAATGTCAAGAGTTCCTTGCATGATAGATATCCAAACTATTCAACTAAATATGAATAGAAATATAACTTTGATAGGCCGAAATGAACCTGTAAATAGCAAATTCATGAACATATACTTCGTGCAGTGCTGGGAAGTGAAATTCATACAAGGAATATGTAAAACCTATGAAGCTAATGTGTAACAAAGTTTTGTTGTTAGAGAGAATTTCGTCTTGGACCCCCATTTCGAAGGCTCTGTAAAAAGATATTATGCCTGATGAACACGAAGTTGGTTAAAGATTAACTTTGATACTTGTTTGATTGAAATACATTAGTCTTACGAGCCCACTCGAAGATACATTAAAGCTTCGGCGAAATCTTTGTATGATAAGCCAATAACTGAGGGACTATTTTCATATTGAAAGTGTATGACCCTACTCAAGTTCGCCTCTTTCTGTTACATTTTTGATTGAGATTAACTTGCCAAAATGTCAAATATGAGATGGTGTTCATTTCAATGTTTTTGTAACCGTGTGTTTTCATAATTGAATCGATTATTAAATCAATTTTATTGCCTGTTAGGTGATCAAATCGATTTTTCTGTAGGTAAGCAGTTCAATTGTCGGTTCAATTGGTTTAATAAACATTAATTATATTTTTTATTATATTATGTAAAATAACAATTTAATAAACTAATTGTTATATAATACATTCTCAAGATTAAAAAAAATCAATTAAAAAAAATCAAACAAATCTCAATATTCAAATAATCACATACATATATAATATACCTAAGTTTAACACTTTAAACTTCTTCAAAAAATTAAAAAAAAATAAATTATTTAATTAAAAATAATAATTTTAACCAATTTGATCGATTTTTAATTAGTCGAATCATAAAAATAATTATTTAAAATTAATTGGACCATACCGATCACGATCAAAACTCCATAAATATTGGCTCATTTAGCTCAAGAACTCAAGACTTTGGCTGTTCAACCTAAATGCAAAATTGGGCTCGAAAATATGCCTAACTTGACTCAGAACCTCATACTACTAAAGAATATCATAATAGTTTTTTTTTTTAAAGATGATACTAATTATTTCCTCAACTCTTAATTGATTCAAATCCATGAACAATAATATTGGTGGTGCAATATGCTTAATACCTTATTTCGTCCAAAGAATATCAAATAGTTGTTTGGCCTAAATGTTGAAAATTGTGGCAATGATAATGGGATAACCTTATCCACCACAACCCAGTGGAGAAGCAGCCACGTGGGACAGATTGTGGGATACCCTCAATTCTCCACCTCTCATTGCCTCCCTTTCCAACCCTCACTATCCGATTTCCCCTCATCTCCCAATCAAAAAAGACTCATATCCCAAGGGCATATTCATTTAACAGCAAAGCAAGAAACTTGCCTGAGTAAGAAACTGAAGCAGCACACCATGGCCTCCACTTCAGCCGTATCCATGGCAATGCCGCTGGCTCGTGCCACCCAAAAGAGGCAACCAAGTGCCGATGCTTTCTTCAAGCCATTGCCCGTGAGGCCATCCAAGGCAGCTGCGGCGGTGTCGAAGCCCATTGGGAAGTGTGAAGTCAGGGCTTCATTGAAGGAGAAGGCGGTCACTGGATTGACAGCCGCTGCATTGACTGCTTCCATGATCGTTCCCGACGTGGCTGAGGCAGCCAGTGGCGTCTCGCCGTCTCTCAAGAACTTCTTGCTCAGCATCGTGGCTGGTGGCGTCGTGCTCACGGCCATAGTTGGTGCGGTGATCGGCGTGTCCAACTTTGATCCTGTCAAACGGAGTTGAGAAGCGTTGCTTTCTGTATTTTGATCTGTTTCCATCTGTGTATCTATCAAATGTGTCAATGTATTACTTTTGCTGAATATACCAATTCTTGTTTCTGTTTAGATTTAATTCTTACAGAAACCTGTCTGTTATATAGATCGAAGTCCCAATTTTTCACATAACAAACTCGTAGGTTCCCTGGAGGTGGCTGCTGTGGGATGCCCCGAGTAAACAATCTATTCTTGGTAATTTCCTGCACTAGAAAAAAAATCAATAAAATAAAAGAAAGATCTTTACCAGAAATCTATTGGTTTCCTATAAACTGATCAGAATCTCTTTTTAATTGACTTTGAAATGAACCAAGTTATTGGTGTAACTAAATATAAACCTTGTACCAAAAAAAAATAAAAAATAAAAAATAAATATAAACCACCATCCAATATGCCTAACATTGGCAGCAATCAATATGCCTGCTCGCAGTTTCTTTGCCTAGGAAAACATGAAGAACAGATATTTGGCTCAATACAGGCACAGAAGAATGAAAATCAATCAAACTCATCCACAGTTGAATTGGAGTTCAAATGTCATGAATTACATGTGTGGTTTGTGTATACAAATGTTGAGCAGCCTATTAAATCAGAAAAAATCTCTTAAGAACAAATCTAAACTGGTGTTTCAATGCTAAGGGTTAATATCTTCCTAGAGAAATATTAAAATAGAAAAACACTTGGGTCATTCTATTATTCAGTGCAAATGAAACTTCGAGATCGTATCAAACAGAAATCTACTCTCTTCAGAATAGTTCACCTTCTCTGCCTTGACAATGGTGATCTTCACCTTCTGTTCATCGCCATAAATCTCCTCTTTAATTTTAAGCCTAAGCAGAAACTCTGTAAAGAGACAGTTTCGAATAATTTCAACAAATCTCAGATCATCTTGCGCTTCATATTTTAACATGTACAACTCCTTGGCCGAGCAACCCAAGATCTCTTCACCAGTTTCTTGAAAAGCAGTCACCCATGTCAACCCAGTATGATCCTGAACCTGAACTTGAAGAAGGTATCTGTAATCACAATCGTCAAATTCTTGATTACACCTATCACATAGCCATCTAGAGTTCCCCGACTTTGTCACTTTCTTGTTACACTGCCTGTCGCCAATCATCAAAGGGCAAGCCGTGTAACAGAAAGTGTCTGTTTTGATAAAAGATATGGTTGCCTTAACTGTGATCCAGTCTGGCTTGTCCGACCTTCCAAGCCCTTCATCTTTTATCTGTGCCAAACTCTTGCGTATCTCATTCTTCGATCCTCCAGGCATAAGTTCCCTAGATATAGAATGAGAAGCAGTGTCTTTCCCCCCTTGATCAAACCAGTCTCTTAAGCAGTTAGCCTCTGGAGATTCTGGATTTATGAATAGCTGAGTAGCAGATATGGTACTGATGGACTTCCCACTAAAGTCGTTAACTTTGCCAGCTTTGACAGCTAAAATGGGGAAAATTCCAGTTTCTACTGTTTCTTGCAATTGTTGTCCTTCCCTGTTGCAAAAATCTCCCCATAATGTCAACTCAACACTTCGCCCAGATTGATCCTTTAAGTTCAGAATTCTCCTTTGTGTTTCCATTCCATTCTTTCTCAAGATAGGAACAGAAGGGTTCACAGTTACTACAACACCAATGACATCCAGTATAGAATTGCTTTCAGCATTTTCAATTTCACTAATAGGTCTAAACGAAAACTGTTGCCTTGGTATCGAAGAATCTTCATCCGGACAAAGATCCACTGATGATGTCGTCTCCAAAAATATTTCCCACTCATTCTGCAGATGGTTGAAATTCTTCTGGGCAGGTTTCAAGCTACCTTTAGATATCACATAGACTTTTCCAACTTCAATAGTATCATAAAAACGGTCAACCACAGCATTGAAGCATGTTACCCGAATTTCCCCTCCATCTGAGTCAAGAAGATCAAAGGAGAATACTTTCCCATCTCCTCTTGCATTGTTGTAACGTCGGAGATCTCCTTTTGCTGTCACTCGTGCCTTGATAGCCCATCGACCTTGATAAGGATTCAAAGCAGCAATAGGGATAATGCGTGCTGGGGCCTCATTCCTCATGATTGCCCCATGATTTTTATAATTTGGAGGTGGTTGGTATGGGGGCTGAACAGTGGGGCGGAAACTCTGCATGTTATTGCCTTGATTTTGAAAGCCTGAAGTTTTGCCATGACTAAAACTTGTGCGTGCTGAATTTTGAGCACCAACATTGTTATTGTTTATCGATGGTGGGGGACCAGAAGTCGTATCAGGTGCTGGCTTTTGAGGCACAGAATCAAATTCCGAGAGCCCTTTTGGGTTACCAATTATATCGCAGTCTGTTATGATTGTTTCCATGTTTAGTACCACAATAATCCTGCAAGCACAATGCATAGTTATAAGTTTCCAACCTATAAAACTTGGGAATACATCCCCATGAATCAGTTTAATGGTGTTGGCTTTGAGGTTTTGGTGTTATGTCTCACTTTTACTTTAAAATTGACTCTGAATTATACTAAAAATTTTAAAGTCAGCATTTGGCAGCATGAATGGACCTTGAAGTGGACTAGCAAAAACCTCTAACTCAAATTCATCCGTGGGCCCAATTTATGATGCCAAAAGCACCCTACTCCTTAATATTTAGCTTCACCAACAATGGGGCTTGTGATCAGTACAATGATTTAGTTTTCTGAGAAGACCATCAGCCAATAGTTATTGAAGAAAAACATCATTTGTGTTAATAATATCAGGTATAAATCAAACTGTGGACATCAATGACCCAAAAATGCATATGATGAGCGTAGCTAACAAATATATGACTTAGAAAATGCTTTCTAGAAATGGTAGATAACTTTCTCTCAATGTGAAGTATCTAAAGCCATCAACTCTTAACCATACATTTCATTTTTCATTCTTCATGCATATATTAATCGAAGAGAATTTTATTTGAATGAAAAATATTCACTGTTCAATCTGATCTCTGCTCATACTATTATGCACAGGAGCACCATTATTTGGGAACATACAAATTACAGTCGCATTCCAGCCTAGTGACTGCAAATTCAATCAGGCAATATTTTAGGCCAACATTTTATTCAATACAGTAAGCAATTTTGTCTCAATCTCCACACTCAAAGTTTGCAAACTGTTAAACCATCAAGCAAGCTTTTTATCTAAAACATTTCATACTTTATGTGATCTTTTATCTCAAATACCACTGCTTCATTACTGCATAGTTGCAAATAAGCGTAAAATATATCATATCTATCAGCATTATGTGATCTTATCTCCATTGTACTCCTTATTGCTTTCCAAATAGCATGAATGACAGCTTTGACACTATTTACATTTAAAGTAATAAAAAATTATTGAAATTCAACTTTTCAAGTATAGGTACTTCATCCTCACACATTTCGAACTGAATATGGCAAATCAACTATAACCAACCAGTGACCACCAAACTGCTACTTAAGACTCTTTAAGGTCAAATAGGGAAAAAAACAGACTCTTATTGTCACCAGTATAACCATTCTACACACAAACAGACAAGCAAAGATAAACTCATTATTCATCAAAATGTAAATAATCAAATCCTCCAAACTCAATACCAAATTGAAAAACCAAAACCATACATCCAATATATATATACATATATATATATATATATGATTTAAATGCGCAAACAGTTTACATCAGAGCGAAGAAGTTACTTGCGGTTTTGGACGGTGCTGCAGATGTAATCGATGAGCTGGACAACGGATCCCTTGCGGACTCGGGCGGACTTGACTCGGTCATTGAGCTGAGTCGCGAGCATGGCGTGCTGAGTCGCCACCGAGTCCGAGAGGAGGAGGCGGTAGCGCTCCTGCGTGGAGCCGATGAGCTTGATGTCCAACACCTGCACCAGCGGCTTCGAGTTAACGTCGCCGCCGTTTATCGCCGATATAGCGTTGGCCGTCAGATTCACCGGCATTGCTTTAGGTAATTGAAGTGCAAAATTTGTAGAAAGGAAACTGAATTGGGAGAGTGGGAAGGGATTTTGAATGAGAAAGGGGATTTGGTGCGTCTATTTATACATGGGGAGTTTGGGAGGGTAATTTGGGGAAAGGGGACGAGCGTTGATGAAGTGGCGGGGAGAAACCGACCTACTTTTGAGGATACGAGTATTTTTTGTTAAATAGCAGTTTGGTACAAAGGATATGGTGTATTTAACAAGTAGCTGACTCAACGCTCTGAATAACATTTGCCTCCTTCAACTTTGTGCATAGTATCATCTTGCCCCTCAAAAACTATGAAATTACAAATTTTTCCCACTCAAACTATAAAAATATATTAATTTCTCAATTTTACCCCTCTTTTCAAAATATTTGGAAGAATAGTGGAATTAAAATGTTGAAAACTTAAGATTTCTTCTATTAATATTAAACTACACAAATTAAAATAACATAGTTGAATTTTATAACATAAAATAATATTTTTTACTTAATGAACTAAATCATTTACTTTATAGCCTATTTAGGATAATTAAAAATATTAATTATATGAAATTATCTAACGATTATTTATGATAATTAATAATAATAATATGTATTAAGTGAAAAATATTTTTTTATAGTAATCTAAGGATAAGATTCACTCAACATTCAACCAATAATTTTAATATTTAACTCAAATATTTTTGTAAATATTTTCAAAAGAGGGGTAAATGAAAACAAATTATATATATTTTTTTAGTTGGAAATTAAGAGTATATTTTCATAGTTTGAGAAAGTAAGGTTGCATCTTTCACAGAACATATGGAAATTAGTTTTTATTGACTTTCTTGGAAAAGAAAATGTATCAAATACAACATCAATTGATTTAAAAACAGGGGATTCTGCAATCTGATTGTGGCTTCAATTCCAGGAATAATTTCTGCTGTTGCTTACACCCATTAAATGTCATATTCTAGTAATGTGCCTTTTATTTTTCTGACAAGATTTTGGTAACCAAGTTATGAAAATCCCATTTGTTTAGGCTTATGCCATTTAGATTTGGAGAAGACACGCCGAGTGTCCGCGTCTAGACAGCTTTACATGTTATATATACCTGTTGCTCTCTCCAGATAACACAAGGCATTTCTTATGATGTTTTCACAAAGAAGAGAAATCTGTTGGCTCTCTGTGTTTCTGTTTTGTGCTTATTTCTGATAGTGTAAGGGAAAGGGATATAAGCCAGCGCCTAATTCTGCACGCCCTCCATATGCAGTTGTTCACACTGAGAATGAATTGAAATCAGAAGTTACGAGGATGCTTTACGTCTGGTCCCAAGATCAGTTCCAATTCTTAAAAGGAGGCTGCTAACAAAGGTTTTCTCATGTACCCAACTCTTGGCTCTCTCTCTATCCCTCAAGTGTACACACACACACACACACATAATCATGCATCAACTTGGACACTTAATGATCCTATGTGGTCTAAGTGATCCAAGTATAAGTTCAAAATTCAAGTCATTTTTTCAGTCTGGACAACGATGAAGTGGATATTGGTTTCCATTAGGCTTAACATGAGTCCTCTTACTGCTTGGAGATGATGATTTGCTTTATTTGCAGGACAGCTTGTTTGATTACTTTCTAGGCGACAATTGTCCACATGTGACAATCAATATGGCAGCACCTGTCCTCTAACACAAATGTGAGCCGTTGGAAGGTTTGATTGTTTCATGTACAACACAAATGTGAGCCGTTGGAAGGTTTGATTGTTTCATGTACAATAGGACTGAAGTTTACGGCCTTGGTTTGATTGGTTCATGTACAATAGGACTGATCTTGATCAAGTTCACCTTCGCAGACTATTCACCAAGTTCACCTTTGCAGACTATTCACCCTCGCACCCTTTATCGAGCAACTAATCCTGATAAGATCTCATTTTCCAGGCTACATTCACCCTTTGAGCTCAACAACCGTGTGAATAAAGTTATTGTATAGTTGACTGATTGTAGACTTTGAAGTTGGTTTTGCATAAGAACTGCTCTCATGTATACCTTCCGTTTAGAGTACAATCGTAAGTAGAACTCTGGTTCAGAGGTATAACATTTTCCACTCTCCACTAACATAATAGTAATGAATTTTCAGATCGTGCCCTTTTAAACATGAAGTGTAAATTGATCGCAGTAAAACAAACAAAAGGAAAGAAAAAATTACTAAAATAAATTGTTCACCAAAACAAAATTTGCTGTTAAAGATTTAAAATTGGACAGAGACTTGTGTCTGCGGTTCTCATATGTGAAAAAGATTGCCAAGGCACTCAAGGAATGTAAAACGGACCCCAATCTAACAAATATCAGGTGTAGATGCCCTCTATGCTTGCACCTCGACTTCACTTGGCTCCACGGCTGGCCTGATAAATTCTTCCTCCTTTGGAGGATGAATTGTGACGAGATCTGGCAGAGGAGTTGTTGGACCCTGCTTTCCTTTGGGATCCCAGTCAAGCATGATCTTAACCTTGATACCAAGTACTCCCTGAGCAAATGCACAAAATATCAAAATATAAGAAACAAAAAAGACAACAAAGTGGTATCAAGGTTAAGATCATGCTATCCAAGGCAAGAAAGCTCAGTATGGTATCCAACAAGATTGGTAATAATTACTACTCTTAAAACAACACCGGAAAAAGGAAAAAAAAACCTGTCTGAGAAGAACATGTCTAACAGCAGAGTCTATGTATTCTTTCACTGGCTGACCAGAAGAAATCATGTACCCATCCTTGAACTTCATGGACTTGGCACGCTGAGCCCTCAGTTTTCCACTAACAATCACCTGTAACCCAAATATCAAATACATTAATTGGAAATGCAGCACAACAAAGAAACCTGAAGAATCAAGTTCAAAACAACAGCCATTCATTGGCATACCTCGCAACCCTTAGCTCCACTCTCCATAACAAATCTCAAAACACCATAGCATGCCCTGAGGTGAGACAACAAGAACAACAACCTCAAAAACAATTTTAATGTAAATGAATTATACAACTAAATCCACAAGTTTGAACTAAATTTCATACTCAAGATTAGAATTAACTTCTCAAAATTAAAAGATAACGTCCCAGCATCAACAACCAATTGCTAATCTACAACAATAAATATCACATTTTTAGTAAGATTGAGATACACTATTCACCTATTAACAGTACCCAGATCTACGCTGCTTCAACACTCTGTCTGACACAATGATTAAGTGAAAAGTTGATCAAAAAGCTCAATAACATATTCTACAAGTATATTCCAACCAGGATTTGATTTGAATTTTAAACCATGCTGATTGTACAAGAGCATTTCACCACAGAAACAGGGTTCAAGATTGAAACTATTTATACATTATTGTTTACACACAACAGAAATTGCAAGGTTGCCAAACCCTAAAATTCAACAAACTCAGCACCAGGCACTAGTTTTCAAGTCCAAGTAACATGTTTCAGAACTAAATACAGCAACATCAGAGTAAATCAATAATCATGTGCCTTCTCCAAGAATACAACATGAACATCAGTACACTTCACAATGATAATGGCACGGAGGAAGACAATTTTTCTAGTCATCATCCGACACAAAAAATGGCATTGAAATACCAATTTTGCTTTTTGGATGACATGGTAAACGCTCAACAAATTAAAAGCCGGATGGAATAAGCTTTTTGTACCCTCAATATGAGTATTAATCACCACAGCTAATTTCTCTACAAAGCAACTAAATCAGATTGTCTTTGGATTCTAGCATCTACAAATGACAGTGGCCCGGTGAGAGCTGGCTCTCAATTGGCAGATGAATGCAAAATCTAGAAAGAACTATTGTACATTTTCTTTAATACATGTAACTGAAACTTAAAGGTTGCCAAATCTAACATTCAAACTCAGCACCAACCACCAGAGTTCAACTCCAAGTATCATACGCATCAAGCATAAATGATCACACCTCAATCTAAAACCCGAGATTAACAACCAAGAAGGACAAAGATAATCAACATGAGGAACAGGTCAAACATGCATTCTACATATACATGACAAAATATTATATATTTCACAAAAGTATAACTCTGGAAACCACAAGCAGAGAGAAGAATAGTTCACCAGAAAAATATCTTGGAGAAGCTCAATTATTTTAGGTAGATTCCCACATAAACATGACAAGATAATAGCCTTTTTTTCATTAAATGGCAGACTATAAATGCAAGTAGCAGTGTATAATCAATACAGTTTCAAATATCCTTCAAGAAATTTTCAACAGTAACAGAAAATGACTGAAAGATAACAGCAACATCAGTTTAAATGATAAAGCATGTGTCTTCGCCAAGGATACAGCATGAACACCAGTACACTTCACAATGATTAAAGCATGGACGAAGACCATTTTTCTAGTCATCATCCGACACAAAAATTGGTATTGATGCACCAAAATTGCTTTGTGGATGACATGGTAGGATGAATGATGACCCACACATAGTAAACAGTCTACAAATCAATATACAGATAGAATAAGCCCTTTTACTCAATTCAAGTAGTAATTACTACAGCTAATTTCTCTTTAACGCTTCTAACTCAGATTGTCATTGGATATTATCATCTGTCAGTGATAGCGGCCTGCCGTTAAGGCAAAATCTAGAAATAAATACTAGCATTTGATAGCATCATCAAGTATCAATCAATGGACAAGGTTTAACCGGGCATTACACCATTAATCACTCTCAGCAGTAAATCACACAACAAGGCAATCAGAGGAAAAATATTACCACACTATGCACCAAACAAAGAATGTAACATATAAATAGCTGATCATGCAGCAAGACATAATCAAGCAAGAAGAACAAGTTAGTCAATCATTACCGCCTGACGGCAAGGCCACCAAGGAGTTTGTATCGAAGGGACTCAGCCTGGGCAATGGCACAAAGCCCCCTGTTGTTAACCTTCTCAGCATACAACTCAACACTGTTCTCTGGAAACTTGAACCTCTTCTGCACCACCGAAGTTAGCTCCCTAATCCTCCTCCCCTTCTCTCCTATTGTAATCAAGCCAATCAAATCCAATTAAAACTACAACCAAAAAAAAAACACAAAAATGAAAACACATGATTTCATTAAATGGACAGCAAAATAACTTAGTACACTCCAAATAGCATACTTTGCCAAATTATTCAACCAAGTATGATCTATCAAAAACTGTAAAAAAAATAAAAAAATCATGCAACGGAAATAATCGACGGAGAAAGTGAACAGAAAAAATAAAGTAATAATAACCAAGAACGTTCTGGGTGCGCGTTGCGCGGATGATGATCTCAGTCCTCATGGGAGTAACCCTGACCTCGACCCCAGAGTATCCATCCTCCGCCAACTCACGCGTCAATACCTCGTTCAACTCCGCAAAGAACACTCCATCAGCCACAAACTGGCGCATTCAATTCATAAAAAAAATCAAACATCAAGGTGATATATTATAAATATCTGCATAAATAAATACACAGACAAAATGTTTGTTTATATGTATATAGAAGATAAGAAAGGGTATACCTTTCGCTTTTTGCTCATCTGAGTCGCCATTTTCGGGTTTACGAGAAGGGGAGATCTGAGGATTGGTGTTCAATGCGATAACGCAAACAGCAAACCCCAATTAGGGTTTTTGAGTTTTGTGAGAAGAGTTTTATATGTTTATTGGGAAAATGAATCGAACGGTGATATCGGAGGTAGGTTTATGGTGTTTACGGCTGAGATGAGCTTTGAGTTCTACAGGACTTTGGGTCATTTTGGGCTCGCCTACACGAGATTTATTAGTAAATATCGCTTATTCAATAGGCCCAAGCCCTCTTGGTTTGTCCAACTAATTTGGAGGCAATCTTTGGGCCTGGACAGGTTACAAATTATACCGCAAGAGCAACATACTCACTTGACATCAGAGTTTGATGTCCTTGCTTCCCAACGCCCAATGATATTTGAACTTGAGTTTCGTTTTCCAAAATTTAGAGGATGTTCGCTAAATTTATTTAAAAAAATTTATAAATTTCTATATAATTCAAAGCTAGATCGCAATTCTAAACTTAAAATCTTCGTTACTAGTTTAAGAGGGTGTTTGGTTGAGCTTATTTAAAAAAATTTATAAGATATTAGATTTTATTTAAAAATAAGTTGTTGAATTGATTTGATAAAATAAGATAACGGTACTTTTAAAATATTATTAATTGTAATTTTATAATTAAAATTATTAAAATTAAAAAAATTATTAAAATAAGATATTATGATGAAAATAAGTTATACGAGTTGATGTACTATTTTTTTAGGAGTTTATAAACTTTTAAATAATTTATTTTTTTTATTTTATAAACTCTTTCAAAAAAATCGGCGAGCACTTTTGTAAAGTTTATAAATTTTTAAATAACTTATAAGATGTTTTGAATAGTTTATAAATTTAGCCAAACACATTCTATGTATTAGATAGCAGTAGTTGAGTATTGATGCATTAAATTTTTGTATGTAATAACATTTATATCAATACACAAATCAAAACATCAATAAAGGAATTTGTCTCATTTTCTTATATAAATGTATTTCTTAATCTAAACACGATGTTATAATAAGAGTACAAATAATCAAATTTTAAAGTTATCGAATTTTATATTCATATGGCATTCTCGATCAAACAAACGACATCAAAGAGTTTTGGACATTACCCCTATTTTGTACTCCTGGTCTTGTTCAGATCGATCCTTTCTTCGTATCTTCACTTTGGGTTCTCGTCAGTTCACATTACAAATATGATTCTTGATAACCATTATGATAAAGTAATGTTCTCAAATAAATAAAGCAATTGATATGGTATCATTCCAATATTTCATGCTTCTAGCTGGAAGTTAATTGTATCACAATAAGTAATTAAGGTGTCGAAATTGTTTCGATGAAAATCCTCCAATGTTCAAACCAGAACTTGAGACGGAAATCCTCTAACGCTCAAATTAAAATTAGAATAATATGAAATAGTAGGGCAGAGAATATTAAAGATTTAAAAAGCCAAATAAATTGCGTAATTAAAAATAATGGGAAGTGAAGCTATTTATAGTTTTCAAGCGGAAGTTTGTAATCCAGTACAGTGCGGTTCATGGACTGTTAAAAACTTCGTGAGCTCATGGGCTTGCATTATCTAATTAGACCTCTTTGACTTAACCTTTCAATGTTTATTGGATCAAGGGCCATCAACAATATAACATTGTTATCTAGTAGTATAATTTTTCTATACTCATGGCTATATATTTGATGATTTGCATTTTATTTTAATTTGCACTTCCTCAAACCCTTGAGATTATTAAGTTTATATAAGACCTTCTAATGATGCCTTTCAACCCACTGCTTCTAGATAGGCTCACAAATGTTATTATAAATGTCCAAATTATTTCTCTTATATTTGACGAAACTTTATTGATCCTCAAAATTCTTACCAACTTAGAAATGATGTGGAATGCTCCACATCTTTGAATTTCTCGTAATGAATTAACTTTCAAGTGGGCTTCTATTTGAATCACAATAAATTATTAAAGTGTCTACAATTATCCTAGCGAAAATCCTCCAACAGTCAAATCAGAATCAGTTCAAATTTGAGAAAATAAAGATAATAAGAACAATAGAATTGCTCTAAAATAATTGACATACCTGTGAATGATCATATTTAAAGTATTTATAAGTGTTAAATGGTTGAATAATCTAACGTGGTAGATGCATGCACACTTATGATTTGAGGCCTATTGGATCGATTTGTCTTTTTATAGCAAATTTATCTTATAAATAAGCCTTGTCACAAATTGTTAGGCCTAATAACTCTTATACATGTCAAGAATCATAAATATTATGTAAAACTTTATACCAATTATGTTAAGGCGCTCATAAATTCATAATTTAACCAACATAAAGATTTGACTGCGTGACAAGTCTGCCTAAGAATCAACTTAAAGAATATGGGCAAATTAAGATGCACTTAATGGTCATACTAAGGAAGTATTGAGTAATCAACTTAAAGAATAGAAAGGATAAAGGAATATGGTTGGAATATTATTGATTTGGCTGGAAATGGTGCACTAGGTAAGTTGGATGAATTTTACTCAAGTTTCGTTAGCAAGAAGATTAGGAAGAATTTAGAATTTTTGAAGCCCCGAGAACGAGCAAATATCGAATGATTAATTTATATTTCTTGTTATTGAAGAATTTGTTGATGACTTGTCCTTAAGCGATCAACAAACTTAGACTAATGTTAGAACTTGTTGCAAGCAAATTCAAAAATAAAAGAAGTCTTATCAAAAATCCTTAGTACGCTTATTCTTCCTTGAGTGAAAGGATGCCACCAGAGATTAAAATATTTCCGTAGCATTCCTAACTTAAATTATTGAATATAATTGAACCGAATTCAAAGGGAAAAAAGATGAGAATTTAGATAATAGAATGTGAGGGAGAATTTACATAAATTGAGAAATGAAAAAAAAGTATTTATAAATGAATCATATACGTTCATCCTTATCATAAAAGACCATCCTATCTTTGATGGTGTAAGGAGGTAATTTGAATTATTTATTTTAAATAGTATTTTATTTTTATTTTTATTTTATCAGTACATATTTATTGCATATTAATAATATTATTTAATACATTTGTTATATTAATATTCTTAAGAAATAATCTTACAATTAGCCTTCCTTCTTTGTCATCCACGTGCGTTTTGACCGATTTGGAATCCTATTGACAAAACTACCCCAATTTCGAAATTCAATTACTAGAGTGCCCTTGTTGTAATTTATGGAGCAACCAACCCTAACAAATAATATCAAGTTTCATAGTATCATAATTGGCCCCAACAACTAGGATGATATAAGAATTAAGTACGATCACTCATTTAAAATGAAAATAATTGATGGATTAATTATTGTGTCACAATATTTAATTACAAACACCAACATACGAGATAAGATGATGGATTATTATATCCAAGACATATATGTATTGGATCCAACTATTGATGTAGGAACCTAAAAGATTCATAATTATACCTTTCATGAAAACTATATTTTTTGGTTTCTTTCAAAACCCTATTTGCTGGAACTTCAATAAACAAAAAGGAAAGGCCTGTGGGAGAGGAAGATTCCCACTTCACATGTAATGTTATGTTTTTATAGCATATTTGGTTTACTTGACTTGACATTTGTGCCAACTCATCTCATCTTTCCATTCTTATTATATATTATTTTAGGCAAAAGCCAATCCAATTGAAATATTGATAATTGCATATGAGGACATAAACTTTGTTTGATTTGGTGTACTTGGCACATTCCTTGGGGACCAAGTGTCCTAATCTCTTTAAAGTATGATTGAAATTTGGGAATGAAGTAAAAATGAAATAAACATTTTGAAGTTTATTTTTATTCATATAATTAGTATAATTTAGTGGCAGAAATATTAATTATTATTGGAATCTTCATTTTCAAAAATATAGATTAGTCATTCTCTTCCTTCCCTTAGGTTTAACTATTCTCAATCAATCAGAAATGAACTTATATTTATTTTTAACAAAATTATATTTCTAGAGATAACAAAAGTGTGGATAAAACTCAAGACCCGACCCATCAATTTTTTTTAAAGATGAACACAAACCCCCTCCAAATTTAAAACTTATCAGATTGGATTCACTATATCTGTTTTATTATTTTAAAATATTAAAAATATTTTTTAAAAATATATCACCATAACTATCTATATATGAGAAGCTAATATAACTAATAAAAAATAAATATTTATATTTTAATTATTAAAAAATTAAATATTTCAAATATATTTATTACTTTTACATATATTAGCATAAACAATTTATTAATTTTATATTATTTTTATAAGAGTGTTATATTTTTAATTTAATATAAATGTAACTTGCGTATATCATATATATAAATATACATCACATAAACACATAAATAAAAAATAAAAAATATGTGCTATATTTCATGGGTCGCATTTAGATCCTATCTGAAACTAAAAATTAAAATACGAGACTTACTCTGAAACCCATTTTGTCTATTTTTTGTATTTTTTTATAAAAAAAATACATTATCTATATTCTATATAAATGTATATATATTCTTTAACATCAATTAAAGTAATAGAAATATTTATACACAACATATTATATATTATTATAAAAAAAATTATACTAAATGATAATTTGGTCCTCGGTACTATTTTGTTTCATTCCTATTATTTATTTTTAATTATCAATCATAATATTGAAATCAAACAAGAAATGACGATTTTATTTATTTCTCATTTCGTATGCATATCAAGCATATGAATTATTATAATCATATTATTTATTTCCCATCATCATTTAATTTTTGTCTAATTTCATTTCTACGTATCAATCATCCTCTTAGTATTTTTTTCTTTTTGTTTTTTTTTTTTCTTTTCACACCATCACATGATTCACATTTAGGGCATTGGTACTAAGTTGCAAGAATTGGTACAAGACACGAATAATAGGAAGAAGTCTTGAAAATTACTACATAAACTTAGCACTACATCTCATCATCCTGGCTCTAAGGAATTGTATTAGATAGCAACCTTTCTGAATTGGGCTTCAATGGTCCTAAATTCACATGGTGTAGTCACAGGGTGAATAAAAAATATGGTTGAGATAGAGCATTCGCCAATGCCAATTGGATGAATCGTTTCCCATTACCCATCTTCCTATCAATTCATATAGGAATATGGTTTAACGGGTCGTCTAGAGTTTAATGGGTCGCCCAGAGTACTAATCTTATTCAAATACTCAAATGACATCTTTTGAAGGAAGTAGCTTTTCGTAAAAAAATGAATTAAACCACTCTATCAAAACCTCATTTCAAAGGCGGAGGGAGGGGGAGCGGCCCCCTCAATTTTTTGCAAATTTAATTTTTTGTGTATAAAGCTTAATAAAAATAAAGATTTTACCCCTTTTAATTAATGAAATTATTTCAATTGCCCCCTCAAATTTTTATAATTTTATTTTGAATATGTAAATTTTAAAATATTCTAAATTATTTAAAATTTTATTTTTTTTGGAATTTTAGGTGATTATAATTAATATAAAATTTTAAACGGTATTTATACTATTAAAATTTTATTATATTTTATTTCTACAAACATAGTTTATATTAGTCAAAAAATACTTATTATAGTTATTTTTTATATTTATTTATTAATTTTTAACTTATTTGATTCCACTTTCTTTAGTTATTATTTAAGATTATTTTAATTTTTATACTGTAAGAAATCATATGTGTAGGATTTTTAAAATACATTTTATTTGGTTAATGATTATAAAATAATTTTCATATATTTGCAATAGTTTTTGAAAATAAGCTTGATTGGCAAATTCATTTTGACATATTATTATAATTTTTTATTAACATTAAGAATAATTTTTATTTAAACAATAGTTCTCTTTCACACCAAAAATAATTAAGAACTTCATTAGTTTTTTAATATATTTTTAATTCATTATATTTCTCTAATATTTTTTCATTCACATTTATATAACTTATTTATTTTATTCAGCTTTTTTTGTTTAATATTTTACGTTTCATTTACTTTTCGATTTTGTTTGGTTCAATTACGTTTTGGAATATGATTTCACAATATTATAGTTTGAATATTAAAATTAATTTTTTTATTAAAATTTTTTTTTCAAGTAATCTTTTATAAATGTGTAAATACTTATATAAACTGTATTTTATTTGAATAATATTTTTATTTTTTTATAATAATAAGACAATATTGAACACTTAATAATAATTCATAAAAAATTTATTAAATTATTAGAATTACTCTAATCTTCAAATCATATTTTCTAACTTTATAAGTTAGTTTTTATTTTGTATTGGATTGAATTAGAAATGATTCTCATTTTCATTTAGAAGTTATCATTTTGTTCGAATATTTATGCAGTTTTTATTTTGTATTGGATTGAATTACAAATGATTCTCATTTTCATTTAAAAGTTATCATTTTGTTCAAATATTTATGCAGATATGATATGCATGAAAAAATTATGTATAAATATCATATTTTTATTTATAGTTATATTTATTTTCTAATAACTAATTAATAAAAAAATCACAATAAAAAATATTTTTATAAATAAAAAAATAATTAATATTATATTTTTAATGATCAAATTTTGCCCCGTCTATTATGAAATCCTAGCTCCGCCAGTGCCTCCTTTCATCTATCCATAAAATTAACAAACACATAATATTGACATAAGCATTTGGATTGTGGCTATAAACTCATTCTATTTGGAATCAAGTTTGGACACAAGTGAGCTATATATTACAAAGAAAATATCAATGATTCAATTAAAATAAAATGTCCGAATTTTATTTTCTTGAATTTATATAAATAGTATTTAATTTCCGTCATTGATATCAAAAGCTTATATAATTGTAGTTTTTGATGTTATTTCGCTCAATTGTATGTGATAAAATGCTTCACTATATGCCACTATGTATTATGAATGTTTTGAGGATCCTTAACATCAAATCATCAAATGCTTCATATTGTGTTGTGATATTTTTTTTTTAAAAAAAACATGTTTTTACATACTAGAATAATTTAAATAGTTTCATGATGATATATTTTGTATTTTATGAAATACTTCATGCCCTTCTCTCCACTATAAATTTATTTTTTAGTCTATATATGATGGATTTTGTTGTATGGAACTTATATGGTTAGATTCTACTAATTAAGGATTTTCTATTTATATATTATATGCAAAATTTAGCCTTAAAAAATGAATGAGATATGATTATTTTAAATTTTGATCACATTTCAGGGTTTGGCATTATGTCTTCCTCCTTAATCCCAATATCGGTGTTGGTGTGTATAGTACACACACTATGATACGATGCTCAAATCAAAAAATGACCCACCACCGTTAAATTTAGGAGACTAAAAAAGGGGTGAGTAGTTAGAGAAACATTGCCAGAAATTTTCGAAAATAGGCGTGTGTACACGTCACCACGACAGTGAGGCTTACACACCCACGACATGTGGAGGCTCGTGTGGGTGGTTTCGATCGCCATTTTTTCTAAAAAATACCATTATGCTCAAAATTTTATTTTTTATTTTTTTGCTGTAATTTTTTAGTTTACGAAAATATTTTTTCCCAATTTTAAACTGTAAATTTTGGTAAAAAATACAGGAAAATATTTTTTGAGCAATGAAAATTCTAAAAAAAATTCAAATAAATTTTCATAAAGTATTATGAGATAATGGCCACTCAGTGGGAGTATTAGAATATTTATACATATTGTTCTCAATTTATGTTGCTCATGGAAAATTTATTTTTATGTAATAACTCTATAAAATTGAGTGTAGACAACATATTATGATTATAAATGTCAAATATTTACACAATGAGATGTGAATATTAACTGAGTGGTTTGGTGATGTGGTAGTGACATGGCATATTCGTACAAATGGCGCTCGCGTGGCGTGACACCGTATCGTTAAGTGTTGAGTGGATATAAGCGTACATGTGGGTGCTGACAAGACGTGAACGAAAGGCTACGATTGGTCCTAATCGTTGATGGAGCACGGATGAGTGGGCACAATCATCCTGTTGACAAAAATACATGATAAGGTTGTTGGAGGAATTCGATCTGAATCACTATATCATAATTAGATTTCAAGAAATGTGATTGATCTAAATCAAGAGACATGACCAATCATGAAGGGCATTCATCGATTCAAACAATTGATTTTCTTTCTTTCTTCTTCCTTCTCATTGCTACTAATAATATTTGAGTATTTTCAGGCTTGCTATTCTTTCAAAGAAGAATACAATTAAGTTTTTGTTCGCCCAACATGATTAGTCTAGTATTGTACTAATTTTACGTAAAAGTGTTTATATTGGGAATAAGACGTCCAGGTTTCTATAAATACCAGTGTAAATGACGAAATTTGTTTTAAAAAAATTTGTCATGCTCATACCTCATTTCAGCTCAAATTCCGATTAAATATCATTTCGACACAAGAAATGTAAGTTTCTCTCTGAATTATTTTTCAAGTTATATGGAAGCTAAAAGCATTACTCCTATAGTGGTGGCCAAATTCCTGCAGTTCGTGGGAAGTCTCCTCCCCCTAGATTTATTGAAACAAATTTTGACGGGGGCCACTGTTAAGGAGCAAGGTGAGGCAGGAATTGGTTTTATCAGTCGAGATCACAATGGTCAGTGTTTGAGGTGGAGCATGCTGAAGCTTGGCCTGCAAAGATGGCACTGGAATGGAGCCGGAGTCAAGGATGGACGAACACTATAGTTGGAGGAGACCAAGCCTCAGTTGTGCACAAAATTAGCTCTGATCAAATTTGGGATTGATGTTTTACAAAATATGTTTTTATTCCTCAAAAATATTGGTAAATTATTAATTCAATTAAATAATCATAAATATATTACTATACCATCACTAACTAAAATAAAATAATATTGATAAAAATTTACAGTATTGAAAGAAAATATGTGGAGAATGAGAATATATTATTTTGTTGAGAAAAAATAATGTGATGTATTTTAGGAAATATTTTTAACAATAAATGTCTAATTTTATTATTCAAAATATATTATCCCCAATATGTTTTTCCCAAAATACTGAAAATAACACCAAGGTTTAATATTTTCATTTGTGTCTTGCTTTTTAGGCAATCAAGTAGCACCTCACTTAGGTAGATATGCCCTGTCTAAGCTGTACAGTTCAGATGATCCTCCTTCCCTTGCACTGGAATTTGTAATCTCTGATATAATTTTTTTCTCAGTAATGGAATTTATAGTTGTTTCCTGAAAAATAATAATAATAAATAAATGAATTCTTAGTAGCCCAGCCCTTCTAAGAGCAAAAGAGTAAAACCCCAAAAAATAAAAAAATAAAAAAATTAATGGAACAAAATTTGCTTACCACTTTTAGTCGCCTTCTTTGAAGTTTTTTATCTACTAGCGTTAGGTTCCATTTGGATTGATCCATAACTTAAATATTTTAAATTTATAATAATAAATTCATTAAGTTTATTTCAAAAAATTTATAATACAATAAATTTTAAATCATTGAATTTGTTCATAAATTTTCTGACCTTAATCAAATGATTTATAACCAACTAATGCGAACGAAGAGCCGAGTCATTCTAGTTCATATTAGTAGTTTCAAAGTTATGCAAGAGACTTAAAATTACGAAAAGATATGAGCATCAAGAGTATGAATTAAACACACAGTAAGTCTAACCTGGACTTTATTCCACTTTGTGAAAAAAAAAAAAAACTATAAGAATGGCCCTTCCAAATACAATTCATACCCAATTTAATCTAGGTTATTACTTTTGATTCAAAGGGTACAAGATTATGGCAGAAAATATCTGAGGCTCAATATAAAATTGGTCAAATATATCATATATTCACGAGACGTGTTAATCCTTACTCGTAAATCCTTCAAGTGTGTTCAATTTATATATTATTATTTTCAAACTGAAATTCGCTATATTTTTAACTAATGTGATACTATTATTTTTTCAACTAATTATATTATGAATATCATAATTTCAAAATTGCTTTAATAGATATAGATATGATTGCAAAAAAAGAGTAATTTGTGATGATATATAAGTACAAGGTGAAAAGTGATTCCTCCAACCCACTGATTTGATTTCAGAAATTAATCATGGTGGATGACACGAGGTGGTAGTAAATCAATAATAGAATGATGAACTTTGGTGGTTTGAGGGCAGATATTAGAGACCCTCAAGGACAAAGAGCCGAATAATGGCAAAAAAAACCATCATATCACCCAATAGAATATATGACACCAACAACATGCATTATTCAAAATCTAGACTAAGAAACAAGCCATTTTTTTAGCAAATCACCTATGTGGTCCCCTTTTTTTTTCCTAAGATGAGGAAATTAGGAACCAATTTACAGGGTCCCACCCACCTCTTCAATCAATGAGATAGAAAGAGAGCATGATCAAATGGAAGCCACTCAAAAAGGTCCATTTATTGCTAAGACACTAAAGAAAGAAGGGAGAAGAAGTAACAAGAAAGAAAAAATAATAATATATATATATATATTGAAAAGCAAAGGAGAAAAGAACCTAAGTAGAGAAGGGATAAGCATGTAGTAAATAAGTTCAGTTCCATCCCAAAAAAGGACCCTTTGGGGCCCTTGTCAAGTTGTTGGGTTTAACTGTTCATATATATCTGTCTGTCTCTTGGAAGTGTAGTGCTTTGTTTTTGAACTACCCAAGCTCCTATTTGTTGATTTATAACCCCACCCCACAAAATTGAATTTGTTTATATTTTCTTGCTCTGTCAATGGCATCCAAGAGATTGTCATTGCATGGAACAAACAAAGAAACAATAAAAAAAATGAATTTGAAAAAAAAAAAAAAAAGGTCAAAAAGACCATCATCATCTCTTATCTGAGATTCTGTTCCTGTGGTGGAGTGTGATTGGGAACAAAAAAGATTATCTAAAAGCTGCTTTTCTTCAATTGTTTCAGAGCATCTTTGCAGAGAGTTTTTTTCCTGTATCATGTGTGTTCAGTTCTCCACATACAAATCCTGAACAGTGATCTTCCCAAAGCAAAAGAGAAGGAAATTTGATTTTTTCTTCATGAGAATGGACAGAATCCCAGTATCTGTCACCACTTCACTTAAGTACTCAGTTTTGAAGCATTGAAGAAGAACAGTTCTGAGCCAAGTTTTGAAAAGGAATAAAAAGAGCTTCCTCCAAAAGTAGTAGAAGAAAGGAACACCATTAAAAGGAGAATGATCAAGAAAAATTGTAAAGATCCATCCATGACAATAAACTTTTTGACAAACAGAAAAAGCAAAAGCCCCCAACATATTCAAAAGTTAGCTTTCATGAAACTAACATACATGGGGCAAATTCATTAGGGAGTTAGATCAGCATATAGAGAACAAATCAACTGACAGTCCTCAATCCACAGAAAGTTACTGCACAGAAATATTTTTTTACCTAAATTATTTAGTGCAAAAGTAAAGCCAGATGATAAGATAATAGAGATATTCTTGATTCAATTAGATCAGAAGTACAGAGTTACAATGTCGGAGTAATAGATTTGGAGCTACTATTTATTCATTTTTTTATGAGAATTTTTAGGTGAGTAGTTGAGGCACTAAAGACAATTTCACTCGTGGGGGGGAATGGGAATTGAGTTACAACTTACACAATCTAAACATGTTCTACTGCCTCTCCAGATAGTTGTGGCACTAACTTGTTTTTCCACCATGTGAAAAGAATCAAGAACAGGAAAAAAAGCCCAGGCTGTGCTTTTCCTCCTCCTCTTTTGTTCCTTAATAAGATTAGCCAGGCCTATGCCTCTTGTGACCAGGTTTTCCATCTGACTTGAAGGCACCACTTGAATCCCCCTCAGATGAAGCATCCATTGGTTTAGTGAAAGAAGTTGATAGATCAGCATAGAGATCAACCACCCTTCTGATATTGTTGTTGAGCTCTTTAATTAGACCCACATTTCTGCTCAAATTGTCAGGAATCTTGGACTCATGGTTCTGATTAATCTCATTGATTAGCAGCCTGTTCTGATCCAGTATATTCTGAACTTGAACAAAACTCTTCTGGAAACTCTGCAAGATCTTGCCATCCAACTGGGTGCCATTACCAAGGCCAGAAAATGTATCCCCCTCCATTTCTGGGTCAAATGGAATCCAATCAAATGAAAAGCAGTGCTGCTGCACAAGAGGAAATATAAAACCCAAGCCCCAAACAAAAAAAGAAACATAAAGAATGAGGAGATGATTGTGAGGAAAAGGAACATAACAAGAAGAGACAATCTTATAGTATTCGATTTTTTTATTGGTTTTTAAGGAATGCCCATCATCATATCTTCTCATCTGTACTTGCTTATATTAACAAAAAGCCCAGACAAAACATGATAAGGTTTTTGAATTCTTTAAAGACAATTTGGGCAGAAGAGACAAGGTATGAACTTGATATCATGCTCTCCCCCACCCCAACCCTCTCCCATTGGTTCTTGTTTAGTTGTTTTCACAAAGGATCAAGCAACAAACATGTACAATTACTATTATTTTTACAAGTTAATAAGTATTTTATGACTGTAATTATCGATATTATTGTCATGGTAATTATTGTTACTGTTAAATTCTGATTATTAGTTATTATTATTATTATTATTATATGAGGGATGATGAGATGTGAAAAAGCAGATCCTATTTCCACAAAAGGGAACCTTTTTACAATGTACTCAGAAACACCCACCTAAAGGTTAAGCTCAGAATTTCAAAAAAAGAATCTCCAGACCCAAAAAAACCAGTCAATGATGGCAATAACTCTCATAAGGGTATCATTCGAAGAAACCAATCCTCACCAAATGGAGTACTAATAAACACAAAAAATAAAAATAATAATGAACACTATCCTCCCGGAAAAAAAAAGGTAATATACAAAAAAAACAGATAGTCAATAAAGCAATTCTTGAAACAACTGATGCAATAGTTTCTGAAAAGGAGAAAAAAAAATAACCATTTATAGTAACAAACGGGGTTTATATTAAAATTTCTGAAAAAGCAGAAAACAAGGACGAATGGGGAATTCAAATGTTGGTACCGTACAACAAAAGATTGCAGTTGCAGAGGGCCTTAGATAGAATCGAATTCCTTAAGTAGAAACAAAAAAAAAAAAAAAAAAAAAATAAAGCCATTTGGTTGTGACCCGTAAAGAAAACAGTGAATCAAAGCCATGAAGCCCGTAAAGATCTCAAAATTGAAGTGAATAAAAAAGAAAAAAAAAATAAACTCCCACTCCTCCATAGAATTATATCACTCTTGTTCACTAAACTACAAAAACAGAAATGGAGGATAAATATATATACACAGAGGGAAGTTCCAAGAATCAAGACAACCCAAAACCAGAGAGCTGGATTCTTTCAGAAACAAGTGCATAATCAGTCATCTCTGGAGAACCTCGTGGAGATGAATATATGGCTGTAATTATACACACACACACACACACACACACACACACACACATATATATATATATATATATATATTAGTTTCACGTACCTTGAAAAACTGGGAACATTGTTAGGGAGGAGAGAGATTGGAGTTGGAAAGATCGGCGATAAATCGAATCTCGAGAGAGAGAGAGAGAGAGAGAGAGAGAGAGAGAGAATATGGAGATTTGACAGTCACGCTCCGACCCACCCTCCCTCTGTCTAAATACTATATACTATATACTATATAGTACTACTGTTTTTTCTTTCTTCTCCTATTCACTCTCCTCCAGTCTTGTTTTTCCATCTGTCTCTTTTATTTATTCATTTATTTATTTTGGTACTTCTAACTATCATGCAATTTTTGCACACTTTATGAGTTTCTATGTAATGAAATGTATGATAATTTTATTTGTCACTTTTATTTGGAGTTATTGAGAAAGAGAAATAGTTATTTTATAGTATTTGATTTTAGGAAAACTAGATTAATGAATAAGAAAAGATTTACCTAAAGGGATTTTGATTTTTGTGTAATATATTATTCGAATCTCAACATAAATGAACTTATTACATAGATATCATACAAGATTACAGTATTCTAGATACTACTTATAGTGTACATACAAGATTGCTATGTAATTTATATTACACAACAAAATCTACCATGAGAACGGAGAGATGTTTTACCATTAACTGCTATTGTTCATTTGATAATTGAATGGTTACTTTAACTTAATTCAATTAAGCTATGTTAAGATGTGAATTTTAGTGAGTAAAAAAAATATATTAAAAAATAAAGTATAAAATTCTATCTTTTGAATTTGAAAATGATAAAAATACATATTTTTTAATAATTTTTTTGATAAAATTTAATATTCAATCGGTGCTACAAGTTAAAATAAAATGGCAATTGCTGATTTGAATTTCTATAGCATTTGCTGGGAGGGGAGGAATAATAGAAGATTTCTTTTTTTTTTTTTTTTTTTTTGGAAAATCTTAAGCCAAATTTCTGATGACATACAATTCTCAATAGGACTTGAGCTTGGCCATCTTTAGATTTAGGATTTTGAAGAGGAAAAGAAGAAAACAAAATGTGCAGTACAGAAACTTAATTTGTTTTTATATTTTCTTGTTGGATAAAATAAGTATTTAATTTTAAACATTTTTATATGTAATTGAGTACCATAAAATGTAATTGAAATAAATGTATAAATCAATAAATATATCTTATAATCACGTTCATACAATCTTTTTCTTTTTTTAGTATTTTCCTAGAAAATCAAACAAAAAAAATTATACTTATAATAATAAAATTCAAATAACTTAAATATATCTCAAACGTAGTCCATTCCATAAGAATGTATCATAAAATTATTTTTTACCTCATCTATATACATATCATTGGCTTGGTATATACATGAATACATTCGTAGTATTGATTTCCCCAGTTGTGAGGGTTATTTGCATTTACATGTATTGAGGAATTATAGTTTTTGACATCACTTTCCCCTATAATTTAAGCTTTTCGTAAAGACCTCTCCTCTAATATTTCTTGTATTTTTTTGATGGTCAAGTGGTGTTTTGGCCTTAAATTCGAATTCTCTATATTACTTGATTTTTGTTCGTTGCATTGGGCTTGCCTAGTATGGCTTACCCTGCCATACGATTTGCGAGCTATTATAAAGAGGAGGGCCTTATCCAATACATACATTTGGATAGTAACTATAAATTCCTCGTCATAAAAAAAAATATCTCTTTTAATTTAAATTCTTATAAAATTTTATTTACAGACCCCAGAAATAAGAAAGGAAGTGAAATTTTCTAAAATAAAATTTTGTAAGTGGCATTTCAAGCCTCTACCTCAATAATCAAACGGGCATCAACCTTATTTAGTTTATCAGTCTTTCTCAATTCTTGCCACTAGAATCTTCCTCCATGGCCAACTTTGGAAATTTTTTTAAAAAAATATCAATCATCTATTACAACTTTGGTAAATTCGTTTCCAAGTTCGATAAGTATTGATGAATGCCAAAATATTTTAATCCAATCAGATTGGAAACTTTATATAAGATTATTTTTTCTTCGAAAAAAAAAAATAATTTATTGATCATGTTGAGCAAAACAAGTAAAATTTTCAATTTTATGAGTTTTATGGTTTTGGTAATAAAGTATAATCAATTTCCAGAGGTCAATCCTTAAGAAACACAAACATAAATGACTTGAGTGTGACAACTTATGCTATTATAGATTAGGTATGAAGGATTTGAAAATGAACAGCATAATAATAGGACTTTGTGTAGATGTGGTCCTCATTCCTAATCCCTTGGGATAACTGATAACTCCAGCTATACATATCAATGAAATGTCCAATTATTGCTCAGCCTCCACATATTTGGATTTTTCCTATGTTTAATTATTCTGATATAGATTTTTTTTCTATGTTTAATGGTTTTACAATTGAGGCCCAAAATTAAGAGGTTTTGGGTTCCTACCATTTTAGGAGTCATATACTTATAAAAAAGTTTCTTCTGTTAATATTTGACCATACATATAATTTATATGGTTTTCTTCTATTAATATTTGATATCATAAATATAATTATTTGTACTTCACAAGTTGAAATTAGAGGTAATGAATAATACACCATTTGACTATAGCATTCTCATATTAAAGAGAAGTAAGTTTATAAAAAGGGTGTTTGATTTGGGAATCAATAATACATTTTTAGTTCAAATTTACTCCGATTCAGAAGGTACTATTGAATTTGGAAAAGATTTATAGTAAAAACACACGACAATGTAGTTAGAACTTCCATGCTTAAATCATTAAAAATCGAAGATGTACAAATATATATATATATATGTGTGTGTGTGTGTGTGTGTGTGTGAAGTAAATCAAAAATATCAACTAGGTTATGACAAGTTAGAAAGAGATTATGTAAATAAGACACCCTCCCCACCCACCCCCCCACCCCCCCACCCCCCGGCCCTAAACTCATATTTTATAAACAATGATTCTGGCCATAACCATATTTATTAGAAAAATAAGTTAATAGAAGCATATATTAGGTAAATTTTATATGTATGCATATGTTGGCTGGCAGGGGCCATTGATTTGGACGCCACATGCTTGGGAAGGTGGAAGGAGGACATATTTAAACTTTAACGTACACATTTTTGTCATTACCAACCCCTCCAATCAGTTAATTTAGGCTTAAAAACTTAACAGCTTGCAGATAGGAATTTATAGCTAAAAGTACTTGTTCATTTAATTTTTATGAACCTTAGACATGGTCCAAAATGAATATTGACAGCCAAAGTACAGCTAAAAAAAAAAAATTGTTCTGACAATGTTTTTTTTTTAATTATTATTATTAATAACAGCCACCCACATGAAGAGTTATTTTAATTTAATGTTTCATAGAGCCTAGTTCCACTCACCATATAAGCCAAAAATTTAGATTCTAATTAGCAGTATTACGATGCTAATTTTGTTTAGTTCCATTGCAGAAATTTTAAAAGCCCATTTTAGTTAAGGCAGGTTTCCTTTGGTTATATGTTTTATTGGTGTTTGAATGAGTTTATGAATTTTTTAAAATATTTAATAAGATATTTGAAAGTTTATAAAATGGCGTAAAGTACTTTGTAATATTTACTAGAGAGAGGTTTATAAACACATTAAAAAAATAAATAAATAATGAGTTCCCGACTTATTTTTAAAATATTGACAAATTCTCTTAAATTTGATTATATTAATTATAAAATTATTATTAATAATATTTTATAATTTTGATCATTAAATATTAGAGGCTAAGAAAATTGCTTTAAATAATATTACTTTATGCTTTTTATTTTAAAATATCTACTTGAGTTTCTAGCCCATACTTACAACATATTTACAATAAGACCTTTTCCTACTAATTTATATTATACTTTTGACTATATGCCAATATATAGTCTTTTCTCTTTCTTTTCTCCCTTCCTTTCAGATACAATTTGGTAATAATAAGTTATACATTTATTTTTTTGATTTACTTTTCCTTTTTTTCCAAATATATATCTGATTTTTTATTAGTTTAAAAATAAAATCTATATCAAGATTAACAGTCATGTTTGTACAGGTTTATTTAGCTGGCCGATGCTTTATTACAATAATACTTAAATAATAATGCTTGATTTTAAGGAACAATAAATATATGTTGAAAATGATGGAGACAAAGAAATAATGTTAGGCCATGTTTCTTATCAAAAAATGGGATTCAAAAGGTTAGGCATATGATATCAATAGGAATTGAATATGCTTTAGGACTTTAAGATGTGTCAATATCCGATGGCCACCACTCATGTCTTTTCAATATTTTGAGGGTGTTTGGGTAAATTTATTTAAAATATTTTATAAATTTTTATATTTTATAAGATATTTTTTGAATTTATAATATATTAAATTTTATTTTAAAAATAAATTGTTGAAATATTTTCATAAAATAAAATTATAATTTTTTTAAAATATTAGTAATAATAATTTTATAATTAAAACTCTCAAACCTAAATGAATTTATTAAAATAAAATTTTAATTTGAAAATAAATTGGGTGAAGATACTTCTTTTTAATAGCTTATAAGCTCTCAATCAGTTTTTTTTTTTTTGAATTTTATAAGTATTTTTTGAAAAAAAATTTCAATCACTTTTTGAAAGTTTATAAGGTTAAATAACTTATAAAATATTTTGAAAAGTTCATAAATTCAATCAAACACGTCTTAGTACCTAACTTAACAACATAGATCCCCAAAAGCACTCCCAATAATTTTATCAAAAGAAAAATGGATATGATTATACTGTGAAGAGCATTTTGAATTTTTTTATTTTAATTTAGTATTACATCTCTTATATATTTTATAAATATATGTTAAATATATAAAATATTTTTTTAAATATACATTTCAGATAAATACGAGATGTAATCACAAATTAAAATAAAGATCATCTAAACCGGATAAAGAAGGGAATAATATTCCTCTTTTGCCTTTTTTTTATTTCCAATTTAGTATTGTAAACAATCAAACTATCTACAAGTTTTACTAATTTTTGACGATTTTTTTAGTCATAAAACTTTAAATAATAAAATTTGGTATGTTTTTAAACAGTGAAAGACTTTTTTTGAATACACTGACTAAACCTTATTTCATATTTTACTCAAAATAATATAAAAAAAATAGTTAATTATTGGAATTCTATTTTTTTGGATGCAATTGAATGAGAAAGATTAGGAGAATTTATGTATTGCCAGAAATAAAAGTACCATGGTCCATACTATTGGATTGCAATTTCAGACTAGTTGATTCCACCTAATGCATATAAATGAACTTATTATAGCCCACATTTTGGAAGATCACTTCATTGATCCTAAATTAAAAAACTACATAGACTCTTGTATTAAAAAACACCCAAATTAATTTATTTATTTATTTATTTATTTTGCCTATGAGGCCTTATTTAAATGGTCAGATAGTTTTAAAACTTTAAAGATTTTGTGTTTGAATTTCGCTTATATGTATAAATTTTTCTACTTTAATTGTAATTTTATTTTTGAAGTTATATGCTTTCATTTAAAACTACTAATTTTGTTTATCTATGTTTTAATGTTTTGATGTGATGGTGGATATATTTCATGTCACTCTAAAAAAATTAAAAGAAACCCGCATTAGTTATTAATTATGTAACCATTTTCAGCTAATTTTTATACTGTTTCAGATTTGACTTAAGATAATGATAAATATTTTAGAATTTGGGTTAGATCTGTATTTTTGTCAACACGTGATTCTATGTATTATAATATTATTAATTTGAATAGGTTAAATTAGAGTGTAGTTTTGATTTGATCGAGCTTAATTAATTAAATAATAAAAATAATTATATTCATCTTGTAATTGGCCAATCTCCTCTGTGAATTATTAGCATTACAAACGTAAATGAAATTCAATCGATTGAAAAATAAATTAAATTATTTGATATTTAATTTAAAATTAATTTTAATTCGATTCGTTAAATATAATAAATTAAAGTAGAACATAATTTTTTTTATTTGATAAAATCTGAAGTTCGTTTCTAACTCGATTCGATCAGTAAAAAAATATGACAATATAAAACTTGTTCAAATTTGATCCAATTAACAATAAAATCAAATTCAAACACAATTTTTGTAGTTTGATAAAAATTTAAATAAATTCAAAAAATAATTTATATAACTCAATTCGATTCGTTTATACTCATAATCCCCAGTAATGCCAGCTTCCTTATAATCCTTAAATAATTGCTTTTCGGCCCCAAAAGTTTTTTGTTTTTTTAACCAAAATTCTTATCCAATTAACAGAGGAATGCCATATTCATTTTTTAAACTATAAAAAATTAAACAGGAGAAAAGAATGACTATATATTTTAGAAAATACAAAAAATATAGTAATTCTAACAAAAAAATGACGATTGAATAAAATAGACTTAAAGAATGCTAACAGAACTTAATCTATAAATGGAAATATAAGATAACTATAAATCCAAATTTGGCTTGGGTGTAAACATGAAAACATATATTCCAATATAAATCTACTTTTTAAGATAGTACCATCAAGGGGTTTATTGGTGTTGCTGATAACTCATTTTTACTATTTTCAAAGTATAATCATTCAGTTAACTTTTGCATATTAATTAGAAATAATATTAATATTATAACAAAAATTAAGCTTTGAAATTTTAGTATTATAATAATTGTAGGAATAATAATGTGATAAATCATTTTAAATATATCATATTTAGCAAAAGGGAGCTACAATTTTAGATAGAGGGAGAAGTAATATAATTTTTGGCAAGATTATATAATTATTTCACAATATTTTTATTCTTGTATACTATATATTCATACTAAAACATAGTAGAAGAAGGTTCTAATTATACATACCACTGTATATATAGAAAAAATGTAAATTCTTTTGTTTATATTTCTAATATATATATATATATATATATATATATATATATATATTAACTCTCATTCGTTGAAGAAAATGAGTTTAGAAAACTGTAAAATCATGTAAAAATCTTAATATATTATAGATCACACTCATTTTTCCGACTTTAAATTTTCCTAAATTAGGACTACATATTTCCTTCAAAGTCAGATATTTGGAATAATATCATAATTAAAAAAAAAACATAAACAAAATTTTGTTCAGTGTGTATAATTTAAAATTTGTCATCTTAAATAAATGATAAAATATAGGAAGTAGCAGCCTTTATTTTATTCCATTTGGAAATTTTCTTAGTCAAGGCTTCCCTTGTTCTCCACCAATGACGGATCAAAGCGTGTACTTTGAGGCTCGTAAGATCTGCAGGCTCGGGTCCAAGCCTAAGCCAGATTCCCAAGCTTGCTGATTCGCTGTAAACGTGGGGCCCGATTTTCCCGACTTATGCTCAGCGCACGGTTCTCAATGCTAACGCTATGCACTCGACGTAAACATTCTTAGGCTACATTTGCTACATTATACACACATCCCTCCAAATATTGATATTTTCCCATGAGGACTCATAGTTTGTCATATTGCATTTCGAGACTGTCCCCTTCTAATGAACTTGATTGAAAAATGTTGGCCCCACTAATGGATATGATAACAGTTAGATTCTCTCATTCAATTTAGTATATTTTTTATTTTATTTTTATAAATATATATTAAATTTATAAAATATTTTTTAAAATACATTTGATATATATTTTTAAAGTGAAACACCATGTTAAAATAAAAAAATTGAAGTGTATTATTATATACGTATGATAAGTACATGATTTGATTGCTCGATTTCTATAGTTTTAAATTTATTATATACATATGATGAGTACATGATTTGATTGCTTGATTTCTATAGTTTTATTGAAATTTAATAAAAATCTATCATATTTTGGTCATGTCAAATGTAAGTGATAATTTGAAAGATGCTTGCATTGACCTTTTCATAATATATGACCATACAATGGGACATAACCTTTTATTTGTCTATAAACACTACAAATCCCATTAATCAATGGGATTTAAATTATCTTTATAACTCTTTATACCTTATTCCTTAAATTAGTGTGAATTTTGTGCCAATCCACATTGACTTGGTTTTGTTTTACACAACAACCTTTCTTACTATTTTGAAAAAAAAAAACAAATTATTTATTTTAAAAAATAAGTTTTTATTTATTACTAAGTGATAAGAGACATATATACATGAGCCATCACATTATGAATTATGTTATGAATTATAAATTGTAACTCAACGGTACGTAAAACATGAAATTCTAATAAAAGCCTAAGCATTTTAATCTAGGTATTCAAGTTCTTGAATTGTATAACCAATTCAATTTTACAACAATAACATTTTAAATTTGAACACGAAATTAAGATCTATCACAATAACTTTTTTTTTTCTATACGAAAGGAATAACCAACTTTATATACGCTCTATTAACTTAGCATCCAATATTTCTCGACATCATTTAAGAAGTAAGATAGAGAAACACATAAATTTTGAAGTTTTTGTATTTTCTTATAAATTTTGATTTTAAATAAAATGTGTTAAAAACTTCTACTGATAACAATATAAGTCTAAGTTATTTTTTCCACGAATGACAAATATTTTGCATCTTTCGTACCCCAAATGCGTAATAAATTTAGTTAGTTTTTCAACGTGAAATGTTAAAAAAAAATTATTTTCAACTTTCCACTAATTAAAATTTTCCACCATTTTGTCTGCATATTTATTTTGAAAGGATGTATGCATATCATTGGAAAAGATGTATGCTTGACTTTGTAATTATCACTAAATATCCACATCCAAAATTTGTATTTCAGTTTTGTCCTATTAGTCTTTCTAATCGATTTATAAAATTGCCTCAAAAATGATAGCAAATCGTCTCAAGTCTCTTTTGCTTTTTATTATATTTGAGTCTCAATCAACTTTTATCTAGGTAGACTAATAGCTGATAATGTTTTTGTGGCTTATAAAATTAATCATTTTATAAAGTATAAATCACGTGGCTCTCAAGTTGGACTTGAGTAAAGCGTACGATAAAATAGAATGTGAATTCTTAAAAAGAGTTCTTCTTAGATTAGGATTTCATGTTAGTATAGTTGAGTTGATTATGATGTATGTGACCACTGTTTCGTACTGTTTGAATGGTGAACAGTTTGGTTTCTCTAGACCGCAAAAGGGGATTCGTCAAGGCGATCGATCCACTGTCACCCAATCTTCTTCTTCTTCATTTTTTTTTTTTTTTTTTTCTTGGTTTTTTTTGTTTTTTTTGTTTTTTTTGTTTTTTTTGTTTTTTTTTGTGTGTGTGTGTGCGCGCAGAGGTATTTAGTTGTCTCATTCGGCAGGCTGAGGTTCGTATGTTAAAATCAAAGGAATTGCTGTATCTAGACAAGCTCCAATGATATCACACTTGTTTTTTGCAGATGACATGTTGATATTGCCAAGCCACTCCTGATGGTATCTGATGCTACTAAAAATAAATTATCAAATAAAATCACCCTTTTCTGCGTAATTTTACCGCAAATTTATAGTCCTCTAAATTCATAATTTTATTTATAATCTATAAAATAATAAAAAATAAAAAAGAGTTAGTTAGGAGGGACATTGGATTTTCATAGCGTGACCCTTCCGATACTCAAATTAGAAATAAAATATTTAGAAAATAATAAAAAATTAAAGCAATTCAAATAATTATGATTTTGGTAATTATAGTTTTAACACAATCCATGTTCATATTTAAACTTATTTGTGATATTGTGACAAAATTCTTTAGACCCAATTAATCAGACCGTGTTAAAAAGATCCTTTCGATCATATGCTATTGCCTCTTTCTTGGAATCTAAAGAAGCTCGAATAATACCATCTTTTCAAGATATGTTGTTAGAGATGAGATATGTACTAGTCAGTTTCCTTTTATTGTCAATGATGCTGTAAGTTTTGATTTGTTTTGAGTAATGATATTCATCGCTTTCCTATCAATAATAATAATAATAATAATAATAATATTACACAATTATGCATCTTTTAAACTAAAATTATTAGTATACATAATGTAGATACAGTCAAATTTATCAAATGGTATAATTAAAGTTTATTGCGGCTAATTTAAAAATAACACAAACTACTATGGTTTGTGAATAAAGTGATCACTAAATTTCATTAGAACTTCATTAAAATAAAACACATGCAATATTGAAAAAATTCATAATTCAGAACCACAAAGAGTTTCTATGAGGATCAAAATCACTATTACTTCTGTCTCCGACGTTCACCTCTGATTACAAAAATAAATTATTAGTTAGATGTTGATAATACATTACCCACTATATTAAATATTGATACTAATAGAGATGTGATGATGATACACTTATGGCGTTGCACCTTGCAAAATCCTAATAAGCACACATATCTTGGATGAGTAATAATATAAATATTCAGCGAATTATATATATATATATATATATGATTGATGTAGTCGTGTATTCAATAATACCCAGTTTGTGGCCACCATGAATACGTATTAGTATTTGAACTTGATCCGCAATCAATTGAGCCCCGATACTCAATTCGTGGTAACCAGATGCCTATTAGTATTTGAACTTAATCAAAGGAGCCCAATTCAACACTAATACTCGTTGACTACAAATTATCATCATCATTTTTCATTGTATTTATCTCATTATTAAGTTAATAATTGTAAGTATTATTTCATTATTAAGTTTATATTTGTTTAATTATATCATTTATTTAAAATATAAAATATATTAACAATATTCAAATTTCTAATAGAAAATTTGAAAAATATTCCATTTTTTGTTATGAAAATCTACAAATCAAACTGAGAGTTGAATTTAGCTTCAATAGCTCGAAAATCCAAAATTTCTATCAAAATTTCCACGGAAATTTAAAACAATATGCATACTCGTGTTATCCATGAGTCCATACATCCATCATTTGAGAGAGAGAATAGATATTCAATTGAAAAAGTGAATTAAAATTAAACTTGCTCCAATAAGTTATTAAAACCAATTTAAGTCTTTAGTAATGGACATATTTGCCCATATCATGATAAGATCTCCTTATCTATATAGTATCTAGTAGAGACCAAAAGTAAGGACTGGACTTAGAAGCCGCAAATAAGCATCTAGCAGCAGCATTTAGTTCTTCCTCGGAATCCCAAGCCTCTGGCGAAAATCCTCCTCCATGAGGGGAATGCCTTCACGCAACTTGATCTTTGGTTCCCAGCCTAGCAATTCCTTTGCCTTTGTTATGTCTGGCTTTCTTTGGCGAGGATCATCTGGAGTGTTCTCCACAGTTATGATTTTCACTTCTGGATTGATCATCTGCAAGGCCGAGACCATTGTCTATTAGTTTTGGATTTAACGTAACTACCAGCTTGTGCTTAAACACTCGACCACCAAACATGTTTTGAAAGATATTTAAACAGCATGATGAGAGAACTTGTGGCCTTCCTTCCCACCAGGACTCTGTAAGTATAACCAGAACATGAAAAATTCAGACTTACCTCTTTCACAGTCTCAGCAAGCTCAGCCATTGTAAATTCACCTGATAGAGAAGCCCTCAGTGAGTAATCATAAAATAATTTCTTTATGTAAACCTATGTTTTCATATATGACAGAGAGAGATGAAAGCATCAATCAACTGGTTCAAGGATAGCATTTCAGAAAATTGAGTAACGGTATTAACCTGGATTGCCAATGTTAATTGGCCCTGTATTATCTCCCTCCATTAGTCGAATAAGACCATTGACCTTCAACAAAAGAAAATTGAGTAAGGTCACGCATGCTATTAAAACTTAACAGCCAAAACAAGATGATGCTCTCACAGACCATGTCAGAGACGTAACAAAAGCTTCTTGTCTGTGTTCCAGGCAACTGAACTGTCAAAGGTTCATCACTGCAGTGGTATGAATATTTTAGTCCAGTAGCAAGTAGTAAAGATATATATTGCAATGCAGTTTAGACAAGGCATAGAGATGATGAGAAAGGCAGCACTAGAGCTCATAAGTATGGAAAGAAGGCCAATCTGATCGTGAGTAGGACTAAATAGTGGTGTTTTTGTATCGTTCTTCCAGTTTGTGCAATTTCTCACACAGCACACTTTACAGTGTTATGAGTGATTTTCAGGATGATAGGTACGGATCAAGCGTGGGAGTTTCCCAGAGAAGATGGTGGTATGGCATGAGAATGTTACCGTATTGCTTGAGCTATGAAATTACTGACAACCCGACCATCATCAATATTCATCCGGGGTCCATAAGTGTTGAAGATCCTTGCAATCCTTATTTCTGTTGCAAATTTACCATTTTAAGTTGGTAAGGAACTATTACTCACATTAATCACAACAATTTCATATGTTAAAGATCAATTATAGATATGTATATACAGTGAGAGAGGAACAATTACCGATCCCATGCTGCCTATGATAATCAAACATCAAAGTTTCAGCTACTCTTTTACCCTCATCATAACAGCTCCTAACTCCTGCAATGCCACATTGAATGATGATAAATAATGCTGTAAATGTACTCTTCATCTGTTTGTTAAAAAGCTCCCCAGAAATAATAAGTCAATTGATGCCTTTCAGCAAGAAAAACTAAATGGTTAGCAACCCAGTAAAGTCAAAAGGGTCGTGCAAACTATGTGCTTATACCACATATAGAGTACAATATTTAGCAGCTTGACAGGTAAGTCTCCTTTTACAAAGATATATATGCTCAATGAAATCATAATACCTATAGGGTTCACATTGCCCCAGTAGCTTTCATCCTGAGGATGCACAAGGGGATCGCCATAAACCTCTGATGTTGATGTCAGCAAAATCCTATTCAAATGGCACACATAGTGAATTAACAGATCATTAAGAAAGATAATGAAAGTAGAAGAACGTGTGGCCAAGCTGGCGAACCTTGCCCCTACTCGCTTCGCAAGTCCCAACATGTTTAGCGTCCCAATTACATTTGTCTTTATTGTCTGTTGAGTATCATCACAAGGGGAAAGAACATACATCTTTTTAACATCATGATATTACGAACAACAAAATCCTAACAATATAAAAAATTCTTTTCCAAGTACTGTATTCCTTTGAGAAGAGTATTTTAAAACCTCTAAACTAGAAGAAAGAGAGCTTATCTTGGTCACTGACCTTCACAGGGTTGTATTTGTAGAATATTGGTGAAGCAGGACAAGCAAGATGGTAGATTTGATCAACTTCAACTAACAATGGCTCTGTAACATCTGAAAATAGAGGAAAAAAAGAAAAAGAATGATCCAAGCAACAAATGTCTACCATACTCACCAAATTGAGAGGGTAGTAAAAATGCTTTGCATTTAAAGAATAGATAGTACTGCATGAATCAAAGATACTATTTATAAGAGTATATATATAGGATTAAGGAATATAAAAAAAAAAAAAAAAGTCCCATGCTTAGGTGCTCAGCCAAAGTCTCATGTATAACATATGAGGTGATTTAATTGAAAGTTAAAATAAGAAATAAATTATGTAAACTTTGTCAGGCATACAAAGTTCCATGGCCTCCTCAAGAAAGTTTGAAATTCACACTGAACCCATTTGGAATCCAATGAAAATCTGCTAACTAATGGACTAGAAACAATGCCTACCATGCCGAATAAGCTCAAATCGTGGGTGACCAATCCATTGCTTTAAGTTGTCCTTTGATCCAGTAAAGTAGTTGTCCACAACAATTACCTGAATAAAACCAGTAAAACTCATGTAAAAATAAGCATATTTTTGGCAAAATATATTCATAAGCGTGAGTATAAAATCTGTATGTTCTCACCTCATTCTTCTCATTTTCCATCAGCTTGTCAACTAAGTGAGACCCAATGAAACCAGCTCCACCAGTAACCAAGATTCTCATGTTTGCCTGTCATCTAGATGTTATTAGTGTGCCAAGCCTCATACATATAGCAAAATCAAGAAAACTACTGGCAAAGATGTGCAGAATTCAGGTCTCATACATATAGCAACATCGAGAAAATTACTGGCAAAAATGTGCAGAATTCAGGCCTCATACATATAGCAACATCGAGAAATGTGTGCAGAATTTAGGGTAGGATATGAGAGAACTCAAACTACTAAGAAAAAAATTGTTATATACCGACAAAGGCAAAAAACCAAACTATCAACTATTGATATACAGAAACTGATACATATAAATTTGCATAGACAAGAAAGGAAAATATATATGTATATATATATAGGCACCAAATGTTTATGTGTGTGCATATATACCTATATATGTGCATATACATACACACACACACACGCACACACACATACGCATCTGATACCTAGAGAGGCAACCCCCAAAAAACAAACCCATCAAATAAACAGAAAACGGAAAAACAGCTCTTCCTAGTCATCCTGAAGTAAAGACAACGAAGATAATGGTTATAATAGACCCGGGCAACAATAATATGCATCTTAAACATTTCCTTTCACTTCCCTGGCAATGACAAAAGTAGCCGAAGCAAATCCAACCTCATTATAAAACCAAAAAAAAGTAATATCCAAATGATTAAAATTCTAGAATTAGCATCCACAAAAATACAGCAGCAACAGAAACCACACAAAACTTCTTCAACTTATGCTCCCAGTGGAAGTTCGAAATGAGCAATGGGCAATTTCTTTTTTCATTGGTTTTCTTGTATTTTCGTTCAATAGCATTGCATCATGGTTTAAACAACACACAACCAAACCAAATAGTAGTTTCTTGGAAACAGAAAAAGTTTGAAATATCATACCTTAAAAAATCTTGCTTTTCTCAATGGTGAAGGCTCAGGAGGAGGCTTCACACTTACATGGTTCTCTCCCTGTGATACTTCCTTAGCCATTTGTAAGATCCCTTTTCAATTTCTGAATTCCATAACAATTAGATCAAAATAACCATCATATCCAAACCAATTCCACATACAAATTACAATTACAGAAAAGGTCACATGACTTCAGTTATACAATATAATCACTCACTTCAAATTTAAATGCATCAGTATTTCAAAACTTCTATTAAAGAAAAAAACCCATATCAAGGTACAGAAGATCATCTATTTTTCCCTTTTTCTTTCTCTGAGCAAATTCAAATGAATTACCAACTCAAATCTTCTAAATTACACACCACAAACACATTGCTCAAAATTTGGAAAGGCACAATGAAAAAGACTCATTCTTTTCTCTTCCAAAGAGACCAACATCAACACCATGTTAAAATTACAATGCAGTAGAAAAATTGGTTACTATTCAAAAATCACAGGAGCAAGAAATAGAATGAAAGACAAACGAGACACCCACTGACAAAATTTCTAATTTTAAAGCAGATTCATCATCCTGGTTACAGATTGCAACGATCCATAATTTGAAACCAAAATTTTCTAATAGAAAAAATGCCCGAAAAATCAAATCTTGTATGAAAATTAACAGCAAATCAAGCTTTAATTACTTGAATCAACCCCAAATTGCTTAACAAAGTTAGCAACACCCCAACCTATATACACTACAGTTCTAATGCAAATTGACAGATTGTTCATTATGCCAAAAACCCGAAAAGGAGAACAAAAAAGATCCATTCTTTACCAAATTAAAATCTCGGCAAACACATCACGCACAATTCCATCATACTTAGCGAAATTGGCACAGATCTTTTTTAAATAACAACTATTTAAAACAAAACAAAATCTTTTCAGCAAAATCAACCTCTGATCACCTTTAAATAATCTCAATAGATACTTTACAGGAACAATTCTCCTACTCAGTTACAACAATCGCAAAGACTGGACCTTTAAATACTATGCATAATGTTCAGACCCACAAAATTTAGAATAAACAACAAACTTGGAGTAAATTATGACCTTACCAGCAAGAGAGAAAAAAAGAGAACGGGGCTTGGTGGGTTTCAAGATTACGCAAGAAATAAGTAGTGTTATGACAATAAGAACGTAGAGATTTATAACCAGCGTAGGTTGATGGTTACTTCATACACGGAACATGGAATGGCGTAGCGAGAAAATTTATGTTAAATCTCAGTCGGGTGAATTGAAGATTTTGTCCTACTCACCACCTATTCATACTCAACAAGTCTTACGACACGTTGATTTTATGAATTCTAATTGGTTACAAATTCTAGTTTACACCTAATATCCACGTAGGCCTGTGAGTAATTTTTATCTATAAGAGGTGACACTGATTATCATGACACCACGCAACATAATTTTTATCGTTTTTGTTGAATTATAGAATTAGGGGGCATTGGGATGGATTTAAATCCGATCCTATTTTATATCAATTTTATTTGAACAAATGAATCTTAATAATATTAATAAGTTTGGACCGCATTCTATATTTTTTATTTATAAATTAAGTCGACTTCATTTAAATTTTTTATTTTTTTAAAAATATTATATATATTTATATTAATTTTTTTAAAAAAAAAGATTTTTTAAAAAGTTTAAATAGTATAATTTTAATATTTTAAATTATACAACATATTTAATTGATCTATCTATCGAATTTAAGTTTGAGACAGATTTAAATTTAATTCTTAAAAATATTAACAGATTGGATCTCGAATCTAGATAAATCCAGCCACACCCGGCTCATTGCTATCTTTATATGAAATGTAGTCCAATGTATATATTGGATTTATAATCCAACTCAATTGGTTACTTGATAAATATAACTTTATAATCCAACTCAATTGGTTACTTGATAAATATAACTTGATAGTGTATAAAATTTTGATGTTGCATTTAATTGAAGGATTGAAATTGAAAAAAAAAAAATAATTAAAATCTAGAGTTATTTAAAATTTAAAATTATTTTTGTCAATTAATTTTGAATTTCATTTCTTTGGAAAGAATAAAGGATTATGCTACGTGTTTGAAATCTGAAATTCATTTTTTAGATTTTTTTTTTTTAATTTACTTCATTTGCAATTAACAACTTATTTAAGTCTATATGAACTCACTTTAAAACTTTCGCAGTTGGGACTAGGAATATTAGCACAAGGCCCATGCTTATTTATTTAAAAACTTACAAATTAAAATTACAATACACATTGTACTATAAACTTTATTTTATGTGGTCATTTGATATTTATAAATAAAATTGTTATGACAGTACCCGTAACACTTATGTACTTATTTAACATTAATAACAAAAATCAAATAAATAAAAACCGTGGTTTCTTCATACTCAAATTAGTTTTATACTTGCTTTTTGTGGAGTCTAATATTTTTTCTTTGATTCCTAGGATTAAAATTCCTATGCACCTCACATTTTTCGACTTATTAAAATAAAATTCTTTCAATATTTGCATTTATATTGCTATTCTTAGTATTATTTCTCAGTCCAATATTAACCACAAATTTCTTAATGATATTCAAATCTGGACAAGGTATTGTTTGTACATTGTACCACACTTAGTCAAATCAATAAAGACGATATCGAAAGTTTGAATATAAAACAGGAACTATACATATCATATTTAAAAAAAAAATTATGAATATGGTAGAATACTAATGTCATTAATGCGTATAATTGTCTATAATACAATTAAATCTATACTATATAATAGAGAAATGTGGTGTTTTAATTACAATTACG
Organism: Paulownia fortunei; assembly: GCA_019321725.1. NCBI lineage: Eukaryota > Viridiplantae > Streptophyta > Magnoliopsida > Lamiales > Paulowniaceae > Paulownia > Paulownia fortunei. The sequence goes on along the minus strand of CM033105.1, from coordinate 2,518,102 downwards.
AATGTAAACGAATCGAAACGAGTAGAATATATTATTTTTTAAACTTTTTTAATTTTTTATCGAACTTCAAAATTGTGTTTAAATTTAGTCTGATAGTTAATCGAATCAATTTTGAACAAACTTTGAACGAGTTGAATACAAATCGAATTCGAATAACTTATTGTGTATATATATATATATATATTTCTTTATTTTTTTTTCATTCTAATTGAACTTCAAATTTTATCAAAAAAAAATTTTTATTCAAATTTAATTCGTTGAATTAATAAATTCAAGTCTTTTAACAATCAATATCGTGTCTACCATTGATTAATTTTTATTTTTATTTTAACGATAATTACATTCGCACCAATTTTGACCAAATTCTAATTTCTGGTGTTTTTAGAATTTTTTTTATCAATTATAAAAATTGTCATTGGTCAGCTATTCATGAATGCATTAATGGGCTTTTCAAGTTTTTGGTGCTTTTTAATTTATGTTTTATTTCTTGGAAAACGTGCCGCTGACTATTCATGAAGAATGCATTTAATGATTTTTCAAACTTAAAATTAATATAGTCAAATAAATAAGGTGTACACTCAATTAACGGATTATTACGAATTAGTTAATATTCTTAAATTACTGATTATATATAATTTAATAAAATAGCAATCATTTGTGCGACAATAAAAGTTGATACAAACTAATATCCTTAAATTACTTGGCTTGATTATATATAAATTGAAAAATAGCTATAGTTTGAGCAGGAATAGAGTATTAAATATGGCTTGATTTATTAAGCTCTACTTTCTCATTTGATATTCAACACATCCTTGGCTGTTTACAATTTCTCAATCATAGTTTTGGTTTTTACATTTTTAATTATTGAACTCCATCTATTGATATTGTTGTACTTACTTCTCTCCACTCTTTTTAGACGTTCGTATTCATATTTTCCTATTATTTTTTTTTAATTTTTGAATGATTCAATTTGTCATTCATCCATGAAGTTGATCATCTATTTATTTTATTTTTATTTTTATTTTATGATTTGTTTGTTTGTTCGTATGATAAGCTCGTAATTCAATATAATTTTGATATTTGTTAATACAATAATTTAAATGTATTATTTTAATTATTAGATAATTGACAATATAATTTTATAAGTTTTTTTATTTTTTAATCTCATATATAAAACTTAATTGGTGTATAGCATAAATTTATGAATTTTGTTCAAATTAATATTTTTAGAATCGAATTGGAACGGCCATTCTAATTAGTCCGATTGTAAACAACAGTTGGTCTGGTCCAATCCAATTAGCTTCAAAAAAATAATTGTTCAACTAGTCAAATTATTTTTTTTTAATTTTATTTTTATTTTTTTAGGAAGTTTAAAGTTTCAACTTGGTATTTTATTATATATTCGTGATTATTTGAATTTTGGGTTTTGTTAGATATTTATTTTTTTATATTTAAATTATATTATATAACAATTAGTGTATTATATTACTATTTTACATAATATAATAAAAAAATATAATTAATTTTTATTAAACCAGTTGAACTGGAGTTGAACTGGCTCGACTGATTGTACTGCTGACTAGCAACAATAAGAACGATTTGAATGCTGATTTGGTTACGAAAATACTGTTCAAACAACTAATAAGGGGTCAATTACTTCTTTCGCTTCTTTCGTTAGAATAGAGATGATTGATGATAAATATGAAGAAGTACGTGATAGAAATTAAATTATCTAATAGAATTCATGTGTACTTGACATAAATATTTTGATGATATATTGGTTATTCTAACCAAAGATGTAATTTGATGGATTATGGCATGCGTTGGTTTTGACTAATTTATCCTTAATAAAATATTATGCTATTTAAATATGTGGGTATTATGGTCTAATCAATATATTTTAGGTGAGGAAATTATGATTATTCATCCGACCTCATTGGTGGAATGCATTATCCAACCAAAATAATATATTTAGATCGAATTTTAATTTTTATTATGAGTTATCATCACCATAAATAAACATTGTATTAAATTGAATATTGTAGTATATTCAATTTAATCATGTAAAATAAATAATTTTTAATATTAAAATGAGTTAACTTTTTATAAAGTGACTTTGGAAACGCAAAAAATTTAGGAATCACGAATTTCAATCCCTATTGTCGACTTTTTTGGTCAAAAATGTTCCTCCACGTTATTTAAAATGTCAGTTCACATTTTTATGATTTTATAAAGAGTTCAAATCAAGTTAACACTTCAAATTGTTGTTTCACATGACAGAAATACTTATAATTCATAAACTTTTGGATCTATATTAATTTTCATGTTCAATTACTCTAGAACTTTTAATGTTGTTTACTTTACTATTTCCCTTCATTACCTTTTTCCATTTTCTTGGAATTCTTGATTTGAATTAGCTAGGAGTCGGCTTAAGTTTTTGTAACACAACCTTAAGATATTTGACATAATTTAAGTTCATTTGTCTTTCATTGTCAACCTCTTTCTTGACTCACTTTTTATATTTTTCTTCCCATGTTTAATTTAAATATAACCACATATGTATCATGAAGAATTAATTTCTATTTTGAAATTTGAATATCATATCCTATAAAAAAAAAAGATTGACATTCTCAAGTAAACATGCCGTATAGATAGATGTTTACTGAAATAACATAAAATAAAGGGATTTTGTTTCCACAAGATAACTAAAGAAGTTTCCCATTTTCACAATAAACAAATTTCAAGTGCAAAGAGGATAGGAAAATTATGGTTAAAACTTTTTAATAGATCATAGTGACATTATACTCCATTATGAAAGTTTATTGATCTCCCACTACTCTTGATGTGAACTAAACCTGACCCTTTCAATTGAGGTCAGTAAATCTGGGCCATGACGTGATAATGAAGTTGCGTCATGGATTTTTTTTATTTTTATTTTTTTATGCTCAAGCCTGTATAATTGATGTTAACCGCGTCGTATGGCCAAGTTGTGTGGCTAATGAGCGAATCGAGTTGATAAGCGTAACTAACGCGGATGGGCACAAGAAGGATTGACCTAGATAGGTCCAGGTCCAAGACGACGAGATCAGCTCTTGCTCGACAAATACCTAAAAATCATATTTATTCTTTGGAATAATTCTAATCCAATTCTATTGAGTTTAGGGAATAACAATTACATTTCTTGATTCACGGTGCGTAATGGAAATCTACTTTCATTCAATTATCTTAATTTCAAACTTATTATATAATTTTTGAAAGAAAAAAAAAATATGAGGTTCATTTTTATCGTTATACATATACATGCAATCATTCTAATTTTCTTTGATTACTTTTCTTGAATATTTGCTAACTTAAGCATTGTAGGGCTTTTACTTAGTCACGCCCAATGCCCGTAACATATTATTTTGTGGGTGTTTACAAGAAAATGATTAAAGAGATTTGATTGTGAGATTGTTGATTGATGGTAAGTATAATTTTTATATACGCATCAACTCTATTGATATCATAATTATCATTTATCAACATGGATGAAAATGGGTGAGTAGAACAAGCTATGCAATTGGATTATCATGGTTTTAGTACATCAATATTTATCATTTACAAACATAGATTAAGAATGCCATAATGGGTAAGTAGAAAAAGCTACGTACTTAAATTATGATGATTTCTTTTCATTCATATTTGGAAAGTATGACATATTACATATATTCACATTAAGTGCCTCCCTATTAGTTTTTTGATATTAAAGTTGGCTTAGTAAATGTAGGTTGCTACGGTTCAATAATGTTTGGTAAGTTTATAGTGTAGAATACATATATTATGACGGTGATCATGATGGGAAAATCCTTTCAAAATTTATTTATGTAGCTTGATTCGATATTTCTGTCAATAAAAACGACATAATATGATGTGACAGTACAATTGCAAATTTCTCCACTTTGTCACATAATGCATATGGTAGAATAGGAATTTTGATATGTCAATAACTGTACATAAATTCTTCTAAAAGGTATTATTCGTTTTGACTTCAGTTTTATAATTTTATTCTGGTAAAAGTATTTATTGGGATAGAAGGGTTGACCTCTTACTTACAAATTACAAATCACCCACGTATTCATTTGATGTGGGATGAGTCCCTCCCTAATAAATTTAATTAATATTTTTTTTATAAAAAATATAAAACTATTCCGCTCATGTTTAAATTATGTGTCCACAAATGTTTCAAAAAATATATATAACTTTGGTAATCTAATTGCACTTCTATTTTTGGAATGGCCGAAATCTATATTTTTGGTACGGAGGAATGAAATTAAGTACAAATTGAATGATAATAAAAATAGAATAATATTTGTGTATCAATTTCTATACTTGATATGTATAAGGAATGAGAATAGAGTGATATGAATAAAATAAAATAGTTTTAAAAATCAAAATACTATTTAGTAGAAAATTTATAAAATAAAATTATATTTAATATGTTGTGTATTAATAAGTCTATGATTATTATTTTAATCGATATTAAACAATATATATACATATATATAGAGAATATAGATAAAATCTTACACTAATATATTTTTTAAAAATAATACAAAAGATCAACAAATGGGTATCGGAACAAGTCTTAGATTTTAAATTTTTTTAGACTAGAATATAAACTGAATACGACTTGTTAAAATATTACACATATATTTTTTATTTATTATGTGTGTATTTATGTGATATGAATATATAAAATATAATTATGCATGTTACATATAAAATGAAAATATAAATATAATACTCTTATAATAATAATATAAAATTAATGAATCATATATGCTAATAATGTAAAAATAATAAATATATTTGAAATTTTTAATTTTTAATAATTAAAATATAAATAATTATTTTTTATTAATAATATTATTTTCTCATATATAGAAATTTCAAGTTCATAAAAATCGTGATGAGTCGGGTTTCGAGTTTATCCAATATTTTGTTATATTTAGAAGGATAATTTTGTCAAAAATAAATATAGCTTTATTCATGAGTGATTGAGAATAGTTAAACTTATAGGGAGGAAGGGAACGACTAATCCACATTTTTTTAAATGAAAATTCCTTTAACAATGAATATTCCCACCTCTAAATTATATCAATCATATGAATAAAAATAAATTTAAAAATATTTATTTCATTCCCACTGCATTTTCAGATACCACTCATGTTATAAGAATGACAATTATTTTGTAGGGCATCTTGTATGTAATATGCTGTTGCATAGAAAATGATCATCTTATATTAGGCCCCACTTAAAATGGTACAAAAAGATATTATTTTAACTCATACTTGGAAGATCAAGTAAGTGAAAACTATTTAGAAAATATAGATGAAAAGAATAACGATTACTAAATTTAATACCAAATAATAGTTATTGTAGTACTATATACTAATATATAAAATCCTACTTTCAAAGAAAAAAAGGAAATCTTTCCAACCTTCTCTCAAAGCCCAATATGAGAAGTTTTGTTTGATGGTGGATTTTTTCTTTTTTTCTTTTATTTGTTTGGTGGGGTACGTAAAGTGAGTTTATATAAACTTAGGTAAATCATCAAATTACAAAACAAGTAATTTAAAAAGCCAACAAAAGAAATTAGATTTAGCATAATTCTTTATGCTTTTCTGAATAATGAAATTCCTAGAAACTCTTTTTAAATTAAAATCCTTCTAACTTGAATATAGCATGAAATTTTAAAACAAGTCATAGTTCACGTAAAACTTCAATAATTGAATAAGTAGTTAAGTCGAACAAAAGTTTTAGAATAAAAATAATTTTATTCGAATCCTTCTTCAAATTAAATTTATTTCATTAATAAAACATGAAAAATTTGTAGCAAACTAGCGTGAGTCCCCGCTATGCGCGGATAATAATTTCAAAATTATATGTGAAGGTTTATATTGGAAGTGCTCAATATTTGATTCAAAACTTACACCAATCTATTATTCTTTGATGCTTTAATTTTCATATTAATATGACCAAAACTTATTTTTTTTATTTAAACTCTTTAAATAAAAATGGAAATACACTGAAGGGTAGAGTACAAAAAGTATTTTAAACAATTATACAAAGAATATAGGAATCTCTTATGAAAAATACTTATAGTCCTATCTAATAAAGTTATAAAATATCTCTCAATTATTAAAAATAATCAGCCCATTTTAAATTGTTTTTTTCTTATTATATACTACCAATAGTAAATTGTTCATGTTCAAAAAATACATAGAATTAAATAATTACGTATTAACTGTCAAACAAATAGTGAGTAAGCTAAACATATAAAAATGCATATACTTAAATTAATCCTTCAATAAAAATTAAAGGAAATAAACTGTGCTGTTATGAAACCTCCATTGGTGTCCAAAATTGAGTCATGTCTCTTGTCCAAAAAAATTCAAATCCAATATTACATCAAAATAATAATATCGGAGGTACTTACTACTGATTAAAGTGGCAGCTCCCATTTTAGAAATTCAATTCTTATATACCTATATATGTATATAAATGAATATACTTATGGAAATTTTAATTATTGATTGATTAATAAAAGTCTTGATTGATAGCTATAACCGAAATTTAACAAGTCAGAGTGGGAATTGGAGAAAATTGGCATTTCAAAATATCGAAAACTACCCTGGCCAGTGTATTTATTTTTTATCAAATATTTTATATTTTGCTAAATGGACAGGTGACATTGAATCCACGGTAAATTATGAATAAAAAAACCTGACCCAAACTATATATATATAATTATGAGGTTTAAAGTTAAATTAATTAGACTTAATTATGGATATGTTACACACAATTTAAAATGTCAAACTTAATTTTTACTTGATAAATAATCAAACCAACCTAGGAGAGTTTTTGTAATTAACTAAAAAATTCATAATTTTAAAAATTTCGTCAAAATAGAATAATATTGGTGATGAATAATATAAATTACACTTCGTAAAAATCATACTAAAATAATATGCATTTAATGTAACATTCAATTTTTTTTATAAATAAAATACTTGAGATGTATTTAATATAATGCACTAAATGTTGCTATACCTGGTGAAATTATCCATCATTCATCTATGGTGTGTAGATAAAAAATAAATTTTCATATGATATATATTTCACCAAATATATAATGTATTTGACCATATATTATACGGTAGTTAAATAGGACAGAATCCTGCTGAAAGTAACATGTAGCGAATTCAATGCACCCTCCGTGTTTGAAGTGACAATCAAGGCACGCTGTTCACAAATCTCTACTCCAGTACTTACGTAATAACAACCACCCCCGCCCCCAACTTCCCCCCACCCCTCGGCTTGCTCCTGTGAGTTTGGTACAACATAAGTCTATTATTTTCTCTTTCCCGATAACTGCTCTGCCATCTCTCTCTTGCTGGTAAGTTCGGTGCAACATAAATTGGATCCCTTTATTTATTTATTTATTTATTTTTCTGTTTTATTATATTCTTTTTCCCCATAATGACTCTGAATTTGTTGTTTATTCTAAAAATCTGTGACTTTGGATTTATGCATAGTATATAAAGGACTAGTCTTTGCAATTGTTGCCCCTGAGTAGGAGAATCATTCCTGTAAAATATCTACTGAGACTATTGATAGGTGATCCGAGCTAAATTTTGCCGAAAAGATTTTGTTTTGTTTTAGATATATTCTTATATCTAAAGATCGGTGGCAATTTGGCTAATTGTGATGGAGTTGTAGTGTGTGATGTGCCCTGCAAATGATTAATTTTGTAAAGAAGGGATCTTGTTCCATTATTCTTTTCGGGTTTTTTGGCATTTTGATCAATTTATTAATTTGCATTAAAACTGTAGTAGATTCATGATGGAGTATTGTTGACTTTGTTGAGTAATTTGAGTTTGATTTGCAGCTAAATCTCATAAAAGATTTTATTTTTCTGGCATTTTGTTGATTGGAAAAATTGATTTCCTGTTTTCATGGTTGCAATTCGTAACCAGGACGATGAATCTGCTTTGAAACTAGAAAAGTTTTTGGTGGGCATCATTTTTTTTGTTGCATTGTAATTTTAAAAAGATGTTGATGTTGGTCCCTTTGAAAGAGGAAAGAATGTGTCTTTTCCATTGTGCCTTTCCTAATTTTGATGTGTTTGTGGCACATAATTTTTAAGAGATTTTAGTTGGTGATTCATTTTGAATTTGCTTAGAGAAAGAAAAAAAATCGATGATCTTCTATTCCTTTATAAGGGTTTTGTTATATAGAAGTATTTGATCAATCACGCATTAAATTCTGAATTATTGGAGCAAGTGATTACACCATATAATTGAAATCGTGTTGACCTCTTCTGTAATTGCTGTTTGTATGTTTGATTTGTTTGGAATTGACAGTTATTTTGATCTAATTGGTATGGAATTCAGATATTGAAACAGGGATCTTAAAAATGGCTAAGGAAGTATCTCAGGTAGTCAATAATGTAACTGCGAAGCCTCCTCCTGAGCCTTCACCATTAAGGAAAGCTAGATTTTTTAAGGTATGATACATATTTTATTTCTGTTTCCAAGATCTACTTATTTCATTTGACTGGGTATTGTTCAAACTGTGATAAACGCTACTGAACAAAAATACTAGAAAACCAATAAAAAGAGAAATTTACACACTGATCGAAGTTCCAGGGGGATCATAAGTTGAACAGAAGTTCTATGTGTGGTATCAGTTGCTGTTCATTTTTTTGTGGATGCCTATTCCTTTAGAATTTTAGTCAATTGGATATTACTGTTTGTTTTATAAGGAGATCAAATTCGCTTCGTCGACTTCTGTCATTGCCAGGGCAGTGAAAAAGGAAAGGTTTCAAGATACATATTATTGTTACCCCTATCTATCATCATAATTGTCTTTCTGATCTTTACTTCAGCATGACTACGAGGAGCCTTTTTTCTCCCTTTTCTGTTTATTTTTATGGGTTTGTGTGTTGGGGTGGGGGTGGGGTGGTTGTTATGGTGGTGGAAGCCAGTTTTCTGATAATTATCTAGGGAAGAATAAACCACATCGGTACTCGTCATTTTATATGTGTAATGTGAGATGAAGAATAATGGTTTTCAGGTGGCATTTACATTATTTTGGGTATGAGGTTTTTATTTTTGGGTTTATTCATTAATTTTGTCCTAGTTTAAGAGTGGAGGCTCTCTAAATATCAGATGTATGTATTTCTCTTTCCTTTTTTGTCGACATGCTTTATACTTATCAGGCTTTGTACATCTGGAGTGGTTGTAAGTTTGGCTTTTGTCTTTGCCTTTTGGCATATAAAATTTTTTCTTATTAGTTCAGTTCTTTCATTTTGTACCCTGGATTCTGCATACTTTGCCAGTAGTTTTTGTCTGTCTCTAGATGTATGAGACACGGCACATTAATTACAACTTGATTACAGGCAAACATGAGAATCTTGGTTACTGGTGGAGCTGGATTCATTGGGTCGCACTTAGTTGACAAGCTGATGGAAAATGAGAAGAATGAGGTAAGCACTACAAAGTTTAGACTCGCACTGATGAACATAATGGTCCAAAATATGCACATGTTAAATGATTTTTACTCGCTTTATTTAGGTAATTGTTGTGGACAACTACTTTACTGGATCAAAAGACAACCTAAAGCAATGGATTGGTCATCCACGATTTGAGCTTATTCGGCATGGTACGCAGTGTTTCTAGTTCATTAGTTAGCAAATTTTCATGTACGGATTATAAATAGGTTCAATGTGAATTTTTCACTTTCTTGAGGATGCCATGGAAATCTAAATCTAAGACAAAGTCTACATGCTATAGCACACAGTTTAACTTCCAACTATATGGCCGGCATATGCTTTACATGTAACTTTGGGAGCTTGTAAGAATCTCTTCTTTATTCATTGCTTAATCTAACTTGATACCGTTTGAGGAATTGCCTTCTTGATCCGTGCAGTACTCTACTCTTTAGATTCACAGCATTTTGAGTTTTCTGTAAATTTGGTGTGTGTGACATTTGTTGCTTGTATAATCCTTTTTTGTATTTTTCTTTTTTCAGACGTGACAGAGCCATTGTTGGTGGAAGTTGATCAAATCTACCATCTTGCTTGTCCTGCTTCCCCAATTTTCTACAAATACAACCCTGTGAAGGTCAGTGACTAAGATAAAACTCTATTTCTTTTAGTTTAGATATTTTAAAATGCTCTTCCCTGCAAACTACAGTGTGGGTTGAAAAAGAATATTTTTTGTTGTCGGATTACATTGTTCGTAAAATCATCATTTAGATAACATGTGTTTAGTGATTGAGCATAAAGTGATAGTCAATGTTGATTTTATTTCTTTCCCCTTGTGATGATACTCAACAGACTATAAAGACAAATGTAATTGGGACGCTAAACATGTTGGGGCTTGCCAAGCGAGTAGGAGCAAGGTTTGCCACCTCTGCTATACGTTCTTGTATTTTCATTATGCTTCTTCATGTATCTGTTAATTCACTGTGTACCATTTGAATAGGATTTTGCTGACATCAACATCAGAGGTTTATGGCGATCCGCTTGTGCATCCTCAGGATGAAAGCTACTGGGGCAATGTGAACCCTATAGGTATTATGATGTTGCTATAAAGCTGAATATCTATCTTGGTAAAAGGAGACTTACCTGTTATTATGCTGATAAATAGTGTACTCTATATGTGGTATAAGCGTACAGTTTGTATGACCTTTTAACTTTTCTGTGTTGATAACCATATGTAAGTTTTTCATGCTCAAAGTCATCAGTCCATTTGCTGTTTCTAGTGTGGTGTTTGAACAAACAGTTTAAAGTACATCGTTGGCATCTTTTTATCATCAGTTAGTGTGGCATTGCAGGAGTTAGGAGCTGTTATGATGAGGGAAAAAGAGTAGCTGAAACTTTGATGTTTGACTATCATAGGCAGCATGGAATTGGTAACTGTCGCTCTCACTGTATATAAATTTATGCGAAGTAATAGTATGATGCACTCTTTACCAACTTGAAAGTTTGCAACAGAAATAAGGATTGCAAGGATCTTCAACACTTATGGACCCCGGATGAACATTGATGATGGCCGGGTTGTCAGTAATTTCATAGCTCAAGCAATTCGGTAACATTCTCATGCCATATTGCCATCTTCTCTGGGAAACTCCCAAGCTTGATCAGGACCTATCATCCTGAAACTCAATCATACAGTGTATAGTGTTCTGTGTGAGAAATTGCACAAACTGGAAGAGTGATACAAAAACACCACCATTTAGTCCTATTCACAATCAGAATGGCCCTTTTTCCATACTTATGAGCTCTTGTGCTGCCTTTCTGTTCATCTTTACGAGTCTAAACTGCATTGCAATATACATATTTACTACTTGCTACTGGACTAACAATATAATATTCATACCACTGCAGTGATGAACCTTTGACAGTTCAGTTGCCTGGAACACAGACAAGAAGCTTTTGTTACGTCTCTGACATGGTCTGTGAGAGCATCATCTTGTTTTGGCTGTTAAGTTTTAATAGCATGCGTGACCTTACTCAATTTTCTTTTGTTGAAGGTCAATGGTCTTATTCGACTAATGGAGGGAGATAATACAGGGCCAATTAACATTGGCAATCCAGGTTAATACCGTTACTCAATTTTCTGAAATACTATCCTTGAACCAGTTGATTGATGCTTTCATCTCTCTCTGTCATATATGAAAAGATAGGTTTACATAAAGAAATTATTTTATGATTACTCACTGAGGGCTTCTCCATCAGGTGAATTTACAATGGCTGAGCTTGCTGAGACTGTGAAAGAGGTAAGTCTGAATTTTTCATGTTCTGGTTATACTTACAGAGTCCTGGTGGGAAGGAAGGCCACAAGTTCTCTCATCATGCCGTTTAAATATCTTTCAAAACATGTTTGGTGGTCGAGCGTTTCAGCACAAGCTGGTAGTTACGTTAAATCCAAAACTAATAGACAATGGTCTCGGCCTTGCAGATGATCAATCCAGAAGTGAAAATCATAACTGTGGAGAACACTCCAGATGATCCTCGCCAAAGAAAGCCAGACATAACAAAGGCAAAGGAATTGCTAGGCTGGGAACCAAAGATCAAGTTGCGTGAAGGCATTCCCCTCATGGAGGAGGATTTTCGCCAGAGGCTTGGGATTCCGAGGAAGAACTAAATGCTGCTAGTTTAGTATGTCTTGGTTCCTTCTCTTTGGTCCTCTTAAGAGATTCTTATTTGCGGCTTCTACGTGCCTTCTAAGTCCAATTTATGTTTCTGGTCCACTAAATAGTATAGTTATAGAGATCTTGTCATGCCTGCTCGTTGTTTTGAGGCAAATATGTTCTTCAGTCGAAAGTTCAGTGTGTTGTAAATAACATATTGAATCAACTTTATTACTTTAATATTGATTCACCCTCTCTTACTCTTTGTTTTCTGCTGCTTATTTCTTTTGGTAATATTTTTCATCTTTCCAGACTAATGGAAAACACAATCTATTGTATACATACAATTAATTGTGCACTTTATTTCCAACTGAAGTAGTGATTTACACAATGTTTCCACATAAGTACTCATAAGTATCATCTTTATTGATCCTAATGCATTGGCTATCTTCATGTGATTTATTTAAGTGCTATAGTACTCTTCAGATACATGTTTCCAATTTAGGGGTAACAATGAGTCTGGGGCTAAGTGCTAGACCAGATTTACCCCAAACTTGTCCCACATGGGGTTTGGGCAAGTTTTGAGATTATAAACGGGTCTTGAGTTTAGTGTTTTTTATTTTGAATTGTGTCATTTAAAATTTAAATTTTTTGCCATTTTGAACTAACCATAACCCTTAGTTTTAAATCTTTTGTCCAACTAATTTTTCAAATTTATTTCTGTAATGATTTTTCAAGAGTCTAGTGTAAATAGTTAATAAGAAAAATTATAATTTGTCGTTCAAACTATTCGTATTTTTGTACATTATCAACTATTTTTTTATTATATTTTATCATTTAAAGTATACGAGTTTTCCACGTTATTATTTGGAGCTAACACAAAGTTGAACATTAATTAACATTTAAAGGATTTAGTTGACAATAAAAAATATTATTTTACAATAACAAATACAAAATTGATATACTAATGAATATTGAAGCAATTGGATTTATTTATTTTCATCCTACATGTATTTAGGAATGATACTCATAAAGACTTTCATGACGTGTGAGTTTTTGATGTTCTGATAATTTATAATGCAATGGCACCTCAAAAACCTACTAAATGTTTTGTGGGATACAAGCCCATGTTGTGCTAAATACATGTTGGATGTTATATTGGTCATGACACACCATTTATGTGTTTATATAATAAATGAAAAAAAAAAATTCCTGATAAGCCCAACAATTTGTCAAACATATTTTAGGCATCGAGTTTATTTTCAATAAATTTTAAAAAGTATACGAGTAAAAAAATATTTTTTTTAAATTACTTAAAAAAATAGAGCTGCCTCATCTCAATTTGCTTCTTTTTTTTTTTTTCTCTTTATATTTTTATTAAACTAATTTTGTTTTTTCTGCCATACATGGATCTACAAATAATAATAATACTAATAGAATTTATTTATAATCGCCAACATAAACTTTTTTTTTTTTTTTTTTTGTAATTGTATTGGTATCTTCGTAAATTTACCAATTATATGTATGGGTGTATTTATATTAACATTTGCATGGACAATTCTCTAATACATAAAATGTCTATTTCTATTGAACAGCCATTTGGGAGTTTTCTGATCCTAAAATTATAGAGAAATGCCATATTTTGTGTCAGTGTTGTGTTTTGATATTCATGTTCATGCATTATAGCTATTAATTGAAGTATGTGATACTTGTAATGAAACATTCGTTCATATTTTTAAGACAAATCCCTTGTAATTTAAGATTATTTTTCAACATTAATATAACTATTAATTGAAGTATGTGATACTTGCAATGAAATATTCGTTCATATTTTTAAAACAATTCTCTTATAATTTAAGATTATTTCTTAGCGTCAATCGATGTTGTAAAATTTGATCACCAGCTCGGAGATCATCTACTAATTATTAGGATTCATTAATCTGATGAGTATTTGATTGATGTACCAAATTGACAAAATAGTCATCATCTCTTGCGACGATCAACCATATATTGGGTTGCTCATTCTGTCCCTATGTTGTCTTCTACTCTCTTTTTTTTTCCGTGACATCTTCTCTCTTCTCAGTGTTCTTTCATCTAAATTTAGTTAGTTATTTTCAACCATGGAAAATTTTATATTCCTACAAAAGTGCTTATTATCCACGAAAATGTCAAATACATAACAAATCCAAGTTCCATATTATGCATTGTATAAAACTACTAGCACAATTCATAAATCTAATGTTTATAAAATAAGTAGTTGATTTTGTCCAAATAATAAAACTGACACCTTAAAAATTGATAATTAGATAAATTATACTTAATTAGTCACTCAATAGTATGTGATATCTTAATATATCGAATAATATAATTATTTTTAAAAGAAAATCTAAATTGCCTTTTACAATTATTCTTATGGATAGTTTGAGTTTTTTTAATTTATTTTTATTTTGCAAATTGTATTCCATGTAAAATATACAGCTACATATAATAATATGAGAATCAATATTTTCAAAAAATATTTTTATTAAAATCCAAAATCCAACCATACAACACTTCCAACATTTTCCCCAATTCTTTTTGTGGCAATAGAAAATTGTGAAAATCAGTGATGGCCGGCAGCCACTCAGTCGCAGTCGAACAATGCTCTATGTGAGAGCGGCAGCTCGCACCCACGCACTTGCTTTCCACCCGCCACCGCCACTCCGCCGCAAACCCTTCAAATCCCTTTCTCCTTCCTTTATCAGAATGTCTTCATCCGACTCTCCTTCCAATCCCAACCAAATCATCGAACACGTCGTGCTTTACAAAGCCAAGCCCGACGCCGATCCTTCCGCCGTCAATGCCATGCTCAGCAACGTCAATGGCCTCGTATCCCTCGACTCAGTTCTCCACCTCTCCGCGGGTCCCATTTCCCGCTGCCGCTCCAACTCCCTTACCTTCACCCACATGCTCCACTCCCGATAACGTTCCAAACCCGACTTGACTTCCTACTCGGAAAACCCAACCCACGTCAGCGTCGTTGCGAATTACGTCAAGCCCGTCGTTGATGACATCATGGCCGTCGATTGGGTGGCCGATGACTTCTCGGGTTCACCGGTGGTTTCTCCCGGGTCCGCCATGCGGTTGACCATTTTGAAGCTGAAGGCAGGCACGGGGGAGAGCGGCAAACGCGAGGTTTGGGGAGTTGTGAGGGGGGTAAAGGAGAAATTTCCTTCCATTGAGCAGTTGACCGTGGGGGAGAACTTCTCGCCCGGAGAGCCAAGGGTTTTTCGATTGGCTCGATTGCGGTTTTGAAGGGGCTGAAGGAACTGGAGGCCTTGGATTCGGAGTCGGAGCTTGCTAATGAGCAGAAGGATAAGGCTAGGGAGTTTCTTGATGGTGTCGTGGTTTTGGATTACGTGGTGGCGGCGGCGGCGTCTGTTCGATCGGCCAGCCTCTAGGCGTGGTGCAGTTGTTTCACTTGCAGCTTCATAGTGTTTTACAGTAATATAACGAGTCTGGTGCAGAGTTGATAAGATAGTTTTCAGAGTTCTACCCGAGCGTTTGTGTGAATGCAATACATTTGTGTTTCTTTTGTCCAACAACTTTTTGTATTTAAGAATGGAATATGTCTGAATTGTAGTTTAAGTTCTCCTTTATTTTTAATTGATATTATTTCTTTTTTTTTAATTGATATTTTATTTTTTATTGTAATATTATTAATGTATGTTAATTGTGTGATTGTGATGTGAATATATTTATTACACTAGAAAATATAATGCCAAATATAATAGAAAATATGGGTGCGTTTTCTTTACTTTGTAGTTTCCCGAATCCCTACCTTCATTTCCCCGTCCGTCAAGCATCCAACAGGATTTTGCACTTTGCTGAAATAATGAATTACTTTCCCAAACTAGTTTGTTATTTGTTTATTTGTTTTTTGGACTTTTTGGAAAATCTATTTTCTTTCCAAAGTGGGTAGGAAAACGTTTTGACTCACAAATCTGATTTTTACTTTGTTTTATTTTCTACTTCCCTAGCATTATAATAGATGGAGTTTACACATCGCTGTGTGGAATTTGATTTCCGTAGCAAGATTATTAATTTCAGATTCCTTTTCTGGCAACCAAATGGGACCTCTAGATATTAATTAGATTTGCTTTTGTTTACCTTGTTTATTTTCAAATGTGTGGCATCAGGAATTTTTTAGTTTTTCTTTGGAATCATTAGAAGACTGGGAGGTAGTAGCACCCACAGAAAGCAGCCACCAAGTGCACCCTCATAAACGAATTTGCAATACAGTACAAATTCATATTGTAGACTGAAATATAATTGAAATAAGTTGACACAAAAAGTGGTGCAATACTAAAGAGAAACTATTCCCTATTAGCCAAGAAACTTGTTTTGTCTCTGTCTGTTTTTGATGGCTATTTGTCTTAATTTAGTATATTGGCATTGAGACACTCAGCTCAATGCTGATTGCTTCGTGTATTTAAGAAAGAATGCAAGAATCATCCAGATGAGCTAATTGCTTAATATATTTAAGAAAGAATGCGAGAATCATCCAGATTCCAGACACTCTGCTTATGCCAATTGATTTATGTTTGCAAAGAATGAAATAACATCCAGAAGCATGCTCATACACACATATGAGCGTGCTCTCTTCTTAAAGCTCGTACAAAACAACACATCTTTCAAAAAATTTTAAATAGCAATGATTCCATACTTCTTAATTGTGCGGCCATTTAAAGCAATTGAAAGTCCATCTGTATTTACTTGGCCGAAAAT
The DNA here is from genome assembly GCA_019321725.1 of Paulownia fortunei. Classification (NCBI taxonomy): domain Eukaryota; kingdom Viridiplantae; phylum Streptophyta; class Magnoliopsida; order Lamiales; family Paulowniaceae; genus Paulownia; species Paulownia fortunei. The sequence goes on along the minus strand of CM033105.1, from coordinate 2,501,155 downwards.
ATGAAATGGAAGACCATGTTATTCAAGCATATGTAGCATGATGCATTTTTACACAGGGTACAGGGTCACGACTCCTCACAGAAAAGATGATATGACTTCACAAGCAACGGAGATAGAGCGTTACCGTTCTACACAATTTCAGAGGTTCAATTTACCTCACCAGTGACCACTTACCTAGTAAGATAATATATAACAAGAAAAATAACCACAAAAGATGCCACAAGTGTTAACATCCTCCTGCTTGATTTTGTCTCGAACACCTAATGCAAAGTAAGATTTTCACATGCGGGAATTGAAGTCCAGACAAATGGAAAAGTAATTGCAATAAAGTAAAGGTCAAGATCACAAATACCATCTTAAATTTATCCATGGTTCCAGATAAAACTCCTCTTGAGGCATCCATGTCATTTCCCTAAATTCAAAAGTTAGAATCAGGAGCACGTTTACAGTTATGCTATTAGTAAATATTCAGCATGCAGGACATATTACAACAATATACAAACCATTCTGTCCAGCATATGGTTATGAGACTCAACTTCTTCATGTATATCACCTGACAACTGTTCATGTAAAGCATCGTTAGCACGTGAATAATAATGCAGACGGAGCAAATCTTAGCATAAACCAAATAATGCAATTTGTTCATTCATAACATAGTGTTAATTCCACTTTGCCCACTTGTACAATATTCAATCAAGAGAGTGTCTCCTCCATCTTTCTATACCCCCCCTCCAGATCCTACAAATCCTTCACGCAACGCAAATCTCTTTTCTTGAATATTGCAACTAATCTACCAAGACCCACTGAGACTAAATGTAAAGAGAAAAAGAAAACAGAAGAACAACCCCCCCCCACCACAACACACACACGCCAAAAAAAAAAAAAAATCCCCAACCTCTGATTACCCAGATGAACTTTAATCATCTTATCAACATTCTGTCCACCTGTTAATGCAAGGTTCAAAGTCTGTATCAGTCTAACATTCAAATATAACGCAGTTTTCTATGTTTAGAGAGTAAGAAAACCTGTCTACAACTTGCACCAACTAACATTTGATGCTGGGGAGAGTCTCTGAGTTCCCCAATCCACCAATTGCACGTCAGAAATAGACCAAATTATGATCAGTTAACAAGACCAAGACAAGCTAGAATGAGACATAATGTGGGCCTGTAACCCTGGTGGGTACATCAAGGTTACCCAGATTGGTTGTTCCAAATGTATTTTGAATTAAAAAGCATTTTGTGAGGTTAAGTTGGATAGTTCAATATCTTGTTCGCTGGTGTTTTTAAAATTTGATTTGATGAATTTGAGGTATTGAATGTTTATCTTCCCCAGCATTTTATTTACTTGACGCAGAATCCTAAATTTTTAACGCCATTAAATTTCTGTTGCCAGAAGCGTAATATTCCACATCAACTGCCTACATTTTTTTCAACTAAAAAAGATCACAATCATTTTAACCAATTCTCATCTTAACAATCTCATTGTGTTAATCATATGAAATATCTAATTTATTCACCATTTTGCCATCAACAAACAAATTTCTACAAGGGCCCTTTATGGTTTTGTTAAGACATTCTCATGGTAACATAGATGGCGATGTAGGCGGATATGGAGGTGACGACAAACGACCACCCCGAGATGGATCAAGGGGCTGGTCCAAGTAGGGGAAGGTTGGGGATAGCGGTTATTTTTGGTTTTTATTTCTGTTTTTATATTCATATATACAGGCAGATTAGGAAAAATAATTTAAGCATTTTGAAGTTGGAAGGGCAAAAGTGATGCAATTCAAAGATGAAGGTGGCACTCTCATGTTTACTGACATACAAGGGGCCAAAGTGAAATTTACCCGAACATATAACTAATTCCAGAAGAATACACGCTTAAAAATAATAATAAAAGAAGAAGTTTCCTAAAATCATGCAATAGTCACGGTAAACATATTCACCTTTCTCAAGTTACCCTTTAGCAAGATCTAGACTGATATAGAAAACTACACCCAACTTATAACTCACAACTAAATGAAGGAAACGGTTCAATTAAAGCAAGAATAAAATAATAAATTCCAGAAAGTATAAACTTACTCTTTTCAGCAGATTAACTCGATCTTGCAGCCCACCAATTGCTCTATCATTCTCTTGCTCATCAATCTCATGAGAGGAGTAAGACAATGATGCCCTTATACCTCCTTCCTCAATACCATCAAAAAGAGCAGCTCTAGCATTACGATCCCTGAACCCAAAGTTCATTATAAACTTTAGAAAATTGATTAGCAAATAGCTAATTTAAATAAATGCCAAGAGATAAAAGTAACTTCTGATTAGGGGTGGGTGTCGGGTTGGGTTTTCGGGTAATCGGATAATCGGGCCGGGTACCCGATTTGTCAGGTAGCAAAATATGCTACCCAACACCTACCAGATCTGGTTGGGTTCAGGTTTTTGTATTTATTTTTATTTATTTTTTTCAACTAGAAATGTTATCACAGCAGATGGAGTTGGCCTTCTACCTTCATGTACCTGAAAACTAACAAATGCTTTTTAGATTAACAAATTTTTCCTACAAAAACCAATAAACAAAAACTGAAAAAAAATTGCAAATGACATTGCTTTCATTTCATCTAGCATTATGAAACCCAATGATGATTTCACTACCAGTCTTCAGAACCCAAATTAATCCCAAAATCAGGGGCTCATTCTCGTGATTCTGTCAATATCCATTCATATTATAAATTCCGAAAATTGAGTAGCTTTTAGTTATTAGAAATACAGAAATAAAAATAAAATCAATATTGACAAATTATCTTATTCAAAAAAGCGCAGGAACAAATAATTAGAGTTTTCTTCTGTAGTGAGAGGCTTATATATTCCAAGGAAGGAGCTGTCTTTTTAATGTCTGTTTTCTTTATTGGAATATTGGAGTTGAGATGTGAAGAAAAGTGAAGCACTGATGAGATGAGTGAAGTCTGAAGCTATGAAATGAAAATGGAGAAGAACGAGCCCTAGCCCCTTTTCTTAGTTTTCCATTCCTTTTTTTTTTAAAGAAATATAGTCGGGTACCCGATCGGGTAATCGGGTAGTATTTCTACTACCCGATACCCGACCTGATTATTAATAATTGGGCAAGGAGTACCCGACACCTGATTTTTTTTTCCATTAAAAAACCGACCCGATCGGGTCGGGTCTTGAAAACCCAAATCCGAATGCCCACCCCTACTTCTGATGGGAAGCATAAGTATTAGTTTGTTATGAGTAACCCATAAATCTAGCACAGTTTAAATTTCTTGAACTAGTGTTATAATATTTGTGTTTAGAACTTTGGCCTTTAAAAAATTATTTATATCTTATTAGATTTTTAAATCATCATTCATGTAATAATTCCTTGAATAATCGGGCCATTATCCACAAGTGGTTAGATTATTCAAGGAAACAAATTTGACCCCCAAACCTTTTAGATCTTTCTCAATTTTATCAGATAATGATGTCAGAGCAAACCCATGAAAACTTTGAGGATGCGAAAAATAAAAAATTTAAAAGCTGAGTTGAGATATTTGAATGTAAAAACATGTAAGTCGCATTTCAGAGAAAGTTAAGGATGTCAAAATAGGAGCGTAATTTGGTTCAATGAGATCGATATGATGATACTAATGATAAAATCTATTTGAGCTTACAAAGTTGCATTCTTAAGTCAACACAGTCTTGTGCAAAGCTAAAGAAAGTTTTTATAAAAAGAAGTGGGTAGAGTGTCGCGATGGTTTGTCCAGAGCCTACTTTTTCAAACAGTTGACAAAAGGACAAACAAGAACCTGCTCACACTTCAAGAAGATACAGGAAATAAAATTTGTAGTATTGTTAGTTAAGGAGAAAGTTACTGAATTCAGATTTAAGCTATTTACAGGTAAAGCATTCTGTCCACAAACGCGATAGAAAAGATTCAAGCATTTTAGGCATATATTTTTTTATATCCACAAAATGGAATTAATGATTTGACAATATCTTGAGAAACTTCTTGCATTATCAAAAGTATCAGACTGGAAAAACCTGCAATGACAAAGTATATATGGGCTATAGGTGTGCAACAGGATATATTATGGGTTAGTTGGATTAATATCTCAAATTTAAGAAACAAAAGTTGGTAGGTAGTAAAATACCACAGGACATCATGTAGAAATGGAGAGAACTGATACGTATAAGAGGAGATATTAGCATATTTATCCAAACAAATTTGGAAAACAAGACAACATTAATCTGTGGTTGGGTAACTGGCATGTTTATGGATCACTCATACAGGCATTCTCCAATGATTTAAACATACAAATTTGGCCGTTATATATCTGATAAAGCCTATTGTATCGATGCACAGTAATGTACATAGCCAGGGCAAATGTGCCACAATTGGATTTCAGATGTTGATTTTAAAGATTCCACGTAAGTCCAGGACCAGTGCACAGAAAGAGATGAAATGATATGGACATTCAAATGTCAGATGGCAATATTTCTGTTCACAGTGCTTGGCTAAAGTTCAAAACAAAAGCTTATGAAAATACCACGGCATAAATTTTTTTAGTTTAGGAAAAGACTAAAAAGATCGCCATTGTGGATGGTCAAGTGGAACAGATTATCCATCCTTAATGGGTTAAAGAAATGGGATGTGGCTCATTATTCTTATTTGCCATGTGGAAGGAAGCAATCAATGTACCATTTGGTTCTCCATTGTTCCAACTCAATTTGGAATGACACAAATATCTGTATCTTTTTTAACATATTTAGATTTGAGAGCATTGGAAACAGGAGTTCAATGGATGACAACGCAGTTTCAGATCATTTGGGGCTTGGATAGAAATGCATACAATTGCAGCAGCAGTCCATTGAATATGGAGGAAAAGGACGAAGTACAAGTATATAGAAAGGATTAAGGAGGACATAAATATTTAACACTCACATAAGAAACAACAAAAATATTTTTCAAAGTAATACCATGACCCATGAACTAATTAACAGTATAGAAACAAAAGATTTCCGTATTCTAAACTCACTTACCAGCCCAATTGCTAGTTTGCTACACATCATTAAATAATGAATACACATTAATCTAATAGCAACATGAGTAGCTTCTGGATGCCCTCACAACTTTATTCCCCTAACCTTTCTATCGGTTATGCCAAACACAACTTGATCAACATTACATGCACCATTCTCTAAAATTAATTAATTTCCTTTTGGCCTATTACACAGCACAGAAGCAATTAAATCAGCAGACGAGCATACATGAAACATACAATTAGGACACATAAATTCGTATACAAAACGAGTGGGAGCAATAACCTTATAGAATTCATAGCTGAGGAGATGGGATTATCTGGAGACCGCCAACAAAAAGAGAGATCACGCTGCAGCTATATACAATTCTGCGAATCAAATTCAAATACAAAAAACAAAAACAAAAAACAAAAAGTTCACATTAATTAAAATTAAAATTGATCGATACCAAATAAAAACTCAAAACTCTAGGGTTTTACAATGAGTAAACCGCTAAATTATCAGATTACAACGAGAGTGACAGTCACAATTGGAGAAATTCCGGTGGAAAACTATAGATCTGATGGAAATCAAGAGCAGAGCGTTAGGCCCACCTTAAGCAGTAAAATTGTTGCTGATACTAAGAAAAGAAAATAGTAAATTATCAGAACAAAAAGAGAGAAAAAATAATAGCTCGAAAAATAGTGCCAGATTAAATTGGATCCTTATCGTGGGCCCTATTGTAGTCTAGGCCTGATGAAGCAGTTTTGGGCCATAGAGAGATTTTGGGCTTGAAACTTTTGTAAATTGTTTCCATAGGCAAAATCCATCTTGTGGAAAAAATAAAATGAGCCCTTGACTAATTGTATTTGTGCCAAAATAGTGCTTTTATAAACTTTATTATACGCATTAAAATCAATATTTTGTCAATTGAAATTTGAAAAAAGAAAAAGCATTCATGTATGAGAAAATTGTGCATCTATTTCCCAACTCGATCTAATCCGTATCTGATTATCATTTTGAAATACAGGGCTTGACTAAGGTTTGTACTTGAATTTAATTTTGATTGAATACTTGAGTACTCAGAGATTCTCCCAAATATGTTGTGCAAGATTTTAAGAACAAAGTACTTTTTATAGCTTTAAAAGGGAACTCTATAAAGTTCTCTAAAACTCGGAAGCTCATCACATGTGCAATCAAATGAAACTGCATATGTAAATTGAAAAGCTTTAATTCGACTAGATTATTAAAATTTATCGTAACTTAATCTTATGAAAATGAGCCCAAATCATATAGCACAAGATAGATAAATGACATTTTGCTACTTCAACATATATTTTTTGAAATCTTTTACCAATCAACAAAAATAAATAAAATAAATAAACAATATATTTTTCTTTCCACATTAATTACTGCCTACAATATTAAACAATATTGTGTTTCTAACTCAGAAGTTACTCCTTTTGACCTCATGAATGTGCTAGTCTCCACATCTTGCTACAATATAACATATATATATATATATATATATATGAAATATTCTTTGCTATTAAAGAATCTTGATTTTTCCACTGAAAACTATACCCCCTTCAATACAGAATTACAAACTAATCATCAATGTCAGGTACGTCTTGGAAGATATTATGAACAACAACCTTATCCAACGCTAATTTATTGAGATCAGGGATTGGTTCTTGGATAACATATTCTGACAGAGGCCTTGAACTCCAATGACTTTCTGAGGTAGATAGAGTTGATTCATGTTTAGGTCTTGTGTCCTCCTTCGTCGTCCTGGATGAAGCTACCTGCATAACATCTGAAAGGTATTTCTTCTTCTCTGTTTTAGATCTTGATGTTTTCAGTATTGGTCGGGATGATTTACCCTTGGAAGAAGGACGAGGTTCATCTCTTGCTAGTTTGCCATCACTTTGATGAGATGCCATGAAAGCTTCTGATTCTAGTTCCTTCAAGTTTGGATTTCTTAACTTCCCAGGATGTAATGATATAAACTGGTTTTGGGATTTGTCATAAGTTCTTTTTATAATTAATTTGATAAATGAGTATAGTATATTTGATTTTGAATTAATTTTTACGATGCATGCGTATGAGATTTTCAAAACAAATTTTCAATTTAAATTTGATCTCTTCACGTACAACTTTCATATTTTAAGAATAGTAACACTTAAAAAAATTTCTGGCATGCCTCGATTTTGTCCCACCTCTTTGTATATTTGTATATGGTGAAACACAAAATTATTGAAAATACCATTCTTGTTTTTATTTTGCATTATTGCTAGATATTTGCACGTCATTTATTGCTACAATTGAGACATTACTACAAAATATAACATGCATGTCGAAGGAAATTAATCATATTGATTGAGTAATTGAAACACGTCAAATGTTAAGTGAAAAAGAATATTTCAGTCAAATACTATGAAGTTGTCGAAATAACATTATACATTAAAATCCTCAAGTAGAATAATTGAAATTAAATAGACATAATAATATGGATAATATATAGTGTCAATTCTGAAAGCCTGGCAACATGTCTGTTTTATATCTTCTTTTACAAAAAAAAAATATTCTTTTTTTATCGAGCATATAAAATGACTATTTTTTTAAATGCAATAGTGTTTTTTTAAAAAAGTATTTGAATAATATTAAATAGCAACTAATAAAATTTAAAAGTTTTATAACATAAGAAAACGTCAACGAGCTAATATACAATAAGTTAGTCAAAAGATTAGATGAACTTCGTATGGGACACAATTAGAAGTATTTTAAAAATTACACACAATAAGTATATTGAGAGAAATAATATGTAAATAAAATAGGAGATTATGAATACATTAGTTTTTTTTTAAAGTAAAAACTATCTTTATTTTATTATTTTATTAAATATGTATTTCAAATACAAGGATATTATGAAAATGGTGAAAAATCGATATTGGCGAAGAGAGGATTTTATTTTTCTAATTACTTGACTTACTTTCTTTACAGAAAAGTGATCACATTAAAAACTTGGTACAAACATATATAGTCTTCTGCATGTCCTAATTATTTTATAAAAATAGTGAAAAGCTAAAGTAAATAATAATAAGAAATAAATTCAAACAAATCAGTGGCCATTAGAAACAACTAAAATTTTTAAAATACATTTCAAAATAAGTACTATCAAACCTTATTCCCTACTAAAATGACTAAATCAATAATACCATTAATAAATGATTATGTAGGGGAAATGAAAACTTTGTTACCCCATGGAGACAAAAATGAATGTGCAGCCTCAAAAGTACATATTGCAATTTTTATTCTTGATATTTAGTGTAGTAGAGAGAATAAATAGGAATACTATTTTAAGATTTTTATACATGTAACTTTCTCTTTATGTCTCTTTAATTCAAGCATGAAAGTAAAATATTTTGGGTTTTAGATGTAATATTTATTATTAGTATATATAAAGGTTATGCTCAAATTTAAATTCAAACTCCAACCTATGGATTAAATTTTAGTTTGATTAGAACTTATATTACGTCCGGATTTCAAAATGAACTTACGAACCTCAAGCGGTCTTGAGTCCATTAACAATTTCAAACGCCATATAGACTTACTATTATGAATCCAAGGTTGTTTATTTAAAAAGGAAAAAAAAAAAAAAAAAGCATTTTAATTGTATTTTTTTCTTCATAGCTGAGACCCACTTCAAAAATGATCCCACTAATTGGGATTTCACCACATTAAATCACATAAATGATTTTATGCAATTTTAATTCCACAATTGGTTTACTAATAGAAATGGCCATATGTTTGTTAAACTGACCCCTTTTTTTCTTTTTGTTTTCTTTTTCCTCCCATTATTATTATTATTATTTTTTTGCATTTCTTTTCCTTCCCTTGTCTCTTCCCTTCCTTTTCCTTTGTTTAGTTGGAGAAAAATATGTCAAGAACTTGCTTCAAAATGGCAAAAGGCATGACTTGAGCATCAGGATCCTTGGCCCTGCAAAGTTGCAAAACTCTCTTGCTTTCCCTGTTCCAAAACTCCTAGTACGTTAAATACCAACATATTGAGGCTACTGTCCCAAGTTCCCAACTCCTAACCATAAGAAAAAATAGTTCACTAGGGCAGTCTTCATTGACGGTCATGTTGTTTTCCTTCTTTCCACAAAATCCTTGTTGCATGCAACTCCAACTTGGCTAAAGATGATTTCAGAATAAAACCATCACCAGATATGATATCATCCTAAATATAGTAAAGCTTTTTATGCAAAATGAGGTGATTTATCATCAAGAAATGTGCTTTTACATACTCCTGCAAACTGCTGGAGATTTCAGAAATAAAAGGTTTTCAGAATGCATTTATTTACCAATTGACAGAGGGGCCATAAAACAAGCATGGCGCCCATCTGTATTGGATCTTATGCCTGAGTGTCCATAAATATGATCAATGGTTGTGGTTCCAGACTTCGAATACAAGCAAAATTTCCAGAGTTAATGAACAAAAAATTATCATAAATCAGACATAGCACTCAACATGCTGTCTATGTCAGGGGTTATAACAGCACGTTTGTTGAGCTCCCCCACATTGCAACAATGTCTCTCTTCTGTATTGATGGCAACAACATCTTGAGCAAACACACAATTCAAACCTGCAGATACCTGTATATGCGTCACAATTAGCTTATCTCGCACACATATTCTCAATCTTTGTGGCTATTTTTCAAAACCATTGATGGATCCTGTGATACTTTAGATATTGGAAAGCTGACAGAAAAGGAATGCAAACAAATAAAAGGTTTTCTCTGCTAACCCTCTTTTCCTTATTGATCTTCTCTATCAAACCAGTAGTTTATTACTTTTCAAATAGTTTTTTCAGCATTTTCTACGAAGAAATAGTGAAGGCAGATTGTACATAAATGGACATACTGAAGGACAGAGTTCTGCAAATACTTACATCGTATAGTGTATCACCAAGCTTCAACTTTATAGCACCACTCCTGTATACTAACATTTTGCCCATGAAGCCTGCTGGTAGTGCTTCCAAATTACAGGGCTTTTGCGATACTCCTGCACCCTTTGCGAGATTTGCATTATTGTCCGGTTCATGGACCTCTGCATCAGCTGATTGCTTTATTGTGGGCATAGTTGTTGGTAACTGAAGGAAGAACATATTATTCTCCAGATTCTCATCCTGCCAACATTATCATCAAACATCTCAACCCAATTTCTAGCATGTGGTATGTGTGTTCAATTCATCCTAAAAGATTACCAACCAATAGGCCAAGGTCTACAGCTGGATTTGTCGCGTATTCATCATAGGCTGATCTCTGTGGATCTTCTTCGAATTCTTCTTCATCAAGAAGTTCTACAAGTAAGAAACAAATGTAAATTCACTTTGATGAGGAAATATAATAATAACTAGCTCATACAGGAGAAGTAAACAACAGCAACAGAGAGATATAATTCCAAACCTATTGATAATGGTATAGAATCAGCTATTTCTCCTTCATATTAGCAAGTACATTTTCTAGATTAAATGAGAAATACCTGGATTTCCTGAGTATGGCCTTCTCATGGGAAGTGTTACAGGATAATAGGTGTAATAATCCTGCAATAATGGTCAAAGAACCTTAAGTATAGGGTAGAGGACTTTAGTCACACTGAACTAGTTGTTTATTCATAGCTTACCCATGGTTCCTTATATTCTTTCTGCACTCTGTGCTCAGCACCACCTGCACGTAGAAAAATATTGTTAGATGCAGCCCAAATTTTTCATAGTGCAAAGAAATACAATTATAAAATGCACTTGCCATCAGAAGATGAGCCCTGATTCCTGTTGATACCCTTGGGAGCACCATATGACTTGATGGAATTAGATGATCCTCCAAAACCAAATGCAACTTGAGTAGGCCCAACTGGAATTGCAAAGACAATTGTAATATAATGAGTGATGATTGAAAGGTATTCATAGGACAAGTTCCATCACCAGTCATAACTCCTTTCTGAAAACATGAGATGATGAACACACTACCAATTTTTGTGCAATCTTGTATGCTTTCTGCTATGCTACCAAAAAGGGTACTGCAAATTTTAATATCAACCATCCCAGGGTTTTGTCAATCAAAACGACTGCACTGTGATCCACACAAACACAGACACCAAGAGAGACAGAGTGGTATTTGTAAATGGTGATAGAGTGCAAAAATCTAAGACTAGAGATCCAAATGAACCCAGAAAACTTACGAACAGGACCAATAAGTTGACAGCAGCCTTGAGAAGGATAAGAAGTTCTTATGAGGCATTGGAATCAGTGTTTCATGTACACATAAAATAAACACAAATTATCAACATTTATTTCAGGATGACATGAAGAAATTGGAATCGAATTTTCAACATTTCGATTTTCGAATACATGTAATACCTTATATGTACATTATTCATCTGCACTTTATGCCAGAGGCATCTATTATGAGTGTCTAATGTGTCCGAGATATGTATCCATTCATTTGCCGATTTTCTTACTTTATGGATCAAGTTTTAGCATGCTGTGAATTTTACTCAAATCAGTAATTAAGCTGCCAAGTCTAAGAAAAATAGCATCTGAGAAAATGCAATTTAGATATAATACTAATAGTATATGGAGGATATATAACCAAACCATGAGACCTAAAGAGATGCTCACCTTTCCTTTCAGCTTTTGACTTTCCTGTCAAAGATGTTTCCTATAATGAAAAGCAAGTATGTCACATAAGAAAGAAAATCAACAGAAAATGTGAACCAGAAAAGTTTACCATCTACTATTCAAAATAAGAAAATAGAAGTTGGGAATACATTATAGCGGCGTAGAAGTTGCTCTGCCTTGGCATCATCAAGGTCATTTTCAATTTTTTCACTGAAACAAAAATAAACCAAATAACAATTAAAAAAAAGAAGCTAAAATTGAGTCATGTTAAGAGCTGGGAATTAGTATAAATATTCAAGCTTAAGTAGACTAAGATGATTACGCTTTAGGCAGAACAGGTTTTCGTTCTCTCTTGAGAGGAGCTTTTGGTGCAAATCTCACCTAATTAGGCAGGGCAAACCAATCCATGTTAAGGAAAAAAACAATGCATCTGGTTAACATAAGATCAATGATTTCATTAACTATCTGAATAGGGAGACAATCAGATAAATCCTATTAACACTAATACCTTCCTGGGTGCATTGGTTGTGGGAGCGGCCGACGACTCCGAATCCATGAAGACTTACAATTTTGATATACTATTCTGAATCAGATAAAGAAAGTAAAAATGAAACCAATATATGTTGAACAAAAACTACTACTATGCCACACCCATATCCATATTGCATCATGAATAAACTCCAAAGCTCAAAGCCTAAGAAATGATCAAAACCAGAAGATAACATGATCCCTTTACCTACATACATTGAAATCACAATCCCATTATGATAAGAATCCCAATCCACTATCGCAGCACGCACACACACACACACACTAGTGCGTATAAATGAATATATACATTACCAAGACAGCACACACAAGCGTATAATGAATTTGGATTGGGCTTTTACTAGTCATGGAACTGACCTTTGCATATGATGATCATCTGTTTTGGCAAAACTTGAATCTTGAATGATTTGCAATAGCAGAAAGAGAGAAAGAGGAGAGGCTGTTTCTTGTTGAGAGTGGCGCGAGTAGAATGAGAGAGAGAAGGGAAATGGCGGCTGGCTCTTAGGGTTTTAGAGGTTTTAAACTGAAGGATTAAAGACGTGGGGATCTAAATATGGAAGTTTTTCTGTACGTTGGACAGGAGTCACATTTACATGTCAGTTTTGTCTGAAACTGTGCATGCTTGGTGCTTCTTCCTCTGTTATTTTGAGTTTCTGATTTCTGTTGCTTCTCCAAGTAATTGTAATTCACGTGCAGAAAAACAGAAAAAAACTAAAGAAAATAGAAACGATGTCAAGAAGAACCTTTTTATTATCTTCAAAATAATGTCATTTTTTGTCTAAAAAATTTTGGCTTGATTATCCAGTGTCATTGATTAGTACTGAGTAATTTCTATTGTGTAAATAACTTTGGTTTGATTATTAGTGCTGTTGATTATTATTGAGTAATGTGTAAAAAACTTTGGCTTGATTATTCGTGCCATTGATTATTACTAAGTAATTTCTATAGTGTAAAAATATATTCGTGATTAATCTACTGATTATAAAGTTTATTTGATGAGAAAAAACCAAATATTGCAAAAAATCAGTAAAGTCTTAAGAGTATACAATCTAAGGATTATAAAGAAACAAAAAACTAATAGGTATAGTACCATGTAAATAAGCTTGGAGAATGTTCTGCTTCTTTTTCTAGCATGATAATCTACGTGACCAAAATAACAACAGTATTGACAAAAAATAAAGACAGTACAATTAATAATGTAATTATATTTGTTACAATTAATAATATAATTATATTTATTATGTGATTGGTTGGAGATTTCCACTAAATTTTTCCCAAGTATGAAGAATATTAGAAGTAACGTTAGCAATATGGCACAACAATGTTTCTGTTCCTCATTTTTCATGATGTTAACAGTACTTGAAATTATTAAAATCAATAATCAACCCATTTTACGAACTTTATACTTCATTTACTTGAACATTTATCAGACAACGATCACAGAGAGTACCTATTCCCGGTCAAAAGTACGCTTAAAGTAATGATAGTCTGGGAACAAATATTAGTTAGCAACCCCAAACAGAACTCCTTTCTTCACTCAGCTCAGGGGCTGCAGGGATAGAAGAAACATGGAATGGGAATTTCTAAAGGTCTAATTTCTTGTGGCTTGTACCGACTGAGATGTGGCTATCATTTGAGCCGTGATACTGGCATACTGAACTGCTGTGTGTTGTAACGTATATTGATCTGGGAGGCCATACTCTGCAAAGTTTGGTTCAATGTGTACAAAATGACCTGGTAATGATCTTTTTGACAGAGCTTCCTGCCACAGATCAAAGAACTCACCCATGATGTGATGTGATTTTTCCCACGATGAAATGGGTAGATACTCCATCTGCAAGAGAACAAACAAGTCTTCAAATCGTAGTTGCTCACTGAAGAAAATTATCAAACAATCCTCAATGTATAAAAAGCACATCAATCCCTGTCAATTTTGTAGGCTCAAATAAATGGAGAGAGCAAACCTAGTTTTGATGATAAAAGTTCTTTTGTAGTACAAACATTGCTGAAATAACAAGAGCGTTCATGGTCACTTCAGTCTTAAAAAATTATCAGTGTCATAGCACTATGTTGACACATTCTTATGCAATTAAAAGCTAGGCCTAAATGCTGATTCATTCACAAACCAGCATTGTTAATATGTAAAGTTTAAATCAAGTTGAAGGTAAATTAAGACCACCCATCTAAGCGAAGCAAGGAGGAAATAATAATGAGGCTATAGATCTGAGATAATTACTCCTTGTCAACGTGTGTTTAAGGAAAAAAACAGATGTGAAACATATAAAAGAGATCTAGAAGATTTTTCAGGGTCAACTCGCAAAAGGTTGGACCCCTTTTCTGTGAATAAGTCGCTTTTGTCTCAAGTTTTCAAACAGAGATTAAATAAATATGGCTTCTCCTCATCTAGCGGTAACAGAACTCTGCCCGGTCTCTTTCAGGTTCACGACCACCATTAAAACACCATTTATACCACCAAGGTAATCCAATACCACCATCAGAACCGACAAGGAGGCATCACCTCCAAATCCTTGCAACGAAAAACCAAATAAGAATAGAAGAAGCACTTTCTTTCTCAGATAATTCTTTATAATACACTCCTATATGCGAGTTCACCGTACTCCCAATATTATCCACCAAAAATGGTGGACAGAAAACCAATAGTTACACAATAAGAAGAGATGATAAGACATGAAGCAAATGTATATAATGGAAACTTAGGCAATTTTCTCCAATGGTGATGATGGCTAGCTAAAATAGGAGTGATTCTTATTTGTTATGGCTGAAGCTGAAAGTGATAATATTTTGGGATCTCTTTCCGTCAGTATTCATAAGAGTTGTGAATGGTGCCAATGACTCGCGACAGTAATTTAATAATGGTGGTTAAGGTGGTAAATGGCAATGGAAGGGTGGTGCAGAGGGAGAAGACAGACATGATAATCTGAAGATTAAGTGAAGTTTTGGCATTAAAGAATAAGTGCTGAGTCTCATTAATGACCAATATTAGCTGCATCTTTTCTCCCAATCGCAAACATTAAAAATCACCTTTTTTGTTATTAGTTTTAGGCCTCTTATCTTAGAACTTACTTAAAAAGAAAATAGTAAAAAAAGCAAACCAAATGTTATTTTCTTTGACATCTTCAATTTTTAAAACACAAACAAAAAGCACAAATGCTCCTTGTTATCTCCCCACAGATGGCCTCATAACATACGAATTTGATAGTCTCAGCCAGCAGGATTCTATTTATACACGAAACAGGCTTTCATGAACCTACATCTAAATCTCTGATATTAGCTAAATAAATCCTTCTTCAATATTCAACCTGTTGTCAGGCAGCCATGCATGTCTAATATCTCATGTGGGCAATCACAGTTGTTTGTGTCCAAGTGGATGGGAAAAACAGAGCCTAGATGGGTCCTCACTCCTCACTCAACACCTCTCTGGAAGTCTACATGGATAGGCAGAAGATCCATTTCAACACCTCGTTTTTTATTCTACTCTAATTTGAAAATTATAACTCTATATCTTATAGATATACAAACCAATTGAATCAGAAATCAAGCCAAAGTAAAAGACAACTTGTCCAAACCAATCAATGAACTCAACATTGCCTTATACTAGTGTGTGGTCTTTTCAAGCATACAATAAATTCCTTTCCCATAATTTAAAGTCCATCATCAATTTTTCAATTTTAGGGTTACAGACAATAAACCATCAGCTATAATTTGATTTTTTCAAACATATTCAGACTAAATTGCTTGCATCTATGTATATATAGATCCCTCATATCAAACCAAGTCCCTTAGGCTCCCTCTTCCACTACTACTCAATTTTCAATTCTTTTTGATGCCTTTGTAAGCATTTCTCCTGAACTTCGCCGAAGGGAAAATCCTAAGATTACTGTCATGCATATACACAATCACAAGAATAACAAATCCCAGATTATTCCCATAGACACCATTGTCGGCGGTCGTGGTAAGTGCTTCTTTGAGCTCCAATTTAACACTTTCAAGAATGCATTATATGAAACAACTATCACCTTCTCCAGTGCTTTCTCAATCAATTGGGATATCCATAAGATGTGGCAAAAGTTACTAGGTAATTACAAACTCTTCTAAATGTGGATATTCCATGAATTTTTTGTTTCTACTATGACTACACTAGATTTAATCGAACAGTATCCTTTTATAATCCAAATTTGTTCTATTCAACTCCAAGGTAAGTGATCAAAGTGTTGATGACCCTTGAGGTTTCAGACAGAAATTCTATTAGCTAACTTCTTGTAAAAGTTATTAGCCTTGAGCATCATTTTCCTTTTGGTGAAGGTTTTCATCAATGAAGAAATCAAATTTGCAGCAGTGATATGATATTGTCTCTAAATATGTGGTTCCAAGGGAGGAAATTTTTTAAAGTATCCTCTCAACTGTTTCAAGAATTTTCCATGTTCTATACAATGGTTGAGTTTCAAAATCAATCTCCAAATTTGAGTTAGGGCCTCCGGATGGAAAATTGATGTGTATGTTCGGATGTAATGGTTTTAACTAAAAGACATGACTTTTCACACCAGTGTAACTAGAAAAATCCTCCTCTTTTATCATTCTATTTGCATGATCTGTTCTTTTTAAGTTAGACAAGACAGAAATATATTCTCAAGCTACTTCTCTCCAGATGCCAGATTAAAAACCATTATGTTACTAATCAGTTTTCTGATGCAGACAAATATTTCATAGAATAGACCAAAAATTCCATCAAAAAGCAAACAATTATGAATTTTCACCTCAGGGGTCTGTAATCTCAAAAAATAGCGCAAAATTTTGAGTAGTAGGTATATATGAATTTGAAAGTTAGTGAACTTAAAAGTTCTATGGGAGCTTATTACCTCCATAACTATGCCCCTCAAACTTTCAGAGTGCAATGGAACCACCTTCCCCACTCGCAACTGAAAGTCACCAAGTTGATACTGGTTCCCCTACATTAAATGAAACTTTCCCATGAAAAATAGATTTCAAGCCATGATTTCACTTTCTATTCTTTTCAATCTTCCCACTTTAGCATGAAAACTAAAAATCTAATTAAAAAACAAAGAAAGGAAATTAAGTCAATAACCGATCGACAACTTTTCAACAAGAAAAAAAATCAGCATATTTTAAAATCACTAACCTCAAAACTAAGAGCAACCCGTGTTTTGTAAGATTGCAGTTTCTCCATTATCATCTGAATACTTGACTCAGCCTCCACCACAAGACGCTGGCCTCTAATTACTAAGAAATATTTATTGGGCTGCTCGGCAAGCGAAATCCCCACAAAATCACGAGGAAATTCATTCCCATTGGCTTGCTCTTACAATCACCAGAAAAACAGTAAAGGGTTTAGGGATTAGGGTGTACGATTAAAATAAAAGGAAATTCATTTCAATACAGAAATTACACATGTTCTCATAATCAAACAGTACTAATATAATACTAAATGACCAAAATGACACCAAATTTATTTCAATACAGAGATTAAAATACTCAACATAATACAAATATTGCTTAAAAAGGGTTGTCAAAACCCTAAAAAAAAAAAAAACACACTAGACACTTTGTGAGATGGATACCTCTAACCATGGCTTTGTAGAAGCTGAGAGTGGATTTCCAGCGTCCTTCCTTGACACCATTGATGCTCTCAGCGCACTGAGACACTTCTGAGAGAATTTGACTGTTCACTGTTGTGCCCAGGTTTGGCTGCCAGTGCAATATCCTACACACATCAACACATCGTTATGCATATATACACTCCTTTTACAATACACTGCAATTCATGGAGAAATGATTTTGTCGAAGGTGAAATCATGATGGAAATCGATAAAATATTCAAGTATCAAAATGGGGATTGGGGTTTTCAATTGTTATTTAATTTTTGTTTTTCTATTTACCATTTGATGGGCATTGTGTTGGTGATTGGTGATTCGGAGTTTGCAGGGTTGAATGATACTGTATGGGGAAATGCTGGGAAATTTGCCTTTTCTGTTTTTGTTTCGTCAACAGCTTTTAAACCTCCCTAATGTCTAAATCTCGCGAATTTGGACTCCTTTTTGGTCGTTATATCTTTGACTCGATTATTTTTTATCTAGTTAGGTATTTAAAAAATTCAATAATATATATGAATATATTTTTAATAAAAAAATTAGTCAAAAAATATAATAAAAAATAATAAAAGAATTTGTGGACGTGCGAATAAAATACAAATCTAAAAAAAATATCTGAAAGCAAAAATAAAACTTATTTTGATGTTATTTTTATATATTGTATTTATATTTATTTTTAAATTATATAAAAATATTTTATATACATTTCTATATTTTTAATTTATAATTATGACATTACTTAAAGATAATTATCTAATAATAATTAATATATTCATAAATTAATAATCTTTTATTTTTTATTTATATAATATTTTAATAATAATCATAAATAACTTTTGAGTAGTTTTTAAAATTATATTTAAATATTATAAATATTTAATAAAATAAAATATGATTTATATAAGTATTACATTTGTATTAAAAAATTCATCTCAAAGTACGGCGTATTATTCGATAGTTCAAAATATGCAAAGGAAATGAAATTATTTTTTAATTATTTATATGTATGCGTACTATACGAATATAATATAAATTTTAACTAATAGAATTTATTTATTTATTTTTTTATTTTGACAAATACCCCTCCATCACTACAAGGGTATTTGATAGAATATAAATTTTTAAATGATAGTTAAAAAAATATAATCTTTCTATATTTTTACAGTATTATTCATAAAAATAGTGGTTGATAAGTAGTACAATCACTTCATTATTTTAATTGAAATGGTAATTTTAGAAAAATAAAATTCCAATGCATAAAATTAAACTTTATTTTGAAATGTCTTAAAAAAAATTAATAAATTTTGGGACAAAAAGAATATATTACATTTGGTGCATGGAGTTAAAATTAAACTGGAATTGTGATGGATGAAATTATAATTCTATTAACTTTTACTCTAACTAATTCGGTCTGTATTTTGGTAACTTAATTATATAATAAACAAATTCATTCAAAATATTTTAATATTACAATTATCATGTTTGGACTTTAGATTCATATAAATTTGTGTTAGATTCAATTCATTTTCCACTATAAACTCCCCATCAATATGGGTGTAAACGAAGTAAATCGAGTCAAATATATTATAATTCAAATTTGATTTGATAGATAATTAAATCAAATTTAAATGACTTTTAATCGATTTAAAATAGTTTCATATTTATATATATATATATATATATATATATTTACTAATTGAATCGAACTCGAGTTAATTTTTAAATTTTATAAAATCAAAAAATATGTTCAAATTTAGTTTATTTTATTTACGAACTAAGCTCGAGTTTTTAATAAAAATTTAAAAATTAAATATTGATTGAGGGGCTTTGTTAATTTCTCAATCCTACCTATCAACCCTCTTCCACTTCTCAACCCTTACTAAGTGATATTTTATCTCAACATATGTGAAATCAACCAATCGACCCTGTTTATTAATTTTTTAATCTGCTATTAGAGTTGCACAACATATGAATGGATATTTTTGGGGATTAAATATTACCGTAACCGTCTCAAAATTGTTCCATTCCTACCATTGGCCATTGAAATCAATTAATTTTTTTGGTGCAATTACAAATAATTTAATCAAAAAAATTGAGAACTAACTAAATAATATTAGATAAATAACAGAAATTAAGATTTAAAAATTTAGTAAGTATCAGTGAATCAATATGACAAGTCAGTCATAAAATTAAAGAGTTTGACCTTGTACTATAACAAACTAAAGTAATTATTTTGAAATATGCAGAGTGTTAAAAAGTTATGTCGAATAAAAAAAATTAAATTATAAATAACACATTAATTTTTATATACCCGAATGAATATAATTCTAAACAACATAAACTATTAAAATATAAAATTGTATAGAAAATTATGTATTCCCTAGTGCTACTTGTATCAAGACTACTCTCAAACTAATTTGATTTTTACAAATGTCTTTTTTTTCTAATATAAGATTTCATATCTTGTCCTTTTTTGTTGAAATAATATAAAATCTTGGGGTTTTGTTCAAATCTAACAAGTAGTATTATAAAATTTAGCGGTAATGTTTCAATTGATGGTGTTTCTTCCCCGAAGGGACTTTGGTGTAATGAAATGGTACTAGAATTGACTGTTGTCGGAATATTTGACAAAATTCTATTCAAGCGGAAGTCACTTCTTAATATGCGGGACAATGTACTATTTAAGTGGAAACGTGATAATTAAAGAGTACATGTGTGTATTCATTATATTCCTTTGGCTCACGTCGTTTATAAACTACTTTTAAATTGCATTTTGGCGGCAATGGTTGTGTCCGACTAACTTAGGTACCAAAATTATAGTAACAAAATTTGAATTTCGGAATAATTTGTTAATTTTTAAAATGCGTAAATCGAATATTATTCGGGTTAATTTAAAAAAAAAATTAACAAAATTTCACATTCATAACAAAATTCGTCTTTAAAATTCGTAATTAATTCAAAAATAATTTAATAAAAAATATCTAATTATTTCGTAAAATAATATGTTTATGTGTGAAGATTGTTAATAAAAATTATATAATCTAACAAAATTATATATACGTGGTGAAAAAATAAAAAAATAAGTTAATGTAATATGATTTTATTAAAAAAATATGAATAAAATTTGGGAACAAATCATTTTATTAAAAAAAAATTAGGAGATTTTATCATATAACTGTTTATGAAAGATATATATGGAATTCCAACGTATTTTATTCGAGTTATTTTTAAAAATTCGGAGAATTATGTTAATATGGCCAAAATATGGTAAATTGTCATTAGAATTGCTTTATTATTTTTGACAACAAAAACTATAAGTTTGAGCTAAAAAGTGGATTTTTATATATTGTTCATCTCTAATAATTATATTTAAAATTCTATATATCTCTATATATTTTATCATTTTTTCATCACGTCTAATAATATTGCTACTCAAAAAATACTGGTAAATTTCATTATTAATTATTTTTTAGGTAACTAATAGAAAATAGTGGAGCGCTAGTAATATAGATTTTGAAGAGCATCAAAATCAGATACTAAATTTTTTTTTGGAGGATGCTCGTAATCCCTTTGGCGGCTGGGGAGCAATAATTAGAAAATTACTCTCCAAGATAATTACAAACATATTTACAAAGTGCCCCCCAAAAACTAACTAGAATAAGAAACAGGCCCCCGAAATTCACCCAACGTTTTATAAATATGCCCCAGAATTTGGCTTATTTTCTAAACCTCCCCCAAGAAATTTCACTCCGTCACCCTATAAATACCCCCAAGTTCTTTAAACCCATACTCCACAGTAATACACACAGTTCAGACAGCTCTGAAAAATCTTGCTTATATCTCCAAATTTGGAAAAATTGCTAGGGTTTTGTTGATTGAGTAAATTGAGTTGCATGTTTGAAACGGGGTTCGGAAATTCAGTGTAACAAACAATTAAATTATTTAATTAATTGAGAAATGGCGTGTGTGTACATACCAGTGCAGAATTCAGAGGAGGAGGTGAGGGTGGAGCTTGATCAACTCCCCCTGGATGCCACCGACATTCTCGACATTCTCAAGGCTGAGCAAGCTCCGCTAGATCTCTGGCTCATCATCGCCGTATGCCTACATGCACTCTTTCTTTTTTCCCCCCTTATTTGTGTCTGGTTTTTTATTTCCGTAAATGTATATCAATGTAAACATGCAAGTCAAGATTCTGATTTTTTTTATGTGTTTCTTGTTATAACGATGTGTCAAGCCAAAAAACTTCGTGTTGTTTGTGTTGAATTTTGTGTTTGCTAAGTGGTTTATGTCTGTGTTTGTGGTTAAAGTTTTTGCATGTGAGATGCATGGATTTCTTGTGTGTATCTAGAAACTTGTGTCGCAGGTGGATATGTCCGGGGATGAAAGTTAGGCTTTTATGGTAGATTGTGAACGGCCTGTCCGCATTTATATGGGGAAACAATTATGTGTCCCTTTTGGCAATTTATGTATAAGAATTGTGTTCAATTCACGTTTGAGATAAAATTTGGTTTTTGGGTTTCAGTAGATTTATCTTTGGATAATTGCGAGTGTGTGAGCATATTTGATAAGTCCTTTTTTCATGTGAAAACTAAAAGAATTATATATATTAAATATACGCATATCCATGTGTGTGTGTGCGGGCTATATCTGTATAGAAATAGTTCTAGCTGAGAAAATTTCAGGTTAGTTCTAGAAATTTTCCCTGAATGACCCTTACACATTAAATTAAATACAGCGCACTTCACTCCCTATAAGTGTTTTTATTAAAAGACAAATGTATGAAAATTAGATGAGCATGGGAGCTCTTCTAAAAGAAGCAGCCAGTCTGTCGACGTACGACAATTAACTCTAATATCTTACATAATAATCCCATAGAAATGGTCCTGCATGATCTTGTTTAAGCTACACTTGAAAGAGTCGAAAGTTTTCTGTGTTGTCTGTAAATAGATGTCCATTGAGATGGAAAGTCGGGTTTTGAATTAAATTTTGCTTTTACTCCGAGGGTCTTATGTTTAAACACGTGGATGCATATCCATGTTGGTACGACTCACAAATACGTCAGATTTGGTATGCAAATATACGTAATAAATCATACGTGTGAGTCATATAAGTTAGATTTGAGCATGCAAATAGGAAAGCCTCGATTATACGTTAACTAAGTTGGGTATCAATTGGACTGGACATGTTGGTGCATTGTCCATTATTAATGAGGTTACTAGGTGGATTGGTATTTGGTCATCACATGGATATTACGAGACTCAAATTTGCATTTTGTGAACAGGATGGGACAGAGAGTTATATGCATGTAATTTTTCGACCTTATCATTTATCATTCTTACTAATTTCTGGTTGCATTCACAATTCATTTGTTACTTTTGTTTATTCTTCTTATAAAAGGTTGCCACATTTTGTGCATGAATTGGAAAAGTGTTTGGAAAGTTAAATTGTGGGGAGGTGTTTATAAACACCATACAAATGTGGGTTGATGTAGGTGCATGTTGAATTAGTATTTGTTTTCAATATATTGACGTATGCTTGTTTTCTGCAGAGGGAGTACTTCAAACAAGGAAAATTCGATCAATTTAGACAAATATTGGAAGAAGGATCTAGTCCTGGTATTAATTGAACTTTTGACATTCCTTTCGGATGACAAAAGAAGAATTTCGAATTCTTATGTAATATATTGATGAAGGGGATTGTGTAGCCCTTGTTATTAGATCTTTGGGTAAGTCCGGTAATAATCAAGTGTCATTGTTTTGCAGAAATTGACGAATATTATGCAGATGTAAGATATGAGAGGATTGCCATTCTAAATGCTTTGGGGGCGTATTACAGCTACCTTGGGAAAATTGAAACCAAACAAAGAGAAAAGGAAGACTATTTTATACAGGCCGCAAATTATTATAACAAGGCATCAAGGATTGACATGCATGAGCCTTCAACTTGGATTGGGAAAGGTAAATACTCTTGCAGGGATACCGGATACTATACCCTTTGCAATTCTTGCTGTTAAATGTTGTGTGTTCTACTTAACAATTTTCTTTAGCTTCGCAACAACTGTAATGTGGACGTATATGGGATCATTTTATCATTGTAGACCTTTTTTCTCAAGGTTGTGATCTGTTCGGTCTTAACAAAAAACAAGCTGGTAAAACAAAGATGTTTGGTCTTTGGTCTTAATCGACCAGAAAGCAAGTAAAGAATATGTGGTCTTAAGAATCAAAATGCATGCAGAATGACCAAGTTCCATTTTAGTGTTTCAAACTACACTTCCATTCTCCAAATATCTTGTGCACCATGAGACAAAGAATGAGCTTAAGATGGAAATTTCAAAGACATGGCGGTTGTCAAAGTTCTACCTCTAGACATGGGGCCGTACATTCTTAACACAATTTTGCTACCCAATCTTCACTTGGTATAAACAATTTTAGTAGTATAATTCATGCTGAATAGCGAATAATGCATGCAAAAATTTACCTTTGGATGTGTTTTACTGGAACAGAAACCCTTCAAAGGGACAGATTTGCCACTGCAATTGAGTGGGATTTCAAAAGTCTAAAAAAATGATATTTGAACATCACATCTATCAATGATGGATGAAATCAGACAGATTCAGAAGAGTGTCCCCTGAATCTTTATTTTCCCTTTTCAAACTCACTTTGGACTTCTTCCTTGGAATCAAGTTCTTCAGGTTGCTGCTAGCCCTTGGGCTTCAAGAGCCGGACTTCTTCCGTTTGTTTCCTTCATAGTTGAGACAATGAGAAAGAAAGTGACTTTGTGACTCTTCGTGAATTGCAACTTTTTATTCCAGACAAGATTTGGCCATCTACTTTTGAGGATTAATTATGCTGTTGTGGCCTATTCAATATATTTGCCTTTTGTGGAGGGAATTAGCGAAGAATTTCTGAAGTTTTCTGTGAGTGTGTGAGAGAGAGAGAGATTATGTTTTTGGCATGGAAGGTGTTTCACTGTGGGGAAATTGACGATCTGATGTGCTCGCTTTAAGTCTCTGTAACAGTTGGAGGTCCACGATGTATTGACGTATTGGATGTTGCCACACACCCAATTTGGTATTGCATACAGATGTCATTATTTGTACTGTGGACATCTGATGTGGTTTTGACACATTATCACTTACCTAATGCAATAAGACACAACTGTATAATTTTACATAGAATAGGTGGATCTTGTATGGATTCAAATTGCACTCTATAGAGATTCTGAAGTCATTTTCATTTTCCCGTTGTTTCAACTTTTCGGAAGTTAAAGAAAACCTACAAAAGAAGTTAAGCTTTTGAATCCCAAGGTCGGCAGCAAATAAACTGAAGAGATTCATTTCTATGCCGTTTTGAAGAAGATAAAGACCAAATTCAGTTTGGAAAGGGAAATTGTGGCACAATTGTTCTTGATGATGTTCTCTCTCGATCTGGCTGATTTTTTTGCTATCATTGTTCGATTTGGTATGCCAATATCATCTATTTTGAACTTCTGTAATTATCAAGGAGGTATAGATTTTAACTGCAGGATATTGTTTTTTCTGCTTACCTTATCGTCTTGGTCATACATGTGGATATTTACTTTATACAGCACTTGATTCCTGCATTTAGATCTAAGATGTGCATATTAGTAAAAGAAATACCGTTGTAGATTGGAGGTTTTAAAATGATGAATGAGGACTAGCAAGAGAAAGTTGCCCCTAAAAATTGCAGGGGAGGTTAAAAAAAAAAAATGATTTCATCACATTATTAAAATGTTTACGTGAATTTTGAAGACTAATTCTTAACGACTAGCAATCAGATTTTTCCATCTATTATTATTTTTAATTTTTTTGTTAATTCTCTTTCAGCTGCCTTTTGGATTCCTGCATCTGTTGTATTTCCTCTTTGCCAGCTTATTCTTTGTTTGGTCTTCATACCTGCGTAATTCTATTTGCAGGTCAGCTCTTACTGGCCAAGGGAGATGTTGAGCAGGCATATAATGCCTTCAAGATTGTATTAGATGGAGATCGAGATAATGTTTCTGCTCTTCTTGGTCAGGTGTTTTAATTTTATACATGCTTTTAAAAAGGTTCATGATTAGCAATTGTATCATATGTCTTCAATTGTTTGGAAAACTGGCTTATCATTTGCAATTCAGGCCTGTTTTTGGACATCATTCATTCATTTGAATGTTCTTCTGAGTTGTGATGATGACTTCTAAAACTAGAGAGTCATGCTGCTTAATAGAATAAACATGTGTACTTTTTGAATGGTCACAATGGTATGCTTTTTAATACTTTTGTGATATAGTTAATTAGGAAACATATTCTTTGGTAGAAAGTTTTACAACCAATAATCTTGTTGCTTCTATCCTTTTCTTTTCCTTTGTTCTCTTGGGATATATTTCATGTTACCACAGGTAGAGGTTAGTTCAACTCCTTTGCAATTATTTATATTTTAGTTTGTCTTAATTCTTTCGTATGAGGGTAACGGGAGGAAGGTTTGAAATTGGTTGTTAATTTACCAAATTTCCCAGATGGTAGTTATTTTTCCATGAGGTGAGTTTCAGTTCTGTGGATGGATCCTACGAAACAAGAGATGAGGTCTATTCCCTCCCCTAGACAGACAATCTGTACTCCTGCCACTGACCATCTCTATTAATATTAATGATCCCTAGGCTTGAATTTTAGATTTCTTAGCTTTCTGCAGACTCTAGGTCTCATTCTTTGTTCATCTTTGGATTGGCTAAATAAGTGGTGAATGCATATGCTATAGAGTGCCACGGGCTCATGATTTTGAGCATGGGTTTAGTCTGGCTGTTACACCAGTTAACTATTTCCTATTGTGTGTAGGCATGTGTTCACTTTAGGCGTGGTCGATATGCTCATTCACTGGAGTTATATAAGGTTCGTTCATTCTCCTTTATCCTATTTGTTTCAAACAATTTGTGAACGATCTGTATTTCTCAGTTGTAATATATATGCTTGTTAGAGAGCTATGCAAGTGTATCCTTGGGCTCCCGCTGTAAGACTTGGAATAGCTCACTGCCATTATAAATTGGGTCATCTTCAAAAGGCAAAGCAAGCATTTCATCGTGTTCTACAGGCAAGTGATTGCTGATCATGGGGTTGTGCATAAGCTAAGCTGATGTTATCTGCAGCAGCAAATTTTGCTCGATCTTGAAGTTGATTTAGGCTTGTATTTTGACCATTGTTTAACTGCAGTTAGACCCAGACAATGTTGAAGCTCTTGTGGCACTTGGCATTTTAGATTTGCAAACTAATGAAGGTTAGTTTTGGTTTCTGGATATGTAATTTATGGCCAGCACAAGATGTGGAGATGAAAAGAAGTTCACAAATCCTACTTTCTTTGTTTACTGACAATTGTTGGACAATTACATCTGACAAACATCTTGCAGCATGATCATGTCACTGGTGAAAACATCAATGGGATTGTTTGTTATTCAACATTAATTTGCTATTTTTGGGGATAAACTTGGTGTTCAATGCTTATTTGTGGATCACTAGTTTATGGATTTTTTGGCCTTATTTTATGTTTGCAGCTGCTGGTATTAGGAATGGAACGGGAAAGATGCTGAGAGCTTTCGAGATATATCCTTACTGTCCAATTTCACTGAATTGTCTGGCTAATCATTTCTTCTTCACTGGTCAACATTTCCTAGTTGAGCAGCTGACTGAAACTGCACTTGCTGTAACGATGCATGGCCCCAAAGGGGCACATTCTTACTACAATTTGGCTCGGTCTTACCACAGCAAGGTCGACTACTCCATCCATATTTGGCTCTCTATCATCTGTGCTCGTTTGCCAAACTTTTCCTGCAAATTTATGACTTTCTCATCTTGGCAATTGATGGACCACTTGATTAATTTTATCATGCTTTTCTTTTTGATTGTTCTTTTATTCTAATCATGCGCGTCATTATTTTCTTGATTTCAGGGAGACTATGAAAAGGCAGGAATGTATTATATGGCATCTGTAAAAGAAAGCAACAATCCACATGAATTTGTATTACCTTACTATGGTATGTAGAATATTCTGTCTTATTTTCTGCTGTAGTTTACTGTCAGTGGAATATGCTTGCAGAAAATGGGCCATCAATCTGATTCAACTGTATCCACTAATGCAAATTGAAAGCTAAAATTTATTATAAAATCACCAAAATTGATTACTTGTTACTTTGTTATAAGCTTGCCATATAGTAATAATTTAAGTTTATTTTAATGGAAAAGAAGCTATTACATGAATATTAGAAACACAGAGAAAATAATACACAATAGCTAATGCATTGATAGTAATTTGATTATTGAATATAAAATACTGAGCTTTAGTATACACTTGGATGACTGAAGGTCCTCTGTGGCTATGATTATGCGTGGACAAGTGCAAATTATCAGAAGAGTTATATTTGGCATTGTTTTCTTCAATTAGTTTGGTGTCCCGTAATCTTTTTCTTAACAAACTAAATTATAGATGAAATGTTTGTGGCATATATAGGCATTCTTATTGTATGGTGGAATTGGTGTCTCTTGCTGTGTTTTTGCATAATAGGAAGTACAGGGCTGTAGAGGGGTGGGTAAGCTGGTGTATTAAAGATCAAACAAGTAAATTAATAATATGTAACAAATTATTTAGAAAATTGACCTCTCTATGTTATGGTAAAGTCCATGTAGAGTCTTACTCTGACCAACAAGGTACTAGTTGAACTGAAGCATGAAAAGCCTTCTCAGTGTATTGTTGTACTATCGAGAGAATCAATTGCTCCTGATCAGCTTTCATTGTATAGCTTCTTTTTGTAGTATAATATGAACCCAATACATGCCCAAAGAATCATAGCGGTGATGATAATGATTATTTCTTTTTAGTTAACTCGTGTGAAATGCAATCTGTGAAGTAGGCTGCACTCTCTCGAACCAGTTTGGGCATGCATAGTGTGACAAAATGGGTTTCAGGGGACTAAAATGACTAGATCAAACTGAATAGGTTTTAAGCTTTTGTTGACCTTCTTTTCTGTTGGATTTTTATGCCACATGTGCACATGATTGTCTGTTTCCTTTTGCATAAGTGAAGACATTATTCAATGTAAATAGAACAATAGATGTGTCCGGACTAACAGTATTTGGTGATCTGGCTCAAAATTATATTTTGCAACTGGACTGAAATGAATTAATTATGTAGGACATTCTATGTCTTGCAATAACTATAACTAGAAAATAGCTCTTCAGTTTATGAGCCCCCAGATATTTGACTACATTTTATGTGGTAATCTATTATTACTCAATGAAAATAATATATATTTACTTCTGATAACAGAAAAAACAATGAAGATATAGCATTTTCACTCTGCAATTTACATATATATAATATTGCCCTCTCTGTCCTTATGAAAACTTAGATTTAGTGTCTTACATCTTGTTCTAGCCTGCTGAATCAATAACCTTGCCAGAAAAATGCAACTAGTGATATGTACATTGTTATGGTGCCTAACCTCTCAGATATACATTTCTAATTTCTTATGTCATTCTTTTGTATCATGTTTACGCCTCAAGAAATTTATCGGCTTTTAATTTTTGATATGGTTTTGCACGGTATTGGTTCATTTAATACTTGTGCTTGCTTGAAATAGGTTTGGCGCAGGTCCAATTGAAATTAGGAGACCTGCGGAGTGCCTCGACCAATTTTGAAAAAGTCTTGGAAGTTCAGCCAAAGAATTGTGAGACATTGAAAGTGAGCGAAGAACTATGTTAAGACATCAAGTTTTGAAGCTTTTCGACCTCTTTCAATGTCTAAAGTTTTGTAACTGATGGGCTTATCGTGGTGTTTTGACTTAGGCTCTTGGACAAATTTATGCTCAGCTTGAGCAGAACGAGAAGGCCGAAGAGTTATTTAGGAAAGCGACAAAAATTGATCCTCAAGATCCTCAGGTGACTATGTTGTTGCATTATTTCCCACTTGTCAATTATTCATTTGATGGTTTTGTTACAGCTTGTGTTGTGGATACCGCACATAAAGAATGATGTCATGGGTCTAGATAAATATGACATCAAAATGATGCACCTATTTCTTTTCAAGTCATTGAAATAATTAAAAGGAGAAAAAAGAATATAAACTGAGAAAAATAATTAGCCACTAATACAAGTATTAGTTTTAAAATATTACCTCATTAGATTCAAAATGAATCAATGTGCAGCGTGCTAACAAGTTGTTGCTATTCCAACCTATACTGTATTGGAGTTACATAAACCCATTTACTAGTAAAACATTGTTTTCCATAATAGGGAAGATTTCTGGGGAGATAGCAAGCTTTAAGATTTTTTATAATTTCTGTTTGATTGTTTTGCTTTTGCCGACGGGTGATTTTTAAAATTGAAGAAATTAAACCAAAAGATTTTGACCAATATTTCTAGACATGAAAAATATTATCGAAGTAAAGATTGAGTTTTGTCTTATAGAGCTGTCATTAGGCCTTAATTATTGCAGAAAATAATATAAATATGATGATGAAAATGCAGCAGATTTTAAAAATGCTGAAGCTTAAAGAAATGGAAGGTATAGTCGATACCACTATTCAGGCATCTAGTTCAAGAATTCCACTCTGTGGGCCTACACCCACACCACAATAATAGGAAAAGTAAAAAACCTAAAAGATTCCAGTCTTTGGTTGGTCATATTCTTGGCTGACTTGGTGTTGATATATTCTGTGTGAAGAAAAAGGTGCATGTTATATTTGCCTGATGGTTGGAAATGCACCTCCTTTTCAAATTGATGAATGGGCACATAGATTTGGTGAATAATAGATTTTTCTTACAGTGTTACTCTCAACTGCATTCATGGTTGGGTACCTTGAAGTATAGAGCCTTAGATACCCAATTTTACATAAAATGTTAAGGTGCCATAACGAACTACTTTGTACACCCTAGTTTTGCCTGACGTCATGTCTGTATTCCACATATTAGCAGCCTCTGTAAGCATGATGATAGACTCAACATGATGTGATAATATTGTCACCATTGCAAAATTTGTTATTTATGGAGTTTGAATATATTAAAGAAAGCGGCAGGAAAATCTTAGATGTGAAGTTCGCCTCTCTACTGATTTGTGAACGTGGTATTGAGACACGGTGCAGGAGCTAAAGCAGGAGAACTATTTAGAACTTTTTTGTGTGACAGTGTCTTGATAGCATCAATATGATTTTAATGTATTTTAAGTGTTTTATATATTACAAACATGCAGTAACTAACACAATTAAAATAAACATGTTTTACATATTAAATGCATTGAAAAAGTAATGAATAATGTCGGTAATGTTCTCAGATACTGAATGAAAGGAGGTATAATTTTAGGTAGATAAATGTTTACAGGAGAACAATCTCCAATTAGATATTGAGTTTACCAGAAAGCAGTCATAGCGTTTGAGCTAGCGCCTTTGGAATTTTAGGACTTGTACACTGCACTGGTAATCTGGTGAATTGCAGCACCTCCAAATATCATGGACTGTAATAATTCCTGTGCATCAGTGTGGCAGTATGCGATTCTTGTCACGGTACTCCACAAATTCCACAAATGAACATGAATTTCTTGAAGACCAGGTCCAGAGGATCCATGAGTTGGTGCAGGGATGCCATCTTGTAGGTGAACTTGGTCAGCCACACTGCAACTGGGACGTTAAAGAAAAAGCTTGACTTTCCAAAATGGATCAATTGTTGAATACAATAATGTAAATTAAGAAACAAAATGGTTACTTCTGATATGAAAAATTTACTTTTTGTTTGTGCTTCACATTATCAACCAAAGTATGACGATGTTCTTGAAGTTCCCAACAAAATTGGTGTGCTGATTTTTTGTTAATTGCTACTGACTGTTATATATTATGTCATGCATCTTCACAGGCATTTGTGGATCTTGGGGAACTGCTAATTTCAACAGATATTGGTGCTGCTTTAGATGCCTTTAAAACCGTAAGTACATATACTTTAGTGTATATTGGTTTATTTCCAACTAGTAGTGACTGCATTTCTTGCCCTTCTCCTGCTCATGTTTTACGTTTTGGGAAGTTGAAAACATTGTGGGTATGTTTCCAATACAGCTCTAAAAAAAATAGTAAGAAATAGAACAGTTCTTGAGTAAATAGCTTCTCATCTTTTCTTGTAGAAAATATCAATAACAAAGTAAACAATGGATAATCCAAATAAACACGTGAATATTAAGAGTAGTGGAAACCAAAACAAGTTTTAAAATCTGAAAATAAAACTGAATCTCCAATTTTCAAGTTACCAAACACACGGCCAACATGTTCTTCTATCATTTAAATCCTTTCATCATCTCTTTGTGCAGTTATTGTCTCTGATTATGTCTGTTGTACCCATAAACAGCAAGCGGGTCATTCTTTAGTTGACGGATATACAGTAACAATCATCCTTCTCTCTAATAGTGAGGGGACCCTGACCCATTTGTCATGCAGGCAGTTTGCCGTGGTTCTCTTCTTTGATCACCCAAGGAAGCTTTAATAAGGCTTTACCTGTTGAAGACTAGGAATAAAATATTATGGAATAGTGTTTTTCATTAGAGGAAGCCTCTAGTTTGTAGTTGCCTTAGCATCTAGCTTCAGCAATAATTTTCTAGAAAGGAAAGATGAATAACCGAGCATTCCTTTTAAAGCTTTCCCAGTCCTAAATTACTTATCTTCTACAATAGTAGAGGTACTGCTGATTATTGTGCTGTTCTTAGGAGCCATAGCTGGAGATGGACCAGATGGTACTGGTGGATGAGAGAAACTTGAAACTATTGGAGGTTTTGACTGGCTGTTTTTTTTTAAATCTTATTTTCTTTTAATTTCAAGCAACTAACTTTTTCGCATCTTCTATATTAAAGAAATATTAATTTTCTTGATTGAATAATTCCTTTTCCTTTTTGTATTTCCTATTTTCAAACGGGCACACTTTTGCCATATATAGGAAGTCAATCAAATAGTTTCTATCTCTGAATGCTACAAGAATTACATAGCAACCACCAAATTAGCAGTTACATCAGCCAATAAATGAAATGGCTATGTGTTGGCAAGACTGCCAAGCCAACAATTAAGGTTCCCTTGTAAGTAATGGGAAAAACTTTGGTAACTAAATAACTTGTCATTTTCAGATAAAATGTCAAATTGCTCAAAACAATAAAAAAAAGATATGAACAAGTAGAAAAAACAACCATGATGCAGAACAAGAACCCAAGAAAGCAATGGCTGAGTTTTCTTTGAAAGTAAACATAACTGAGATATACTCAGTAACCCTTTCCCCACCCATCTTTTCATCCATCCATCCCTTTACTAAAGTCCGTGGTTTTGTACAGGCTCGTAATCTGCTGAAGAGGGCAAATGAGGACGTACCTTCAGAGCTGCTTAACAATATTGGGGTTCTCCATTTAGAAATGGGAGATTTTGAGGTTTGTACTTGCTCTTGAGATACTCCTTGAGTTTGATACACTTAGATGCTGGTAAGTTTGAAATGAATTGTTTTCGAGGGGCCATGATGTCTTGTTAATTCCAGATTGCTGGTGAGACATTTAAGGAAGCTCTAGGAGATGGCATATGGTGTGATTTTTGTGATGCTGAAGGAGAATCCATTTTTAATATGGAACAATCAGATGCCTATGGAGAAGCTACGAATCAGGAAGAGCCACCAACTCCTAGTCGTATAGCGCGATCAAATTTAGTTAACAATGCACAATATCCTGTTGATGCCAGCTCAACAATCCGTCCATATAAGGACTTGCAATTTTTTCATCGACTCGAGGAACAGGGTATATCTGTGGAACTTCCTTGGAATAAAGTTTCAACTCTTTTTAATTTAGCTAGAGTGTTGGAGCAGATGCATAAGACCGAATCAGCAAGAATCCTATACCACCTGATATTATTTAAGGTATCAATGATTTTCTGCTTACTGCAGTTATTAGGGGGGATAATATGGGTCAATGTTGATTTTGATGGTTTAGAGCTTATTTTGATTTAAGTAATTACGAACAATTCCTGATTTTCTGACATATTTGTTGCATTACATGAATATCACCATAGGCCACCTTTGTGCTTTCATTTGTATTTCTTACTGGGTGCTGAATGATCTATTACTGGATAATTACAACTGTTCCTTGTCATGTTGAATTTCTGATTTACTATCCCTAAGTTTAAGAAAAGAAACAGATGGAGTAGAAGAAAGGAAAAGGAACTGGAACGGTAAATGACTTCTTTGGAGTTACTTTATATGTCTCCTTATACCCGTAATAATGTTGGTTCCTGATTCATGGGTTTGCTGGGCTTCTTCACATGGCTTGATCTATTCGCTATATTGTCCAAAGCACCTGTAATGTTTGCTTCACATTTAAAATTAATCTAGACTCTAATGCTTTGCATAGAGAAGTCTAAGGAAATGCGAATTCTGTTCACGATCTTTAATTTAACTGATATAACGAACTGCTTTAGGATCTAATGAATTTATATTTGGTGCATGACATGATGAAGAACAGAGATTCCATATTTCTGATGCATCAGTTTTCATATCTGACTGTTGGTTCCCCTAGTCTGTTGCATCTGTTGTCTTGAACATCTGTATGTGTCATACCATGTCATACTTTTTGATGCATAAGTGCACTTCGATGGACCTAGTTATCTTTCCAAACAATTGAATTAAATGAATCTTTTCGATCCCTCTAGAGTTTTTTTTAATTATTATTATTATTAACGTATCTGGCTCGTATATTCTTGTTTGCACAATATGTTTCTAACCTTTGCATTAATTTTTCAGTATCCAGAATACACAGATGCTAATTTGAGGCTTGCTGTCATTGCAAAAGCTAGAAACAATGTTCAACTTAGCTTTGAACTGGTTGTTATATCCTCAAGGAATCTTTCCTTATTATTCTTATTTCTATATTTATCTTCGTCCATTTTGTCATTTTTTTCTTTTAAAAGGAGGTTTTTTGGTCATAGATTGGTGATGCACTAAAGGTGGATGAGAAATGCCCCAATGCTTTGCTAATGCTTGGTGACTTGGAGCTTAAGAATGATCGCTGGGTCAAGGCGAAAGAAACATTCCGGATGGCAAAGGACTTAACTGATGCAAAAGATTCATATGCTGAAGTTTGTCTGGTACATGCTATATACTGAATGCTTTCATATTAAGTTCTGTTGATTAATTTATCAGAAATTAAATATTTCACCAAAACTTACACTTTCTTAAGAGTATTCTCCAGCACTTATTTTTTTGGATCTTCATGTTGTGCAACTTCAGGAATAGCAATTTTTTTTTGTTCTTCCAGGGTTTTGCATAGTGCAGTTCACTCTCACCATTAATATCAATTAGCAATTTCAGTAACTAATGGGCTTTCTTTGATGTCTGCAAGGGGAATTGGAACTATTATGCGGCAAATCGCAATGAGAAAAGATTTCCTAAGCTGGAAGCTATACATTACGAGAAGGCCAATGAACTGTACACCAAAGTATGTTAGCTACTTCCTTACTTGGAAGCAACTATGTTGAGTAGCTAGTCCTTTTTTTTCTCTTCTAATTTCCAGTTAAGCTTTTTGTTTTATAATACTAGTACCCATGGTGGCATGGATGGCTTTTAGCTTATAATATAAACATATAAGTCCTCCTTGGCTAATTTGCATTGATTGAGGTGGGATTGTCAGCTTTGCTATTCTTTTTCTGTTTACATCTGGACTTCAGTTATAGAACCAGGATAAAACTCCTTGTGATGTGATTATATATCATCCTGCCAGGTTCTGCTTCAGCATCCTGGTAACCTCTATGCAGCAAATGGTGCTGGTATTGTATTTGCTGAAAAAGGTCAATTTGATATAGCTAAGGATCTCTTTACACAGGTTGGTCAGCTGGACTTGTCATAAATTAGTTGTGATAGGAAGAAAGATCTTTCTTGTTTTTAAGTTTCTTGTCCTTTCTTTTCCTGCAGGTTCAAGAAGCTGCAAGTGGAAGTTTTAATGTCCAGATGCCAGACGTGTGGATTAACCTGGCTCATGTTCACTTTGGTCAAGGCAATTTTGCATTAGCTGTGAAAATGGTTTGTGCAGATTTTTATTTATTTATTTGTTTATGAGATGAAATAACCTAACTATGCACATATTTTAAAAAGATTTTCATCTTTGCAGTATCAAAACTGTTTGCGCAAGTTCTACTACAACACTGACAGTCAAGTGCTTCACTACTTAGCACGTACATATTATGAAGCTGAACAGTGGCAAGACTGTAAAAAGACTTTACTAAGAGCTATCCACTTGGCTCCTTCAAATTACACATTAAGATTCGATCTCGGAGTTTCTTTACAGAAGTTCTCGGCATTAACACTTCAAAAGACCAAAAGGACTCTGAATGAGGTCATCATCTTTTATCTTATTCTATTTCTGTTTTTAGTTATATGAGCAGTAACTTTTTAAATATTATTATCAGAGAACTGCTGTGTTTTAAGCCTCTCGCAATTTTCAGGGTTTTTATGCATTTGCTTCTGTTGCCAAAATGATAAATAGTGTGGAAGCAAATGGGCTAAGTAGAGAACCACCGCCATATAAGTCGCAGTGACTCACACCTGTTTTTCTGCTGAATAAAGGACTTGAAATTGCTGAAAATCGTGTCCTGAGGATATCAGACATGTTTGGTTATTTTCATTTAACCATGTTCCTTTGATTAGGCAACTTCATTAACTCACGCCAAGATTGGGCCAACCAGGATATGGAATATGTTTGGTTTTTGTATTCATTTAACCATGTTCCTTTAGTTATGCAACTTCACTAACTCATGCCAAGATGCAGCTGAAATCAGTTATGTTTACAAAACTGATAAGATGAATAAATATGTCGTTTTGTGATATTTTAATCTAGCCTAGTTATCAAGGAAAATCTACCTCACTGATGATGCAATGCGAGCCTAGTGATCAAGTAAAATTGTAACCTGCCGAAGAGATTTTCTGGTATTTGCATGGCAATTAGACTGTCCTCTGCAGTTTCTGGGTCAAGCCTCAAGGAAAATCTAACTCACCAAAGAGATTTGCTGGGATCTGCTTCGTGATGAGAGTTCCTTTGCCGTTTCTGGGTCACTAACTAGAGGCTTGAGCAATATGTGCATGTTTATCATTATCAATGTTGAAAGTTTGTTTCCATTTGCACTCCAGTTGCTCAATGGTTGTAGTGAATATTTTATGGGGTTGTCCTTGATGCTTAGGTCCGAAGAAGTTAGGTCGTGTACCTTCTGTGCAATTATAATGGATCAATGGTCTCACCATGGTTTGGAGTTATTCTCTCCTTTACCATTCTGTCACTTATTAATATACATTGGTGGATCGTTTTTCTTCCGTGGCTGTCATATGTGTATTATTCTCTCTCTCTCATATATGGATTATTTCCTAATGTGTTAGGTGCGAGCTACTGTAGAAGAGCTCAAGAATGCTATTCGTTTGTTCAGTTTGCTTTCTGCATCTTCAGACCTTCACATTCATGGGTTTGATGAGAAGAAAATTGGAACTCATATTGGATATTGCAAGCACTTGCTTGAAGCTGCTAATGTCCATTGGGAGCTTGCTGAGCTGGAAGAGCAACAGAATCTGCAAAAATTGGAAGTCATGCGTCAGATGGAGTTGGCTGATGAATCCCGCAGAAGGGCAGAAGAGCAGAGAAAAATTCAGGTGATTATCTGTTTACTTTTTGATGTCTTATATATTTTTTTTACTGTCTTCATTTACTCACCTTTAAATTAAGCAGTTGGAGAAAAGAAAGCAGGAGGAAGAGCTGAAGCAAGTTATGCAGCAAGAGAAGCATTTGGAGCGTATCAAGGTAATAATGGTTGAGTTTCATCTGGTCAGGATTTGTTCATATTACTACATGCTGAGCCTTAGCTGGAAATTATTTCTTGCTTTATTTCTTTCTAATTTATATTTTTGTTACGTTGTTGAGAGAATCCTTATTTGCTAAGTTCATATAAATTGAACAATAAAGAGTGGAACTACATAGTAGGTACTGGTATTTTCTTGAGATGTTATTATCCATGATAGGATCTGAATAATTTACTAGGGAAATGTTCTGTTCAAATTTCAATAGCATTGCAAATCATGATCTCAACTGGAAATACTATTCGGCTGTAGTTCATGAAAGTCGAAATCCATGTACTTTTACTGCTCCTTTCCACTTCCTGATCATTATTCCAGTTGATGCAGTCTACATGGATAAAATGACTGGGATAAGTTACTGCAAAATATTAATTCTCATCCCTGGAATATATACTAGAATTAATCGACATTAATATTTTTTATATTATTGAAATCTTGATTTGATCCCGTTAACATCAAGGTTTGCAGTGTTTGCTCTGAAAATTCATATTGTACTAATGACTTCCTCAACTTGTTTCAGATAGTGATAATTGGTTGGGAAATTATCTTGTCATCAGTTGTATTCTTCTCACTTGAGAAAATTAGCTAAAAAATCTGCTGCTTGCCCCTGTGGTAAAAGTTTGTAATTGCATTTTAGGAACAATGGAAGAGGAACACTTCTGCTTCAAAGCGAAAAGACAGACGCCAGAGTGAAGATGAGGAGCATGGCGAGAAAAGGAGAAGGAGAGGGGGAAAGTGGAAGAAGAAGGATAAGAAGTCGCGATATGAATCGGTGGAAGCAGAAGCCGAGGTGGAAGATCGAGAAGAAGTCGGATACAAAGACACCAATTTGAGCCATAGAGAGCAGTGTAATCCACCTGATGATATTGAAAATAAACTAGAAGACATTCCTC
The DNA here is from genome assembly GCA_019321725.1 of Paulownia fortunei. Classification (NCBI taxonomy): domain Eukaryota; kingdom Viridiplantae; phylum Streptophyta; class Magnoliopsida; order Lamiales; family Paulowniaceae; genus Paulownia; species Paulownia fortunei. The sequence goes on along the minus strand of CM033105.1, from coordinate 2,462,513 downwards.
AAGATCTATTTGCAGCAGCTGGCCTTGAAGATTCTGATGCTGAGGATAATGCCGTAACTCTCTCTCTCTCTTTCTCTCTGTGGGTGGGTGGGTGGGTGCGTGGGTGTGTTTGAGTGTGTCAAAGAAAACACAACTCAAAATCTGCAAGGGCATTTCTGATCTTTTGCTTCTTTTTGTAACCATTGCACCGTCTCATGTGCTTACAGCTGAGCAATAGAAGTACCTTTGTCAGAATAGTACACAAAGTAGATGTAGATGTAGTTTAAGATATCATGTAACTTGGCATTTGAGGTATCTTGGCCTTCTGATACCTTCAATGTAGTACACAAAGTAAGCTATCCATGGTTTCTTTTGATAATCTAGAATAGCACAAACATAATTTTTGCATTTTCGCAACATTGGCCTTTCAAGGTTGTTTTAAAGACTTTATATGATCCAATTTCAAATATTTTTTTCCTTGTTTTTTGCTTTTGTTCCATCTGATTGATTGTCTGACTATCTCTTTCATCTTCTCCTTCGTAGGCTGCACCTTCAAATATGAAGCGAAGATGGGCTTGGTCTGTATCAGATGATGATGATGATGAGCCGTTGCAGGGGCAGCCAGAGCCAGACCACATCACAGATATGCAGGAGAGTAATGAAGAAGTGAATGCAGGTGGTGCAGCTGATGATATTATAGAATAAAAAGCCTTTAGGATGAGCTTCTTTTGAAATTCCATTAATAAACTTGGTTCCAGAAGCTCATAGACTTTAAGTGGTGAAACACTATATTAATTATGCTGCCTTTTCTTATGTTGTCAATGTATAACTACAGTTTAACGTTTTGAAAAATCCGGCACTTTTTACAACTGTGGAAATTTTTTATTTTGTTAAATTTGGTTTTAGTTCAGTTGCCGTTTGCCACCACCTATATGTCTCTCTGCACACAATCGCACACAGCCAAAACTGGCCGTCGTGGTGCCAGTTGCTAGGAAAGGGAATTGATTTAATTTGGAGGATCAGAATTACTTTCCTATCCATTTTCCCTCAGTTTTTCTCTAGTTCCCTTTCCCTCTTTGCCTTTTTTGTCTTCTTTTATTCGCTTATTTATGTTGTTTGGATCTTGTTTTAGATTTTGCCTTTTGCCTGGTTTGTTTTGTTTTTTTGTTCCTGTTTACTCTCCTAGAATTTAGATAAAAGAAAAAAGAATGAGAATGCAGCTCATCTTGTTAAGAGAAATTTTTATGTATTTGCGGGAGAATTATGGATTGTTTTTGTTTTTGCTGCTTCTGCTAACTTGAGGTTTTATGGTTTGCTGCTTCTGCTTGCTTCAATTTTTATTAACCATTTAAGGTACTCTGCGCCTGTGAATAACTTTTCTTCTGACACCAATTTTTATAAGACCTTGTTGAAAGTCCCTACAAAAATTTAAAACAATGGTTTTGGGTGATCATGTGTTTTCCTAATGGTAAAGTTGATGTTGAGCAAGACAAACAAGTAAATTAGTACTCTTAAAAAAGGGCCCAAAAGAGGAAGTATAAATCAGAGTTTCAAGTGATTTTTTTGGGTGACTGACAGTCATAACCAATAAGAAAAGTCACATACAGTGGAATTAGTGGTCTTCAGATGGTACTGTTATTAGAAGTTCAGAGCTACAGATGTATGTGTGGTAGAAAGCCTGCAAAAGATTCTGAAAACACTTGAACAAAGATCAGTGGCATGGCATGGAAATGGAGCATCTTTTCTTTTTTTCTTTTCATTTGCTTGCTGGATCAGAGCCTCATCAGACACCCACACACAGTACACACACTGCCCTTTTACCCCAGTCCAATGTGACAGCACCATAGCCCACATGATTTGGCTTCTTTACCACTGTTTTTGATTTCCAGTTGCAGTGATCAGCTAGGATAATTCCACAATGGACTGAGTGTGTACTACCCCTTGGGTTATAGGAGGGCAAGGATTTTTAACCACTCATCCCTTTGGCTTTGATCAAAGGTCTTGGATGGTAGTACTACCCTTGGATTATAGGAGAAAAGATTTTGATACCACTGATCCCCTTGATCCAAGATCAAGTTCTTGGATGGATTGGTGTCTATCCAAGAATTGATTCTCGAGCCCAAGATTCCTTAGTATTTTCATGCACAAAAAGCTAATAGTAACTTCCAGTAACTGTTTGGGGGGTCTGTCTTGTATCAAATTTAGGGGAGTGATGCTTATGTAAAACAGTTGGTCTGGCCCTGTCAAACTAGACAAGTATTAGAAATGACATTAAACTTGAAACAACTTTAAAATATCCCAGATGACTTTGACCCTTTCTCCATCCCATAGGATATGCTGCTGCTTTTTTGTGCAACGAAATTGTTATTCCAGTCACCCTCAATGGCCGACTTGGTTTGTTAGTTCTTTTTAAGGCAGAGCTTGGTGTACAGTAATCAGACACATCTAATGAACAATGTTCTTTAAATACAAGTACAACTTTTTTCTTAAGAAAAAAAACTGCTGTTTTTTTCAATCCATTTATTAGTTCAGAAACTGCAGAAAACATTTTTATGTTCTACACTTGTTGCAAGACAAAATTACACCAAAGTGTTTTCAGAAAATCAAAGCCAATTGAAACAGAGTTGAAGTTGCCACCAAGCATCTCTCATTGCCCCGCTTAAAACAACCTCCACCACCACTTCCCACCAAGGCCGCTGCCATCACCATCACCCACCGGACAAAATTTATATATATATATATATATATATACATACAATGAGTTGGCAAATTGACAGACTTGTATGAGAATCAATTGATGGATAGATAATTGTAGTATTCCACAACATCTTTTGATCAGTATGCATTCTAGAAAAATAACAAGCCCAGGAGAGTAGTAATAAAGAACTAGTGAAAGATGATACAGACAATTTACCAGCTTAGGGGCGGGAAGGACCGCAAAAGCCAAAAACACTTACTATAGGTCCACAAGTTTTACTGTCAGCAAAAGCTATATAATTAGGTTAGTGCTTTGAAAGAGCCAGATGACAGTCAAGGGGGTGTGTATCTATATCTTCTTCTGATGAAAAAGTACATAACATATGGCAAAATTGGCAGGTGCTTTTCAAACAAGTAAACACTACTACTAGTAATAGGAAACAAATACAATGTAGAAAACCAAAATCCAAAGGGATTCCCAGTAACCATACAGGCATAATTCCACTGAACCCCACCCCCTCCTTCAGAAATACAAGAAAAAGAACTGTTTCCAGGCCAAAATACACATGTATACTGATGGCTCAAACATAAAAGCACTGTCCCACCACCATTTAAGTGTACTCTGTTTTCCCTGTGAGCCAATGAAAAACCCAGTCCTCAAGTTCATATTTTTTTTGTTCTGCAAAAAGATGGTAAAATAAAGGAAAAAGATGCACTCACTGTAAGTATAATAAAAAGAAGTGAACGGTTATGAATATAGTGTTTATGTATGATGAATTGTTCATACATATCTTACCATTTTTGGGTCATGAAGAAGTCATGCAAAGAGTTTGGAATGGAAATTGAGAGCTGAGTCCTGTGGCTTGGCATTTTATCCTCCGAATTAGGCCAAGAATCTTTGTCATTGGGTGGCCATTCATCAAGAAAATGGTGCATTACTTTCTTGGGCTGGTCATCCCTCTCTAAGTTCAAAGGCATATCACAAGTGTAATACTGTTCATGTTTTTGTTGCCTGTAAGAGTGGTCATTAAGGCTTTGAATCTTTTGCCCACTTTCCAAATCAGAAGAATAAGCATTGTATTTCATTTGGGACAGTGATGAACCCATTGTCAGTTGTGCCAGTTTCGAAGAAGAATCATTCACTGAGGAACAACCAGATATGCTTCTCATGTTGGCCTCTGAGAAAAATGCATGCTCATCAGTTTCCCCTTTCATTCCATGCCCGTATCTGCTGTTTCTGCACTTGCACCATTGTAGTGAACATGTAATGACAATATAAATACCAATTCAAGTATTCAACCACAAAATACTACTACATTTCAAGTACAAAGTATACCAGCTCTGAGTAAATATATAACACATTGCATACCTGCAATCTTTGCTTGCTGCACGAGATTGACCATTAGATTCCAAGAAAAAGTTGGTGTTTTCTTGAGACGACAAGCCAAAGCCTGGAGGTCTAGAGGAAGAAAAATGGGGATAAAGAAAGTGGGCTTCAGAGGGTGCAGCAGAAGTGTGATAAGAAATAGGCCCGGAAGGTGAAGGTTGTGTGTTTCTGTTGGTGATTGATGTGTTGATGGGAATAGCATTTGGGGGTGGCGCTGTAGCTGTTGCTGCTGTTGGTGACAGAATTTCCACAGGCTTTCTTGAACGGTTTCTGCCTCTGTGCATGTGTCTTTCACAGTACTTGGAATCTGGGTAGGCCTCTTTAGAGCACCTCCACTTCTTTCCATCTGTTCTTCTACACCTCCCTGGCTCAGGGTCTATCTTCCTCCCAAATCCCATGTGAAAGCTGTTCCATCCAACTGCAAACACATCAGCAAAATATAATTTCAATCACAGAAAAAGAATCAATTCTTGAGAACAAGTACAAAAAGCATATGTAGATAACTTTTTTGCAGCGTTGTTACATACAAAATTAGGAGCTTTTGTTAAAACTCAACAAATGGAAGCATAAAAAAAGGTGCATAGATATAGTACTATGTTGGGGTTGGTGGATGAGGAACTTGGAGGAAAGTGAAGAATCCAGGCTTCTTCTGATTGTGAAGAGGAGATCTGGTGGAATAGGCATGCCAGAAACCATGTACTTGAAAACAAGAGCTTGGTGTTCAAGTTCTTGCCACTGGGATGCAGTGAAAGGGAACCTACTTCTCCCACTACTACTCATCATCAACACAACTTCTTGGTGTAAAAATATTTCAGAAACCAGAAGAAAAGACTCTATATGGGTTGGGAAAAACTAGAAAGCTAAAAATCTTTCAAAGCTCAAATAGAAGAAAGAGGGGAAGAGTTTTTCAGAGGAAAGGCAGCAAGGAGTGAAGACTGAAGAGGAGGGTTTCTTTGTTTAGTGTTTTGAGTGTCAACAGAGTTAGAGCCCTTGGGGTAAATGAACAGCAGAGTAGGTATATTTATTTCAGGGACCATTTGGGTTGCAGAATCTTCTGTACATGGATAAAACTAATGGTTCTGATCACACTGCTGCCACCTCTCTTTCTCTCTCTCTCTCTCTCTGAGCGTGAACTGTGCACATATTATGACTACTGCACCAGCTCTGTGGGCATCTGCTCCCACTGCTGCTGCAACTATGCTGCCTTTATAGCAGCTCCTGTCTCTGACAACTGCACGGAAACCCATAAACTAAAGGAGGGGTTTAGGAAAAAAACAAGCGAGCAACTCTTTTGATTATTATTATTAGTATTTCATTTCATGCCAAAGCTTATAAGAGTTGGTGTCTGAAATTCCCAGTGCCTGGATCATGAGAAGATTGTACGGTTCCCACTACTTTTACTGCCAACTTATCTCTCCCTCCTTCATGCTACTACTTTTACTTTTTCATCTCTCTGTTACTTTTTACCAGTAACCCTGTAAACACCCCCCACCCCTCACAATTTTCACCTTTCTTAATTTGGCCTAGTGTTCCTTCTCATCAACCTGAAAGTTCTCTCTCTCTCATCTTTTCTTCTAAACACATATAAACACTAGCGTAGGGAGATTGCACCAGTAGTGCTACCAAAGTTATTTAATATAGGATTGTATTAGTCATTGAGAATCTTGGATTGATAGTAGACCTGACTTAAGCCAACACAAATGTAAAGTTTTTTTACTTGGAATCAAAGAAAGTATCTGCACAGTCCGTGAATATGGCGTGGGGGGGGTGGGGGGGTGTTGCCTGCTTTTAGTCAAGAATCTAGACTTGATTTTGTGACTAATCAAATCACCTGCAGATGTTGGAACTGGGCGTCACACTTTTTGTTACAAGGAAATATGTTTTTTTGGGCATGTAACAAGTTGAGAAATGAAGAACAAAGATCCAATCTAATAATATTGTCATTGCCATTGAATTTTAGGGGGACTAATTTATCAAACACTCTATCTGGTAAAGTTGTTGGAACCCTTAAATTTGTCCCATTTTCTTCTACTTTTGTTTCCATTTAATTGAAAAAAAAACACAAAGTCTTGCTCCCAAATTTGCCAAAGCATTAAAAGTTGGCAGAGTAGAAACACAACATTGATTGCCATAGCTACTCCTCTGACTGACATAACCTCATTGCTTCAATTACTCTTTTTCATATTGTTTGAAAACACCACCAACCCCCTTGCACCCCTTTGTCACATACACACTCTCAATTCTTGAATTTTGAGTGCACCCAAATTTCAATTCATTTATGTATTTGGTTGAATCAACACCAAACTCGTTATTCATGGAAGCCCGATTGTGGGATTGTATTGAATGTGGGGATGTAACAAGGGAAGTTGTTGAGGTTATTAAATGTCAAATGCTTTGAACATTTGTTACTTTATATTGATATAGTTCAATTTTTTTATTTTTTTTTAAGTTAATAAAGTGGGACTCGAGCACAAATTTGGGCTCAAACTTGCTCGGAAGCTTGATTTATTTTCTAGTGAACGAGTCGATTTGAACTTGATTTTGTTAACAAGTCAGACCTTAAAATCGATCAGTAAATTTTGGTCCCTCTTAAAAATGAAATATTATAAAACATTATATAGTTGAGCCAAGAAAATTTTCATAAAAGGGTTGCAATTTAATTATTGTTTGATATGTGGACATTCATTTACAATTGAGTAACTAGTACTTTTCAAGTACTCGTCCACAATTAATGACCCATTTGAACATAGATATTTTTCAATAAATCTAATTTTCACAACGTAACGAAATTTAATGTTTTTACTGATTAATTAGCACAATCAATGAAATGGAAAAATACTTAAATATCAAAATATTTTATGTCGCTCAATAGCAAAATAGCACTATAATAAATTTCCTTTTCATTTTTCACTTTCTGTGACAATAAAAATAAGGGAATAAAGTTAAAAAAGTCAGGGCTAATCGATGCAATTCAAAGAATGAATTTATCTTGCTCATTCGAACTAAAATTATTCAACATTGCATTTAAATCCAATATTCTTTAATCTATTAATTTCAAATTTCTCGATGTTTTTTTCGTTTTTTGCCCTTTTTGGTTTTAGTGGTCCTCAGCTATTAGTAACATTGGGGTAGCATTTTTCATTCATGAGAGGCAGATAGAGTTGCAGAATCGTGCAATTGCTTAGAGCACAAACAAAACATCTATTTCATAGCAATAAATTGTTGTCAGTCAGGATGCAAATATCGGTGGATGACATTCCCTTAAAACACTTAATATTCATGGGACCAGTCAAATTCTAACCTTCCTCAATCTTAGTTGAAATATTTTTTCTCTATTTTTTTTTTCAATACAAATATGGACCTCTTCTGCTAGTGAGTCAAAGCCTTCTCGAATTTGAAATATAATTTTCAAAAAGTTCCAAGGATCAAATCAAATGCTCATGATACACGAGCAGAATTCAGTTGCCAAGTTTATAATCCCATCTTACTTGACAATCTTTAATTTCCACTGGAAATGATTTCACCAAGAAAGTCCGATGTTTCATCTTAAATTTTACATTGCACATACATGTTCACCAAGTTCGAAGTGTCACCCAAGAAAGAAAAGGGCAAAATAAAGAATCTATAGTCCAAACAATAGCATTACATTACCAATTATAGAGACATTAAATGTTCCTTCTGTCTACATTTGAATCCTTCCATTTTCTAAGGCAGGCAGGCATTCACAAGTGACTCTATATCTGTCAAAATAGCAAATTAATATGGGGATGAGCATATCAATTGAGAATGGAGTAGAGTTCAGTGTCATAAGAGGGTGTAAACATGGCCTCAGAAATTCACTAATAAAAATGTACTGATGCTTTCACATTTAGTAAACTATACATTCATTGCGTCTTTCCAATCCGATTATAAATCTTGAGGCTATACGAACTGCAGTGCACAACAAGTTTCCCGAATTCTAAGTTTTCTGCTCACAGTGGAAGGGCAGGCAGAAGATAAGTTAAAGAAAACATCACCTTCTTCTATATGAGTGAGACAAAATTTATACTATCAATTGAAGCTGTGGAAATTTGTAAGTTACAGAACTTGCGTTCCAAAAAAATTATGTTGCCATCCACCTTGCCTGATAGCACTATTCCTTCTGGAAGAAAGAGAGTACAAAATCTGTATGTACAGAGAAGAGCTGTGTGTCCACGAAAAGCTGTTGTCCAATATATAAGAAGGAAAAACCATATATTAGCATGCAACATTAAGTTTTTTCTAATTGAGATGGAAAGCCAAAGTTTTCCCTAGAACAGCCTATCAAACTGAAAAAGTGATCTTTAGGGAAGTGTTTCATGGCAAACCACCATATGAAACAATACAACGTCAGAATGGAAATGCCTTTACATAAAATTGAAGCATTAGAAATTATACTGCTGAGAAGCGCACCTTCATGAAAGGTCGATTGCGACTAGGGAACGACTCGATGAAACTCTCTTTTAACAGCAATGATACCTGAAGATCAATTGACTTAATTGTTAGTGATTATTGCAGTGACACTGTCAGAAGAGGGAGAATGTAGTTATGAAATTCATATCTTGCAAGCATGGTATATCAAGCCACAAATTTCCTTGCGCACCAAAATATAATATCAGACAGAGGAGTGCAGTGTATATAGCATGAACTGATTCAGAAATAACCATCACATAACCAAATATTAATTAACTCTGTCTCAGCATGGTTATATCTAGTTCTTTTGAAATTAGCTAGACTAGTAAAAGAACCGGCCATATATTGCTGCTAGGGCTCCAGGGAGGGGAAAATACCTAACCTGACCAAATGTCATAGTAAATTAACACTAGAGATAAGATAGCTCATAGTTTCCCCTTACTTCATGCAGATAGAAATAAGTTGCTGGTCCCACAGTTAGCACAAGACTAGTGTAATCGCATACTAATCATCCTTTATTTTTCACAATAACCTTGTATTCTTTCAATTCTTTTCTTTTATGCGGTGAAGGGACATAAAATATATAGCCAGCTATTTAAACTTTTTTGATGTCTGAGAATTCAAGTCAATCAGGACATCCTAGTCTCATGGCAACTTTTGGATATACAAACTTGGAGTGCCTCGTAAAGATACCTCTAGAAACCAGTAGTAAAAGCAACAAAACATCAATTCCAGAGCAGAGGAAATGCATGAAGCAACTTGAGATTCAGCTCAAAACCTATATTGTTAATTTTTAATTTCGCATCAATCTCTACTCAATAAAACAAACATAAATGAAATATATCTAAAAATAGCAACCTACTCAAGCTTGACCTTAATTGGCTATGTTTAGAGCTCTTCAAATTCAAACTAGCTTGACCAAAATGTTGTCCAACTCGACTTTATTTGTTTAGAAATCCTATTGAAGTTGTTTCGTCAACGCTCCTAATCAATTCCGCAAACAACAATTATATTCTAAAGTATATGACAAATATGTAGGTTGACCATGTTTAATGCTTGAGCAAAATAGGTCCTGCTAAGAAGAGTAATTGAAATGAAAAATAAAGTCAACATTCTTCAGCAACTCATCAAATTTTGTGATATTCTAGAAATATAAACAAACCTTATCATCATTTGATTGAACATTGGTAATTGTGTGAGAACGAAGGTTAGAACAGAGAGAATCCAAGTAAGACCGTAACACGCCTAAAAAACCTTTGGCAGCTTCAACCTACAATTGTTCAAAAATTGCATCAGATATACAGAAGCCATAAATACACATGAAACAATAGTTGTAAGCTCTAGTATAGATCTTGCAAACAATTTATACTTAAGTTATACAAATTAAAATGGTCATCTCATAATAGTAAAGGGAGAGACAGCTGTAATTTTTTCTTTTTTAAGTGAATAGCAGAAATCTTTTTCTTCGTGTTTTCCCTTGTCTTCTACTCCAATAAGACCACGTCGTAAAAATTGCCAGAGGATTCATTACAATGGAAGTATGCAACAAAACTGGAATGTCTAGTGAAAATGGAATTCCAGGTGGGGAGTTCCTATGTTGGCGTGGATTTCTAATGCAGATTATCTGTCTAGTGGCTTTCAAGAGGAAAGAAAAGCTCTCTTGAGTTTCTTATCAGTTTCCATAAGACCAAAGCATGGAGATTTTTAACAGAAAGTCACTCCTATTTTATGAACAAGACTTCCTTGAACGTGAATTTAGGGGCACAATGAATTCCGTAAAGGTAAGGTCTGTGCATATACATTTATGCATCAAGCATATGTTTTGTTTAATTAAAGTTATCCAACCTTTGGCTGCTATATCTCATGTCAAGGTTTGGAGGACAAATGCGCCACAAATAAAAACCAAAAGCAACGAAACCCGAGATCAAAAGTGTAAATGAAAGCCACTTTATGAATCTGCCAAAAGAGTCCCACTTAAAGCACCAAGGACACAGGCACACAAACAGCCTAAGTGCACATAAAACGAACTTAAATAAAAAAAATCCTTGCAGTCTCTTCTTCCAAGCAAAATGCACCATTTTTACTCCTATGAACGCACATGCCCAGAACAGGCTACAGTTGGATCCATTGTTGAATTTAAATGTCCAACATCTTCTCCTTTAGCCTACCTCGGACCCCAACACCCTGATACTGATCCCCTCATTCCCAACTGGCAAAGAGAAAAAAGTACTCTACTTTTCCTCAGTCAATCCACTAAATAAATCATTAGTATTATGTCTTTAACAATCCTCAATTCAAAGACAAGGATAATTCCTTAAGCTACATGATATCAAACTTGTAATGAAAAGACAAAAGGTTTTCTTTGTTATCATGATGGCTCAAAGCAGTATCTATTTCATCAAGAACAACCAAGCTTAATCTAAAGTCAAAACTTAAAGATTGGAAATTGACAACCAATATAACTACTACCTGCACGTCAGTACATTCATAAACTGGCCTTTTCTTCCCCAAATAATTTTCTCCCACCAGCTTTGCATGGTAAGGGCTAAGGCACGAGTATAGTTCTCTATGTTGAGGAAGCTGTGGTATTGTTGGCGATTTCACCTGTTGACACAATTCAACAAAGGGGATCAGGTTCACATAGCTACTATGAGGATTAAAAAATGGCATCTGTGAGCTGTAAGGGATCTACTGCTTGAAACAGCATGCACCTGAAACTTGTAGTTAAATGTTTTATTAGTCATATACAAAAATTGATTTTTTAATGAAAAAACATGGTCTTAGTTGTGTATATTGTACAAAAGGTAGCTAAGGGAAAAAAGAGGGAAGGAGTTTAAACGACAAAGCTCAGAGCATCAACATATTCTTTTTGGATAAAGAAATTATATTATTTCACCCGATGCATGCCCGTAATAAAAATCATTTCAGCTCTCATCTGGATTCTTACAGATCCATTTCCCGCAGCTCTTCTAATCAATCTTACGTACAAGACCCTTCAATAGATCCCCCATTTTATTCATCCAGGAGAATCCAATCAAGGAAGGTGGCAAGCACAAATGGCATCTGGTAATGCGATTTGTTTACTAAATGCAGGTGTGGAAAGACCCATGCTCTCCCCACTATAGTTACATTTTACAATAGAGCATCACATAGGCAATTGATGCCACCATGGTATCACTTCTTGAGCAGCCAGTCTTGAATTAACATTTTATTTTACCTGGTTTCTATTTGCATCCACTAAAATGACATTTGTTAACTTTGCCTGCACTTCAGTTGTCTTGTTCTTCACTCCTACCTGCTCAAAAGACAAAACATAAAAAATTTGAAAGGAATCACAAGAAAACAGGATCAATAAGTAAATGGAAATGTAACCAAAGCACGCCACTATAAAATTTCTAAAGTTCATGACTTGTCCAATTCGATCCAACCTCCGGAAATGTCAAATAGCAAGAAAGCACTATAAATATAACAACCAGGCCTCTTAGAAAGCCCAAACTCTTAAAAAAGGAACATGCAAAATACTTTTTAGGTAAATAATGTAACTACAAGTGTAAATTATGAGGAGCTCCATGATTCTGATTCACATGTTCAGGTACATGTGCATGAGCCAACACTTTTGCCTCAACATTGGAATACTTAGTGTCGGAGAATATAGACTGATTTGTGTGATTTGTGTGATTCTGAGATAAAATTGGGAAGTATTAACTGTATGATTTTGTGCTGATTATAGGCTAATTTAGTTGGTATTAGTTATAGGATAACCTAGTTCATTTCCTGATTTTCTGGGATATGATTCAAAAGTCTCAACAATGTGGTGCCGAGAATTCACATATTATCAGGAAGATTCCATTCTCTTTATTTTTTTGTATTTCTCATAACACATATTTTGAGTTAACCTTTGATGTTTCAAACCTTTAAGTTGATCAATACGATAGGCTAAAAATTTATATCTAGTAATATATTTTTTACTCAAAATCCAGACAGTACCAATTTTAGCGAAAAGATACCAACAATCATTTCAACTACACTCCCAATGCAGGACAAAAATATAAAGTACATCCCTACAACAGAAAGCACAATAACAAGAACTGTGCTGGAATTTATATATTCTTGTGGCTTGGAAGTTCAGAAAGCGAAAGAATTTCCTTGGGTTCACTGATGGGACAAAGTTGGGTAAAGAGTTAAGGCTTGAATTAGATCATCACAAAATAAAGATTTAGGGCTCTGCTTCAGTTCTTCAAACAATCTCTAAGATTAGTTAACAGAACGGATAATGCCGGAAAAGAGCAGAGAGGAAAGAGCACCTTGTACTGGCAAATATTCTGCAAATCCAGAGAATCGAATATCAAATTATCATAATAACAATTCTACTCAACTTGAAAGTATACATATTCGTAGATTGCTAGATCTCTTAATCTTAGCAACTCTATTAAAAGAGACTCTTCTAGAGTACTCAGGATCCAATAAAGCCTTTGTTAGACAACTAAATTGAAGATCCTATCAACTATATTAAGTACCCAAGTCCAACCATAATCAAAAGACCAAATCACTTTTGGCTTCAAAACACAATTGATTCTACATTATAGAATTCCAATAGCAGACTAACACAAAAACGTCATAAAATAAGCATCCTAAACTTCAATATTTGGTCCACTTTCTCTCATGAACACATAGTAAATTTGTCTTCTTGTTTAGCATATGCTCAGGACCAACTTTACAATTTTTACTATAATTTTTTTTAAGAACTTATTTTTTGTTATGTTAAAGCTATTTTCCAAATTGACATGACACAAAGGTTTTAAGTGTCGACTAATTCTTACTACAGTTCAATTAAAGATTGGGAAAGTACACCTTCCATTCACAATTGAATGGGATGCTTCAGTTTTGCAATCTCAGGTGATTGTTAAAAAATAGGTATTTGATTAAACATTTCGATTTCTACCTTCAAAACTAATGGCCAAAAAAACTTGTCATTCGGTGCAAGTACTTTAAGTAAGCACTTTTTTATTACTCTTTCAAAAAGTACATTTGTCAAGCACATCCTCCAGGGATACAAGATTCAATTAACAGAAAGTTATCATTCATTTCCATGAACCTGCATGTTAATAAGAAATTGTCATATTCCAAAATTTATATCAAAATATTCTCGGAAAATCCATAGTTGAATTAGAATTACTTTTTTTTTTCATTTTCTGGTAAGGTGCCTGTCTTCCAAATTGTCTTTGAGGATAAATAAATGCTTTGGTGGAAGGTCTGAATGTAGGGAAATCACAAGTTGCTAAATATTGCTTAAAATACTCTAGTATAAGCATGCAGGTGGACACAAGTCCAAAATGTAGTTTTTGGTCATTACTCACTAGACACGACAGGAAATGAATATACATACAAGAAGAAACTATATTAAAAAAAAAAAAAAAAAGAAAAGAAACTAGCACTTCAGTATTAATCAAAGCAAAATTCTTTATAATGTGATAAAAATGAGAAAATTTGTTGAAGCAGAGCAAATTGAAGAGCATGACGCACCAATTCATAACTTCTGAAATTGTACTATTGAAAAATCATCTGAGAGTTGATTTAATTGTGTAAAGCAAAGCTGAAAACACATAAGCCAGAAATATGAAATACTCACTATGTATGGGACCGGTGCATCCAGAAACTCCAGCATGTCATTCGGCAAAACCTGCAAATGATTATTGTCAAATAACATAACAAACCATGAAATATCTGCAATAAAATAGAGCTACATAATTTCGTGCAAAAAATAACCCAGCAAAACAAATAACAGGAACTTACTGGCATTAACAAGCTCTGCCACTGATAAGGTCGAATCAGGGGGATAATTGACAGAACTAAAGCAGACAAAATACCCTGCACAAAGAAACCAATGAAGCCATATTGGTATCAAAACTCGGTTCCTTCTCCAGTATCCATTGGATGATGCACAAACAGACAAACAGAAAGTGGAAAAATAAGCAGACGCAAATAATGAGAATTTGAAAGAATATGTTTGTTAAGGTTAATATTCTAGAAACAAAGCTATAGCAAGAAAACCCTCAGTTATGTCCAACTATACAGAGTACAACAGCGTATGAGTTGTGTGACAAGATGGTCTTTAGCAATAATATGTTAGAGAAACTGATCAAATTTCATAAGACAATAATGACAGAATACTGATAAACATTGAGACTGACGGCACACAAACAAATTGAAGCATAGTAGATTTTGCGAACACTTTTACAATTACCACATATCAAATTTGAACAAATGAAACTGATCAAATTTCACAAGACAATGACAGAATACTGATAATCATTGAGACTGGCGGTACACAAACCAATTCAAGCATAGTAGATTTAGCGAACATTTTTACAATTACCACATACCAAATTTGAACAAACGACCACAATCTGTTTCTCCAGTAGGGCTCCCGCAAATAACGTCAACACCTGTAAAAGACAACCGCAGTAAATGCTTTAAGTAGCACAGGATAGTCCACGGACAGGCATCAAAGCATCCAGTAAATCTCTGTAAGATCATGACTGTGCACGATACACAGACATGCCTAGGGTATGCATGGCCCCACCTATATGCATGTGGTTGTGCTAGCAAATCTCAACCAAATAGTCTATCAAACTCATGTCACAATTTCATGCAAGCTGATAAGGATTACACTGATATTTAAGTGCAACTAAAAAGAACTCATATCATGATTTCATGCAAGCTGATGAGGATTACACTAATATTTAAGGGCAACTAAAAGCAAGCATATCAATGCTCCCCAGGTGAAACGAGGAATGCTACTCTCCAATAGGTGATGAACTTACATGCTCCAGTCGCAGGGAACCACATAGGCAAGCAACAGCCCATACTGATAAGGCAGCCGCCTCCTCCTCCACCATCAGTGCACTCTGGGCCTATAAGGGAAAGAAATATGTACAATAAAAAATGAGATCTTCCCTACTGACAACTTTAACAGAACAGTTGCTGGATAAAGTTTTAAAAAGTTAGTCATAAATAGTGGACAACCTCATTTCATATTTCATACTACATTAATAATTTTTCCCCCATTTTGCATTCAGCCAAAGGTTAAGAGTTAAAGCCCTTTAAAAGTAAAAGGGTTTGTCAAAATAATGGTTATGAAAACTCCACCCCAAGCATACCTCTGCTAATTCCAAACTTGTGTTGCAAGATCTCACATCAATTGTTGAACCAGCAATGTGTAAAACTGTTTCATCAGGTCTATGATATTCTAGAGGATGCAGGTGATCCAGGGGGTGAAACTTGATTGTTGAACCACGTGTTGGGCAACATAATTGGTAGTATTCACAAATTATTTGCAAGGATCCATGGTTGTTTGCCTGCAAACAAGTGGATGACAGGAAAGAGAACACTTCAGGAGGCATATAAATCATGTGGCAGAGATCAAAATACGTCTAGACTTCAGAATTTAAACCTTGGCCCACTCAAGGATATCACTTTGTTCACTGAAGATATCTCGACCAGATGATGATGCCTCTTCTGTTTCTGCCTCATCAAAATCACTTCTGAAATGCCTATCTTCACTTGAAGAGCCTTGAAAACTGCATTAACAGATGACAACACATTTCTTAACATTGACCCATATCGATCTGGACGACAATATTACAAGGAAATTTGAATTTAAGATATCTATGCTAAGATTTGGTAAGGAGGTGTTAGGGTTTCAAGTTAGGCTCAACAGAAAACAGCAGCATTTTAATTCAGTACAACAGGCTGCAAAATATTGATGCATATTGGCAGGCAATATAGAAAAGAATATCTGTTGTATAGAAACATGTGACTTTCAAACCTACCCTTTACAAATTTATATAGTTCACTAAAATTTTAGGGATTCCACAATGATTGAGAACAAGATAAGGAATGGCCTGATGGCGCTTTAATTATGAGCTTAAGCACAGTACAAAATCAATCATCAGATTCACATTACTCGTCAAGGAAAATGCTAAAATTATGTTCAAGAAAATTGTTGATCATATTAAATTTTTTATTACAACTCAAAGAGATGTAGCCTATATATGTAGATATCTGCAGGAAGAAAATATGAAAAGCCAGGGCCAAACATCAGAGATGATCTACCTGGAGGAAGACTCAGAGCTTTCACATTGCTGATACCGTCGTAATGGTAAAACGGCATTTGGTAAACGCCTCTCTGATGATTGCTTGGTGGTAAATTTGTCATTAACAGAAGAGTCAACTACAGGTTCTTCCCAAGAAGCTAGCTTCTCTATTTCAGGATCAAGTGGGACAACATTGCCATTAGGATCTTTCTTTGAGTAGCTGTCTCGGTTTAAATTTTGAAGCCCAAACTGAGACATGTCATCAGTCATGCTTCCCGATATAGAATCACTCGTGCTTGATTGAGAAGCTTCAACTGTTCCGTTTTGCATGTTGACTGCTCCATCCGGCGGTGGTAAACTACCAACTTTCTCTTCTACTGTTTCAACCATACTGTTGCACACAGGTGACTCAAAATCCAAATTACTTATCTGCTTCGTTAACCGTTCCAACCTCTCTTCTGTAAAGATGCTACAACACAAAACAAAAGGTGAAACATACACATGAGAATGAGCTTTAGGAAGAAATACATTTCTGCATTTTGTCAGCTTTTGGACAGTCTAAACTAGCAAAGTACATTCTGTGGATATAGTGAAGAAAACAAATATATCAATATAGTACTTGAATGGCCAAAGACCAGGCAACTAAATCTTAACACGACATAAACACAGGATTTTGGGGGAAAAAAAAGAGCATATTTACAGTCTGAAATCTATTCCTTAATTCAAAACAATAGTCCGTTCAACCTAGAATTGTAACCTACTCAACACTGGAGAGTGCACCAGAAAACAGAAAGGAACACAAATTTAGGCAATGTTCTAATCCTTTTTCCATACTGAAGTATTTTTGTGGAACTGAAATCAATTGCAACATACAACATTCAGTTTGACAAGAAACAGAGAATAATCTATCACAAGATTTCAAGGATTAACTTTTAAATCTATCAGTAGTTTTTCACAAATTTATTAAGAAATATAATGGTGTATTCTTCTCGTAATAGTTCCACCAAAGATTCACTAATCCCAGGTAATCTATACACCACCTTTCTGCAGTTAGTGTTTTCTTTCTTTATTCCCTCCATTGGGAAGAGAAGGATAGCAGGAGTTTGCCTTTGCACTGAAAACCAGTAATAGAGTCCTTCCAATTATCAGACAAAGTATACACAGACCTATTCAACACGCCAAAATGCAGCTCAAAGAAAGGAAGCCTGGAAATAATGCAATAACAACGGCGTGTGGTTAAAATATGGCGGCTTAGACTTGAGCAGAATGCTTGCCCATCTGAAATTGTGGAAATCAATCCTGATGGCTTTTGTATCATTTCTTCAACCAAAACGCAGCAACCATAAAGAGTTGAAGCATCAGCTACCTGGATGCAGAAGATAAAGTTAAAAAATTTAAACTCTGATAAGAAAGAGAGAGAGTCCTACTATGCAAGACAGATTAAATAAGGACAGATTCTTCTGTACAGACTAAAAGTACATCCATGAATGTCAAGATAAACTTAAATTTTCCCTACAAAAAGAAGTAGATTCCAACTAAAGAATGTTAACGAACAATGAAAAACCCCAAAAGCAAGCAACCTAAAGAAACTCTGAAAACCCTTTATTTTCTATCTAATGATTACTGAGAAAGCAGGGAAACAGCAAGTAAGAATCTGTGGGCAACAAGTTACAACTTACACAATAATCTTTCTCTGACATGATTTCAGACATTTCATCCATACAAGTTCATGTGGATAACTTTCACAGATCAATTCTCGTTACTAACTACTGTTCTTGTACAAGAAAGTCAGCAAATATCAACAGACAACAACACAGCAATTAACAAGCAAACAAATGGGTTTTCACAAATTTACAGCACTAGAAACAGCAAGCAAACAACTGGATTTGAAAAAATTCATGAAAAATACAAAACTGCATAGCTTAAATAGAGGACTAAATTCAGCAAGGAAAACAGACTTCTTAACAAAAAAGTTTGAAATCCTACAAAAGCACCTTGAAGTCATATCTGTTGTTCATCATGTTAAATTAAAAATAGCGTTATTAAGCAATCAGAACAATTTATTCAAATTATCATGTCATGCCAATGTAACACACTCATGATACATATCTGTGAAAATCTAGTTTATATCATGCTTTTCTGGTGACTGGTAAGAAAACTTACTAAACAGATTGATGCATGTTACTTTTGATGCTTGAACCAACACTAAAAGGTGCCAGAAGAAGAGAAAAATAAAATCCACAGAGATGAGCTAAAATGGTCCCTCGTGAACATAAGCCAAAGATGAATTGTATTTTAGAACATACGAAAGCCAAATTTTCCACATGAGGAGCTATCACTGGAAGACAATGTAATTGCACCATACCAAGAAAAGGACTGGATTGGGCTGAGGTAAAGATATTGGACTACAGTGTGTCTCTGAATATGCAAGGTCCAAGCAAAATACAAGAAGATAAGGGAACTGTTTCATTGGCTTCAAGTAAGGATTTATACAGTATTCTATGAGAATAACAAAATCAGCAACCTAGAAGAGCAACATTTAACACAACACCATGCTGCAACTAGAAGCAGCCACTATTGGTAGACGTAGTCCACCGACAAAGTATCAATATGCATAAAATCATTCAGAAACCTTATAGGAAAATAAGGTTGTCAAGAACCCAAGTTTCAATGATGAAAGAATGGGACAAACAGCAAAAAAAAAAAAAAGGACACTTTTCAGCATACCTGCAGCCGGAAGACAAAGGACAGATCACTCTGTTTGAGATGCTCCTGTAAATAATATAGCACCAAAATAATTTTAAAATACACTCGGCAAAGCAAAAGAAATGAAATCATAATGAGAACTGCTATGCAAGAATCCTGCATTATGATGATTGTAACGGTGATAACAAAAAGATGAGGAGAAAAGCAGACGGGAAAAGATTCCCTAGCCAGACTTTTTTTATTCTTTTGGGTAAGGCCCTAGCTAGACTTTCATTACTGACATCAGATTTATACAACTTACCATAAATCGCAAAAGAGAGAGAGAGAGAGAGCTTAAAAAAGAAAAATGAAAGAGGATAAAAAAACAAAAGGCTACGGGGAGAGAGAAATGGATAACATGTTATGTAGACTTTCGTGGCAGAATGTCTTCCTCCCAACTACCAGGCTTGCACTTAGGACCCATGATGATGAAGTGAATAAAATAGTTCTACAAACAGATCGATCACGAGTTTGATGATTCAACATAAGGCCCTATTTAGCTTTTAAAAATGTTCAAATTTCATTGAAAGAACCAACGAAAAAAAAATTAAAGAATAATTTTCTTGACTTGCTTCAGAGCTAACCCACTATAACTCAAGCACAAAGCAGTCCCTTCAAATACCTGTCCAAGGAGTATCTCATTCAACTCACTCATTGATGGAGTTCTCTCAACAGCATTCACCTGTAATCAGGAGTCAATTTTCAGAAACTCATATTAATTAAAATAGATCGACATAGACTATTAGATACTGATCCCCTCTTGAGAAGTGAAGTTAGACAAGGCAAAGTTTCTGTTTTTCCTATTCTTTTAGACCAGTGACCGAGTTGAGTCCCAACTGCAGTATCCTAAAAAACTTTGGAAGAATGATCTTATAAGGCAACAAATTTCTGCCAAGACTTCCATTTATTATGCAACTAGCAAAGGAATAGCTTACAGATGCACGGGTTCAACTTATCGAGTCAACATGGATGCATGCATAGAACAACGGAGATTGTTAATTAACAAACAGTCGGTTTTAAGCTAATGAATTAACAACTATCAGAAAAATGTTTAAACCTGAAACAATTGCTTAAAGTAGCTTAGGTAGACACTTTCAGACAATTTCATACACTGGAAAGAATAAAAGAATCTGTTTGGTCAGCCTATAAAATGCTTAAAAGAAAATCAAGAAAATGAATAATAGATTGGGCTTTAATCGTTGTTAAAACAAGCATCACTGTCAGTAAAAATGCATTACTTAACTGGCTTTAGCCCTTTCTTACCCTTTCAAAACATGTTAAAACTGATTTCTCAACCGCAATAAGTTGCTAAAATGTAGACAAGTGACTACCCAGGAGGAGGAAAAAGAAAACATATTTGCAAGTTAAAGAGACTCAAAAACCAATTATGAGAGGCCATTTCACTTCGCCCCACCTCTACTCCTGCAGGAAAGCAGAAAGAAAGGAGATCCTTGTATTTAAGTGGCAACTGTTTTTCTGGAGGGTAAACAAACAAGACCTGAAATCCAGAACAGAAGATTGTTTGCATTAATATATATTTATTAGTTATTACATCGCAAGGCAGAAAGTATGGTTGCAAAAAACACAAATCAGCACCTGAGGCTCAAGGTTAGGTTCTATACGAGACTGATGCTGACCACCAAGTGCACTACGAAATCTCCCTGAACCTTCAAACTTTCTAGCAAAGTACAGATTTTGAAGTGCTTGAACATCAGAATTAGGAGGAAGTCCCACAACCACCATGCTTTCAAAAAGCTTTGATGGCTCCTTCCAAACTCTGTGATCCTGCAAACTTTAGTAACATAATGATACACGAAAACCACAAGGAACAAACTTTTTAATTTACATGATAATAGCATCAACGCTAAATTTTGGGCTAAGTCCCTCTAGCCATGGAATCTTTTGTCCTATTTAGGGAAATAAGCACGCTGATTAGGTTATGAGGATAATGGAAACATCCAGACCACATATAAAGATAACCAGAAAAGAGGGGGAAGTTGCTAAAATGAGTTCTACTTGTCCAATGAAATGAGCTTATGTGTGTCTTCATTTATGCATAACTTTTTATCCCAACAGAACTTTTAATGACCAATAACTAGAAACTTTGCAAGTCATACATGCAAATAAATGAAATACTAGACTAATGAAAATAAAGCCTACCAGCAACTGCAATTGGCAGTTAGCCCACTGACGTTTTTGACTGGTTAGTATTTCTGGATTGTAAGATCCTCTTTTTACTTCAGGAGGAGGAGATAGGCCCTTTAATATTCTTGAAACATGGTGCTGAAGTCTTTGAAGCTGGCTACCACTTTCATCTTTAGATGAATATACCACAGAAGGTCGTGGTGAACGAACAGCAGCTGCTGCTGCTGCAACAGCTCTAGCAACATCTTCAGTTGTTTGCATGAAAAATGATGCGCTCCAACTAGGGCTACCTGACTCTTCATCTTTCTCCATCTCTTAAAACTTCTCTCTCCTGCAAGCACATGTTGATATGAATCTTGAGGACAAAAGCATGAAGGCGACAGTTTAGATTTTGCGACTTGAAAAAACAAAAACTTCGGAAAAAGGAGGTTGTTTTTGTCAAACCAAAGTGTCCGGACACCATAATGCTTCCCAGATAAACAGAAGAATGAGAAGAAAAAGGCAAAATTATGAAGTATTCGGTCCATTCTTTCTTCTTCTTCTTATTGAAAAAACACATACATGCTTTAACCTAAAGCTTTGGAACTAATCCAAGCAAAAAAGTAACGGGAGTCCCTTCAAGCCCATCTTCTATCTGGGGGGGGGGGGAATGGATTGATAAATAAGAAATACAAAAACAGACCAAGACAATTCCACCCATGTTGCTTATCACTAGAAATTTAGTATGAGTATATTATATGTAGCATTCTAGACCATCCATGGTTCCCAATAACAATGGACAATAACTTAAGGTCATTAAGAAACAGCTCTCGTTTCATCTTTTCACCCTTTTGCTTCATGATACACTGCCTCAACTATTACTTCACATACAGAATACTAATTTCAATATCCAAACTTCACCTTTCTAATCTGCTTCCCCGTCTTTCCACCACCATAACAACCCATACCAACCCCCTCGACACAAACCACCCCGCAAAAAAATCAAAAAAGAAAAAGAAAAAAAGGAAAACCAAAAAGGCACTACATAAAGAAAAAGAAACCAGACACGTATGGTTCAAACGCGCATCCATCTGCCTCGTACAACAATATGACAAGAAATTACTGGAAACCGAAGATACAGAAACTCTTAATTCACTGATAACTACCTGAATTTATATTACTACAAATAGATTTTGAGCTCGGAGAAAAAGAATTTTCTACCTCAGGTGCGCGATTTAACAAATAAACAGCCGATTCCACGCGATTTGAGCTTAAGCCTCCAGTTTAATACTATATTTCACAAAAATAAGATCAAAATCAACCCCGTAAAGTAAAATGCCATAAAATTCCAAAGTGAAAAGAAAAAACAAAAATAAAGCAAGAATCAAAAGAAATGTAAGAATGAACAGATATAAACACAAAACGATCAAAAAAAACGGGGGCCAAAAAATTTCACCTTTATCATTAACGATAAATTTTGGAACGAGAACGATGTGAAAAGAAATCTAATATATGTTGTATATGATGTATGTGCGCATAGGTTAGAACTCGGGAGAGAGAAACAGAGTCTTCAGGCGGCCATAACAAAGATTAAGAGAGAGAGAGAAAGCTGCGTTCCTTGTTGGTTTTTTTTCAAGAAACGAGATGAAAATGAAGAAAAGTTGCGAAAAGAAAACCCCCGAAACAAATGAAGCAGAGTGCATGAAATAATACTTAATTACAATCCTACTTTTCACATAAATTAATTACCAATTAACTTAATCAATTCTTTAATTGAAGTGCTTATGGTTTTTGTATGAAAAAGAGCCACAAATAAATAAAAGGGAAGGTGCTCACCAAAAAAATAATAATATAATAACGAGGGGGTTAGGGTGGGGGTATTTGGGAGTGATGCGCTATGAAAAAGTCCAAAGAGGGGGCCATACTGCTGGAGTTAAGGATGTGTTTGGTAGGAAGCAGTGCTTGTTGCCATCATGCTAACTTAGTAGGCTACTCTTTGCTTTGCTTAGATAAATTTCTCAATTAAATAGTATAAGCCAAGCAGTATCTGTTAGGCTTTTTCACTACTAAGATAAGTTTGTCTTAAAAATCTATCAACTCACTCAATCGATAGATGATTAGTTCTGCAAAATCTAAGGTAACTTCAACTGAACAAACATTTTTTCATAACTTTAAATGACTTTAACGAATACGTTTGTTAAGATATTTTAAAATTTATAAATTTTTTATGCAAATTTACAATATATTTTAGATTGTTCATTGAAATTTTTGAAATTTTGAATTATAACCTATCAAAATAAAGTAAGAAGACTCCATCTTATTTTTTAAATTAGAAATGAGCATATATTTAAAAAAATAATAATAATAATTTTAAAGTTATAAGGTTAAAATAAATGAGCTTTAAAAAAATAATAATAATAATTTTAAAGTTATAAGGTTAAAATAAATGAGCTCATTTATTTTAACCTTATAACTTTAAAATTATTATTATTATTTTTTTAAATATATCTTATAAAATTATTGAAACTTGGAATAAGATGTTTGTCACTATGAGATTCACTTTAATTCAAGAAAAAGGTTTTATTCATAGGGCACAACTAAATGTCATAAATCACAATAAAATTAAAATCTGATGCTTATAAACGCCAAACAATAAGAACTTAAATATGTTTAAGAAAAATGAAACCAAACACCGAACACCCTCTTAGTTCACTTGATAATAAAAAACAAGTAAACATCTTTCCCAAACACTACCTGACCAAACGGAAAGCTAATCTCGAGCCCTTTCTGGTTGGTTAGGAGGTGTGCCAAAGAGACCCTTTTGTAATATTTTTTTTTTTATAATAATCAAGTATCTTATTTTGCGTCAAATTATATTTTGGATCTTCAAAATTTTTATTTCTAAAATATTGAAGAGGTAAATCGAGAGATATATTTTAATTGAATTACAGGTTCCCCATGAACTGTACACTTTTGCACACAAAAAACCGCCTATAAAATGATTGTTTCATACCAAACTCCGACCGTAAGGTCCTACTGATACTACAGTTATTGCTCAATATCGAAATTTAACCTCATATTTTCACCAAAATTCGAATCCCCACCCTACCGCTAGAAAGGAGTACCATGTTAATTGATCAACCAATTGAGTTATACCCGACCAAATTGTTTTCAAGTGATTGTGTGTGTCTTGAAACTTTTATGCTATTTTTGATTTTTTTTTTCAAGAAATATTTTCACATTTTCAGTCTAAAAATGTATTCTTTTTGCATAGTTGTTGAAAAAAAAATCTGAAATATTTTCTGAAAATAACTGTTTTTAAAGCCGATATCATATTTTTCAAATACCTACTTCGTTAACCCTATTATTAAAAAATAACTTTTAATTTATATTTTTAAAAAAAAATCATAATAAAATATCAAATTAATAAGTCAAATCAATTATTTAGATATATTTTTTTCATTTCGACACATTCTCCAACAAAATACTTTCGAAACTCTTTAGTGAATATTTCCACAAAACAAAATAGGATGAATCCAAAACATTACTTTATTTTAAAAATATTCACAAGAATATATGTGGAGGAAAAAACATGGTTAATTAGTTCTCTGTTTGGTAGAACCAGTTGACCAGTTGGTCAAAGGTAGTTAATTAATAGTATATAAAAATAGATGAGGTTTGGTAACACATGGATCCGAGGTATTAATATAATTAAATTGATGTACTAAAAAGTTTGCTTACCGGCGGAAGTGGCTTTTTTCATACATAAATTGGACTGCAACTTGCTTTTCCTGTTTAATTTAGACCGCAGTCACATGTCGCTTGCAGTTTCGTTGACAAATGGTGCTCTATCTTATCTATCCTCTCCCTCACACTCTTCTACTCCATTGATGATACTACACGAGATTAAATGAATTAAGTCGAATTTATTTAAAAGTTTTATTTGAATTTTTAATTAAATTTGAGATTTTATCTGATCTCTCTTGATTATTAAATGAGATGAAATGATTTTTAAATAAGTTGAGTTTGCATAAATTAATATTTTTACATAAATTTATGGAACGATGAGCATCATATGTTGTATTATTAACACAAAGCCGCAATCAAGGCCATAAAATCGAAATAAACACATAATTTTAATTGTTTATTTTCAGCTTATACTTTTCTATTAGAAATATAGAAAACAGACTGTTGATATTTTGTTTGATTCTAAGTATATGGTTTGAAGATTTTCTTAAAAAAAAAATTATGAATTCTCGTTTGTATCTAGATTTTAATAAAATATTATAATTTAATAGTAGAGAAACTATCAAAACTTTATGATTTCCTTCTATTCCTAAGGAAGGGTCTAACGACTTGATATTTAATCATATTATAGAGGCTGAAGGAAATTCAATTAATCACAAAGACATAATCAAGTATAAGTTTATAAACAACAAATCAATATACGATTTTGACACTTTATAAGTTCATTAAATTTTTATTTTTTAATTCGATGCGTTATTGCATCATGAATATGTAAAACTCTACTATATAGAGAAGTTCTATTGGGTACATAAATTAACATTATGTTTGTTGGACATGGTGAATGAAAGATTCCTCTGCCATATGGATGGAGACTGTTTAGCCTAGCTATCCAATTGGTTACATATACACTTCAACTTTCTTGCCTTGGCTCAGTTAGTACTATTCTAGGAAAATGTTAATTATTACCATTCTTGGATTGTTGAAAATAGTATATTTACTTAAAAATTACAAGATTTCAATAAGGGGCAAAAAAAAAAAAAAAAAAAAAAAAAGTGTGAAAGAGAGAAACTTTTGGTTCCAAGTGAATCCAGACGAGGTCCTTGCAATGCCATTGTCATTTCGGGGGTAGGTGGAGAAGAGAAATTTAGTGTGCAGATGGTACCATTATTTAAGTTATCTACCACACTTGAAAAATAAACCTAATAGTTTAAAGTGATTCACTATTATGGTGGAAGAAGAGTGTCGATGACACAAGATACCAATATTTCATTAGAGTGATTATCGAAGAAATGAAATAAGGAAACAAGATAAAGACTAAAAAGCACTACAGATTGATGCTCTAATTAATAATATGAAACGATCACAACTATTTAATTTTATAATATCACATCCCAATGTTATAAAAAAAAATATTCATTTTAAGTAGATCCAAATTATCATAAAGTACACCATGTTATAGTATTTCCATCTAAGTAAATACATATCCCGACATCAAGTTTTCACCCTTTTATCGAGTTTTACCATAACATGTGCCGTGAAAAGGTTAATTACATTTTAGGCTTGTGCAACAAATGATAATGGAAATGTATACTACTTTGTAATAAAATAAGAACATGTGTCCTCTATTTTAATTTTTATGTGTCATATTATAAATACATTATAAGTATATATGATTTATATATAAAAATAATTTAAATATTTGATTTATATTTATAATATGAAATATAAATAAAATATTAATTCAAAATAAAAGATCTGAACTAATACGTGACTACGTGTAACACAATTAAATCACAATAATAAAATGAAACAGAGAATTTGATTGCAAGATCAAGAATTAACAATTACACTTTTGATGGTTATCAGTTATTAACCCACTTACAAATGTTGTGTGCTGTCCATTAATTCCGTGCCCGCTTCATTTTGGTAGGGCTATATATATATATAGACTAAAGTCGAGATTATAAATTAATGGTCAAATATTAAGGACAAAGTTCAATATATATATATATATATTAATTCATATAATTATTGTCATCATACGGATAAAGACTAAGGG
Organism: Paulownia fortunei; assembly: GCA_019321725.1. Taxonomy (NCBI): domain Eukaryota; kingdom Viridiplantae; phylum Streptophyta; class Magnoliopsida; order Lamiales; family Paulowniaceae; genus Paulownia; species Paulownia fortunei. The sequence continues at coordinate 2,435,248 of CM033105.1, read as the reverse complement.
ACCATGCTTTGTCCCAAAAAGAAGGGCAAAGTCATGGCAAAAACTGGTAGACATCAATTAGATAAAAGAGTATTATATCTAGACTTCCTATTAGCCATCATTATTTGGTTTGTTGCTTTACCACAATCTTGGTTCAAGACCACTCATTTTAAAAAATAAAAATTAATAATTAAAGTTTTGTGGTTCAAGACCACATTTTTTGGTGTTTATCCAAAGACATATTGCAGGTGTGCATTGCATATAAATTAAACAATTAAAAGTTAGGTGATTTAATTAATATTTCGATAATTACAGTTAATGGAATAAAAGTTAGGTGATTTGATTGATATTTTGATAATTATTTGCTAATGGAATAATCTGGACTAATTTTTCCCATCTCTAATCATTCAGACTTTTAGATAAGATCGTTGGTTTATACTATTTGTTAATTGAAATATTGAATGCTTTATATAGCCTTTTCTTTTTTTTTTTAATGAAGTTATATTTTTTAATTTGCTCCTTTTTACTAATCCAATTAAATCAATCTTCTCTAAACCCTAAAGCTAAATATACCATCATAAAAATGTTTTTGAAAAGGTTTTGGATTAATAAACAAATTGTAAAATAAGGTAATCATTTGAGGGGACAAGCAGTATTTAATATCATTTATTCTTGGTTTTAGTTTTTTTGTTTATTACATTTTTTAGGGAAGAAAATTCAAAAAAGTGGAGATAATTTCCTTTTCCCATTCCTAATTTTGAGTACAGTATATTTCCACGACATAGTATAACTGTATATATATTACGAATTTAACCTTAAATTAAAATGACTGTGTGGATGAAATTACAACACCAAAACATAAGTGGGGACTGAAAATAATTATCCCACGAGCAAGGCTTAGATAGAAGGAAGATTAAAAATCATTGCACTATAAGAAAAGCAAAAACTAATATAGTGCAATGATGGGATTTACTTTCGATTAAATTATAAATTAAGAATAAATGTATTGAAAAATGTGATGTGCTGAAAATGAATGTATTGAAAAATATGATGAATTAGGAAATAAATGTATGTTTAAATATATTTTGGGAAAATAAATCAATAATGAACTTTTTTCATAAGAACACATTCAAATATAGCGTTAGGGTAGTAGTAATTCATGTCTGTATTTAGACTCATATTCATATTTAGGCCCAACAAGACCTAACTTAGTTCAGCGGATTCACAAGTTTGGTCCAATATCATTTTATGTTCAATTATTGGGACGAAATATGATGATATCGTACTCTCTTTAAATTTCAATGCTATTATGCACCTAAATATAAATAACATTGCAACACTATTAAATTTCAAGACTATTTTTGAAAGCAATACTTTCAAATCTAATATTGCCTTATCAAATTAGAATATTTTTTTTCAATAAGTAACAAAATATATTACTCGTTCAAATGTTAGAAATGGAGAAGAAGATGATGTAAGTTAGATGAAATTAGAAACGAAATGTCAAGTTTAAGAATGCTTTACTTTAGGCTAAGTTTGGATCATAGGTTTAGTGTGAAAAATATTAAAGAAAATATTTTTCTCATTTCAAACGATATAATTTTGTATTTTATTTGTTGATAGTTTTTTATTTTTCTTACTTAAGGTCCAAACATTGCACAAGGACCCTGAGGCCCATGCTCTTGCAGCCAAGACCTATTGTCTGGGTCATGGCAACTCTTTGGACTTATAGCCGTGGACAGCCCAAAACCAAAAGCATTTCTTAAACCATTACGCCCTGGAAAATTGTTAGTCGTATATTAATAAGCCGACGTCGGCTTATAATATAGGTAAATTATTAGTTTTAGTGTTCTTAAGCAATTTTTATGGTGGAAAATTGGTTGCATTATTTGATTTGATATATTTAACGGTAAGAAATTTGAAGGAAACTTTTGTGATGCGATGTATTACCTACCTTAGGATGCCAATAGTTATCCTTTTTAGTCGCTCTTAGATAATAGGATTTTTATATGCAACATTAGTGTGTTGATTTTTTTTCTACATATGTAAATCAGTATTAATTTTAGAGAAAAAACAATAAGTGAATAAATAAATAAATTGTGTATCTTATAAATAAGAAGGAAAAACTATTTATATATATTTAAATGAGACGTAAAATGTACAAGCCTTATATATAATTTGGGGTCTGTTGGCCTATATACCTTGTTAAACTTATATTTATTAAATTACAGGAATTTCTTACGTGAATTATTTACATCTGAATATCTCGTTGTATTGAAATTGGATGAGGCTTTGGTCAATTTTAGAATACGGGAAATATGCCCATCACTTTGAGTAGTATAGGGTTCAATACCAAATTACAGAACTTCATGATAAGAGAACGGGAACTATAGACACAAAAAGATTAATAACAATAAAAAGTAGAGAATTTTTTTTCTGTCATCAATTTAAAAAGCATTTGTTAAAATCTAGATAAAAAAATAAAACTTGTTGGCAGAGTGCTGCCCTGGCAAACTCAAATGTGGAATTAATTGGCAGGTGACCACCATCATAAACTTGAATTGATGAGATCCCAATATTTTATTTTTGAATTTTATAAATTATTATTTTTTTTATAAAAATTTTACAGATCACTCTACATTTTATAAATTCATAAATATCTATTTTAAGGAGCACGTGTGGATTTTAGTCCAACTTCTATTTTATATTTATTTTTAAATCCATTTTGATACATAAGAAAGAAATTAAAAAAAGAATAGGACCACGGGCGGCAGTCAAAGCCTGCGAGTCAGCTATTCTTCACTCAGTCCTCACATGTGAAAATGGACGCACCAATTATTTAACATCACCTTCATACGAACATCGTGCGCAATTGCAATGGACATCTAAATCTACTTTTAATTTTTCTGACTTCGTTCACATTTCAGTCCTCCTCCTCAACCTTCCTCCTCTATATTCTTCTCCCACCGTCCACGCCCAGAGCAGCCTCTTTTAAATACCCATCTCTTCTCCACATACGTACAGCAAACAACACAAAAAATCCCCATCATCTTTCAGTAGTAGAGAGAAACACAGCAATGGCGGAGACGACGCAGGATGGAGCAACCCCGTCTCTCTTCTCCCCTTGCAAGATGGGCAAGTTCAATCTTTCCCACAGGTCCTTAACTTTTTCTCCTCTTGCTTACTTATCATTAATTATTCATAGCTATTTCTTCTGGAAAAGAATGAATCTTCTCTCTCTCTCTCTCTCTCCTGTTCTCAAATCATATTAAGAAAAATCTCGTGTTGTATTGTTATTCTTTAAATTAATTTGCAGGGTGGTGCTGGCTCCCATGACCAGATGCAGAGCACTGAACAACATACCCAACTCTGCCCTTCTTCAGTACTACACCCAAAGAGCCACTAATGGCGGATTTCTCATCACTGAGGGCACCATGATCTCCCCCACTGCTGCAGGGTAATCTCGTAATTTCATATATCTGATCATAATGGGGAATGAATTATTGATCTAAAAAAGCTGTTGTGGGGCCCAACCCCATTTATTTAGTAATTCTTGGCCGTTAGATGCTGACGTTTGGTTGTTTGAATTTTTTTTTATTTTGGTGGCTGTTGTGCCCGCACAGGTTCCCACACGTGCCGGGGATCTTCAACAAGGAGCAAGTGGAGGCATGGAAGAGCGTAGTGGATGCTGTGCATGCTAAGGGTGCTGTTATATTCTGTCAGCTGTGGCATGTGGGCCGGGCTTCTCATCAAGGTACTACACCATATTTGGCGGCTGTGATTCCATCTTGAACATATTAAGCTAGTTAGTGGTTAACAAATAGTCCTTTTAAAGCAATAGTACTATTTTTTAAGATGAAGAGGTGAATATCTATGCAATTTTAAAATCTTTTAATCTGAGAGTAATGGTTTACAATCTTTCTTAATCACAATATGCAGCTAAGGTTGGAATAATCTTGAAAATAAGTATCTACAAGAATAAAAGAATACTGCAACATTCATATATGAACAAAGAAAGTGACTATTACTTTACCACTTTAGTCTTGTTGAATATCATTTTGCCCCTTTTGTATTTAAGGATCAAAATTGCATAGAAACAATGTCAAATAAGAAAATGTCATTTTTATGTTTAATTTAATAGTATTAAATAAGTTATAAATAGTCAAATTATTGTAATTCAATAGATATTGTGTTAAATTTAAAAAAAGAACATATTCATTCTAGTATTTTATTTTACTATTATTGGTTGATTATAATGATTATGTTTTAATTTAACATAGTTTTTATGAACCTATGATTATTTTGTTCACAATAAAAAAATTATTATTCATATTTTACATATTTAATAAAATATTGTTTAGAAATATATATATATATATTTTAGATTTATAATGAGTAGGAAATTCATAGGTACAAGTGTATTAGCTAATAAAAAATATCATACTATAGTAATTTAATAAGAATTATGTTCAATTAAAAAATAATATTAAATTTTGAGTACAATAAAATTTTAAAGAAATTTAATGTTAAGTCTTAATTAATCAAGTTGAGAATATTATTAGAACATAATCAAACATATTAATATTAATATGTTTTAAAATAATTTCACTAAAAATAATAGGTAAGGACAATTAGATTATTCTTTAAGAGAATAGAATGAGAATGAGAGTACAAGGGGCAAGGGGAAACAATTGAAAGTACATGGGGTAAAGTGATATTCAACAAGAATATAAGGTGGAATTAACCCTATATTCAATTGCTATAAATATAAACATTGTGCATCAATTAGTAATGAACAAATTGGAGTTCCTGCCATTTATCGAAAAATGGCAAATTTTAATATATTTATGGAATCCTTTATTTTTTTTCTTTTTGAATATCTTTATATTTGGCAATTATATATTACATTTATGTTATTGAAGACTTTGGTGACATACATGATTAATGCTACAGAATTGTTGTTAATGATTGATATTGATTCACTTCTGCAAGTGTTGAATCTGAAATTATCTTCAGAGTCCAGATGGCTTCCACAGCCATATTTGTGTGAGAAAATGATGATAGTTCTAGCACTCAAGAAGCATTTCACCTTTATATTGCCTTGGTTCAAACCTAATGAGTTCTAGGTGATACAAACAGCGCTTCAGCCTGATGGAATTGCCCCTGTATCCTCTACCGACAAGCCAATATCCAAGAGGTGGAGAGTGCTATTGCCTGATGGAAGTCATGAGATTTATCCTAAGCCACGCAAATTGGACACCTATGAAGTACCTGAGCTGGTAGAACACTATCGCCGGGCGGCCATAAATGCCATTGAAGCAGGTCAGTCTATTTCATACGATAACGAATCATGTGATTCCTTTTAGAACAGTACGTGAGCAAGTACCATTGCAAGAATGCATGCAAAAATCCATTGTTTCCTTGTCTGATCACACATCCTCACCATAGACTTGAACTTTCCAATTGGCAATACTTACATAATATCTCCATAAACACCATCTATAAAGTAACAAAATAACGGAAAAATGACTCCAAAAGTTACATCAAGTTACAAAATTATAGAGTAACCAGCAAGCTTGAAGAGATGCCCTCATTGTGACCTAGATACAAACTTACAGTTAGATTCTCTTATTCTCAGCACAAACTTGTCACATGCTCGTGAGGCATGACATGTGTGGATTCATAATTCTGATGGCTATTGTCAAAAATTACAGCATAAACTGTATAGGCGAACTTTCAAGTTAAACAGTTTGATTTCTGTGGCTGACCAATAATTAATTATTTTAACTCTTTGATGGTTGCAATTTTAGCCCATAGATTATACTTGGGATAATTTTGTAAAAGGCACTGTTGACAGTGCTGATCTTGTCTGCGATAATTCTTTCTTCTTCTTCTTCTTCTTCTTCTGTTTTCAATTCTTTGGGTGCCAATTAAAATACTCATGGCATATTACTCTGCTTAAGGATATGTAAAAATGCAGAAGTAGCGTCAAGATGAAAGAATTTCATAAAATTGTATTGATCTGATGACACAAAGATTGACATTTCTTTTAGTTAAATAGTTGTTTATTCGGATGGTCATTGCACATGGAGTTTAAAAAATTCAAGTTTCAAATATCGATCAAACGGCAGCAATGCCAATGTGAACTTAGAGAATTTTGTACTGTACCTTAACAGGAATGAGAAGATAAAGCTCAATGTCCTATGCCAAGGCCTTACGATAAATGATTTGTGACAAATGCAATTTCTTTCTATCCCTTGAATGCGTTTACTGAAAGTTTCAAGTACAAAATATTAACTTGCTTAAAATTTTCACTGCCTACTAATATAAGGAAAATGAACAGGATTTGATGGTGTTGAGATCCATGGTGCTCATGGTTACCTCATCGACCAATTTCTGAAGGATGGGATCAATGAGCGGACAGATGAGTATGGTGGATCTCTCCGGAACCGCTGCAAATTCATTATGCAGGTGATTCAAGCAGTTGTTTCCGCTATTGGTGCTGGCCGAGTTGGTGTCAGAATTTCACCTGCAATTGATCATCTCGATGCAATGGACTCAGATCCACTCAGCCTAGGCCTAGCAGTAATTGAGAAACTGAACAAACTCCAAACAGATTGTGGTTCGAAACTCACTTATCTGCATGTGACTCAGCCTCGATACACAGCCTATGGGCAGACAGAATCAGGCAGGCATGGGAGTGCAGATGAGGAGGCGCGATTCATGAGGACTTGGCGACGAGCTTATCAGGGAACATTCATTTGTAGTGGTGGATTTACCAGGCAGCTAGGAATTGAAGCTGTGGCTGAGGGTGATGCTGACTTGGTGGCATATGGCCGGCTGTTCATTTCAAATCCGGATTTAGTTCTGAGGCTCAAGCTCAATGCACCTTTAAATAGGTATGTCAGGGCTACCTTTTATACACATGATCCTGTTGTGGGATATACCGACTATCCTTTCTTGAAAAATGATACTGAAAAAACTGCACCCGTATCACGCCTGTAAATCCGGAAATTATTACTTTTGGAAGCTCTAGAGCTTCCGTATCACCTGGACTTACAGAAATATGTGTATTTCTGTTGTATACCCTAATAGCGGCTGGTTATCGGAACGCTGTAATGTTTTGCAGTTGGCCATTCTGTACACCTTAAGTCCTAACACTGGCCTGTTGCAAAGAGTTTGCTATGTTGCCAGTCTGAATCTTATGTAATACTATTCTAGTAGGTAAATACGTCCAGCATCTCACAAAAAAAAAAAAAGTAGTTGAAGGTTTGGCAGTAGGTATACGAAGTTCACGTATCTGTTATGATTACACGAACCTTCTGTTTGGAGTCCTCTGCTTCTCTGCTTCCATTCTTCCATCATTTGATTTATGTGGCTGCTGTTAACGAAAGGTCCCAAGTAAAATCCATTGACACAGTTCAGTTTTCACCTCAAGTGATATCTGTTTGTAAATTTAAATGCGTGATGAAACTTTTTTACATGCTTTCTACATCATTTTATGGTCTTCAACGATCTCACTTCTCCCTGTTAACCATTCTTGTTTTGGAACATAACCAGTCACTGGACTTGGTTGAGTCAGGCCAAGTGAACCTAGAAATAGCATTTTATGAATCACACCACACTAGTACTACACCCTGCATATCTCGGCTATAAACTAATATTGTGAATTATAGTTATAACTGAAAAACAAACCAACTTATTTGATACTTTGAGTTAGTTTCATTAAACATAAATGTATTTTTTTATTTGATAAGATTTGGAGTTTGGCCCGATTAATAAAGAAATGATAAAATATTTATAAAAATATCAAACTATTCGAGGTCGATTTATGTTTGTTTTCATTAAACTCCGTTCAACCTCGATTTGATTAACAATCAAATTAAATTCGAGCATAATTTTAAAATTCGATAAAAATTCAAATAAAGTTAAATAATTCAATCAGTTTGGTGTAAGACTCAATTCATTTACCACTCTTATCATAACCAAAATTCTGATCACCAGAAATTTTGGCAATTGTAAATAGATGAGATAGAAGAGTCAATTAATGATGATGATGAATGAACAATGGTGCTTGGGCTTCTAATGGAATGGATTTAAATTGTGGGTTCCTTTTATAAACTTCAGTGGATGAAAGTTTATCAAGAAAATTTATAGAAATGTGGACATTGGAATATTTAACTGTTTGCATAAATTTGAGGAAGAGATAAAAATAAAGCCCATCAAGGGCTCCGACGAATATAAATATGGAAGAATTTGAATTAGCTAATACTTATTTTTGTTTAGAATTAAATTTCGACTTAATACTGTTGATCAGTCAAACCTAATTATTTGTTGGAATGCAATGTCTAATAATTTAGTCAATTTGTTTATGAATATTTTAATAATTTTAAACAACATTATAAATGTCGTACTTTTGAAATTTTATAATATCAAAATTATCAGGTAAATCAAGAAATTATACTCATACAAGTCAGATGATTAGATAATTAGTAAACAAACGTTTAGATAGATATGAACAAGGACAGTATATTTTGATTCAATTTAAATGAAAAAAAAAATCCTCAATTTTTACAAATCACGAAATGTACTTAATTTCATATTTCAAAGAAATTAATAGGTTTCATATGAAATATCATTCTTGAAAAAAATACACATTTCTTTTAATTGGTGATGACCAAGTATTGCTGATTTTTCTTTTAAGAAATTGAAATGGGAATGAGATCACATTATATAAATGCACTTAACAACATGGCTATATATAGTTGTCAAACAAAAAAAATACATAACTAATATATCTGGCCCGATAGTATACATCAAATATACATCTCATCATACATAAATATGAATGTATATTTGTATGTGAATATAAATATACACCTATGGACCGTTTACTTTTTTAATTGGAATAATAAATGATTGATAAAAAATATAATAAATTGTTAGATATGAATTGACTTATTAATAAATTTTTTGCTTACTTTATTTGATTATAAGAATGATATAATAATATAAAATATTATCAAATGTGTACTTTATGTGATAAATTGATAAGATAATTGTAATATGACTAATATACCCTTAATAAATTTTTCTTTTTTCTTTTTCTTTTTTAACTGTTCATACTTTTTCTTGATATCTCTTCTCCACCCAGCAAGGCTCTCGTCATTTTCTTCACCATTTTTTTCTGTAACTTTTCCAAATTTTCTTTCAATCCTCCTTTCTTTCTCCATTCTTCTCTTATTCTTCCTCTTTTCTTCTTCATGTTTCTTATTTCTTATTTCTTTTCAATCTTCTCATTTTTTATATTTTCATTCTCTCCTCCCTCATACCATAAGTGGAGTGAATTTCCCTTCTTCATTCTTTCTCTCATTTTTTTCTCTTTTCTTCTTCAAATTTCTTATTCCTTTTTTTTTATTTCTCTCTCCTCCCTACTTGGCCTAACATTTTCGCCACCGCCAACCAACGGGCAGAAGTTTGGATGACAGAAGTATGTACTTGAATTTGTAGAGGGTTTTTCAAAATGAGTGAAGGGTATCAATTGTAATTCAGTATCCACTTTTAAAGACAAAATGGACATTTCATATTATAATTTATGTTTTGGGCAAAAAATGATATCTGGATCCCACCCTTGAGATGGAATTGCAATCCAACTTATTTTTCAAATTACTATTGGGTCGAATAATATTCAGCGGGTCTCATCAAATAAAATACACATGGGTTTGAATTTGATAAAATAACTAATCTAATATAATTGAACAAAGTAAATATGACCCTATTATATACCATCGAATACAATATCTCCAATACCCTAATAGCAAATAGACACGTACTGATTCACACATAAGAAGGCAAAGGCCCATAATAAACATCCAAATAATAATTTGAATAAAATAAATATTGGGTAAATTCCATATTTGCCCTTCGAGCTGTACTTGAAAACGAGGATTATATTTGGTGCTTGGGGTATATAATTTTGTAAAATGTTTCAACTACCAAAATTCCTCAAAAAATAACATGTGATGATTTGATCTATCAAAATTTGCCCTTAAGTCTAGAAAAAGAAGGGAAAAAGATTCCCATTTCTTCATAGTTAATGAAGGTAGAAAAATTAAGTGCCACTAGTGCTTGCAATTTCCCTTGTAATTGAATAAAATGTAATTTCACCAATAAACAAATAATATTCTTATAATCAATTCTAAACTTTTTAAAATGATTATGAATTTTAGACATTTTTTCATCAACTGTTTTAATGTAATTAGTCAAATTGAATAATCTTCGTCTACTAATGTCAACATGGGCTGGTAGGGATGGGATAGGTGGAGGCTGGGGCATTCTTCTTTCCTAAATTTTCATTTTCTTCCTCAATCTTAAACTTAGGGTTGCAATCGTAAATAATGTTTTTTTCTCAAGCAATTTTGTAATTAATAAAATTATAAAAAAATAAAGGAGCAAAGTGATGCAATAAAGAGATGGAGGAAGCAATCTCATTTTCAGCTATAGTTTATGGGTATTTACCCTAAAATATTTAAAGTAAGAAAGAAAACAAATTCCCTTTTATAAAAAAATAAAATCTATGGCATTAAATAAAAAGCTACAAGGAATCGTTGTGGGTGAAAAGCCTTTGATAATAATATAGAGGTTAAATTTGGTGCAACAATAATATAATCAATTGATTATATTGGCTGATAAATAGTATAATTTTAAAAATTAATTGAAGCTTTGAAACTCAAGCATACATTTTCTAGATTTCGAAACACATCTTCTAATCAAGAAACGAGCAAGTAAAATATTTCAAGAAGGTTAACAATATCAACATTATATGTCAATTCAAATCGTCTAATGTTTAATTAACACTGACATTTTACGAGACTTATTAGTGGGGTATTAAATGAAAGAAATTGGGATATAGATGGATATAAAGATTTTCTCTGAAATGAGGCATAGAAGGAATCACTACAAAGAAGTTTCGGGAGTTATAAAGGAGGGTTCGACCTTATATTGGTCATGAGAACGGGAATTGAATTTTATGAGATTTAATATCCCGTTGTTTCTCAGTAGCTTAGTGGTAGAATGGTCGGCTGTCAATTGAATGATTGTAGGTTTAAATCATACTTGAAGAGATTTGATTCATTCTGAATTAGAGAATTCACACGTCAATTCTTAAACTAATTTCCTTTAAATTTCTGCATTAATTGAGATTATGAAAATTTACATTTTGATCTTCAGAAGAAAATAATTACAAACGAGAAAATTAGACTAAATAAATTAATAAATTTGAAGTCGAAAAATAGTTTGGTTGAAGAACATCAATAATAGACATAGATAACTTCTTAGCTATGCCCAATGAGAATCATCCCAAATGCCTTTGAAGATAGGGAAGCCATAAGCTCCACACATTGTTCTTCAGGACTAACCATCCTAAATGACAAGCTGACTTGCACTGAGATCAAATGTCCTTTTATCCCCCCCCCCCCCCCCATATATTTCCACCATTCTATTTTTCCCCCATATCAAATTCATGGACCACTCACATGCTGAGATTTTTGTTCAAATATCTACAAATCGTTTGGCATTTTCAGGTAAACTTTAAGTAGAAATCATTCAGGCTGTGTTCTGATCGATTGATTTAGAGTTAAATTTTTTAAATTCATAGCAATAAATTAAATTGAGGTTATTTGGATAATTTTATATATTACCATGAATTATAAATAATTGAGTTATTATTTTGAGTTAATGTAGTGGGTTTGACGAATATATGAAATTATCTAAAATATTTTTTCGCAAATTCTTCTTTCAAATTGAATCATTTCATCCAAATACAATCTTAGATTACAGTATGTTCAAGAAAAATTATTTGGATATGTAATTAAATCAAATGCATGTATGTTTTCGTGTTGATTTTCACACTCCATTTCTTTATGAGTACATCACAAAAGAAAGTAAGTATTGGAGGGAATTTTAGGATTACAAATTACAAACTCTATAGTTTTTATTGCTATTTGATTAGATCAAGGTTGGGTATATGACTGCTTGCAACTTCATGTTTGACGGGTTAAGTACATGAGGCCTAAAAAGGACACTCCAAGCCTCACTATGGTCCATATATCATCCACACATGAATACACTTTTCAACCTTCACATATAAATACAGTGAGATAGACCATTTGTATTACACATTTGCTCTCTCTAGCTCTACTATTAATTTGAGCATCGATGAGGTATTTTAGGGCAAGTTTGAAGGACCTTTAATTATATATTTGTGTTGCAAGCTGACCCTATTTAATACTCACTATCTAGCGAGTATGAAGATTATGAGAAGGCATCCCTCGAATATTGGAGGATATCCAAGATTCGACCATATCAAACTCCATTCATTTACAACATTAATACGGGCAAAACTATGGAAGTTGGTGGCTTTCATTGTGATTGTTTTCTACTATCACAAACATGGTGCGGGACTGCTACAGATTGATGGTTGCATTCCATATATATATATATATATATATATCAATCAACGTCCATTAACATATGCAAAAGGGCAATTCAGCCAATACCAATAGGTGATACACATGCATATGTCAAGAAAACACTTGGCTATACAATTGGTATTTTACATCAAATAAATAATTAATAAAAATCATGCCACATTAATAAAGAATATTTGATATGAAAATACTTCATATAAGTTCGGAGTGCAACGCTGTAATCTGGACAATTACTGCACAATTTTGCATGAAAATGTGATAGAAAAAAAATAATCTAAAATACGGCTCCTTTCACATTGGAATAGTTCTCCATATTTGCAGAATATACCCCTAGCTCTATCAATTGACCTTTTTGGATATCAAAAGAGGCTTCTTGTTTTCTTGTGGAAAAAAGATAGAAGAAGTCACATGCATCACAGCCCAGAAATCTGTCTTTTCCTCCTTGCCTACTCACTCACCATGCATGGCTTCACCCTTCCAAGTTCCAACCGCCGCTGCATGTCAAAATCTCTTACAACCAATGAAATTCTGTCCAAAAAATATCCACACAAGTTCTATATATATGGCCCAAAAACCCTATCAAGAATTGCATTCCACAAACCAAATCTCTAACACTCCAAACAAAAGTTGGTACAAAAAGATAAAAATAAAAAACCCATAATGTATCTTCAATACTTCTTCCTCTTCTCCCTACTCCTCGCCACCTCCCACGCCCTCGTCCAAGACTTCTGCGTGGCGGACCTGTCCCTGCCCGCTGGCCCCGCCGGCTACCCTTGCAAGAAAGCCGCCTCAGTCACCGCAGATGACTTCGCGTACCACGGACTTGCCGCCCCCGGTAACACCTCCAACATCATCAGCGCCGCCGTGACGCCGGCTTTTGACGGTCAGTTCCCCGGCGTGAACGGGCTGGGGGTTTCCATAGCTCGGCTTGACCTGGCGGCGGGTGGCGTCATTCCCCTCCACACCCACCCGGGGGCTCGGAAGTCCTGGTGGTAATCGAGGGGACAATATGCGCGGGATTCATTTCGTCCTTCGACAACGTCGTGTACCTGAAAACTTTGTACAAGGGCGACATAATGGTCTTCCCTCAGGGTCTCCTCCATTTCCAGATAAACTCTGGCAAGACTTCGGCGCTGGCGTTCGTCAGCTTCGGCACCCAGAATCCAGGGCTGCAAATCACGGACTTCGCCCTGTTTAAGAATGATTTTCCGACGGAGTTGGTGGCTAAGACCACTTTCCTGGACGTGGCCCAGATTAAGAAGCTCAAGGGTGTGCTTGGGGGCACTAATTAATTGGGCTGGTTTGGATTCTTGATTTTCAATTAGGGATGCAGCATTTTAGTTTGGTTTTATGTTATTGAGGTTGTTGGGTGTTCAATTCCAATGTTGGTCTTTAATTTCATAGATTTGTGCCCATTGGCATTTGGAAATTTCCAGGCGTGGAATCTCGAGTCCATCTCTATCTCTGTTTAATTGTTTGTAATAATTGTTGAGTTTTCTTTCTCCCTAGCAAAATGTGTCAGTATACTAGTAAGTCGAATTTTATCACGTAAACCTAGCAACGCACCTTTTTTTTTTTTTTTTAAGTCGGATATAATTTATATTATATTTTTTTATTGCATTCAGTAAATTGAATATGAATATGTGACGGACAATTAATACAATGCATTCAATATTATTTGTAATAGAAAATTCTGTAATTTTTTAGACGATTTAAGTACAGTTTGATGCTGTAATGAGCTGCTTACTACATAATTAACAGAGAATAGTTACAAAGAGAGGGTGAGAGATGGACATTATCTGAAGAGGATGTTAATTTTGATTGACTAAGCAATACGACTTGCATTGGAATAACCTTATCTTCTTCGACCGTGGGCTTAATCCGTCAAATGGGCTAAAATTGTACATTTTCCAAATAGCATTTTGGGCCTTTTGCAGACATTAGGCTTAATCATTGGGCCTGCTCAAAGCCCACCACAATACCTGTTTGATGGAGAACTAGTCATTTACATTTCATAATTAGGGTGTGCAATTGGTTTATTCGGTTCAATTAGATTTAAATAGTTTATATTTTAAATTTTGTGTCAAAAATTCATGACATCAAACCAAGCTAATTAAAGAAACCTAAAACATCAAAATTTCGATTGGGTTCTAATTTGGTTTATCATTTTGTGTTTTACAATTTTTTTCTATTTTTATAATGCAAGGGAAAATCAATTTGATAAAAACTAATGAAAAAACCACATAAACCCTTTTAAATTTTGATTTCGATTCATAAGAACTAGAAGCTAAATCCCGAGTTTGTTAAAATTGGAGAACCCAGATTGACCCGAATAGAATGGTCTATGAAATCAATCTAACTAGACAAATTTCATACGCATCGTTTTATTATATTTAAGATCGGTCGATTAATATAATTTTATATATTGTACAAATACATCCATCAATGAATATAACTTTATACGGTATAATTGTACAATTCCTTGCAGACCCCTGTGACCTATCTATTTATAGGAGAGACGACTTCCAATCCAGCACTATGCATCAATTATCACGGTGTGGTGATACCTGCAAATCAGGTCAAAACAACATGTGCTTCAGAAACTTGTACTTGAAAACCAAATAACCAGACTGAGTAAAACTAAGCTCCATAATTATCCACTGAAAAAAATTAAGACATAGATGTTTATGGAGCTTAATTATAGTTGAAAACCAAATAACTTAATTATAGAGGTTGGATTGACTATATTGTACTTCGATTTTTTATTTTTTTTTGTAATAATTTTTATTTCTTCTTCTCTCGTCTCAAATAATGATTTTTTTTGCATTTTGAGTGGAGTCATCAAAATATATGTATATTATACATCAATCAGTTCAATATTCAATAATATACAAATACCAACTATTAATAATTAATATCATAAAAGTTGACAAATAACCATGAGTCTATGTAATTCAATTCAAAATTTTAGATTTCAACTTTATTACTTGAGTTATGTCACGTTGGCTAGATAATGAATCTACAGAATGAGAGAAATCAACACAAGATATAAATATGATTAGTCGAACGTGACACAGTTATACACGTCCATCACAAGTCAATTAGCATTGGAACTGTTTGAAATTGTACGAGGAACACTTACTTCCACACTTGAAGTGACGAGGAATTTTTCTCCCACACCTTTCAATTAGCTTTGTAGCACGTTTTATGTTGATTAGGGATGCGATTTTTGGCGTGATCAAAGGACAAACACATTCTGTATGAGTTACTCTAATTCGCTCACAACACCTGCCTGAAGGGCGCCATCTATAAAATATGGTACGCCTGCATGCCCTATACCCAACCCTCCTCTCCTCCTTGCACTCGGCATCCGACGGAGGCGCAGGCGGCGCACCACCTGGTCCACCAATTTCAAGATCCCACCCACTATTCATCACCACGAGTACTAGTAACAAGAAAATGATGAACAATGACTTTCCCATTTTCAATTTACCATCCAATCATGATCTTAAAAGTTGTGGTTGCCCTTTAGGGACTATATTTATTGGTTGTAGTATTGGTGGAGTGGATGTTATTTGAGTTATAAAAGAGTGACATTTTGCTAAGTTTCAGAAAGCCCCTTTTAATCATAATTATGATATATTTAACCTTGGGATAGTATCTCCATAAGCCCCATTGTCCCCTTTGATTATTTATTTATATTGTGGTTATCCACTTAGTCTTTATTATATATTTTTAATTATAGTGATAAAACTGAAGTCCTAAAATTATAACTTCTTAATTGGTGATTGACAATGTATGTAACCGTTTCATTAAATAAAAATAAAAATAAAAATAAAAATAAAATGGATTGTGCTTCGAGATTAAATAATTACATCTTATTTCTATCTAATCAAGAGGGATTTTAATTTTTCCTATGCCTGATTCATATACGTGGTAAAATCTACTAATTGTAAGTGACCTTTGCTTGATAGAAAAATATCTAAAATTATATTCAAATTACAGGCTCATGAAATACATATGATACTAGAGGGTAGCTAATTAACTGTCTTCTACGTTAAATCTTCATTGCTAATTCTTCAATCATATATTTCAAAGTTACCAAGGAATGAAATAATAAAACAAAACATTTGCATAGACAAAGTGAAAATTTGATAATCTTATTCAATTAAGGACCGAAATGTATTAATACATACATGTATATACTCTGGAAAATAAATAAAAATAAAAATAATAACCAGTCTAAGAATAAAGAATATATAGACCAAATTAGAAGCCCATATTTCACAAAGTTAATTGCCCAACCAACAAATCGAATAACAATATAAATTGGGTCTGAACATATAGCCCAAAATGGGACCATGATATAGGGCATGGCTGAAGGTATTAACCAATACTAATGATGTCAAAAGTCAAAACAATAAAAAGGTCTCTACCCCACCCCACCCCACACCTCAAAAAAAAAAAAAAAAAAAAAAAAAGGAAATTTCCGTCCATTTTAGTACTGATTAATTTTTTCTAGAATTATTATGATGGACTGGATAAAGCCGTATTATTGCATCATATATTCAGGTAAATTCTATTTTGCCAAGCAATAAAAACTCATATTTGGTCACCATTTCATTCAAAATAAGGAAATATAAACAAATGAACTCTTTTGTTGTAATAGCGAGAGGGATGCATGAGAAATGTAGTAAAGCCTTTTAAATTGTAAAAAGAAAGAATACACATTCAAACAAGAGGAACTCACCCCTAACTAAACAAACTACTATTGGAATAGTACATAGATTCCACTTTAGATCTGATCACATATTGGATACCGAACTTTTGACACCATAGGTCAAGAATCGGCAGTTTTGGATGTGAATCATTGGTTTCATGGGTCGAAAAATTTTAATTCTTAAATCGTAACCGATAAGGATTGGTTACGGTTCGATCAAGGAATTAATGAGCTGTTTCCTGACCCTAGTTTTTTTTTTTTTTAAATTAAGTTATGTTTTGAAAAATTATTATTTATTAACTAAAATTTAATTTTATGAAATTATAATTTTGTAAAAATAAAAAAATACTTTGAAGTTTTAAACTTAAATTAAAATTAAAATTTTTAAACTTAAATTTGAAAAAATATTTTTATTTTTTAAAAAATATTGTTATTTTTTGAACTTAATGAAAAAAATTTAACTTAAATTTGAAAAATATATTATTAATAAAAAATTAAATTATCTAATATTCTAATTATAATAAATTTTAAAAAATAAAAAAAGTGCATCAACTTGAAGTTAATATAAATAATATAAAATAACCTTTATTAATTCTTAATTAATTATTTTTAACACTTAAATGAATAATTTTAATTAATATAATTAATTACAAATTATTTAATTATTAATTAGAGATATAAATTTAACATTGATTATTTACAAAATAATATATACATTGAACCTATCTGGTTCAACTCGATGAGTCGGCCCAACGGGTTGAGTTTTTCCAACTCACAATCGGCCCCCGATCTTGGGGGCCGGTTATGAGTTGAACCCGTCGACTTTTAATTAATGAATTTTGACTTATTGACTACGGATCGATTCGATTTATTCCATATTATAATAATGTGTACTAGTCTAAGTAGTATTCTAATGTGAGCTACATGAACTTGCATTATAAAATATGTATAATTATGCATAATATAAAATAATAATATAATAAGTGGAAAAATATTCATTATGCAATATTGAACGCAGGTGGCAATAGTTTCCTATAACAATGATCGTACGTAGTACTGTTCTCAATCAAATAAATAAAGAAAAAGATGAAAAACAGATTCATTATCCCTTCTAGTCTCTTTTTTTTCTAAAAAAAAAGCAAAAAAAAAAAAAAGGAAACCAAGTTGCTCATGACATGGCTTAGAACTCTAGATTCTAGTCCCACTGAGGAAATGACATGGTGGGAGTGCCTTTCCACCTCGTGTATGATGCTTCTTATGTAAAGCTCAATCTTTAACTTGGATTTCAAATGATTTTTGCAAAGACTAAGATAATTTATGCGAAATACATATTAAATGAGAGACATAAAAGTAAAGATTATTAATGATCGATTTCAAATTACTTTTGTAACGAATAAGAATATTTGTATGAAATACATACGAAATGAGAGAGATAAATACACAAATTATTAATCAAAATACGACGTAATAATCTAATACTGTATTTAATTATCATATAATATATGAGTTTACCCACAATAATGAGTACATGATATTGCCTCCAGCGCTCTTCTCTTTTTCTTTCCCCCCCATCCCATGGATCCATAAAGACGGTAGAAGGGAAGAAATAAATACTGCGAATATCAGCACCTTTAAGTTCTACAATATATTTTAGATTTAAAAAAAAAATACATAAATATTTGGTAGGTTGGTGAACGGGAACAAAAAATTGCATCACTAGTGTAGCTCATGTTAACCCTAATTATAAGCATGTTGGTGAGATCAAGAAAACCATCTGCATCATATCAGATTGTTTTCTGTTATATGAATTTTATGAGAAAATAAAATTCAACTTTAATCACGAGAAAAAACTATTCTTATTTAAGTGTTTGCATATTTTATAAAATTTTCTCAAATAAGAAAATGTGCTCTTTGTGGTCTATTTTTTTATCAGAAAATGAGTGATAGATTGGAATTTTACTTGCAATACAAATAAACATTTATGATTATAGAATTAGTTGAAGTTTTCGGTTAAGGTGAACAATGAAAATTTTTTAAAATAATAAAAAATGAAAATAAAATTGTACATGAATATTGAAAGGTTGTACTTTGTGGTACAATGCACAGACCATCAAAACTTTGTCAGGGTATAAAATATTCTTACTTGGCCCCGTGCACTTAATCTTGAGACTTCTATTGGGTCTTGGCCATCAATAATTGATGTAATAGCCCTGTATTGTAATTTATTTCTAAAATAGTTGGCTCACTATCTTTATACCAGGCCCCTCCCCAAACCCATCCCCCTTTTAATTTTTCCAACCCTAATTTTAATTATTAGCAGAGAAATACTTTTAATTCACTCAGCATTAAAAATATGTGGTGTAAAATACTTGACAAAATTTTCAACAATCCTTATTGGATTATCGAATAAGACTGTTGGCCTCTGAAAAAAGCAGATCCAAATTATAATTTATTTGCTAATATTAGAAGAAGTTTATAGGAATTTCTTTTATATCCCAAGAATACATCTTGTATTTTTTATTTTGGTTTCATCAATCTGTACTGTTGGTCCCTTTGTCATTAAAACATGAAGAAAGTAAGGTTATTAAGAATTGATGAATCTAGTTGTCTGTCTGCATCAAGTGGCCCAAAAATACTGCAAATTGCTTATAATGTGGCATCTGATTCTTTTGTCAATAGCCTTTCCGTATACAGCTAATTGCCATAATTTTAAGACCCCACCCACATAACATGAGAAATCTCACAGTATCCCAGTGTATTAAATCCTATGATGCTTGCCCACAATATTGTTTCCTTCATCATACTACAACCTTATTTATTTCATTCTTCTGATCATTGAAACTAAAATGACCATTATCTTTTCAAGTTCTTGGATGCTATGTGATAATCTAATGAAGATTAGTTGGAACTAAAGCTATCTTAACTACTCCTTTGATTGGTGAATTTGTTTGGATTATTATTAGTATGATATAAGTAATTATATGATGGTAATTTTTTTGTAGAAAAATAAACAAGGAAAAATAAGTAAAAATAGAAAGCAAAATGTTAAAGGGTATAAGGGTGTCGGACAACTTGTTCACTATCTTCAGAGTCGGATAGAAATACCCCTTCATTCATGCTCTTGTCTTTCGTATTTCATGAAGTTATAAAATTTATTTGATCCGACTCTCTCAATAACTTATTGATGCTATAGCCGTAGGTTGGACTCACTATGTATTCATAAATTTACTATAAGAAGAAATTAACCTGACATGAATTTTTAGTCCACATCAAGTTGCATATATAGTTATAAAAGGTTTCTATTATCATTCTCTAATCATGAGTTTTTTTTATTCGATGCTTGCTTAAGACAAAAGAAAGCCCTTTAAGCATATAATCTTAGAGAATAGTTCAAACACCTTAAAAAATGGTAGTTCAAACCTTGTACATTCTAAATAAGCAGCAAGAAAACAAGATCATGTTACTTCTAGTTCCTACAATTTTACTATTTTTTTTTTTTTCATTATAGGTCACGTGAAGAGAGATTTTGTAGATATTATATTAGCATGTATCAGAGTATATATTTTATTATATATATATAAGTGTGGGTGTACGTAAAATATATAATAAAATATACGTTCGATTCGATGCATAACATAACATTTCTTGAATTTTGAGATATCAAGTTTAATCAATATATGAAGAGAAGTTTACCATCCAATTTGATCCATAAAAAAACATATATTATTGATGTAGAACAAATACACTTATAAACTTATTACACTAATACTAATCTAATACTAAAATTAGTTTGAACTAAACTAAGAATCCTAATAATGTAACATGATATTTCAATATGAATTCATAAAAAAAAAGGAGATAAACAGTATTGACTAATTATTGATTTTCATTAAGACAAAAAATAAGCAGTTTTTTATTAATCTAATGTATTCTACTTATTATTTATTTATTATATTGAAAAAGTGCTTAGAAAAGCAGAAGGGTGTATCCTGTGTGCTGCCCTCAGGTCAAGATTGATTGCAATCTACCAACGTGTCCTTAGAGGAAAGAAGTAATAATAATAAAAAAAACCCATCTAATATAATACTGAAAAAATTGTGGGAGAAAAGGCAAAATCCAATGTTAAAAATGGATTCCTCAGCAGAATATGAGTCATAAATGCAGGGCAACTAACATTCAGTCAGAAGTGAGTAAGAGAATCAGCCAGATGGGTTAGCAATGGCAAAAAACTTGTCTGCTTTCACCCACTGCTTACATATGCATATACATACATTCTTACCTGTATATATTTATGGAGAGAGAGAGAGAGAGAGATGTGTGTATGCATACGTGGAAAGAGAAAAGGAGAGAAGAGGGCCTTTGGCTGCTACCTGAACTCTTCATTGCCAGTCTGTACTAACCCCCCCACCCCCATCCCCACCCTGACCACCCCCTCTACACCCGTATATATATTCCAGATAAGCAAACATGCAAAACCCTTCAACTACTGAAGTTACAACTTATGATACTAGGCCTACTAGACTAAGGGGGTTTATTCAGAATTCAGCAAACTGAGCATAATCATGAGTCTTTTTGGGCTTGGAAGCAGGAAATTCTCTCTCTTGCAGTTTGAAATCATATGTTGTTTGTTCAATTGTCTAATATTCTGTTGTTTTTCTCTATTGCATGCATGTCAATTGTTTCTTGATTTTGTAGAGTTTCTGTTCTAGTTTGTTTTGGTTAATGTGGGTCGTCCATTGATGCTAAGTTCTTGTAATGCTGTAATTTAGTTTCAGATTGTGTCATATAGCATTCTAGCTTTGCAAATCTTTGGGAATTGTTTTTTGCATTTATCTGCTGAATGATTGAGTCCGATTTGGCAATTTCATTTTGGATTACAGTGGTATGGCCAAGTTTACAAATTCTTGATTCAAGTCAATTTTAAGATGGTGTTGTTGTGATACAAGTTAAATTTGAATTTATTTAACCTTTTTTGTTGGTGTAATTTTTCAATCTGATTTTTCATGGCATTCCATGATTGCAGAAACCAGAAAACTTTTCGTCCCAAGAAGGGTGCTCCTTCCGGAAGTAAGGTCTGTCATTAATCAGTTCTTTATGTTGTCAAGTTGCCGTAGCTATTTCTTTTGTTAACTTGAAGATTTTCCCCCAGTGGATTGAAAACTAAAGCTCAAACTTACAGAAGTGTTTTTATCACTTGCATGTAGTAGCTTATTAATTCAAATTGGAAATATTTATTAAGATGGTTCAATTGATGCATGAGTTTTCTTTTAGTTGGAAAAGAAAATAGCAATCATCAAGGTTTTGATTTATGCAGGGTTTGCAACTTAAGAAGCACATTGATGCCACCTTGGGTAGCGGCAACTTGAGGGAAGCTGTAAGACTTCCCCCGGGGAGGATCTTAATGAGTGGTTGGCAGTAAATAGTAAGATTTACCGTTTATGATTTGCTCATCTATGATTTCTCATTAATTCGTCTGCTTTGTTTAGAAGGCACCAATTTTAGTTCTGTATGCTTCTAGAACTGTGATATGCTAATGACTTAAGAATTTATAGATTTATTTTTCTTCTTTGAAGGAAGGACTTACTGAGATCTATAGCAAGTAGGATAACTAGTTTGGGGCAAGCAAATTGGTAATAGGTACTAAAATCCGACGGTGGGTTGAAAAATATGTTTTTTACGCAGACATCCCAATAAGTTTAGTGATCTAACAACAAAAGAATAGATAATTAATAAGAGAAACAATGAATGGTGTTGATTCCATGCTTAATAAGTAGTCACGATATTAAGACATCTGCATATCCATTAGGTATAAAATAAACTTCTCTCTTGGTAAATTTGTTGATGTTACAATAAACCATTACAAATTTGTTGTATTAGCGCAATCATGAATCCAGTATATAAAAACTTTGCCTCCTTGAAAGATATTTAAAGTACAGTACTTGCTAAAAATTTCAAGAAAACAATTAGAATGATGAACAAGTGCGTGACATCCTTCTCTTTTCCCTTTTCCTCCATGGCTAGTGTTGCGATATGCATTTTAGCTTCCTGAAGCAAATTGTTTTTGGAGGGGTGAATAAATAAATAAATTTTATAAATCATGTTTCTTGTTGCAAGCAAATTTGAGCACCTGACCATATTTCATTTCAATTGAAAATGCAACTTCATTTTATGTCTGTCAGTTTCTTTCAGTATGAGTAAAGATCATGCTAGGGTTTTGCAGATAGCTACTCATGATACTATCTTAATGCTTTCCTCCATTTAAAGAAAGTTTCGTGTCAAGAATCAATTGGCATATTTTTTATGAAGTTGTCATTTTCCTCGTACTTACCGTTGTTGTCTCATTCTTGTTCATTTTCCTCTGAGCAATCATTGTTGTGGTTGAATGGGATTATCTGCTTTCATCATTTATGAATTAAACGACAATGCATATCTTGTCGTAATTGATTACATACATCTGTTATGTTACTTTATGCAGCTGTCGACTTCTTTAATCAAGTAAACATTCTCTATGGTACTCTCACTGAATTCTGCACGTCATCAACATGTCCAACAATGTCGGCAGGGCCAAAGTATGTTCTTCTAGTCTTTATTATCATGTTTTGTTCTTAATTACAGATCAGATAACGGCATATGGCTAATGCGACACGTAGTGACTTCATATCTCCTTCCCCCTGGCCCACTGTGTTTGGGGGGGGGGCGGGACTGGGGGCTTCTCTCTCTCTCTCTCTATCTGTGTGTATGTGTGTAATATTTCTTTTGATTGGTCGTAGAAATTAAATAAGGTTGAGAATGTAGTTGATAGGGCGATCTTCTTAAATCTGTTATTGGAAATCTAATATATTACTCTGCTTTGAATCTAGTGAATTTGAGCATGCAAAGACAATTTTCATTTCCAACTCTTTTGGATAGACGCGGAATGTAATATGCGTAGCAGGGTCCTTCTTCTGCTGATACTTAATGATTGGTAAACAATACACACAATCATGCAGCTGCTATGTCTGTATCCCCATTAGGTTTTACTTTTCGAAACTGTATGTTATTTCCAGATCTGTTATGATCTATAAATTACTAAACAAGACGAAAATATCTGTATTAGCATTGGTAGCTAGTTGTGTAATATCTTTGCTAATTTTGCTTCAGGCAATTGAGAATGAAATTGCCCTTCTATGTATAACACTAATTTCTCACTCAAGATTTTTTAGGGGTCATTTTCTCTAGCAGAGTTAATATGCAGATGGTAATTCTTTATAGGGCATGCATGCGAAGATGTTTGTGTGTATCATAAAGATTTCAAAAGTAACAGCAAGACAATGCAAAGAGAAGAACACAAATTCATACCACTGTTGAAATACTAAACTATGATAATCCTGCTAATTTCTCTTGCAAATCATTCAACTATCCGAGTAATCATTGCTTCCTATTTTCTCGAAAATCTTTATTTTATTTCTTCTATGTCTGAATCATTGGCCTAAGCTGTATTACATTTTGTTAAGTAGCAAGTTTGGAATCCGGGGAGGTTAATCCCTCATACTTTTAGCAAAAACACTGTTTAATACTACCCCATTGTTTGAGTAGTCCATGCTCCAATTGTTCTCTAATATTCAGTGTTGAGTTTTTTCCTGAATACAACTTTGCAAGATTTACCAAACATCTTAGATCACAACATATGTTCTGAACTTCATTGAGATTAATTGATTTTCAGTTCCTCACTGGAATACTGATATGGAATTAAGAACTCTTGGCCAGTGTTTATCAACATGTTGACTATGTCCTTGTGGATTGATGAATATTAGGTGGATATTTACCTATGCTGCAAGTTCTCTATTTTTCTACAGGTATGAGTACAGGTGGGCTGACGGAATCACCATAAAGAAACCCATAGTGGTTTCTGCACCGAAATACGTTGAGTATTTAATGGACTGGATCGAAGCTCAGCTTGATGACGAGTCCATTTTCCCCCAAAAGTTGGGTATGTGGTAGTTTTCTATCCATTTGACATTGTTTTGCTGATCAAAAACCACATTTTTATACTTCATTTGCTTGCTGCAGGAGTACCATTTCCACCCAACTTTCAGGATGTCGTAAAAACCATATTAAAGCGGTTGTTTCGTGTGTATGCCCATATCTACCACTCACATTTCCAGAAGATTGTGATTCTAAAAGAAGAAGCTCATCTCAACACCTGCTTTAAGCATTTTGTTCTGTTTACATGGGTAAGCTTTCATTAGAATCACATGACCGATATATTTCTGATGCATCTCACTTTCTGCTCCAATAGACATAGATGTTTGTTTCCTACTTAATCAGTCTCCTTTTTATTCTATTTTTGTCCTTGCGTACCACTCTTCCTCCCAACTCCTTTCATGACCAACTAGCAACTTCCACAAGGAACGCATCTCCTGCATCCACTCGTCAAATTTAGAACATTATAATATTTTGTTGACATCTGAATTTATACAAAACATGTCTATGGATGCACATTGTATTGATAGCTCCTAGTGACTTTTGCTTGCACTGGTTTCTGAAAGCTGGAATTTTGTTGCACAAATGATTTGAACAAAAACTGGTCTGCAGATCCGAGATTTAGTGAAATCTGGTTTAACTGATTTTCTGATTGCATCTAATGCAGGAATTTGGCTTAATTGACAAGGGAGAGCTTGCACCTCTTCAGGATATTGTTGAGTCTATCTTGCAACGCTAGAAAAACTTGAGCCCATGACAAAAAACCCATGGTAGCGTAGATTTGTCTGATATTCCCACCTTATCTTGGCTTGAGATCAGCCCAAGTCCTACTAAGAAGGATTTAGGGCTGATCACCTACTGGTGCACAACAGGCAATGGTGGATCTATTTTGAAGTGTAATGCCTTGTTTAAGTCTTGCTCTTTGTTCTGTTTTAATGGCAAACCAGCAACTATTTCAACTATCTTTTGATTGAATGAAATGCCATTATTTGACATGCTACATCTCTCTCGCGCTCTATGTGATTCCATGTTTGTATATGGTATTTTGCTAAAATTTCTATACGTACATAAAATTTGTGTCCCATAGCATGATAACGATTAATATACATACCTATTTGGAGAGAGCAGATAGACCACATCACATTAGTCATACGAAAACTTGCGTTTTCGCCTTTTTGGATGTCAAGGGTACGTTGATAAGGGTGTCTTCTTTCAACCATTATTGATGGCATCATGTCAAGGTTGCATTGATGTGGGTGTCTTCTTTCAAGTATTAATGCTTCATCGGTTCGGCATGTGACAAGCACCTGAGAGTTGAAGAAAGTAGGAGAAAAGGTTGG
Organism: Paulownia fortunei; assembly: GCA_019321725.1. Taxonomy (NCBI): domain Eukaryota; kingdom Viridiplantae; phylum Streptophyta; class Magnoliopsida; order Lamiales; family Paulowniaceae; genus Paulownia; species Paulownia fortunei. The sequence continues at coordinate 2,408,759 of CM033105.1, read as the reverse complement.
AGGGGTAGTTTGGATAAATTTCATTACGACTAATTAAGACTCATATGGATGCATGTCAAGTCTCATGAGCTTAAAATGACATGGTTTTGTCTCTCTTGTTTCTTCACTGTGGAATTATCTTACTACCATCTATATATAAACTTTCTAGTTTATACAAGTGAAGCACCATCTCTATAAACCACCACTCCAGCTATAGATTAAAAGAGAATTTTTAAATCAAAATGTGAATTTCATTAGGAGGCAGAATTTCCCATTCAGTGTTGGTGACCTATTCAAGTTCCTAACAATCTCATTCAATGAGAATTGGATGATATGAGGGAATGTTTGATTTTGTTTTGGAAGAAGTATTTGAGAAGAATGAGTTTTAATGTAATGTATTGAAAAATATGATTCAACAGTAGAAACGTGATGTATGTTTGGTATATTTGATTTTGTTTTAAGAGTAAAAATTGAAAAGTGTTTTGAAGAAACAAAACCAAACATAATAAAACTGTTGAGAATCAAAGAGATCAATTATTTGATTTCCTTATAAAGTATGCACCAATTGTGGGATTCTGGAATCTCTTGATTTTATTGTTGATTGATAGGAGTAATTTAACCATTGTAAACATAACTCAGAGAATAATATCATTTAGCCCTTTAGGCATTTTATTCAGAGAAGTAGGCCAAATGGCCGAATCATGTTTTTGTGTTCTCTCTCTTCATTATTATAATTCAAATCTTAACGGAAACCACACCCTAAAATCCAAGTAGTAATCTATTGCCATGAGATTCAGAATAAGTGGACACAGAGATGGCAAATCTTGATAAATAAAACAGCTTCATGAAAATTTGTATAATCTAAGATCACATTATACTCTTTTTGAGTAGTATAATATGTTCATTCAAGTATTTCATCCATATTCCATAGTATATTGGTAATACAGCATATATGGGGGTATAATAGCCTGTTAAACCACTTCAATTTCACTTCTAAGAGCTAAGCTAAATCAGAGGAAAGGGTCCAATCAATTAAATGCAAGTATGTGTTGGTCCATTACTTAATGAGTATACTTGACCAATCTGCAGCAACCCAGCCTGTGCAGCAGTAGTAGAGACTTCATGGGTTCTGCTAAAAAATGTCGGCCGCACCCTTCCGGATATAGAAGTTACCAACTGGTGAATGTCTCCGGCAAAATTCAGTCCAGTAACTCTTGATTGTCAACTGAGCTTCACAAAAGATCCTTAAATTTCTCTTGCCGTTGAACCCTTGATAGTGAATCAAAGGAGTAGAACTTGACTAGTTTGAGCTTCTATCTTCAGGGGTTCTCTCACAAATACAGCCAGGGAGGGGATTCGCATAAAAACTCTCTTCCAGCTTTGGGACCTCGCCAGGTTCCCTTGTATATGGACCTCCAATACGATCCTTGTGAAGCTTTTTGACTTTGGAGCTAAATTTCTTCCAAGTAATCTTCCCCTCATCAAACTCATCAACCAGTTTTACAAAATTCATCCTGCACTTTGGGAAAACAAAAAGAAGGATGAGTATAAATATGTTACAAAGCAATTTACTAAAATATATATTGCTCATGAAAGCAAGAGAAAATACTGGACTTTGATGTTACCTGTCTGGATTAATAGTTTTCTTGAAACCCTCAAAACGTCTATGACCTTGCACTGCCTTGGCCATATTGCCATCATAAGTATAAACAAAAACATCACTCTGAAGAGCAACAACATAATCCAAACCAGCTAGCATGTTCTGATGATTCCTAAACGGATTCAGCTCTTCCTCTGTTGAGAGAGACGAGTGGGTATAGATATTTGGGAAACTCTCAGTAAGAAATTGCATGCTCCCATTCCCATAAGCTTCACCAGCCACCAAGTAAATTCTACTGCTGGATGGGAAGCCCAGCCCTTTAAGCAAGAGGGCAGTCTCCCTAGGAGTCAAAGGGCAGCCACCAAGCTTTCTTCTTTCTGAACCATCAATCTCTTTCTCCTTCCAATGGCTGACCTCATACCGCATCTGGCGGAGTTCATCATCTTCTTCACTGGTCAAATTATGGCTGCATCCTGTAAAAGCAAGCATGTCCTTCTCATACCTGCAAGGAAATAAATTACGAGCTCAAACCAAATCTACGATAAGAATCTTACTAGCACATTAATTGCTCGAAGTCTTAAAAGTATACAAAGGACAACAAAAGCAAATCTTACATAATGTTCCATCAAGAAAAACCTAGCAACAGTCTATCCACAAAATCTTTAGGTTGGTCATTTGGGGTCAATCAGTCTAAATGTAGTCTCACTTCAACACCATGGGAAAGCTCGTCAACTGGACCAAAAGAAACTTATAGAAAATGTCCTGTCTGTCTTAGAAATGCTATTCTACTGTTTAGACATGTTTACCTATACAGTGCAAAGACCACAAGACAAGTTCAGATGGCCTAGATTTCTAATGGTGGTCTTTTTCCTACATACCCCAGGAAAACCGTCAACAACAGACAAACATATGCATCTGTAAGTCATGATCCTGTCATTGCTATGAAATAATGGGGAAATTCTAATTTATACAAACATCAGAAAGGACCAGCACTAGCAAAAGAATCTATCCAAGCATCAACACACGCAAGGAAAGATTTGACGAATCTTTTAACAAGAAGATTCATTTAAGACACTTTAGTTTGAATCATGATATTTTTCATTATTAGAAAATCCAACAATATCACTCATAATGCAAGTAATCTAAAGAGGTCTAATCCATGGAAACCACATTTTTCACTAAGTAGCAAATTGCAATCCCAGTGCTGCATATGATGACATCGTGATCAAGCTCATTAAAAGCCCATATTGCTCTCAACCTCCAAACAAACCACTAGTAAACTAAGCCCATTCCAAGATGCCTATAGTCAAACAACATAAGTCTTCATTGTCACAGGTGCATCAATGAGTAAGAGCAACCAAGATTATCACCTTTAAGTATTTTTCTCTCTTTTTCTCTGTAAAACATGTTCATTTAGCAAACAAGTAGAATGAGTTCCAGCTCAGTAAAAGAATGTTGGACATTCTTTAAAAATATGAACATGTAATAAAAACTTGTAACTCACACCTAAGAAAACCAGAAGTTGAAGGGGAACAAGAACATTATAACTTTCAAACTTGACGTTATAGGATGACCAGGTCAAACCTCAAATGGAGTGCAAGATAAGGGCTGCCATCTTGTCGCATTCTTGATACCAAAATTTTCCCAAGATCTTCAATTGGGGCAGAATACTTTAATGCTCTGTAGTTTACATGACATCTTAACTTCTGAATAGAACTGGGAAGTCCATTGTTGGCGAGCCGGGAATCAGTATGAGTAAAGTACATCACTTTATGCTGCTTCAAAAGTGGAAGGACCTCTGTTTTATAGTAACTAACCTGATTCAAGGAAAACACACGTGTAAAGTAGCAGGAGCTATGAGGATATCAAACCAGCAAGGTGCAATTATGAAAAATGCACTTTTTAAGTGCAGAAAACAGCCCAAGAATTGGAAAAAGGTAGTAACGTTTTGAGATGCGAATCCACATTATTATGAATTACAGCATATTAAAAATGATGTTACAGCCATAAAATCACTATTTCTTATACTGAAGAGTATTCTCTCGCTGAAATTGAGCTTTCTAGGACTATGACAAACATCTTAAGGGGGAAAAAAATGAGACTAGGTGAACTTGGGAGATTCCTAGCTGTTTTGTGGGGTGTACTGCCACAGATCTAACCAGGTTTCAAACTCCAAGGGCAGATCTCAGTAGGTCGGGGCCATCTGCAATCCCAATTTATGTTTCCTGTGGGTGGTTCTCCACTGCTAGTTGTCATTGGAAGAATTCATCCATGATATTCACTTTCCCTTATCTTGTAATGTTTATAGCATAATCTACCCGAAAAACAGCAGCCACACTGTACTGGGATTTGCATTTACACTAGACAAGGTTAAAAAGATCCATACCTTAGACCAAGATATTGGTGTTTTTGAGAAAGGTTCAATTCCAGCATATTCAGGTGGTAATGCATCAATTATGTGAATATCACCTTGTAGTGACTCAATGAAGTATTGCCAGTCAAAGAGATCTTGGAAACCACTGGATATAACATGAAAGAGAAATTTCAGGATTAAAAAGTTATGGAGTCATGAAAGATAGCACTAAAGCATTTAAACAGGAGCATTAATTGTATAATATAGTCACATCAGCATGTGATAGAACTTGAAGTGACCAGGCACAAGTTTTATACTTGCGCAGCTCTTCTCAATTGTGTTAATTTCTCACAAGCATGATAACACGACTAGCAGAAAGCAATTCTTTGTGCAACAAAAACAGAGTGAAAGTAGATTTCATTCTTCTAGATATAAAAACATGATCGTTAAGTACGTCATCAATGGCAAAAGTAGATCACCTCTCATCAGCCCAATATGAAGTGTGATCAAGAGAGGGAAGGACAAGTGTGGCCTTCATAATTTTAGCAACAGCAACCATATCACAGATCTGCACTCTAAAATTATCTGTTCATCAGATTAAACTTAACAGAGATCTTTCATAAGGAGCAATTCAAATCATCAAAATTTATGACAACCAGACCCCAAATCTCATCTGATTTAAGCCACCATTTGCATTTGTCAGAAGGTAACCATTCGTTTTCAAATCCAGCTCTGACAAAAAAAGAAAAAGCAAAACAAGTGAGAAATAAAAAAATGTAAGCACATAAAAAATCAGTAACCATGGACCCAAAGCTCTCACTTTTGTGACTTTTTGGTCGATCGATGCACTGAGTGAAATTCTCGCTATTTGGATTGGACCATATCTCTGAATGCTGAAAAGAAATCTCATTAAAAGAATAGAAGAAACTGCTGTATTCTTCAATATCAACCTCTAAAATGTTAGGCATAATTAGAACGTAAGACTTACATCAGCCACACTGTCACGAGCATCGATCACACCTGAGGCTACCATTGTTAGGGTCTGTTCCACTTCAATTTCTCTCCTCCCATCATTATTTCCTTTCTCCATGTATTCAAAGTCATGAGAGCCTTGATCCTGTTGATTTAGATGACTTGCCGTGGAGTCATACATGTCCTGGTTGAGTCACAGGGAAAGGGAATAGGCAATAAGCCTTTCCAACATGAGTACGCTAACATGTCGAGAGATTAACAAGAACCATGAGGACTGCTATACATTGGCAACAAATGTAAAATGCATAAAGGTAATTGTGCAATTGTGTTATAAGATGAAAAATATAACACTGAACACGGGCTTGAGCGAAAAGTAGCTGGTCATACAATGGAAGACTAGAAAACTTGAGCATATATGCTAGACTTTGCTACCTAGAGATGCGCATATCTTGTGATGGTAAGAAATCAGTTAATTAAAGAAAAATCACTCTCAAGACTTAGCCATTTTCATAATTGGATCATTATGGTCATCATGAGCTAATTCAGTTAAATGTTATGTATATGTTTGTGAGGCATTTAACTATTAACATTTGCATTAGTTTTTGGTAGTTAACCTGTGCACAAGGTAAAAATTAGTTGACATGGTCACAACTAATTTCAACAATATCAACAAAATAAATCATTATTTCTTAATTTGAAATAAGGGGCAAAAAGTGATTTGAGCTACATTCTCAGCTAAAACTTTCACTGTTTCTACAAGTTTCCCCAAAAATTAGCACTTTTTCAAAAGCACAAAACCTTTTGCAAACTTTTTCAAATATCCATCACAACATAATAACTGCAACTCTGCTCAACTGTACACAATTACCAGCATAATAAATCATTCATCATTGAGAAAGGATGATACCCAATTGGGCAAAATTGACAGGAGAGAAGGGAATGGCATTGGAATGAAGAAATAATAGAACAACGACTAATATTTGATAATTCTTCCTCAACATCCATTAATGGATCCATACCGTTTATGTACAAGAAGAAACCATGAACTACAAAGCACTTCTTTTCCTCTTTTCTTTATCTTTCTAGGGTAGCCTCCCAGTTATAATCAATAAATGACAAATTCATAGAGTAGTACATACACGGTGATATACCAGGTGAAGCTAAACGTGGACAATCACAAAGCTAGATGCATCCTTTATTATCCTTGCGTTTACTTACGATCCCTACCAAGCTATAAGTCTATGATTCTATACAAAATTATCATACTGATGCCACAAAACCAAGCAAGTAAACATAAACTAAAATGCCCATATAGTGACCACACTTTGAAACTATATCTATTTCAAGAAACTGAGAAAGAAAACTAACTGCCACATCAGATTCAACTAAACCATCATTACTTATTGCCAATCAGTACCTAAGAAAAGTTTCCAGCAAGCAAAATTATTTCCCAGAAAACATCAACCGTAAAATTCCAACCAAAGAAAGAAATAACAAATATATCGAAATCTAAGCAATTACCTGATTGCTTCCAAGTCTATCAATGGCAGATCCAAACCAGCCTGTAGCACAAATCTTGAAAACACCCAAAAACAAACACACCCCACAAAACATCAAAAACATCCAGTGCCCCAACTTTTTCCTCCCTTTCAACTCCAACCCAAATCCTCCCAAGTCCACACTCAAAGATGAAATCTTTCTCCTTAAATGCACCCTCTGGGCCACGCTACTGACGTGGGCCGGCCTCAATGACTCAGGCCCATCACCAGAAACTGGTGTTTCAGATCTGGGGGAGTTGAGCTGAAGATCAATGATCTCATGATGATGGCTGCTGCTGTTACTATTGCTGTTGTGAGTGTTCTGTGAAGAGTTATTGTTACTGTTGTTATTGTTCTGGTTGTTGTTTCGCTTAAAGGAGTGCGCTCTGCGGGTCATTGGGCCGGAGAATCTTGGGCTGTTGACACGCTGTGACAAACCGCCGCTGCCATCTGTGGCGGTGGCGGCGTGGTGGTGGTGGTGGCTGTTATGGTGGTGCCCCATTTCTTCTAATGTACATCACATAAGTATATGCAACAGACAAATAAGTTGTGTGTAGATTCTGCGCGTGCGTGTGTGTATAGCTGATTATTATTGAGAATTGAGATGACTGCTGGATTCAATGGCGAAAGGAGAGGCAGACGGCCATGACCAAGACCAAGACCAAGAGGAGGTATAAGGGCAAGACTTTAAACAATCCTTTAATTGGACTGTACAAATAATTCCCTGTTTTGATTAACTGTATTTCAAGAAACAGTACTATAAAATATAAACGCTAGTTAATTATTTAGCTTGCATTTAAATTGATGTATTTAAAATTAAGAATTTTTAATTTTTAATAATAAATTTATAGAATTTATTTAGATAATATATGTAATGAGTTTCAAATAATTAAGCTCTAAATTTGAACTATTTTTTAAATTATTATAATAAATTTAATTTTTTTTCTCCTAAATTTAAATTGTTTCATTCAAATGTTACCTAATATAACAATTTAAATTTAACAAATGATCATATATAATTAGTTTTATATATTTAATAAATAATATATTCGATTGTCTCTTTTTAGAAAAAAAAATCAAAATAATACAATAGAAAGTTAAACTGACCAACCTTTAACTATATTCATTTCTTTTGAAATTTAAATATTTTAAAAAGATTTAATTAAAATATTCAATATCACATAGTGATTCAATTCTTGATTGTTTATTTACACACATATATGAGCGTGCTCTTATTCTTTTAGTATTACTATAACACCGACTGAAAATTAATGTCCCCTTGGGAACCACGGTTAGTTTGATGATGCAATCACAATTTTATATACCATGAAACCTGAAATATTTTTCACGTGGAGGGTCTAATGAAGGATGGGTTCAAAAATTTTAATATTGAAAGTAAGATTGAATTTAATTTTAAAAAATTATGAGTATAATAATTTTTTAAATTATTTTATTATTTTTAGAAGAATAAAATTATAAATTTTAATAAATTCATACATAAAATTTATAATAAATAAATATGGGTCTGATGTCAATTCCATGGACAAATATATATTTTTCACGCAACACTAAAATAACATTTTATGAAGTAGTCCAACTTTAATTAGCTCCAAGTTGAAGTAGTTTTATAGTAGTATATTGGACGTTTCCAGTTTGTTATTTTTGTAAAAATTGCATATAGTTTTTGTCGTTGTCATCAGATCCAATAAATGCTCCTTACGTAATCTTGTCCTTTTTATAATCCATAATTTAATTATCATGCAGTCTGTCGTTAACAAATTATTCTTTAATATATATATATATATTCTAATAATCAAGTCCATTAGGGGACTATGAGAGTTGAGAAGGTTTTGAAATTATGAAATTGGAAAATGGAGAATTTATTAAGTGGTATTTATTGTTGTAGTTAGTGTTTTTATAATTGAATTGGATCAATAGATTTGATTGAAAATTAATGATCGGATCGATACAATTAATTGTAAAAATTCAAAAAACATGTTGAATTGGTCAAGAATAGTTTTTATTTTTTATTTTGTATATTTTTAAATTTAATATTTGATTATATATATATATATAATTATCTGAATTTTGAACTTTATTAGATGTGTTTTTTTAGTTGGTTATTTTTTTTATTTTTAAAAAATCATTACATAATAATTAGTTTATTATATTGTCATTTTATATAATAAAATAAAAATAATATAGTTAATTTTTATTAAATCGATCTAAAAAACGATTGAACATCAAAATTGATTTAATCACCGATACAATTATAAAAATACTAATTATACTACTCTAAAAAATGTGATTATAACATCTACTGGCCTTTACTTAAAATATTGTTATTTTCTTATATTTCTCAGTAGAAAAAAAAAATCCGATCTATCTTATATGTAAAATTCAAGCACATCAAAAGTCAAGTTTGGGCCAACTGGTAGAACTCATACTCGAAGTGTCGTAATTGCAAAAATTTGGGACCTATTTGCAAATATTATTTCCTTTTTTGTTATTTTCATAGGAGCAATAGCCAATAATTGGTTAGCATTAATACCGCCAACATGCGTGTTGGTGAGTCCATGAGAAAAATCCTGTGCTCACACACTTTTCACGCGCTAAATGGGTCCCAATCCTCTCACTCTCTCTCACTTGTCACTAGAATTTCTTCACAGGTTTCAGACTTTTTGATTGTTAGCAACCAACTGTATTTGTTCCATTTTGATAAAGTAATGTATTATTATAGTGTATATATAATAATTGTTTTTATTTTTTGCGTGGCTTTTGAAAATGTTTTTTTTTTATCTAAATTTATTTATTATAATATCAAACCATTAGATTTATAGATAATATTGAATATGGATTCCAGTCGAGAACAAATGTTTGTTAGTAATTATATTGGTCTCGTATCACTGAATTGAATATTACTGTTTATATATGTGAATTAAATTTCCTTTTTTTTTAAAAAAAAAATTAGAATGAATTCTATTCAAACACCTTTTGGGATTACACTAAATATTTTTTAATCATAATACAAATTGAAAGCTTCATACGTTTGTTCCAAAATTATAGATTTATAATTTGATATAAAATTTAGATAAAATTTTTAAAAATATAAATTTTATACTGTTATTCTTGAAATATGGGTTAGAAGTAAGTGTAGTTATGTAATAGTTTAAAAAAATATTTTAATAAACTTATAAACTCAACCAAACATCCTTTTCCATATTTATTCTTGCAATTTTCTTGGTAAAGTTGGAGAAATACCAAAATTACTAAGATTATGAATATTTGTGAAAAAATAATGTAAAGTGAAAATAGATTAAAATATAAGAGTTCATATTAAATTATTTACAAATAGTATCCTCTTATTTCTTTTGTGTAAATGTCAAATTTGCCCTTTTAAATTTGAAAAGTAGATTATTTTGCAAATGTTTTAATAATACACAGTTTGTGAGTTTAATACAAGAGACGACCACTTTTCTTGCCGAAAATACCCGGGCCATACGTCGAACACATTACGTCCACAAGAAGAGGGAATTGCAAGAGCACAAAGGACGTCACCGGCAAGCAAGCCAGCGCAGCAACAGGTATAAGAAGCCATCGCTCTTCTTTCACAAGTACAAGATACAGAGTCGCACTGAACGCCGCCATCATAAACGTAATGGAGATGAAGAGGGTGAGAAGGCCGATGCTCAGTCTCTTGGGCAGAACATACAGGAAATCTTCTTCTGCGTAGCGCGATGTTAAGATGGATAGGAACATCAGAAGAGAAGTGATGGACGTGAACAAAGAAACAGCATCTGAAATGGCGAATAAGATGAATGGGAATCTGCCCCAGAATATTGGGACGCCGGTTTCATATGCGATCCCGCCGGGGACTGTAAATGCGGCGGCGAAGACGACGGTGGCAATTAGTGCGGCTGCGATGGTGCACGAGTTAGCAGTGTCTTTCATCCACCTCTCTCCTTCTGTTTTCAGCTGTTGGTGTTCCTTTGTGAATAACATTTTTGGAGTTTCTTTATTGCTGTTTTGCCATATTCTGCGGGAAGGATGAACGAATTTTTCCATTTCCTGTGCAATGGACGGAATCATGTGATCTTCCTTATAATTTTGTGTTAAATTAAATTTTTTATTATAATTTTATATTATATTATATGTTATATAGAGACGGAGCTAAAAGGGACACGGTCCCTTAAATTTATATAAATATAAATTTATTAAATTTTAAAATTATCCATATAAATATCAAAATTATTTTTTATTGTGATTAAAAATATTTATTTGTTCATTGTTTTTTAGAAAAATCCAACCTCTTACCACAAGTTTAAAATTTCTAGGGGGATCATTACATGCATGTCACATATATAAAATATTTTTAAATATACACTTAAAATTAATTATATTAACATAATGTGTACATATTGTCAAAGATGAGCATATTTGGTTATTGAAAATTGGCAAATTGAAATATTGTGTTTAGTTGTGTGGCTGGTTTATGTGTGATATATAATGTAAAACGCAATAAAAGAACCAAATTGTGTGCAACATGGTTAAGTAGGAATCAAGATGTTTTCAATCACCAAGATGCAATGGTTTGCTTAATATATTAGTAAAACAACATCTTTGAAGCGCTTTATTATAAATAAGGGGTGGGATCTCTTAATTTTGAATTTTTTGTTATAATTTAGTATTACATTTCGTATTTTACTTTATAATTTTTTTTTATATATAGCATGTATTTATAATGTATCATACGAGATAAAACTCCAAATTAAAATAGAGGATCCGAACTGAAATTTCTTACCTTAAACCATTGCAATTCACGTTGCATTTGGAGAGCTGCACCGGAAACAAGATTGAGTTTGTGAGGAGGGGCTAGTTTGGAACACAAGTGCATAAAGTTGTTGTCCCAATCGTCGACTGAGTCGTAAAACTGCTGCTTGCGGTCACTCATATTATAAATGAGATTGAAAACATTTTCGAACCGGTTTCTGGCTGCAAGTAGAAATATGTTCCTACCTGTTTTAGGATCCTCGGTAAAAATAGACGTTGGAAACATCTCTATGATCACTTGTACGACCTCATGGATGCCATACTTAGCCGCCAAGATGATGGAATCTTGGTAGATAGTTGAAGCTTCATTGTTAGGCAGAGATTCAATTCTCTGGCAGAGGAGTTTGACAAGTTCAAGTGCTTGTTGGTGTATTAATTTCCTATGCGCTGTGTGATCCACTTGAGGCACTGAAAGTATAGGCAAAACTCTTTGACTTAAGACCCATGAAGCAAGTTAACAAGAAAGACAAGAAATGTGCTTCATAAAGTTATGGAAGCAAGCATCTATTGGAATATTGAATTTGTGTGCCAACAAAAAAATTATAATTAGTAAAATGTAATTGACGGAATTAAAATAACGAATTTTATGAATTTTTTAATAAATATTTATGTTGAAATTCAGAATCTTTAAAGTTGATTTATTTACCTTTTTTTGTATTTTTATATTTGAACAAGATTTATAAATCAATCACCTATGAAAATGGCTTCACTTACACAATTCAAATGTTCGTTTAGACTGTATCTTACATTTGATCACTATAGCCCTTCTTTTTTATTATTTTTGCGTTGTTTTCTTTTTTGTTTTTTATTATGTAGAGACAGAGAAGAAGATATTTATTCTTTTCAGGGTTAATTTCTGATAGGGAGTTATTTAAACGTGTTGTAGTAGGGTGGTTTTCTACTTCAAGAAACCACTCCTACTTAAACTACTCCCACCAAAATGATTTCAAATCATTTGAGTCGGCTCTACTCTCGTTAGCGATCCATTAACCCATTTTATTCATTTATTTCTTATAGTAATAATTAATAATTCATGGATAAATAACAAATATTTATGATTATGTAGTGAATTAACAAACGTTTCGCTTTTAGCAGTCACCACAAAATACCATTCAAATATAGTGATACATTAATCAACTTATGTGTTGAAACCAATGCTTTCATGGTCCTACTAATTGACATCCTAGCAACTAGAAAATAAGTGTCAAAATAATTAATTTCTTCTTCTTGTTTTTTTTTTTTTTTGTAAAACCTTTAGGTATTATCCTAACTTTATACTTTATCTAGCCTCCTATTGGGCTTCAATTTCTTCTTCCAAGAGGGAAATCACATAAAACCCAAGTATTGTTTTGAACTATGTATATTAATACAAATAATTTACAGCCTCTTTTTAGAAAGTTGCATCTGAAGACGATATGGGTTCTTCACAAATTTAAAATACACCTTCAACTAATAACATATGAAATTCTTCTCCAAAATTTTTATCAACTCCAGCTCTCTTACTCCTTAAGTTGGAAGCTATTTTGATGTTGAACTTCTATAGAAGCACTAATAGATTGATGGGATTGTGAGGGCATAAAAAGTCCCATTGTGGACGGTTTGGGGGAATTTATTCTGCGAAAAATCAGTAAAAATCAGCCTCATTCTAGCCCTCAAATTTTATGTGACTTTGCCTTCTTCTGTTGTGTGTTTTTCTGTTTCTTTTATTCTAGCAAGGATTCAAAAATCATGTCCCTATACATAAAGTGTTTGTGTAATCGCTTTTATAATATTTAAACACTACTTAAATAAAAATTATTGAATTAAATCTACTCATATAGGTTTAATATCGGGTGAACATCTAATAAGCGAATACAAATTTGGGTGAATCGACTCCATCAAGGGATTTGGATTTATTAGGAGTTCAAGTTTATTAGATGAGTTCGTAGTTTAATCACGAACTCTTGATTTCACCAACAGTAAGTTAAGAATGATTTATTTCATTTGAAAGTCCGCTGCACTTTGCTAGAAGGTAAAAATTTTAAATTTTTCTAAAATAAATTAATGATACATTAATAGATCCAAATGCGATAACAATTAATTCCTAGGTTAAACTATAAATGTCATAATTTGCATGTTTTATAAAAATTTAAAATTTCGTTACGTCGTATACCCTAAAGCCTGTGCGAACCCAACAAAAATATGATGAATAGAAGTAATAAAACAAATTTGAAAATGAAATTTTATTTTTTTTCAATAAAACACACACACACATATATATATATAACACAGTACCATCAACCTCTAATGCACATTTTAGGTTATTCCTTACCTAAATGTGCCATAACTTTCCAAAGCATGGCATCCAACTTGTGGGACACTGTACATATCAAAATAACTTCTATAAATTAGTATGAAAAAAACTCTAGGGTACTACATAAATGACATTTATTAATTTCAACTCTGATTAATATGACAATTTTTTAAAATTTTGACTATCTGGGGACTCGGCATGCATTCACCTCGAATTATATAAATTATCACTAAACACAATAGGAACACAAGTATTTTGTATAAATTATTTTTATTAATAATTAGTCCTTAGTGACAATAAAAACGAGACAATGAATCAATATCAATATAAGTGTTGTGCTTATCACTAATTATGAATAGTAATATTTGTTAGTGAAAACCCAAATTATAATCATAAATAATTAAAAAAATTCTTTATTTTTCATACATATTTTAAACTTAACGGATAATACTTGTATTTTTAAGTTAAAATATTTAATGCACGTATGTGTATTGTATGTACCTAAGAAATAATACTTTATTATGACAAATAAGTTATATTTTATCGAAATCTACTACAAATCTTAATACATATTTAATTATGTTATATTCACTATTGATTGAATATTATATAATTAAAACATACAAATCTTAATAATTTAGGAAAATTTAATGATGCTTAAATAGTTGTGCTAAGCACTAGTTATAACTACTATTTCCAATGTCGTTTTTGACTTAATTTCTTTGTAATAAGAGTAATCTAATTTTATCATGCAAAGTAACTATAAGTCCTTGCCTCCAAATGTTATCTGAAACCTGCTGGACTTCTTGTACTCCACAGCATCTAAATTATGATTCTCAATGTCGCCGGCAATTGAGGTCGTCCTATCAAATCTCGATGTCGACGATGTCAAAGGAATACCTTCAATGCGTAGCATTATTTAAAAATAAAATATAAAAAAAATTCAAATTTCTGGTAAAATTATAGAAGGTAAAACAAGACAAATTCTAGACAGAATTATATGTATGTATGTATGTATGTATTTATGTATGTATAAGTTTTAAGTTTTATCAAACCGAAATTTAAGTTAACTTGTATGTATAAGTTAAAGACAAATTCTTGGGTGCAACCGAAATCTGGATTTCACTTCAAGTTTAACCTTGGCAAGACTTACAAGAGTAGATCATGTTTTGCCACCAGGTGAAAGATTCTCCACCTGGGAATACAGAATCCATTGCAGCTATTGTTGCCAACGCAGAGTCATCATCATCACGTCTTGATCTAGCCAATTCCGGGTAGTTTTCCACCAAATCCAACGCCACATCTGCCAAAACATTATCTATTCTATCAATAAGAGTATGCAACAGAAGTTACATACTATCACAAAAGTTTTGTTTTTTTAACCACTCACCAAAGAATTCAGAAGCTATTACAGCAATCAGCAGCCTAAGGCCTAATTTCCCCACAAATGGGCTGTGCTCCACATCAGGCTTGGACATGGAAATCAAGTACACAAGTGTATCCTTGTGGCAACATATGGCTGCTAACTGCACCGGTAATCGATCCCTCTTATTCTTAATATATTGCAGATCAGGTTTCCTGTTTACCAACATGATTGCCGCTTCCTTGTTTCCAACCCTGGCAGCATAGTGCAAAGCAGTGTCCCCCTCGAAGTTCTTCAGGGCCAGAGGGTCGTCTGGCATCAATTCCAGCAACTTCTTCACGAAATCGTTTGCTTTTCCTGTCCCAACTGCGACATGGAGAGCTGTTTCTAATCTTGAGCTGATAATGGCTTTGGTTTCCTCTATATCTTTGTCGAAGAACTTTTCGGCCGTCTTCCAGTCGCCCCTAAGTGCTGCTCTATATAGCGGCAAGTACCAGCAGAAGTCCTTGGCTGTTTTGGGAAAGTATTCAAGTTGAGAATCAAGTTCCAGAAAAAGTCTTTCAATGGTTGACATTAATTAATTACTGGATTATGATCCCTCATAACCTTTAGCTTATATCATTTCATAAATCTAGTTCATAGTACTATATTAAGCTAAGCTGAACCAGAGATAGAGCTAGTAGAGGGGCGATTCTCCTCGCATCCCAAAAATCAAGAATTCAAGTAAACACAGAAATGCATGTTCAAACAAATTATTGAAATTGAAAATGCAGATAAAAACAAGTTAATTAGTATCACCATCTTCCTCGCGCGGATGCCCATCTTCCGATCTTTCGATCTGAAATTCAGTCTCATCTTCCGGACTTACTAGTTGAACTACAGTCTCATCTTCCGAACTTTGTGTTTGAGCTTCACTCCCATCTTCCTCGCCGTGATGGCCAGACGTCTCAGAATGATGTTCCGAGTTCCACTCTTCTTCACGTTCTGCTTCTTGGCTGAAAATCTTTTCCAACTCCAACCAAACATCCCTGGCAGTGTTCAGCCCCGCCACAGCTCCAAGCGCATCTTCCCCGACTGACCCTAAAATCCATCCCTTCACAAGCCTGTCTCTTCTTCTCCACAGTCCGTCATCAGGCGGCGGCGACGACGAAGGTGGCAGCATTTCGCCGTCGATGAACCCGAGCAAGCCTTGGCTCTCAACCAGGCAAACCATCTGCTCTTTCCAAATCTTGTATTTGGTTCTTTCTTCATCTTCGAGACAGGGCTTCACCGTTACAAAGTTTGCGAAGTTAAAAGTTGATAGACATTGGTGATTGACGTCTAAGGAAGCCATTGATGGAACCTGGAAAGTATAGTGAATAAATAAGTATAAGCATAAAGAAAGAAATTGTAGTAAAGCTGGCCAGCCGCCGTGGTGTTGGTGGGGTTATGTCGTAATTGGTGGGCGCAGTTTTTTCCATGTCTGGTTCTCCATGTGTAAGTCTGGCTGGACACAATTTCTGATTACTTTATGAGATTATTTATATGATTATTCACAGGATAATTGTTTGTCCTTATGTGAGGGAGGGAAGAACATGATTATAAACCTTAGAATTTAATATTACAGCTACACAACATTTTCAACTAGAACTAGAATTATTTTGTAGTGTGCCTTTTTCTTGCGTATAGAATAAATGAGTTGTTAGATGGTTGAATAAATTGAATTTTTAGCTGTAAGAATCTTTTATTTCAGTGAAATTATATATTTAATATGTATATATAATATAAAATATGAGATGAAATATTAAATTAAAATAAAATTTCGAAGTGAAATTTGAGGAAGGTATTGCACGCTCAAAAAGACCCACAAATGGTGGATAATTACCTGGGCCTAGAATTCATCAAGCAAAGCCTTGTTATACCTCTCAAACCTCATCACAAAATATTTTTATGTTTGCTTAACATCAGCAATGTTTCCAATTCTTTTCCCCACAAACAATCTTGTTTGTTTTCCACGTTTTTCTAATACAATTTCTTCGTCTCCTGAACAAAATAGAATCCAATATAAAACAATATTATTATATTTTTTTAATTTTATATTATTATAAATATATATATATATATTACATTCAAAAATATAATTTATAACATTAAAAAAACTTGATGTGATATCACCAATCAACAAAACCTTAAAAAAAAAATGACATCACAAATCAAACATTATTTTCATTTCAAATTCTTCTCTCAATACACCTTTCTCAATCACTCTCAAATGCTAACCAAACATTGCCTTTGTTTATGGTATTCCATTTCAAATTACTATTTCCCAATGGTCATGTACGGCTGTTTTTTTACTATGTACATATAAGATATAAAAAGAAGTAAGATAGTTGAAAAATATACAATTGGGATAAAATAAAAAAAATTAAAATATTAAATTAAAAAAAAAAAATGGGAAAAGGATAGCGCTGTGAATATTGCTGCGCTAGCCGCTAGGCACAGCTGGAGCAGCACAGTAAACAACTCCGGCGCCTGCATTGGAGGCCAACTTTTGCTCCCTGAAGCTTGGACTTGGTGTTCTCCTTGTAAAGCATGACCAATTAGCAAGCACGTTTTTGAGAGTTGGGAAGTACCAAAGTCCTTTGGAGTGCATTTGCAAGCCTGTGTTTGGTGTTCTTGTGTGAAAGATTGTTCATATGCATCCATCAATGCTATTCTTTTGTCTTGTTCCTCCTTGTACTTTATCCATGGATGCTTGCATATATATTCAACATTTCGATTTTTTTACTTTAATTTATTACTTCATTTCGTATTTCACTTCAAATACATACGTTGATGGTCGTGATCTGTGAAAGCCCAATAAGTTAAATCCAAAAGATTAATTCGAATTGTTGGTTGGAATAAAAATAAAATTTAATAGGATAAGTTCATGAAATGTACAAAACAACAAACAAATTGAATTATAATACTTAACTTAAACCCACTAAAGCAATAAAACCCAAACCCACAAAATATTTTGCCCACATGTTAAATAAAATAGATCTTTTACCAATCAACTCTCATCACCAAAACCAACTATTCATTGTATTATTGTTTATGTGACTTGCTCACTTTATTCATGATTATCACACTTTATCTTTATTGGAATAAATTTAGTTTCATTTTTTTAAGATTGTGTTTTTAACCTAATGAATTAATAAATTGTAATGCTAAGTTTAAGATTTAATTTGTTTCTCCATCAAATTAAATAGGGTAAATAGCATTTCACTCTATGTGTTTTTTAAAAGGAACATGTTACCTCTTGTGTTTTGAAAAAAAAGAGAAAAACACATAATTTTTTTGTTTTTTCCAAAAAGGGGTAAATAATATCCAATTCAACTTTTATCACTTATTGAATTACAAAATGATCAATTTACTCTTATATGTGTAAGGTGGGAATTTCTACATTTTTTGCTAATTATGAATATTAGGGTAATATCATTAAATACACATACGTAGGATATGTATTTATCAACAATGTATATATTATTTGAAGATGTGAGAAATATAACATTCTTACTATTCAATTATTCAAGATAATTTGAATAAAATAAAAAATATAATGTTATAAAATTTTTAAGGTTATATATCATGTAACATCATCAAGAAAAATATGTCAAGAAAAACGTCAGATATTTATTATACCACGTATATAAGCCCCTTTTTCAAAAACCCAAAAAAGTTATCAGTTATGTATCTTTTTTTCAAAATACAGAGTTTAATATGCCCCTTCTAAAAGTACAGGGGGTAAAATGTCATTACTCAAACTAAAACATGGTGAGATAATTTTCTTGAAGATAGGGGAAAAAATGAAAAAGAAAAGAAACAAGCAAATAAACAAATAAAAAGAAAAAGGGCAATTGTATGATACTGTAACATCTTTCATGTGACAAGCCAATGAAGTTTAAGTACAATTATCATTGTTTTCTTCCAAGGTTTACTAAGGTAAAAGAGAGCAAATAGCTACGATTCGTTTTTGGGAGTTTTGTGGGAAAGTGTTTTGGGAAAGATATTTTGAGAAAATAAAAGTAATATTTATTTCTATTTTATGAGGAATTCTAAGATTGTATTGGTTGAATGATATCAATATCAATATTTTTTAATATTATATATTATATTTTTGTATGTAAAAAAAAATGATATGTATTTTTATAATAATATAAATATTAGATAATTCAATGATTGTGATATACAATGAACTACATTTTATTTTAGAGGAAAAATAAATTTATCTGGGGGAATAATTTTGTCGAACGCAATCTCGGGGGGAATGAAAATACTCTTTCAAATTGTAACCAAACGTATTACAATTTCTGAACCATGTTTGATTTAGATCATTTTTTTTTATCATTATTATTAGAGGAACCAAATAATTTTAATAACCAATTTCAGATACATCAATTTTTAGAGAACGATGTTTGCTTATATTTATATATTAAAAATGTGCCTTTTTTATCTGCATTTAATATATGCTAAAAATGTGGTTTTTTTATCTATATTTAATTTGAAAAGACAAAAATCATCATACTTTTGAAAAGCCCTTCATTTACATTTTCATCATACCATTGATGATAAATTTCTTTTTCAAGGGTCATCGAGGTTAGAGTAGTAAGGCAAAGTACATAACAATTTCAAGATACATGTATTGTGCTTGAAAAAATAACTTAAATTTTTTTTGTGTCACTCAAATTAAACCTTGAAGCAATAATGCATCACATCAATAGTACTAATAATACCATAGATATTAATTAGGCCAATTTCTAAGAAAAGGGTTGAATATATGCATGCTAACATTCATCAATATGTATGTGTGTGTGTGTGTGTGTGTATAATAGTGATAAGAAGAGAAAATGTTAAATTTATTTCAAATATATTTTTATTCAAAAAGCCCATGCAATTATTTTTCATAAATTCCATTTCACCACTTTTTCATTCCAAAAATAACCATTAATTTTTAATCTAATTTTGACCAAAATTACTCTTCAACTTCTTACATCAAGAATTCATTTTTTATTTATTGATATTTAATTTTTAAATTTATTTTGTTTTAATTGTATTCATTTGTTTGTAGTAAACACTTTTACAAGTTTATTTAGTTTATTCAATTTTAAAATTTAAATTGTCTCTGCTTTTATTTATATATCTAAAAATTCAAGAAAAATAGTTTCATTGAATAATTTAATTTATGAAAATTAAAATCATCAATGATAGAAATCAATTAGACAACCTAAAGAAAAAAATTCTATTAAAAAATCAATTATAAAGTTTCTTAACTAAGAAGTCGAGGGCAATTAAGTTGACAAAATTAATTGTTGAGTTTTCTGAAATGAGAAGCGATGGAATGTGTTTTTTCAGACTGAAAGAAGTTTTGATGGATTGTTTGGATAAAAAAAAATATTTTGAGTTTTTAGGAAATACACAGAGGTAGCACACTACTAGGATGATGACTCTAGGTAATGCCCATCACTTAGCAGTAATTTTTGTTCAACAAAAAAAAAGAGAAAAGAAAGATATATATAGAACTAGTATCAAACGGTTGCATATTGCATCATTGTCTCCAAAAATTAGTTTCAAGAACAAATAAAACTTATATGCAAATGGACCATGCTAAACAAAATCTGCACACATGATAATGATGATATGTGTCCTAGTAAGGTAATATCTATACTACACATGATCTATTATTAATTGGGTGTTTAAATGAAGGATAAGTGTTCCATTTCTTATAAAATATAGTACTTTTCAATCATCCATATACATGGTGTATTGTCCACCGGATGTAGCTACTCAAAGACCGTCCTCACAAATAGAATAAAGAAGGTCAAAGTGTGAGTTACAACTTACATGCACTATGACCAACAGACACAGAATTAATGGACAATTAGAGGGAAATGAAGATGAAGCAAAGGTGTTGTTTTAATTGACATAATCACATATGATACTACATTCTTCACACTAGTAGAATGGACTATCACTTTGCTTACCAAAAACACCACGGCCATACGTCGAAGAAATCACATCCACAAGAAGTGGGAATTGTAGAAGCACAAATGAAGATACTGGTAAACAAGCAAGTGCAGCCACTGGTATCAGAACCCATGCATTCTTTCGGCCAAACACCAAATAGAGTGTAGCACTAAAGGCTGCCATCATAAACAATATGGAGACAAAAAGAGTAACCAGACCAATACATAGTCTTTTGGGCAGGGCATACAGAAAATCTTCTTCTGCATAGCGTGAAGTCAGGATTGATAAGAACATCAATAAAGAAGTGGTGGATGTGAATAGGGAAACAGCATCTGAAATTGCAAATATTACGAATCCACTTGAGTCAGAGAACATTGGATAGCCGGTGTCGGATTCGTTGCCACCTGGTACTGTAATAGCTGCAGCAAATACAACAGTGGCAATCAATGCTGCAGCAATTGTACATGAGTTAGCCGTATCTTTCATCCACTTCTCTCCTTCTACTTTCAGGCTCTTGTGTTCTTCCGTAAATACCATCTTAGGAGTTTTTCCAGCATAGTTTGCTCGT
Organism: Paulownia fortunei; assembly: GCA_019321725.1. Lineage (NCBI taxonomy): Eukaryota > Viridiplantae > Streptophyta > Magnoliopsida > Lamiales > Paulowniaceae > Paulownia > Paulownia fortunei. Next base: position 2,387,278 of record CM033105.1, on the reverse strand, counting down.
TCTCTGGTATGAGGATGAACAAATTTTTCCACTTCCTGTTTAACCACCATAGTTTCAAAAAGGAAAAGGATACTTAGTGACGAGTTGTTTTATATCATAGCTCGCAAGGTTTGATGCTACAATGTAGCATGTTACAACTAGATTAAAAGAGTTGCTTAAGTTGTTAGGTCTAGTGTTTCATCCAAAACCTATTGATTTACTTCCTGGTTCAGCAGATGCTAAAGAATTTGTTGTTATCAAATACACAAAAGTTAGATCCAAACATTACAAGCGCAAGCATAGAACAAAACTCGTTACCTTAAACCATTGTATTTCACGCTGCATCTGGAGAGCTGCACCAGAAACTAGATTGAGTTTGTGAGGAGGTGCTAAACTGGCAGCCAAGTGCAAGAGGGTGTTCCCAGAAGAGTCCATTAAATCTGAATATTGGTGTTTATGGTCACTCGTCTGATAAATTAGATTAAAAACTTTTTCACAGCGGTTTTGTACTGCCAGGTGAAAGATGAAATGCTTAGTAGTAGCATGCCGAGAATAAATTGCAGCAGGAAATGTCTCTACAATCACTTCTACAACCTCATGAATCCCTAAACGCGCTGCCGTGAGCATGACATCTCTGTATATAAATGAAGCTTCTTTGTAACTTAATGATTCCATATGCTTGCACAAGCATTTGACAAGTTTTAGTGCTTGCTGATGCATCAATTTTTTGTCATGGATCCTCTTTGTGTGAGGCACTGAAATGGAGAAATAGATAGAAGTAAGCTGATAGAGGAAAAGCAAGAAGAATGTATATATATATATATATATATATATCTGTTGCAATTCAAGCACTTAGATTTTACCTAGTTGTTTGATCACTTTGCAAAGAGTGGAATGCAAATTCTGGATCATTCTGTGCCACCTCCGAAACTCTGGATAAGAGTTAAACCACATTGGAGCAATTTTAGAGAAAGACATTCTGGTGAGGCATTTGAAGGAAAAAAGAACACACAATCAAGAGATTTTTTTAAGAGACATACACAAATCATTCATAGTCTCATAACTAAAACTGATTAAGAACCAAACGTAAGAGCAAGATCAAATAGTTTAATACAATTTAAGGTTTGTGGTTTAGAATAAAAATTAATAATATAAGAAACTAAAGTTCTTAAGCTTGTCAAACAGATGTGCTGAAGCATGAAGAGTTTCCTGTGATGTGGCTGAACTAGTAGAAAATTAATTAAGTTTACAGGGTTAATTAGTTGTCCAATTAAGTTCTTGGATTTGGAATGAAAATATGGAAAGGCCCATGCCAGTAACCCCATCTTATGCTACCTGTTCACGCATTTAATGTGACTGGATGATTCCAATATCACGTGAAAACGGCAATGTGACATCATAATTTGAAGATAATACGATATATATGTAGGAATCACTTAAATAGCATCGAATAAACCAAGATTCTAAGATTGCCATAGAAAAAGAAGAGCTCTCACCCATCTGATTGAGGGACTCTATGGCAGCCCTATTAACTCTGACTCGGTAACGCCAAGATCAAGCAGTCCGGGACCTAGGAGAAAATGAATTGAAAGCCCTATAACATTCTACAAGTCCAAGATACAAGGAAAAAAGCTCACAAGCCCATCGAGAGGTAGTACAGTATCAGTATTGATCCTGACTCTGGGAAGTTTCTCTATGGAACCCTTCTTTCCAACTATGCTCTTTTTGGATCTTGAATTTTAGTGAAGGAAATGCTGCAGTTCTAAATGAAAACATAAGTTGGATAAGTGAACCAATTCCTTAAACTGTTATCAAGCCCTTTTATCCGGATTTGCCATATGATCTTCCCCTGCTTACTGCTTAAGTTCTAGCATATCAGTTAGTCCCAAGATTTCACATAGAGATTTTCGACAATAACAAAACATCAGAGTGATTACAAATGTTGTGCTTTAGCACTTTTGTAGCAGATATGTTTACTCATCTTTGTTTGCAAATCAATGTTGTCATTCCAATAGATAAGTAACGAGCAAAAGCTAATTATAAAAGGGAGTGGAAATACTTGCCACCACAAACTAGAGTGCTACAAGTTGGGTCCTCAATGTCAGTCGAGTTCGGTGTGGAGGGTTGTATTTCTGATGGCATCTCCAGCTGAACACCTTCAAGGCAAGACATGATTGGTACATTGCTTTTTCTTAAGGAAAATCATCACTGAATAAGGTAAGAAACATTGAGATCATCTCGGTTGCAACATCATCGTGCAGAATTGGCATATCATCAGATCTAATTTCTCATTCACCTTTCATCATGTGTAAATCATTCAGATATACTACATACTATAATGAAAAGAAACTCACTGGAGTATATGAGACGCTCCCAGAAGTTGAACCGAGCTCCACTGGAAAATGCCGAGTCCTTAAGGGCTATTCTTTTCAAAGCCGAATTACCAGACGGAAGTTTCATCCTCGCCAAATGGGGGTACTTGTCAACCAAATGCACCGCCACATCTGCCCACAAAGCCCAGTATTAATCCCAAAAAAAAAAAGGAAAATACCAATAACCCTTAAACAAGTTGTAATTACTGACCGAAAAAATCAGCATCAATTACAGCATTTAGAAGCAAAACACCATTTTCACCAGCATAAGGATTAGGCTCCAAATCATCCTTGGTCTGAGAAATCAAGAACTGAAGAGTGCCCCTATGGGCAGACATGGCTGCTTTATGAACGGGGAAACTCCCGTTATTACTTTGCACATACAGCAAATCCGGAAGCCTGCCGACCAGGATTCTTGCTGCCGCCGTGTTCCCCGTCAGCGCTGCAACGTGCAGTGGATTAAACCCAAGCTCGTCCTTTAGTGCTAATAAGTCATCAGGCATCATATCCACTAGCTTTGCCACAAAGGGTGTCGCCTTACCGGTGCCCACGGCGATGTGAAGAGCTGTTTCTAAGGTGAAGGCAACTCTAGCTTTAGCGGCTTCAGGGTCTTGGTCCAAGATTGCTTTGGCTGTATCCCAGTCACCCCTGAGTGCAGCTCTGTACAGTGGCAAGTAGTCGTGCCAGTCCTTTCCTGCTTTAGTTAACAAATACTAAATTATATTTCAGATACAAGGATGATTTTGCCCAGGAATTTTAGAAATTTTTTATTTTTAAGACTGCAGTGATCCATGGATTTTTTATTTTGGAGTTTTGGTCATTATATTTGTGGCAATGGTGTTGGGATGTTAAGAGTAACGGTTGCTTTATCAAAAAAATAAAAATAAATAAGTAACAGTTAATTCTCTAAATAATTGAAAGATTATAATAATATCTATACAATCCATTATTATAATATTTTTTATTTCACTTTATATTCGTTTACATCAATAGATGCTCATTGTAATCTAAAATTAAAAAATAAATATAAAATTTAGAGTTGGACCAAACAAAATCCATTTCTCTCAAATCTAGTTTGACAAAATACTCCCGGTATATAAATAATAATATAAATTTGTTGGAATCAATCTACTTGATTACTTTTTTTAGTATAATAAAAATAATTTAATTACTTCTTTAAATCTAGTAAAAAAACAATAAAAAGTATAACAAACATTGAGGTTAAAATTTAATAATATAAATTTCAAAAAATAAGCTAATATGTTAGTTTTTTGTTAAAAAAAATGAAATTTGTGGTATTAGAAATTTAACAATTATTTGAAGGTAAAAAGAGTAGTATTACTCAAATTTAATAACTTTAGTATATTACTCTCCAAAAGGTAATTTTAAGTATTTTACCCCCCAAACTTAATTAATTTATTATTGTATCCTCTAAAAGTAAATTTTAACCATTTTATCATCCTAATGTCATTTTTAGATCAAAATTTCCATATTTCCATGCAACAATCAAACAAGTATATTTGTTGTAAAATAATGGTACTTTTGCAATGGTATCATGATCGCTAATATATACAATAAAAGAATAATTATTTGTTATATTTTCATCATTGAAAAAAAAAAAAATCGATGTAATTTTTTTTACTTTTGTGTAGAAAAATAGGAAAAAAATGTTTAATGAAAATTTACAAAGAATATCATGAGAAAAATTGATTTAAAATTGATATTGGAGGATAAAATATTATAATAAATATAAATTAAGATAAAATATTTAAAATTTATTTTAAGAATAAAGTATCATAATATTTAAGTTTGAGAAATCAAAATACTTAAAATATATTTTTAGTTATAATTTTAGGGTAATGTGTCAAAATCTGAAATCTAGAGGGGTAATTTTACTTATAAGTTTGGACAGTAACAAATTGCGCATTGGTAAACATCTGGATTGGTAATTAAAAACCAAATGAACCTTGCTCCGCCGCCGGAGGTGGAGGAGCTGAACCTTGGGATTGAGTAAACGTCTTCTCCAACTCCAACCAAACATCTCTTGCGGTATCAAAGGTAACAACAGTGTCGACAACTTCATCGCTCAGTGCACCCAAAATCCAGCCCTTGAGCAGCCGATCGCTCCTTCTCCACAAGACGTAAGCATCTTTCTCCGGCGGCGGAGAAAATTTTCCGTCGATGAAGCCAAGCAAGTCCTGACTTTCCATGAGACAGAGCATCTGCTCTTTCCAGGACTTGTAGTTGTTTGAATTCTTATCGCGGCGGAGCTTGGTGGAGACAAAGTTGGTGACGTTAACTGCTGAAGCGCACAGGCAGGAGGGTTGTGCTTGTGTAGTTGAAGATGATGACGAAGAAGCCATTGATGCAGGCTTAGTTCTACACGAATCCGAGGAATTAAGGTCAAAATGTAACAGCCCTTTTCTTTTCTTCAATGTCTTTGTTTTTTCCAATTTTCATTCATTTTTTAGTCGTAACTATGTGAAGCAAGTTGTCTTCTTCAACTGTGTGTAAAACGCGTAGACTTCTAAGAATCCATGCATATTGTTCGTGGGTAGGGACGGACAGAGCCAAGGTTGGTAAAGTATAATTTTAAATTTAATTATATATAATTTTAAATTTATATATAAATTTGTTAAAATATAAAATTTTATTTTTTATAATAATAAAATTGACTTTGATTTATTTTAAAATATTCCCACAAACTTAAAATTTCTACTCCATGTTGTTTCCATTTTCACTTAAAATATTTTATACTTATGTAGTGGTTTCAACAGTGCAAGATCGAGCAAACCTGTTTATTTCATCGACCAGTCTGAAAAAAAAAACAATATATACGAGCAGCAACTTGCAAAATAAAATTTGTTTGGTTGTCGGAGCTGGTTGAAATTAACTTCGAAAGCTTTTAGACCTTGTTTGCCACGTAGCGAAGTAATAAAATATTATAAAATTTAAAGAACTCGGCTTTAAACTTTCAAAGATAATTCAATAAACTCGAATATATGTAAAAACACAATTTTTATTTATGAATGAAAAAATTATGAAAACAATATATTTTTAATAGTTATTTAAGTGACAAAATCTTAACCTATATCAAAACATACACTACAGAAAAGAATATTATTAGCGACCTCCCTAATGATATATTAAATGATAATAAGTTTTATTTTATCATTAATAATATGTATTAAATATCAATTTTACTATAATAATTGTTTAATAGTGACAAAAACTATTATTTTAACTTGTCACTATTGACAATAATAATACTTGTATTGTGGCAATTGTTATTAGCATTTATGACAAGATATTTTTTATATTTGTGCAGCATGTATCATTAATTGTTAATAGTGCATTTTAACATAATTTTTTCACTTTTTAATTTATAAAAAATATTATTGTAATAAAATATATTTTTTTAACACTTACTATATATAATTAGTGATAAGTTTTGGATTGTCACTATTTTTTTTTTCTTGTAATTTAAGTTCTAACAGAATTAAAATTGGGCAGACTCATAATATTTTGAAACTTGCCTAAAAAATAACCTATAATATGATAAAAAAATAAAATAAAATATCAGGCTCACAAGACAATTATAAAAAAAAAAATCAAAAAAATGGCTGAAAAAAAATTCTGAACGGGGTAATTACATAGTTTGGCCTAAGAAATTAGGTGTAGATCCACAAGAAGAGCTACAAGGAAGAAAAACAAAAAGACATGGGAGACTCTTGAGTTCCTTTTTATTTTATTTTTTAATGGACCAAAAGTTAGATGTAAATTTTATAAAATAATTACACAATATTGACTTATTGGAGTATTTTTCTTTTACATCTGGGGTACACATTCATATCAAAATAAATGCAATTCTTATTCTACATTAATTTATTACATATCTACTACTAATTCCATTTTATTGTGACTGACGAATTCTTTTTTCAGTTATTGGTTTGCCTCAACACAAAAACAAACTTTTTTAATTTTATTTATTATTTTTAAAATATATATATATTATTTCCTCAACCTACATTTTTCATGCTGCCCTTAATGTATGTCACCACTCACCAAGTGGGCCAATTAGGAAGGAGCTTGAAAGTGAGATAGAAGTTATTTCATATTTCTTTGCAAAATTGTACGTCTAGGACTTATAATATTTTTTATTGAAGCAATCAAAATGTATCAGTTATTATAAATAATCATTCAAAAATGAATTATCATTCATTAATTTACAATTTACAAATACTAATTATCAATAATTATTATTATAAAAACAGACAAATACCCACTGGAGTTATTTCTCATTGGGAAAACTTACTCGTCTAGACCATGTGCAGAAAATTAGTTTCCAGACACTATTAAAACCATTATTAATAATTTCTATATTAAAAACAGTTTTAATTTGTAGATAAATGCATTCGTGTTTTGAATTCAATTAAGTCTAGTAGTAGTAATACCCTTTGAAATCAACATAAATTGGTTTAACACATTAATTATTTATGGAGCAAATTGCAAAACCCCTATCACATTAAGTCGAACAGTCGGAGCATTGTCATATCTGACCAACTTTTTGGTAAGTTTTATATCATATTATTCTTTGAATTTACTTTCATTCGACCATTTTTTTGTATCATTATCATTTTGTAAATATTTTTTCGTATTTATTCCAACATTTCAAATTTTGATTCCTAAAAAAAGAATCTAAATAATTTTTTTTAAAGCATCGAGAGAGAATGCTCAAAACTGAATGTGAGAATAAGCTTAAAAAATTATTGAAATTTAAAACTTTCAATAACTCTATTACTTGTTAATTATTGGATTATTTTCACTTGAGTTATATATATATATATTTTTTTTCCATAGTAATAATTGCTTGTGACATTATTGTCTATATGTTCTCTTGAAAATTATAAAATATACGCAAGTAATTTGAGCTAACCTAATTCATATGTCTTACTCATTATTAAAAAGAAATACAGAAAACATGATAAATTATTTCTGTATATGGAATTTTTTATCATTTTAAAGCATTGCAACCATGTATATCTATTTATTTTTAAAATATTTTATTATTTAGTTATTTATTTTTTTGCTACTCAAAGATTTCTCCATTTTGAATTAACGTAAACGCCTTTACAATAATAGTAGTTGAGTAATAAAAGATTACAATGTTGAATAATAAATGTACATCAATTTGTATGTCAATGTGAATGGGAGATTAAAAGTTATTGTTTTCTCTTTTATTTAAAACATAATAGCTATTCAAATTTCTTCTAATTGAACTATTTTGCTTTTAGTACTACCTTTTTTTATTTCCTCCAATTGAACTATTTAGTTCTGCTATTTCGAATAATTAAATCAACTAGACATTATGTAAGGAAATTAAATTATTGTATTAAAAAAGGTTAAACTTTTGAAATGTAAAATATTGCCACGAAATTAACTTTAATCTTTTTTTCTTCTAATTGAATTGTTTTTTTGTTTTTTGGAATTTCTTCTAATTGATATTTTGAATAATTAAACCGCCTAAAATTTTGTAAGAAAATGAACTTATTGTTTTGAAAAAAATTATAAAGGGCAAAATGCTCCAACGAAAGTCATTTCAAATTTTCGTTGATTGACGTGATAAGTCCCATTTGCTCTCATTGACTCTGATCACATCAGCTCCTGCTAGAAGTCATTTAATTTGTACTCTAAACACAGACCGAGTTGGGGGGCCGGGAGGCGACACCCTACTTATTTTCATCAAAATTTACATTAATATAAATTTTATATATAATTATTAAATTTTAAAAATTCTTTAAAAATTTAAAAATACTATTTTTATCTACTATTTTAAAATAATAATAATAATAAATTGTCAGCTCCCAATATTCGAATTCTAACTCTATCTCTGACTTCAAAGAATATTTGCAATTTTATTCTATTTGAATTTAACCCCTAAATATGTGGAAGAATCAAGAGTCATCTCATCAATAACAATCAAGAGACAAATTAGTTTGATGGTCATCTATAATTTTATTAATCATATATTCGAGTCATTGTAAGAAAAAAATAAAAAATTAATCAATATTCTTTATTTTAAAAAATATATATTTATATATCTCATTAATGACAGCATCATTCAATGAACAAATAATGTTAACCATCTCAATAAAACAATAATGTGGCCACCCCTATAGTGACCACAAAAAGGCACAACACAAAAACCAATCACATAACATTACTAAACATACACAACAAAGTTTATTATTAATATTATTAACCTTCAAAATCATTCTTCATCCACTTCCCATACTTATTCTTCATCTTCTCATCCAACTCCCTGCTTTTTAACTCTGCAATTTTTGCTGCATTAGCCATGGACTCCTCCTGCACCCTAGAGATCTTTTGTTGCCTTTTCTTGGCCGTCGCCTCCCGTTCGGCCTCCAACCCTTCATACTCCCTCACCCAACAGCTATGCACAGCGCAACTCAGTATCAGAACTCCCAATTGCATCACAAACATGGCCATCAAAACCCCACACTCCAATCTCACCAAAACCTTTGCTTCTCTGGGGTCCCTCGGAGACTTGAACATCGAAAGGCTCGATTTCTCCTTGGTGAACAGGGCTAAGATCCCGAGTAACTGGCCCGTTGACGAGGCGAGGAGAAGGGAAACATGGGTAATGTAGCAAAAATGAGTGAGCTGGGAGTAGAAACCAATGAAAGAAGACAGCAATGAGATGCTTGAGATCATCAGAAATGCCCAACCAAGAGAAGTTGGTGGCATTTTGAGGAAAATTATGGGAGCTAAAGAGGCTGCAGAGAGGATGAAGAGGATGAAATTGAAGAATGAGAGGAGGAGATTAAGGAAAGAACATGAGCTTCTGCGGTTGGATGAAGCCATTTCAACGTTTGTATTTCTCAAAATGTTTTATGGGACAAGTGTATTTTTTGGTTTTTGTTTTAAGGTTGAAGATGATGGAGGAGAATTTTTGAATTTATATAGGGAAGTGAATTCGGCCGTTTCAGACAGAAGGTTTGTAACGGCTACATTGAGCAGGGCCAGGGGCCCTGCCTTTGAAGCATGGAGTGTTCTTGTTCCCTCCTTTTGTGTTTGAATTATTTGGGTTGGGCTGATTCATGGGCCTCTTGGGACTGTTAATGGACTCACACAACAGCCATGTAATTTTGCTTGCAATTTTATTTGAGGATTGTCAATGGATCGAATTTTAATTCACATTTGACTCGAATTTGATTGATTTTTTTATTTTTTTTAGTAAAATGGTCAAATACATCATTACATCATATATCAATCAATAATAAATCAACAATTATCATTCAAGTTAAATTATCAATAATGAACTATGCCTATAACTAATCAAAATTCAATGGATTTGATAAACCCGAATCTAAAATAAAGAGAACCAATTCACAATATTAATTGATTTGATGTGCATAAGATCCGAATTCAATTACAATGAATATATGCATCATTAAAAAGTTATTTAAATCGATATCAAATCTTTTTCAGAAGATAAATTCAATCCTTCCTAGGCGTATAGATCATTAGCAAACTATTTTTAAATTTGAATTTTGTTTCAAATTTCTTTCTTATTTGGTCTGCTTGATCCAAATCCTCCACTATACGGGATTTCATATTTTTTTTGGGATTCAGCTAAGGAAAAATTGACATATGAACATCCAATTGGATCCGAGACGGATACAATCTCAATGTTGGCAATCCAATCCGAATCCGATGAGCTTGAAACCATCAGAACTCAACCCGTTGTAGCCCCCTTATTCTGTAAGATAAGGGAAAATTGCAGTAAAACCACATTTTTGTTCCAGTTGGAATAAAAACATTAACTAACAAAGCTTAAATTTCAAAACATAATAAAATTTTGTGACATGTTTTATCCATGTCATAAAATTAATATGTAAATAAATGCACCGTACCTGTAGATCTGCTATCAAAATTAATGGGAATGAGACTGTAAATCACTTGAAATGATATCCTCATACAAGGCACTTGTAGACTATTTATTGTACCTGGCACTGTTATGCTTCTTAATGTTTTAAGTGATGGAAACGGGAATGCACAACTTACTGAGCCTCTTTCTAAGGCTAGATGTTCCTATCAATTGAAGTGCAGGCAACAAAGTACTCAAGGTTGCAACAAAGAACTCGTCTTTCTTGACAGGGGTCACAAATGACAAAAATGATGTTTACAGTTGGGAATTTTTTGCTCAACTAGTTACAGGGACAGTCGAGCAAATTTGCATCAGAAGTAAATGAAAATGCACTCCCTGGTACATTTGATGAAACAATTGACTGTCGGCAATCTGTTCCAAAATGCTGTAGGTTAACTTTCGGTGAAAAGTGCAGTGGTGAGAGATGTTGGACCTGATACCTGGTATCTAAACCAGCAGCTGCACAACCTCCATGCAGCACTTGACCCATATGAAACAGATTTATCTTGCCTGGCAACAGATCAGGCACCACTAGAAGGTTTTCTAATTGCAATAAGAGTTATACATGACTGATAATTTGTTTGTGTTTGCGGGTAAGTTGACATTAGATTTCTTTCTATTCAAACTTTTTCACTAAATAAAGAATAGCAGGTGGCGCACCAAGTCGCTGTCATGTGGCATCAGTATTCGTAAAAATGGCCTCAACTCTGTCAAGAGATGCCTGTAAGCGTCCGGAATTCATGTTGAACAACGGTTCATCAGTGCCCACACCCCTGTAGAGGACAAGTTTTTAGCAAGAGCTATTTAAAAGCACACCATAAGAAATAATTACTTTTAATTGAACAGTAAATTACTACCAAAGGAAAAGCAACAGCCTAACTGAACAGTACATAATATAGCAACTTACTTCAACAGAAGAACATACAGAAAGATTTTGATCTGGTCAATATCCTCTTCATTAAACGAAAATCAGGATAAGCAAGCTTACCCAGTAATTTCTGGGAGAACATAATCAGCCCTCCACCCAAAACGAAAATCCACTCCAGGGCACAGACCAAGGGATGTTTTATTCCGAATCCTAGATATACCATCTCCACCCAAACAAGTTGAAAGCTTCCATTTCCAACCTGTTGCATGCAACTGAAAGCTATGGCCTACTCCTACCTGCACTAGTTCAAAATATTTAATTCAGTGAGATTGGCACAAGAAAGCTAAAGAGTCAGAGGAAAAGAGACGACCATCAAACCTGAAGATTAAGGAACTTCGTTATAGGAATTTTCTTGGAAACAAGCTGGACATCCTGGAGTAACGGCTCATATATTAGCTTCCATCTCCGCTCATGGGCTAAAGGTTTCAAAACCAGTTTTGCATGGTAGTCATTGAGAGGAGCATTATACAACTATTTTCAAACAAAAAACCCAGAAGTGAGACTGGAAGCATTGAGTACATGAAAATGATGATAGCAAGTACAAGGTGTAATAAGATTATACTAATATGTACGCTGCTGAATGCATGATTTCATCTCATTTAAACTGAATGACCATTTTAGATCCCACAAGTCCAAGTTAAAATTACAAAAAAGGTGCATCAAATGCACTGCTGCAGAATTCAATTATGCAGCTCAGTTTACAGTGGAAGAAAATAAGCTAACATACTGTTTTTTCATGCAGAATTGATAGTTGCTTCCACGTCTAAACAACAAATATCCTAGCAAACTATTACGCATGTCATGGCAAAGTCCTTTTCTGTCCTCAAGCTTCCGAGCTTCATTATCAATGAGATGAATGTGTCTGATGCACTGAATTTTTAGAATGAGAAACAAGATTGATATTCCTAAGTTTTGAACAAAACACCAATGGTAGAGTTCTTGGAATTTTAATCATGCTACCAGAAATGGAGAGGCAAGGGAAGAGGGGATGTAAGTTAAAAATGATCAGATGGTGCTCCTTAATTCAGTGTGAAATACAATTCTGTTACAACCAACGATCTCAACCTTAAAGAATATTGACATAAATTAAACTACCTTCTTAAAACCTTCTACTAAAGCTCCAATCCCCTATGATCCCTAACAATCTGATATCAATCAGTCCAAAAAGAATAAAACCGAGCACTTTGCATGAACAATTCCACTCATGCTTTCACGCGACCTGGCATGGTTCTGTTGGGGTCCACCACAAACATGTGGGCCCCACTTTTGAAAAGGGAGAAAAGGAAAAGAAAATGAAGGTTGAAAATGAAGCGCCGAAAGGCACCAAATTCGGCGCCTACTTCTATTCCTGATTTGCCATTTCCACATTACAGTTTTCTTCCTCATTCTTATAAATAGAGGGGTGAGGAGCGGAGGAAAAACACACCAAGCAGAAGAGAGAGAACTTGGTGTCTAACCAAGGCAAAAAAAAAAAACGAGTGTAGGCACTTAGGAAGAGTAATTTGTGAGAGTCAAATTGTGATAAGTTTGGGAAAATACTTGGGGTTAGAGTGGTTGTATAAAAAATTTCTTTTATTGAATTTGGGCATAAAACTCAAAGGTATATTTTTCTTGTACCGGTAAATTCTTTATTAGTGGAAGAATGGAAATCTCATGAACGTAAACGAATTTACCAAACCATGTAAAAATCTTTGTACAATTTTATATTCTATCCGTATCATTTATATTTTGTCATCATCCTTTTGATGTGATTTGATGAATATTCCTAATAAATTAAATCTCAAATTCCCAATTGTTTTTGCTGTGCCCAACAGATTTCTTCATTCAACTTGCACTAATTGGGAAATCAAAGTAAAGGAACTTTCTTTGCAAATTGACACAAACAAATGGCACGTTCAAAGCAAATGTAGAAGCATACCCATTGCAGGAGTGGCCTACTCTTTCCAGAGAAAGAACTGATGAAATCTATAAATGCAAATGCCTTTTCTCGCTAATCAATATTTCAATCACAGAAAATAGGAAAGCAAAAATCCCCCAATCTTCAAACAAAATTATCCAATTTAAGAGCCTACATTCATGAAGGGATATTAAACACCACAGCAATCAACTAACAAAATTCAATATCTCATAAACTTGGTATAACAATCCGACATGTTCTTTATCACATCGTCAGAGCCATCCATACATTACAAATTACATTAGATTTAGAATAAATAAAATTTCAACGAAATAAATACCTCCAAGTTAACGCCAACGCGAAACCCTTGAATTTCTTTCCTGAACTTCAAGAAAATCTCAGACGGCATCAAATTGATGTTGTAAAGCTCTTCCCATGAAGTCGCTTCTTCTCCATTCGAAGTCCCCTCCATTTTCTGGAACTAAAATGAAAAAAAAAAAAAAGAAGAAAACACTCAATCGCAAGCCCCGTCAAAAACCAATTATGAAACTTTGATGAAATGAATACATAACCCGTAAAGTTATTCCATTTCAGCGTTATATAAAAAAAATGAGAGCTCTCAGTTTGGGTTCATGGAGGGGGAGAGAACTGAGAGAAGGTAGACAACCAGAGTGTGCAGTTTGGATCTTCTACTTCTACAACGCATGAGTTACCTTCAGTATATCCTCATTGAGCTTGTTCTTTCCTTTTTCTTTTTAAATTTTTTTTCATTTCTTATAATATTTTCCTTTTGATCTTTTTGAAAAGATACGATTCTTTGCATCATTAGATTTTTAACATTAAAAATGAAGGGTGTGCGAGATAACCAATTAAAATAGATATAGGAATTATTTAGATCATGATTATAGTTAATTAGCTCCAATAATTTAGCCAAAAATCTCTAACTTGCACCATTTTTTAACTTGTGAGGGTATATGACCTTTTTTTTTTTTTTTTCTTTGTGAGTCATTTAATATGCTATTCAATGATTAATTGGATATCGACTCTTTAACTTTGATATGATTCTTTAAATAGGTCACAAAAACAAAATAAAAAACTAAATCCAAATCTTAATGAATTATAATGCTATTTGATATGGACTAAATTAGGCCCAAAATATTGGGCCTAAAGGATTTGGGCTTCTGTGGTAGTTGGGTTGGATGGGGCTGGCATGAGGTGGGTTGGTTAGGTTAGACCGGATTTTATGTTTAGCATGGTATGATCAAGGTTGGCCAAATTGGTAGATCGGTTCGGGTTGAATAAGTAGTTCAAGGCTAGGGTTATTTCTCAAGTCTGCGTTGCAACATGCATAATTTAAAAAAAAATCATTTTGGTCATCTTCCTAAATTTATCACAGGATGAGTTCGGACATCTAATTTGAGTTCTAAAGCAACTCTACTAAGGAATCTACCTATATTGGGATTCTTTGATTATCTTTAAAGGAAATAGAATCTTTTCTTTGTTCTACTATCTTATATATTTTATCTTAAAGGAAATATAATATTTTCTTATTTTCTTTGTTCGACAATGTTTTATTTTATCTGTTATATAAATGTTTCATTTGAGTTATGTTTTAGCGTACGTATTTTTATATTTCAATATTATTTTTTTTTATTATCTTCTGCACTTACTGACTCGAGTATAGGAGAATTTTCGTTAAACAATCTATGTATTTTTTAACATGGATTGAAGATTAGTGTATGGTACATATCACTATTTATGGAGTGTTTGTGTAAACTTTATAAACTCATGAAAACATCTTATAAGATGTTTGATAGTTTGTAAGATATCCTAAAGAATTTGATAAAAAATTTAGGACATGAGCTTATAAGCTCAAGTTTCTAAAATAAAATGTTAGGATGTTATAAGTTTTTTATTTTTTAAAAGTAAGGAGTTTCTAATTTTTGTATTTTTTAATTTTAATCATATTAATTATAAAATTATTATTTCTAACATCTTATGACTCTATAATTTTATTTTATTCAAATATTTAATAATTTATTTTTAAAATAAAATCTAATATCTTATAAATTTCAAAAAATATCTTATAAGATTATTTAAAATAGCTTAGTCAAACGTCCTCTAAGTAGGATTTCTATATTAAAGATAATCCTATTGTTCATTGTTTAATGGAGGTAGCTCTCGCTCATGTCATCACACAATTTTTATAGTTTAGTCCCTCGCACATATACAACTCTATAGTTTTTGACAAAGAGTTGACGGCAAAAGCTAAATTTATCAAAAAAAAGCAAATAATTATAGAACAATTTTGATAAGCATTAAACTAAAAGATAAATTGTAATAACAACAAAGACGAGGGACTAAAAGTATACTTATCCCGAACAATGTCCTTTAATCAACTTTAGTATCTGAAATTTGAATGAAATATTATCATTTTTAACTACTTTGATCTTTGTCCCACCTTCTCGTGTGATATTTTGAACAAGGATATTTATGTATATATATAAATATATATATTTGTATACATAAATATATGTAACGTGCATTACTTTGGACCTTTTTGAATTTTCGAGATTTTATTCCTCTTGGTTTCTCCTTTGAGGAAATGATAGTTGTAATGTCTTATTTGCAACAAAAATAAATAGTTAAAAGTTTTAGGAGTTAGCTTAGAATACTTATTGTTCCTCAAGTTAGTAATAGAGCGACAAAATATGAATACATTAAGGTAAAATGGGGTAATTTAAAATAGCATAAATTGATTATTTATAGGTGTTTAACTTGATACTTGAGCCTGATGGGCTCGATGTCACGCACCGCCAAGCCAAGACCAATTTTATTACAATATTTTTTGGTTTGGAGGCTCACCCGCAATTTTCTAGAACCTTAAGGACATTTTGGACAATTGTTAAGAACTTCTAAAATATCCTTATAGTATCATTTTGACACATTTCTTGGAGAACTAGGAGAGTTCTCCCAACCATATGATCAAATAGATCACTACCGTTCATTTAGAAAATGGAGTAATATAAATAGGAGTAAGAACTTCATTTGTATTTGTTCATCAACTTTTGTTAAGTATGAAGAAACAATACAATATCATAATAAAAAAGTGAAGAAACAACATAATACAAAAATTACGTGCATAGTTTGACCATTTCGTTTACATTTACCAATAAAATACCTAAAAAAGCAATAATACTTTTATTTATCTCTTTTAGTTTTAAATTATAGTAGCATGTTTATGTTTCAATGAGAACGATAATGCAAATAAATAGTGGAGAAAATCACCCCATTCAAATAAATCATGAATCGATCACATGAATGATCACTACAAAAAATTAAAAAAAAAAGGAAAAAAAGAAAAGAAGCGAATGTAGTAACAATAAATCAAGTATATATATAAAGTAATAATAAAATTTATGTTATCTAACTAATTTTATAATTTTAATAATGATTAAAATTGTGCAAAAATTATTACTATTAATAATTAATGATAAAAGAATTGTATAATAATTTATTACAATAGACAATTAATTACATATGTATAATGACAACTCATATATATATATATATATATATATATATATATATATATATATGTCACTGAGTTGTTATACTATATGTGTCATTAATTATTAATAGTAATAATATAAACACAATCCTTATCAATATTAAATTTTCAAAAATCATATGATGGCAAAACAAAATTAATTATCACTTCATATATATATATATATATATATATATTGGTAGTGGATGCACAATCTATTACTTGTATATAGTGATTGGAGACTTCATCTTAACAACCTTAAAGTTTGTAATTGAATTGTGCAACTGTATTATGATAATGTGCTTAAGAGAAATACAATTGTTTAGCACAGCTCATGATGAATTAGGCATCAAAATAAGTATTCCAGCTAAAACATTTAATAACCATCATATTTACCCATGTGGTAATATTGAATTTTAAGCCAGGTATGAAAATCCATTCCTACTGTCATTGGAAAAGGGTAAATCCAACGCTCATATTTTCCATAAGAAAAAGGGTAAATAATGGTACCTAAATTATGGTGTTTTAAAATTCCTGTCTGGTAGGTCAAAAAATTTGTGTTATTGTTGTTGCATTTTTGTGTATTATATTTGTTTTTTCCATGTGCTTTGTATTCGGTAAATAAAGTTTTTTAATATTTTTTGTGTAAACCCTCTGTACAGTGGAAATTCCCTCACTTGAAATTTGAAATGTCAAAATTGACCTCAAACAGTAACAGAAAAATTATGACCAACTATGAATTAAAATTTCATTTCCGTCATATATGTTGATTTGTTAAATTTTAGAAACTTTTTGAAAGTTTTGAAAACAAATAGGAAAAATGCAAAAGTAAATTATGTTAGTAATATCCATCCATCAAAAGAAAGAAAACTTTGGCTAATATTTTAGGGGTGATACATCAGCACGAGTAAATTTATTTAACTTCATCCATCAATCCAAATCCTTCACCCACTTTTAAAACCATCACTTGAAAGTACATATTTATTGGGGGCTGAAAACTTTATCCAAGGTATCATCAACAGCTCGTCATTGCTGTATTTCCATGAATGTAACCCCTTTAACCAAACAACTAGTACAGAATGGCGATGGGTATATAACAGGAGTCTCGAGAAATTGGACAGATTTAAAGCAGGAAATGAGTTATGTCACAAAAATTAAGCCCTATTATCAAAGTCAATGCATTGCTCTCCATTGCATATCATTGTGATCGAACATAACATTAGTACATAACATAGAGAACGGCTTAAAGCAAAGCTACACTGCATTAACGGATCAGGGCGAATTCCATCACAAAACAGCTTTGATACAATGTCCATCAGTGGACTTAGGTGGCTACTGACTACTAACATGACTGTGACGCTACTTGGAGCCTGAAAACATTCGAAAGGAGAAGCAAGAAATAAAAGAAGAGACTTCCAGTCTCCTGCAGAAACAGAAAGCAGAAAATGAAAATGATTGAGAGCACGTTCAGACACATTAGCGGGGGCAGGTACAGGCTCCCACGCTTGGGCATCCGCAAGTCAGTGTTCTATCATTCTTCGGCACAAACTTTCTCATCCAAACATGCTTTCCATTTATGGTGAATTTGGCCTTGCTCACTCCATCGAGAATAGCCCGGATGAAGGATGACCTAAAGAAGACAATTTTAGCAAAAAGAGCTTGCTCATCGGGCCTTACCTCTTGCATGTGGAATGATTCTATGCAGTTCCCAAAGAGCCTTCTGAAGAACTGCCTGACTTCATTTTCGGTCACGGGATAGCCCTTGGAGAATGTGACAAACATGGTCCTCTCATTCCGTGATGTCTCGTTTGCTCGAGCTCTGCCTCGAGAAGGGGAGGCATCTCCATCAATTCTCAAGCTAGAAATGCTTTGCATCAAGGAGTCGTCAACAGAAGATGGTGTCTGCGTCTGGTTTGCATATGAAGTTGATGCAGCATGACCAGGCACCATCATCTGGCTTTGTGTCGAGCTTTCGCCAAAACCACCACGACAGCCTTTCTCCATTATGTCAGAGAATGAAGGTATGCAGACTCCATTTACCAAACTTTCAATTTCATGGAAAGCAGTAAGCTGGTTTTCATGGAAAAACTGCAGAGATATATCCTTTTTCACAAGGCTATGGGTCAGTGGGATTTCAGCTGCTTCAGATGAGAATGGGAACTGAACATTTATACACTTGAGGCATGTCACAGCCTCGTCAGCAAGTTCATTGATCAAAAATGGAGGAAGGGACAAGATCTTACTAATGAAATTATAAAACCCTCCACGTTCCAACCACAGCCACAAGCCCATTATATACAGGCACTCTAGGGGATTGCGCACAAGATCCCTTACAAGAACAACGTACAGTGCTCTGTCAATCCCATGAAAAAGCTTGAACTCATCCAGTGTCACTGTATATCGTGTACCATCCATGAGGATATGCACAGCTGGGAGATGCTAAAGCCTGGCAACACAGAATTTACTTAGAAATTATAATTACAAAGGAAAATTAAGGGACTTTATAATAGATCAACGAAATTTTGACACAATGAGTCAAAGAAAGTGGGCTGTGTAATGATGGAGCCGATGTGAGTATATGAAGCAACCAAAAAACAGCATGCTGTATCTGGTAGAGTTCGAATACTTATGGGAGAAACTGACTGAATTACCCTGTGAAAGTGCTTCACAATTGTAGCAGAAAACCGCAAGCCAAAACAGAAAATCAGCAACCAGAAAAAAAGGTTAAAGGAACAACATATATATATATATATATATGGAGTAGAAAAAATAAATTAAAAAGGATTGAAAAAGAAGAGCATCATTAGGAAACAAATTTAAACAGAGTCTGCAAGAATTCAGGTGGAAGACATTCATATAACTCATGGGAAGTTAAATCCCCATGTCATGCCCATACCACAAATTCTTACAACCATGCAGATGATGTACATTTGCGAATCTATCAAACTCTAAAATTAAGAAATCTAGCACACTTCAATATATTTGAATGAAAAAATAAACCTGAAGGAGAGTAATTGGGGGAAACCCTTATGCAGAGATCTCTTCCTACGAGCAATCTCTACAACCCAACCCCTGTTTATATAACCTGTTGAGAAATGCTATGCAGCCTAAATGTGAGATGAGGTCATGAAGTTGTTCTTATCACTGTTATACAAAAAAAAACAACCAATAATTAATTATGATTAGGTGGAATCAACTCATAAGAGAAATCATCTTTGGTAGGTAGTAATTAATGTTACAAATGGGATTACAGCAGTAAGCCCTGGAAACATGCATGATTTTTCCGTTTCAGTCAGTCTGTCTCAGAGAAAACTGTACACGCGTCATACATGAAGAAAGGCGATGAAATCAAAGAACTCAACTAGTTACATAAATGGCCAGAATTCTAGGGATTACAGGAACCACGCTATTATAATACATTAAAAGTTGTAACACTCTCCAACCAACCTTCAGGTCAAGTCTCCTTTCCCCTCTATTAGGCAACCTAAAGAGAATTCGTTTATTTTGAAGTTCTAGCAATCTAAGGCATTGTTGTGTAATTTGGTAATCACATTCGGCAGTTTCACGGGATAGTACACTTACTTAAGAGGGATTAACAATTAGATTTCCACATATATATCGTATAGGAAAAACCCCAGAAAATGAGTGACATTTCTCATGAAATAAACTTTTTTTTTTTCATTTTTTTAACTAACTAGTTTCAACCTCCCAGAAAAGAAAGGAGAGGTATGATGATAACCTTAATAAGACAACGTCCAAGCACCATAAAAGATTTCAAAATATCCGGTTTCTCTATTCTGCTGCTATAAGAATAGTAAAAAAATAGAAAAAAAAACTTAATATCATTCCTAACGAAATACTATAAATCCTCATCTAGAGCATCATCAATCACTAACTGTTGCCAAAAACATCATTTGCTAACAAAGTTAGGGTCCTTATATAATGCAAAGTGGCATACCAGCAAACAAGAAATGAATGAAGGCCATAAATATATCACCACGATGCTAAGATATAAACTTGTAGCTCAGCGAACCACTTGAGTCAGAGTTGTTATTTAATCAGCAGTCGTAGAACCCAACATATGGACACCTCATGATTAGGGTTTGAATGCAGCATTGAGCTGTTAATTCTGTTCATTGACATCATAGTTTCACTACAACAGTGTTGTCGTCTAGCTAGATATGAGGGAAAAAAAGCTTTCCAACGGATGCCTTTTACAACACGGTATGTCCACGATATTGGTTATTAATGTTAAATACTTAAACACTACCGACAATTCGTTGAGCATAAATGTTCGCTTGTTCTGACACAACCGAGCATCTATGATTTTGTTGTTTTTCAGTCTATATAGATCCTTATGCATACGTCATCAGTGTGACTCGATCTGACATTATACTGTCTGCTGTTGATTCTCGGTGAATGAAATAAAAAAAAGTGCACAAATGACAATGTAGTGTTGGAGTTATTCCGTACAATTCATGCATAACGGAAAGTATGACTCAAAAGGTTCGATATGATGATATACAACAATATTTCCATTCTTTTACATTGAAATCCACACTCATTAATATGCATCAGAGGAAGTATGACTTTAAGCTTCATATGAAATACAGCATTGAGTTGTTAATTCTGTTCATTGACATCATAGTTTCACTACAACAGTGTTATCGTCTAGCTAGATATGTGGGAAAAAAACTTTCCAACGAATGCCTTTTACAACACAGTATGTCCAAGATATTGGTTATTAATGTTAAATACTTGAACACTACCGACAATTCGTTGAGCATAAATGTTTGCTTGTTCTGACACAGAGTATCTATGATTTTGTTGTTTTTCAATCTATATAGATCCTTATGCATATGTCATCAGTGTGACTCGATTTGCCATTATACTGTCTGCTGTTGATTCTCAGTGAATGATAAAAAATCAGCGCACAAATGACAATGTAGTGTTGGAGTTATTCCGTACAATTCACGCATAATGGAAAGTATGACTCAAAAGGTTCGATATGATGATATACGATTTTACATTGAAATCCACACTCATTAATATACATCAGAGTAAGTATGACTTTAAGCTTCATATGATATACTAACGACATGGTAGTTCCATTTAACTTATAACCGAACTCCACATACCCTAAATATAGAAATTTCCAATGCGCCTGTATTCATCTGCTAAAAATGCATTAACTAATATAGTTTCATGTTCTTCCAGAACAACAAAATTGCAAAACTTGATCTTCGCAAGACATTTAAAGCATGAGTCTGCACCAGAGCTAGCAAGATGACTGTGAACCAAAATGTTCAGAATATTAAAGATGATCTGATAGACTAATTAAGCCGACCATAATACAAACTCGAATGCTTGCCGAAAGCTAGGCTGTAAAGTATACCTTAAGGAGGATGACAACTGGCAATCTATGGTTGTGACTCAACCACTTCATTCCATGTCCCTCCATATCTTTAGTGATGGAAACCCATCTGCTCTAGCAGCCATTGGCATTCACGAATCTGAAGCTGGTCAAAATATTGAAATCAACTGAGGGGAGAGAGAGAGAGAGATTTCAAAGAAACAAACAGATGAGAAAACTTAAGAAATATTATGTAACCAGTAGAACTTCCCTATGAGCAAGCAGACTCAACATGCTAGCGGATGCCAACGTCTCTCGACACACAGAAGGAAGTAAAATGGTTCCGCCACTTTTCAGCTCAAGAATCAACATAACTCAACGTGCCTTTTTAAGGAAATTCAGCATTAAGGAAAGTCTCACTTTCTCCTACCTGCCTAAGGAACATTTCAGGGGCATTGTCAAAGCAGTTGGAAGGAAATATAGTTTATCTCTGAGACCTTTTAGGAATCTTATACAGATATATAATCAAACAGAGTCAGAAACAAACGCTAAATGTATATTACAGCGATTACATTCTGAAAAGGTGCGGGAACACGTGATGCCTAAACAATAACTACGAGGGGAAGAAGCATAAGCACAAAGCAAGAAGATAGTACAAATGTCTCCACCTCCATGATCATCCGTTATAATTTAGATTCATAGGGTGACAGAGAAAATGAAGGCAAGATCTATATATTGCTCTATTTGTCACTGTTATTGCTCCATAAGCCAGTAATGCTGGGAGTAGCAGCAGCAGCAGCAGCACCTTGCAGATCAGACAAGGAGAAAGACCGCCATGAAGAAAACTTATCAGCAGGAGGTGATGATGACAGTTCACTATTTATAGCTCTTCTTGCATGTGGTGGCAAAGGAGGAAGGCAGCAACCAGGTGATGACGAATTCGAGTTTGAAGTTTCGCCACTATTGCTCTCAGAGCAGTTCATGTTTGCCGCAAGAGCCAGCATACTTCTAGAATTGCTAGGTCTTTTTGATATCCCACCATTGCGGCTCCTTAAAGTGCTACTACGATTCTTGTCCCACAAGTTATTAAACGCCAGCAAGTTCTTACGTTTCCTTGTGTATGCGTTTTCTGGTTTAGTGATGTCTTTAACAGAGGAGCACGATGCAGCATCGGATAGACTGGTAAATGATTTGGATTTACCACAATAGAACTTCGATATGCTTTTCCTAAAATAAGTTGCACAGAGACCATAAAATATTATCACACAAACATGGAAGAACATGAAGAGCCGCAATTTAACAGTCAGAAGTTCCATCGCACTCAAATGCCAGCAAAAGTAATCCTAGAAGATTTATATACGGAGCACAAAAAATATCCAACACTCATATGACAAATATAGATGAACAGTGGATGACAGCTGTATAAACAATGAAAGACATTTTACTTTTGTGCCTTAATTGGAGATAACTACAAGGAAATGATGCAGAGAGGTGTGGGCTTTTTTTTTTTTTTTTTTGGTGGTGGGTAGGTGGGGTGGGAGGTAGGGGTTATTCAAGCAATCTAACAGTCTTCCAGTGATGTTTCTAAACACTTCCATTAATATAGCACAGATCAATAAACAGCATAATACAAAACACAGGAGAAAGACAAATGGATGACATCCCGACACTTTCAATTTGAAGCAATAAACATTCATATGAATGCTATTTAAGAACCTACCATTTTCACAAAAAAGATGTCCTTCCAGTGGGAAAAAACTTAGAAAATTTGAAACAGAGATGAAAGAAAACAAGAACTAAAATAAAGCCCCCACAACACTACTTGGAGTCTCATAATGCTAAACCATGTTGGTCTCTATCGACTCAGAAAAGGATATTTACCATCAAGATAGATGTCTCAACTCCACTGATGGAGTTACCTTTTATCTGTAACTCAAGCAAGAAGAGAAAAGAACAATAATGATACAAAAAATTTATTTCAGATGAATAACATTCCAAACAAATTCCAGCTAAGTAAAAATTTGTAAATTTAAACATGGTACTAGACAAATATCAATCAGCATAACTTCCAATAAAATTGCAATTAATGAACATGTTAAAGTAATGCTAGAAGTTTATTTAAAGGAGAGCAATATTTTGAAACACCTCCAAGTTGTAATTTGAAGAACACCACCTTAAAAGCTTGTATTGACCAAAAAGTTCGTCAAAATATGCAATCCAAAACCATGTGTTTCAAAGACTCTAGCCCCAAACAAGAAGAATGCCAAAGAATGCATTTGGCATTCATCAAACCAATACTAGCAGTTAAGCAGGTAAACAAAGAAATTAAGTTAAAACTTATGCATCAGCTTCCTACGGCAGCCCCAGTACTAGCAAGCAATAACATTATAATTATGAAGTGAACAAACCATTTCCACAAAAACAAGCTAGCACTTCTCTGAGAAGTAAGAATATTGTAGGAGAGAGTTTACTAAGTTAGCTCTAACATTATCAAATGCATTTTAAGTATCGAAAATAAAAAATTGATCTCTAGGATGGACAAACCTGAAAAAACATATTCCCATGCCCAACCAAACGAAAGTATTCAAAATAAGAATAAACATTTCTTTTAACTAACAACTGTAATTTTTCCCCAATGCAAATACCTCATCCAACTCGGTTTAAAGTATTTTTTTTTAAATTAAGTTTCACAACCAACACAAGATCTATTTCCGTCAAGGCTTCAGCATCTATTTTAATTTCTATTATTTTGTAAATGATGATAATTTCGTCATACAATTACTAACAAACAAAATATCCCCTGTCCCCAATTATAAAGAATCCAAAACCCTAAACCACAAAAGTTTAGCTCAAGCTAAATAATACTACAATTAATTGACACAATAATAAATTTCTACCAACTCAAAACCCTAGGATTTAATTTATTAAAAAAAAAAACTGACCCATTAAACCATATAAAAGCCTAACAAAATCACGTACTTTACAGGCAAAACTTCCTCCAGAGAATCCAAACTGTCCAACGGTCCTCCTTTATATTCACTCTGCACCTCTTCCCCATCACTGCCGCTGCCGCCTCCCGAAGCCTCGTCACTGTTTTTACCGATTGACGACGTGGATGACGAGGACAATGAACCGCTCGGATTCTCCTCCTCCTCCTTCTCCGCTGACCTACGATCGGAGGCGGATAACCCCGACGAGTCGTATGCCGAGGAAACACACGTCATGTTGCGGTGAACAAATCCTGGTCCTTCGATCCGGTGACCGCCGCCTGAGTTGTTCCTCTCCAACGCTATCGACATCTCCGCTACACTGTTCTCGATAAACTTCTCATATAGATACATATACTATGTGTATGTATCGGCGGAGAGAAAATGCGAGTCAAGTAACAGAAACGAGAGAGAAGATTTTGATCGTGAAAGGCCTTATCTTTATCCAAGACAAAAGCAGTACTATTTCCAAATTGGATAATTAAACAATATTATCTTTTTCAAAAAAATTATCTTAAATAGGAGGGAGTGTTTTGGCGTTGGGAGGTGTACTGTAACTTGATACTGGCGGGTTTTCTACGTGATCTCAGCCATCAGTCGACTCGTGGGATGATCAGTGGTGGAAACGTGTCACAGAAGATTATCTGGATATTCTTTTAATTTTTTAAAATTTTTGGGAGTAAAAGTATAACTCGGAATATTCTTCTTCAAGTCTTGGACAAAGGTGAGTGGGGATAGTTTGACGAATTTTGAATTTTGGAAGAATTTGAAAATGGCCTATATGGGGTTTATTTATAATTTATATAGAAGCATCACAAAAAAGACCAATTTATAATGGGTAAAAGCATAACATGATTAATGCCTTCGTTCAAAGCTTAATGTTTGAATAATATAAAAGATTAAAACTTAAAATTTTACATTATTAATTTACGAAAAAGAAAAAATTAGACACTACAACTTGTATTGTGCAATAAATTTGTTGTAAAACAAAGGGAGTATAATAATAATTGGCTAATACTATTTCCCAGATCAATGGAAGACAGGAGATGTGAGTGGATTTTTTTGAAGAATAAAAAAGGAAGGGAGAATCAATTCCAAATCACAATGCTAGCCCATGTTAGTTTTTTCTCCCTTCTTCTTTCTTACCGAATATCCATATATAATAGACACTAGTCTGAGGCGTAGTTAGTTAAGAATGGAATGGAAAAAATCGAATTTTAATACATACGAGTATATTATAATTTTTTAAAAAAAAATTATGGCAAAAAATTGGTTAAAATTTACTGAAATTGATAATATAAGAATTTATAAATGTATCAATAAAATACGAATATAAAAGAATTGATCAGACTTGTAAATAATATTATATTTAAATATTATAAATATTTATTAGAGAGAGTAAATATAATATGTATATTAAATAGTTCATTTTATGGAGTATTATTCAATAATTCAGTATATAAAAAATTAAAAAAAATAATTATTTGTACATATTTGTACTATATGGGCAAGTGTTATTTTATGAATTGGCCCAAATTCACTAATTTAACCGATCTGGCAATGTGTGCTTTTAATGATGTGGTCAATTGAATATCTCTTAACCTGATTGTATTTTGAAATATTAGGTGGATAAAAGTCTCACCTTGGGGTAGGATCCAACACTTCACTTTGGCCCAAGACCCAAACTTACATTCAAAATGCTAAAATTATCCCTAAAAACTGATGTTGATTTACAGACCATAGCCTTATTAAATAAACTCAGATTTTGAATCACTTGTCTGTAAAAGCATTCGGAGTCTGTTTTAGAATTGATACAAAAAGGAGAAGAGGGCTTCGAGAAAAAATTAACTATGGCAAGAAAGAAATTAAAAAAACATGACAAAAGATTTTGTAAAAGGAAGGAAGGAAGAACGAGAAGTCCACTGCCAAGAAAAAAGAGAATTAGAATGAATTAAAAAAATTATGAATTTATTAAGGCCATTTTAGTTATTTTATCATAATTTCACTCATTTATTCCAAAAAATACACATTTAGTACAAATATATTATTCTAACAATTCAAAAAAATATGCATAATATTACTAAAAAATCAATCTATATCCAACAACTAATCAAATTTTTTATCAATTATTTTAGATCCAACAAAAAAATATAAATGAGGCGTATGAGTATAATAAGAATTTTAATAGAGGTTTGAGGTAAGGGTCCGCAATAGGAATCCGTTGGGGCACCTTGGGAAAAAGACACGTTTGATTAAATTTATTTAAAAGATTTTACAAGTTCACACATATTATAAAATATTAAATTTTATTTTAAAAAAAATTTATTGAAATATTTGGATAAAATAAAATTATATTGCTTTTAAGACATTAGTAATGGTAATTCTATAATTAAAATTATAAAAATTAAATAAATTTATAAAATAAAATATTATTTTCAATATAAATTAGGGTAAACGTAAATTTTTTTTACAATCTTATAAGCTTTTAAATATTTTTTAAAAAAATTTAAACTCTTTAAAAAAATTATCACATACTTTTTGATAGGTTATAATCTCAACCAAACACCATCATAGTCGGAGGCGCATATCTTAACATCAAAGTATAAATGAGCTTTCACCTCGTTAACAAAACTTATGTAAGATTTTACAGCAACTAGTTGGAATAAGTTTTCTGAAAAATGGCAGCCATCTTTTGTTCGGAGAATTGCAATCTATTGACTCCACTTCTCATGTGAAAGAAGGTTTCGCCACTCGTTTTTTTCAGCTTCAGCTACAACATAAATGGCATCTTGAGACCTTCTCATCCTCTTGTCTCCTTTTTGAAGAATTTCATATAAAGCGAATTAGCAATCCCAATAGAGCCACTAAATTGTTGAAAAATTCTGACTCAAATAGTATAGAATTATACGAGTTAAACTCAAAGAAACTTCGAAGCTAAACTAATGGTCGCAAAAGAAACTAATAGCATCTATCAGAGTATTGGTAATAATAAAAAGTTAAAGCAAATGTTGATATATTATAGTTTCTTACTTGCAATTACTAATTTTTCCATTTATTTGCTGTAATTTTAACATAAAAGAAGAAGATTCATTGTTGAATTGCCACACAAATACCCCTCTAATTTTTCTCACGAAAAAATCAACTTCTTACGTCATTGAAAAAAGGGGAATGCTTGGGTTTGTTTTGTGTAAAAAATATTTTAAGAAAATATATTGAAAAATATGATATATTTTGAAAAAAAAAATATTAAAAAAAAAATATATTTTAAAAAAACAAGTCCAAACATTCTTGTTGTTACTATTACATATTGACATATTTGCTTATCTTTTAAAATTAGGCGTCTTATATTTAGTAGGATTAGTTCACATTTATTAAATAGTCAGAACTAATCCAACGTATATTTTTTTATGGAAGTCCTATAAATAATTCAAAGCCTGATAATATTTTAAAAATTGATGATTAGTTGCTGTATATGAATCAAGCCTAATGAGGCGAGATTCAATAATTTTTTAAGCCCACCAATTTAAGTTAAAAGCAAATTGTATAATTTGTCCCTAAAAATTAGACAAATAACCAAATTGCAACCTATATTTATATATCGTAATTATCGGTGGAAGCTCCATCAGCTTGTTATGAAGTTCACCCAAGAAGAAATCGTTGTAGATTTCTACAGCGGCAGAGAAGAACCGCCCATCGAAACAACATGAGCATCCAACTCCCCCCTCAACCCCACTACCACCTCACCGATGGCGGCGACACCAGCAGCAGCAGCGGAGATGTCCCACCACCACCCTCTCCAATCATAATCCATCCAACCAACCATTTTATTATGCTCAAGAAAATGGCCTCAGACATGCCCTTGGTTACCCAAATATACAAGTATTTTGTCATAATTAACATCATGCTGGGAGCAGATTGTAACCAGAGAAAGCATGCAATTGTCCTGTCATTTTTGTGAACCAATTTACACAGTTCGTGTAATATTAATTTGAAAAATTGTTAAAAAAAAAAAGAAAGAAACCGATGGAAGGGATTTTAGTGCTTCAAAGGGTGTCAAATTTATCTTGCTTTAGTATTAGTAAGGGAATTTTGATAAAATATCATACATTCACTCATTTATCCTACAATATATATATTAAACTATATTTTGTATTCATAAATTATTCTTATTATTCATTATACATAAAATTTATTAATAAATTAATTTATATTTAATAATTTATTACATTTTTCATTCATGTTATATCCAAAGCAACAACGTAAACAACAGAGTAAGGGCTCGTTTGCATTTCACTTTAGTGGTACTATTTTAAATTCATAAATCATGTTTGTTTTATCTAATATTATTATAAAAAACATATTTTATCTTCTCATTTTTTCACTCAAAACACTTCTCACCCTGTTTCCTTTATTTTTCAAATCTATTCTCATACAATATCAATTAATATTTTTCTTTCAATTAATTAATTTCTCTTAAACCCTACATAAAAGAATTCACAATTATACACTAATTTTCTCATTAATATATTTTTATTATTATCTACATTAATAACGACTCACAACTACTTACTAATTATCTTTTAACATATTTTTATTATCAACTACATCCAAAGCTCATTATTTTTATTAAAATATTCAACTCACATAAAATATTAATACTGGATCCTACTACTATCAAATCATTTAATATTATATACACAAAATTTAAAAATAATTTTATTAAAAATAATAAATCACATATAATTTCATACTTAACATTATAATTTTTTTTATTTAAAAATAATTATCCAAATATATTTTTAATCATATTAAAAAATCAATAAAATTTTATTGAAAATACTAAAAATAAAATTCTGATTGAAAAAAACAAACCAAACATCCCCTAATTATCCCGGGGATATCAATTTATTTCCTTTATCATTTTTAGTTTCTTTTCGTCAACTGATAATTCTTAAGCCCCTTCTAAAACCTCTCCACCCCATCTCACCTAAAACCCTGAGGTTTCAATCGCACAACCCAGCAGCGCTCACCTACAAAATGTCCGCCGCCGTGACTGGAATTGAAAACTACGAAGACTTCGTGAAGGTCCACGGCATCCTTCTGGCGGCGTCGGGGCTCCCACAGCCACTGCATCGGAAGCTCTTCCAGAAGCTTACGGCGGAGACTTTCGACGGCGGGAATTATTTCCAGGTGGAGCCCGTGGAGGATGGAAGGCAGAGGAGGCTTGTGCTCACAGCGGATTTTCTCGGGAAAGATTCTGATGTCTTTCTAGTGGACCATGCCTGGACTTTTCGCCTTTCCGATGCTTACAATCAGGTATAAACAAACAGAATGTGTGCTACTTCTCTCATGTATTTGTTTATTGGTTTAATTAAGAGTAATGTGGGGAAAAGGGATTTAGCGCCGTTTTTATTGCTCCGAAAAAGGCTTTCTTTTGTGCTTAATTATTTTTCGTAAATTTGAATTTATTACTTGGTATTTTGTGCATTAAGTTTCTGATATGTTTTGAGTAATATTGCAGTTGCAGGAGGTTCCAGGGTTGGTAGAAAGGATGGCTTCATTAATGTGTGTGGATACCGATTTGAATTCGGAGGCTGAGGAGCCCGGTGATGAAGATGATGCTAAACTAAGTGCTACGGAAATAGTTGAGAGAGAATTCTGTAAAGTTAAAGTAGAAGGCGTTCATTCTGTGAGGTGGTTGGAGCTTGAGGATCTTGAAATTGATGATGCTATGCTAGTATCTCTTGATTTGCCCAGTAAATTTCCTGTAAGTTGCTCTTTCTGGTTGG
This sequence comes from Paulownia fortunei, assembly GCA_019321725.1. Lineage (NCBI taxonomy): Eukaryota > Viridiplantae > Streptophyta > Magnoliopsida > Lamiales > Paulowniaceae > Paulownia > Paulownia fortunei. The sequence continues at coordinate 2,356,472 of CM033105.1, read as the reverse complement.
AGGGTGGGTGGAATTGGTAATTGGAGTTAAAAATGACCTCTAATGAGTAATCTATAATATTTTACCCTTATGTCTCAATCATTGATGAAAATTTAGTTTGACACATGGGATACATCATAGTGATATGTAATGATTTAAGGACAATAATTTGTGTTCTCTTTCTTACAGGGGCATCTAACAAAAACATGGGGGGCCTCTGGGAATTGGAGTAAAAATGACCTCTAAAGAGTAATCGACGATATTTACCCAATAATTGATGAAAATCTAGTTTGACACATGGAATACGAAGTGATACGTATATCAAATTCCCCCTTCTCTTTGTTCATTTTTATGTAGTTTCTATTGCTCCAGATATGATGTGTGTGTGTGTTATTCATGACAGCGGCAGGTGATACAACTAGTTGGTGTAACTTGCACTTAAATGACACAGAATGAATGCAATGTGGTATCTTGTCTTCCTTTTGCGTTTGATTGATCTTTGTTGTTCTTGTTAATTTTATTGCATCAGCACTTGCTCGCACTAAGCCTCCGTGGCAACAAGCTCAAGAACTCGGAAATTGTGGTAAAGGTGGTAGCTCAATTCAAATCTCTTAGAGCTCTATGGCTGAACTATAATCCTATACTGAAAACTGGGTGAGTCTTCATGTTCTTGAAAAACTGATAGTAGGATAAATTTAGGAATGATATGCTGGAATTTTCTCAAGGGTTGGAGGCTTTTAACAGACACTTTCTTTTCCAGTGATAATTACTTGGAAGATTCTATTCTCCCAAACTGTCCTGAACTGGAAATCTACAATTCCCGTTTCACTTCGAAGTATGGTGAGTGGGCCTTAGGGTTCTGTGGAGGATTATATGAGAAAGACAATCCCGGAGGTTCTTATCAGAGTGATCATCTACTGCAGAGTGTCACATCTCTTGACCTTTCGAACAGGTGTATTCACAATCTTATCACTAAGGTCAGTGTATTCTAATAACTCAAAATTTCTTTTGTGTACTTTTAGCTTCCAACTTCCCCCTTATTCATCTACAAATTTTATAATCTACTATTTCTTGACTCAGCTCCTTTTTCATTTTATTGTTGCTGCCTCTTTCCAGGCCTTTTCTCCTTCTGAATTGCCTATTCTTTCATACTTGAATCTTCGTGGAAATCCATTAAATGAAAACTCAGTTGGTGAACTGCTAAAATATCTTAGAGGATTCATCAACTTAACTGCGCTGGAGGTAACTTTGTCAAAGAAAAACTATTTAAATTTCTCTCTAAAATTGCAATTATGTTGACATGAGCATTAAAATAGGTGGATATTCCTGGACCTCTTGGAGAGAATGCTGCCGATATTATTGAAGCTCTGCCTACTCTCTCTCTACTGAATGGGCTTAGTACTTCCAAAATCTTGGAATCAGAGAAAAGCATTGTTGATTCAATGTTAAAACCTCGTCTTCCTGAGGTGAATGCTGGAGAATCTCTCACTGATCGTGTTATCAATGCTATGTGGTTGTACTTAATGACGTATCGGCTTGCGGATGAAGAAAAGATAGATGAAACTTCTGTCTGGTATGCATTCAGTTCTTATTGCTCAAATGCTTTTATTGGGGTTTAATATGGGTGTTATGATATATTCCATTTATGGACTAATAAATATTCATTTGAATACAAAAGATAAACAACAACACCGCACCCCCCCCCCCCCCCCCCAAAAAAAAAAAAAATAAAAAATAAAAAATAAAAAAATTGATTGCCTGTTTGGCTACGAGATGTCTGTTAGTTCATAAGAAGAGCATGAAACTGAGGAAAATAGTACACTTTAGTAATCACAAGTCTAGAGATGACTGATTAATCTTCATTTCATTGATAAAGTTCTTGTAAAACTACAAAAAGATGTATTGCTATACTAATGTGATGCTGGAAACTCGTTGCGGAAAAAAACTTCTTGCCTTCTGAACTTTTTATGATGGTAAAGTTGAAAGTGATAAGGTCAGGCTAGAGTTTGCACCTAAAGGGAGACAATTTCCTTTTTCTCCTCTTTTGCCTTTTGACCTCTAGGAAAAGTAATAGTAAAGCGCCATGCAAGGATGCAGGATATGTAAACTTCTTTAGAGGATTTGGGTTCAAAATTATGTAAATCAGACCTTTATACAGAGCTTACTCTAAAACTACATTATGGGTTTGAATGCTTGTAATGAAAGATCTCAACTTGTATGAGACTGATATACCATTGGGCCCCTATGCATTCCTTGCAAATTATTGCTGCTACAGCCACATTTGTTTTGCTGACTGTAGTTGAGTAAATGATCTTGCTCATATGTTGTTTAATTTGCTGATTTATGGGATGTGACTTTGAGGTTTCTAAAGGCATAGCCAGTAGTCACAGAAACCAGAAGTGGGGCATTATCGGGTTCCATAGAATTTGGAGCATTCACAGGATTGGGATTCTAAAGAGCACATGCATGGTCTAGGAACATTTTTAGCATTATTTTACCTTGGTTCATGATGAAAGAATAGCCTCTACCTTGATGTTAATGCTTGGAACGACTGGTGAATTTTAGTTTAGGCTGGACTAACTATATATAATATTAATGTGGATGTGGAAGTATTTTTTGCTTTTGATAACAACCTGATGTGCCCCATTGATAAACATAGGAGCGGGCGCTGTAGCTACATAGAATCCTTCCTTTCTGTTGTTGCCTGCGTGGGCTTTCCTGGAGTTGGACTAAATTGGGATCTTGGAAATGGGAGCGAAAGCGCAAAGAATGCTTTCAAATGGGCTAAAGGATGACAGAGAGGGTGCTTTAGTGTGCTGCACCGAAAAAGGACTGGAGATAAAAGCATCGTCTGTTAGTCTATTATGTCTCTGCCTCCTGCTCGGCTGATACGACCCACTTTCCCTTAGCATCCACTGGAACAAGTCAAAGGAGGCAGGAGGGAAAAGGAAGAGGGCAAGGGCAGTCTTGCTTGGTGTGAAGGCTGCTGGTTCAGGGATACAGTATTGAAGGTCCTTGAGCTTCCAGATGGTTTTACTTTTAGGCAGCTCTTCACTGTTGGATCTCAAAAATACTAGTGTCAGTTGTTTTTGCTACGAAGATTTCTTATTTTTTCTTGTTGTCTTGGGATTTCTTAGGTACTGTGTTCTCATGCTGCAGAGAGTCTGAGGTAAACCTTGTCCCTGCTTGTTCCTTGCCAGCAGGAAGCATATCAGCAGCAAGCGTTATGTGATTCTGGTGTGTCTTTTGCACTTAAGTGGGTGAACAGTTGACCAGAAGAGAACTTCAATTAGTGGACCAGCAGGTGGGCAGTTTGCTTATCTTTTGTGGCAACACTATAGAGCGACTCTCCTATGCAGGCGGAGAAAGTGCTGTTTTGATATGGTACTGCTACAAACTTGATGACCTTACGAGGTAGTAGTACATTTCACGTGCTCTTTGGCTCAGTCTGTGTGGCTATCTGAGGGGTACAAATATCTTCCAGTATAGTGATGACGAACTGCACTGATCTGAAATAGGAAATCCTCAGCATACCAAAATACCTGTAAAAGTACCAATCTGCAAGAATTGGCTATTGCCTATCTGGTCAAAATCATGGATAAATGATTGAAGTTATATCTTCAGTAGACCCATATATCATGGAACATATAGGGTGCATAGGCCCAAGCTTAAGTGTAGAAGTGTAGATGCAAAATCCCCCTCATTAGCATATACAAAATTTTCACTTGGAGACTTCATGCGCAAAAACTCTTAAATTCATCCTGAGTCTTTTGTTCTACTTCTCTCCAATCCTTGATTTGGCTTGTATGCCCAAGGCACTAGGAAATGGGTGGTCCTTTCATTGCATATCGTCTGTATTGACTTGGCTTCTGTGTTGACCAAGGATATATTCTGCCAGACATGGCTGTTGAGTACCTATAACTAAGGAAGCTACTGGGTTCTGTTCTTGTCTGCAAGTGGGCCTGTTCTATTACACCTCCTTCCAGTAAAGAGTTTAGGATTGGGGGAAGCTTCTTTTGTTAAAGATTTGGTAATAGCATATGTCTTCTGATGCATAATCTTCAATAGTAGGTCGAAAAGATGGCAAATAAGATGGGAGGTGCTCAACACCCAAATGGTACCTAAAATACCCTATTTTGTGCATATTGTTATGATGAGGTGTTAAAAAAGGTGTTTCAGTTTACTTAAAAGACAACATGGTTTTGTTTCGCTCAACCACTCTCTTAGGTGAACAATTGGAACTCACGGTGTTTGATTTTGGATAGAAGTATCTATAACCAGTAAGGGTGTGGAGTTATGCGGAAGTTAATTTTGCTCGTTAAGGCATGTTTTGGTATCTAGGGAAGTTGGGACGTGAAGGGACAACCCCATTCTCTTCGTTTGGTATGACTAAAAACCCAAAGTAAGGGGATATTTTGTGTTTCACAGCCAATCCTTCCTCCAACTTTTTTGTATTAGGACGGATTGAAACATGTATAGGAGGAGGTGTTTCCTTATGCCTCCTCCCCTTACCCTTCATCGTTCCTTCCTACCATTCTAGAAAGAAGGTGTGTGTATCCCTCCCCGCCTCTCCCCTCCTTCAGTTCACCCTCCAGCATCACTTGGAAGTAGCTAATAGGTTTATATAAAGTAATATACGCTGCAACAGGTCTTGGACAACAGAACAACTGTATTAATTGGTGATCTCATTGACAAAAGTGAACAGATATTATGGTCCTCAATGCACTGATAGAATAATATAGTTTGTAAATGTTTTCTGATTTAGTCATATCTAGTACTTGTCTTATCCTAACTTTTGTTTGGTATCAGGTATGTCATGGATGAACTAGGTTCAGCTTTGCGGCACAGTGATGAAGCCAACTTCAGAGTTTCGCCTTTCCTCTACATGCCTGAGGGTAAACTGGAGTCAGCTGTGAGGTTCTTTCCTTGAACCATTTCTTGTAATGCCTCATTTTATGTTGAGAGCATCTTCATATTTTACTGTATGATTTTTCTCTAAATCTCTATATCACATCATCGATAATCATTGATCTACCTTCAGGAACCTTTCTTTTTTGTTTATTGTAAATGGGTTGGATGAAGACAGAAAATATCAGAGACCTTTTAGGGTCCCAATCTCATTCGTCTATTTTGTGAAAAGTTACTCACTTGAGTGAAAACTTTCAGTTACTCAATCCTTTGGCCTACGAAAAATGTTCAAAGAGGTGGTGAGTGCACTCGGGATTACCTGTTTGGCATTGGGGAGGGGAGACAACGTTCTGCTAGGCTTACTGCCTGGTTTCATACCCCTCAAAATTATTTTATCAGAGTATGTCCTTCTGATTGGGCTTTTTTCGGTCTGGTCAATCCAAGATATAGTACTGTTCATTTAAATTTTTCTTATTGTTTCTCCAGGAGTATGAAAAATACAGCATGAAATTGCACTCGAAAAAGTTTTCTCCACTGCAAGTGATGCCATCTGCAACCAATAGTCTGCTTCGTAGTGATGGAAATGTGTTGCATGTTTACACTGATATACCTCAATTGGAGGAATTTTTGACACGTCCAGAATTTTTAATCAGTATGTATCTGCGCTCATAGCCACCAGGATTTCATTTGGATTCTGATAACTAATATGCTATTTCCGTCCACCTCGGCCTTTAAATGGAATATGTGCATTCTGATATTCAAGTCCGATCTGTTTTACCCTAATGTCTTTGTAACAACACACTGTCCTACACTGAGCACATGAGGATTGTTTGAGTGAGTTTTTAATGCTTGAGTGCAGTATACTTGGCAAACATGAGGCAAATATATTTTGCCCATTAGATATCCCACTTTATGTCACTTGGGGCAGTACTTGACTTGTGCAGCCTGTTCATTGAAGTTTAGGATGTGAAGAAGTTTTCTGATGCAACATATTTTTCTTACTTTAGGTAACTTAATTCTCTTTCCAATTGCTCCTTCTGCAGCAACTGAACCAAAGAATGCAGATATAATATGGACCAGCGTGCAAGTGGATGAGGAGATGAAGAAGGCAGTTGGACTGAATGATCAGCAATACATAAATCAATTTCCTTTTGAGGCTTGTCTTGTTATGAAACATCATTTGGCAGAAACTGTTCAAAAGGTTCTTTATTTGCTAATGTTATGCATAGTTCAATGAATAAGTTGCCAACTGCAATACATATTCTTATTAACAACCATGTTTCTGGACTCAACCCCCCTTTGTAACAGGCTCATGGTGCTACCCAGTGGCTCCAGCCAACATATAATCTTGAAACACATCTTACTCAACTTGTAGGAGACTATTACACACGTGAAAGGGATGGAGTTGACAACTTGTGGATCTTAAAACCATGGAACATGGCCAGAACTATTGATACAACTGTTACTCAAAGTTTATCAGCAATCATTCGTCTCATGGAGACTGGTCCAAAGATATGCCAGAAGTATATTGAACACCCTACCTTATTTAAAGGGAGAAAATTTGATCTTCGTTACATTGTTTTGGTGCGCAGCATGAACCCATTGGAGATACTCCTTGCAGATGTTTTTTGGGTATGCTCATTTTCTATTTTTATTTTTTTGTTTAAGAGTTGCTATGAATGTGGGGATAACAGTAAAACCTTGTGGCAGGTTATTATTCCAAAATGCTTTTGTTTATAGGTGTTGAAATTATATCTCCATCTTTCTTTTCAGGTTAGGTTGGCAAGCAACACTTACTCTTTGGAGAAGCACAGTTTTTTTGAATATGAGACACATTTCACAGTTATGGTAAGTACACCTAACAATTACCTCCTGGGTTCAATAGTGCCTCTGCAAACTCATCTCTGAGGTTACTTTTGATGTCACCACCTGGTCTCTAAAGGGGATGAGGATTCAGATAAAGCTCACTAGTCAATTAGTACTTTGATTTCACATAGAAGCACCATCTATTCACTGAAGCAAGTCATTCACTCATGGTTACGATTTTTGTGCATCTTCTTCAGAATTACAGGGGAAGATTGAATCACATGCACACACCGGAGTTTGTTAAGGAATTTGAACAAGAACATCATGGTGCTGATTGCTTCCTATTTCTACATGTTTTGCTTGCGTAGGAAAGCTACTATTCTTTAGTGGCTTGATTGTTCTCTCAATTCATATGATGCTCATGCTTAATATTGCAGTTCAATGGTTGGATATCCATCTGAGAGTTAAACAGATGATCAGATCCGTTTTTGAGTCAGCTGCTGCAGTGCATCCAGAAATGCATAGTCCAACTTCTAGAGCCATGTATGGCGTTGATGTTATGATTGACTGCCGTTATCAGCCTAAATTATTGGAGGTGTGAAACTTTTCTTGTTGCTTCTTCTGGAAACAAGATTGTGGCATATTTATTGATAAAAAAACAACTAAAGAAAATGTGATTGTTGCACTATTTAAGCTTGGTTGGCATGCATCTTATATGGAAGAGAATATAAATGTTTAGAACAAAGGCATCTGCTTCAGATTTTAATGTACGGATGGTGTTACATGCAGTCTTCTCTATATGAACTGTTGAAAATTGTCCATCATGGTTACGAATTCCAACCTGCCAAAGTTCTAAAGTTCCTGTTTGTTTGGGAGATGGAGAAACTAAGCATATCTAATCATGAGATGAAATCATATAAAACTTGAATAACTGTCAAATAGTGAAGCATTTTGCTCTAGCTGACAAGTCTGCACAAGAATTCTGTTTCATAGCTTCTTGAGTGAACATCTGTTTCCTACTAATAATGTCCTTCCATTTATTATTTCTATCTATTCGTTTTCTGTTTAGACTTTACAACAAGTAATTAAAATCCGTCAGTTCTCTCTCGGCCTTCGGACCCATTGCATTAGTTATCTGCATAAGTGCTTTTCCGTCTCTCTGAGTTTGTGTGTGGGTGTGTTGGGGGGGTATTTCTGTACTTTTTTTGGTTGGATACTCAAATAACTGTGTGCCTGAAGCAGATGTTGAAATTATCGAATTAGTCTTCACATGCTTATAAAGGTATTGCCCTGACCGTACTCGTTTCTTTGCAGATAACGTATTGCCCTGACTGTACTCGTGCATGCAAATATGATACTGAAGCCATTACAGGGGGAGGAGGCGTCATCAAAGGAAGTGACTTCTACAACTATGTGTTTGGTTGTCTCTTCTTAAATGAAACCACTCATGTATCCCCATTATAATTGAACTATATTGAATGTTTGTCTGTGATGAATTGCCTGCATGAACTGAAGAAAAAAATATCTAATATTATGGTTCTGTTTGTCCTTTTGTTTTGGTTTCATCTGGTTTGCACGATTTCTATGTTTCGGGCATCATTTAAGCTCCATCTCTCCATTGTTTGGACTCCCGTTTGTTGTCAATCATTAAGCAACTAACAGTTAAAACGGACTGCGAAGTAGTCTTGGAGGTTGTCTTAAATCTTAAGAGTCTTACATTGACATCACCAAATTCGATAGCAATGGAAAGAGATCTGGTCGAATTCAAATTGAATCTGGATTCTTGAAAATGGAAACAGGATCCAAAATCTTGGCTTTGATTGCTTAATTATTTTATTTTCTAAAAATAAAATAGTTTTAGATAGATGAGAATGATTTATCAGAATGTGTTTAGGTGAGGGATAGAAGTATAATAATTATCTTTGGTATGATATGTTTTTTTTTTATAAGGTATGTGAATGTATCCGTCTTCAAAATATTTCCTGAAAACTTGTTGGGTTATTATTAGTTAAGATAATTATAGTGCCATGTGTAGTTACATTATTGGGTGCTTTTTTCATATTTCTATATTTTTTGCATGTACATTAACCATATAAATGTTATATATGCATGTAATATTTAAAGTTGATATATACATGTGTATAAAGTGTAGTGATACATTATGTATGGGCAGCAAAGCGGAACGCAGCAGCTTTAACAATTTATATGTATATATATACGTTTGTATTAACCAAAATCACATATTATTAATATATTATTATGTAAAATGTGTTTATTCATATAGGAGTATTATCTGACTCATAAACATTTATTTAACTTATAGTTATTCATTAAAGTATTTACTTAATGAATATATTATCATTCAAATCCACTGGTATACAAGCGTATACTTATTAAACATATTCAATATTTTTTTCATTTCAATCCGAATTGGATCACCAATGAAAAAATGTTTATAATACCCTCCTTGGTTAATGTAATATTCCTCTAATAGATTTAAGTATCACCCAAATTAAATTAGTATTTATAAATTGTTAATTAACGATTGGGATTGATATATGATATACTAACATATATGATCAAATCACTTTAATTAAAAAAAAATCAAGTTTATGCAGTGTTTGGGGTAACATCTGGGCCAACTTACCGGACTAACTAATTTTCTTTTACAAAGTTATTGGGCTCCTAATCACCAGAAGAAGACAGTGCCTTCTTAATGCACTAGCCATTAACTGGAGAAACTTCCAATTAATTGACATATTTCCCTTTTGCCCAATCCTTTATATAAATACGTATATTTTATTTTGACACAAATTTCTCAATTTACAACCTAAATACGTATATCACATAGAGGAGGAGGGAAGGTGGATTGTGAGAGTGCGTATAGACCCGACAGCATCATAAACTCGAAATACTTGGAAGCATGAGCAACTCAAAGCGTACATTAAAATAAATAAAAATTAAATTATTAATCATGATATGTTTAAATAAATAGTTGTAACATTCCAACTTTATATTTTGGTATTTGCAATAACGAGCCAAACTAAAATAATTATTCTTTTCGCAGGGGATCACTTTCACTGAAGTAATTATTGTTTTTTGTTTGAATAAACCTTAATATTTAAGTCGGCTTGAAGAAAAAATGTTAAGATAAATAAAAATTAAAAATTCTTAATGATCAAGTTCATCTTTGCGACCTACATTTTTACACCTCTGCTTATCTCCACCTTGTGTTCTTTCTTACCAAACTCCAGAATTTTCTTACTCTTTCATCTTTATTTATATTTTAGGCAACTCTCATCAGTGACCATCACCAATAAGAGTTTTCTACATAATTTGTTTATGACAGAGACAAATGAATTTTTACCATTTTCTAAAGTATGATTTATCAATTTTTAACGTGTGATTTAAGAATTTAAAGAGCACAGTAGACTGAAGCTGCCTCTTTTAACTTGCTAGAGCAAGCTAGGAGATGCTGAGTGATACCCTATGAGAAGGATTATGTGATCTAGTTCACGACATTCACCACTGTTGAGACAACTCATTTCTTTGGTGAAATCAAAAGCAGATATCACGGATTTGAAGGGCAAGTTACAATTTAAATCCTGTACAGCTTGTTTCAACCAACTCCTTCCGTAAAATTCATCCATCTTTGCCTATATTCTTCTATAGTACCAAAAAGAAACAAAAAATGGAAGTTCAGAATGGAGTGAATGCACCTCACAGCCGAAGAAAAGAGAAAAACTTGCTAATGAGAATGAAATTACTGGTCCAGCTGCAGTGTTGGTTCAACTTGTTCATGTGTTGTTCGAGGCTTTAATGTTGTAATTTTCTTCTGCAGTTCCAAATTTGACATGTGTTCAGCCTCCAATGCACGCTCCAGCTTTGATTCGTCCAGCAAAATTAGTTAGTCTAATCATAATGAGAGACATGTATTTTCCAAAAACTGTAAGCAAGAAATTTGTGGTACTACCTTAGCTGCTCTGGTACTCCACTCCCCTAATATAGCTCTAAGCCTTTCATTCTCCTCAACATACTGTTCCATCATTGGCAATCATGAGTCAAGGACTGTTATAAGAACTTGTATATATACATTTCAAAGAAATGTGACGACTATACAAAACCTGGGCAAGTATTTAGCTATTATTGTTGTTGGCCAAAGAAAAATGGGTTCTTTGCCTGGTGGCAATTATGTGGAGGCTGTCAGGCTGATACTAAATATGACACTTAAAATAGATGGAGACAAGATTACTGTATGTTCTAGTAAGTTGCACCTTTTCATGCTTTATAAGCCTTGTTCTTACCCCTTACCTTTCTGCTTTCCCTTCTTCTGGTTTAGCTATTGGTGGTTAACAAAACAGAAAACATATCGTTCAATATCTACCTGACTGTTAGTACTGCGAACACGTTGAATTTCCGAGTCCCTCTCAGCAATCAAAGATCGAGCAAGTCTTAGTTCAGACTGCAACTGATTCATCTGCAACACAAAAGTTTTTCAGCATCTGTGGAAAAACTGAAGGCCAAAACTCACAGAATATCAAGATCCATAGAAAAGTTGACTCATCTGATGACCTGAGAGTCTAAAACAACACAAGCACAATACATCAACTTTGATTCTTGAGGTACTCCTCAAAACATTTACGTACTCCATAATGAAGCACTCAAGAACATTAATGCCAAGAGAATAAACCCAGGTTTCTCAAAACAACAATCCACACGTAGGACAATCAAGCTCAAAGAACTGTGCATTGTTTCAATACATTTCAGTTGCATGCGAACCTAGAACAGTAACTGACTAAAATCTGTACCAAAACAATGAACAGTTAGCAACAACCAGACTTGCATCTCAGAGCTCAAAAAGTGAGATAATCCATCTATTTACATTCTCATTCAAGAACATACAGCACTTTATGCACATTCTTAACTAGTAGGTCATTCTGTTGTTCGATCTAAGCATCAAATCCTGAACATGAATACTCTTTATCAAGATATAAATGCAAGAACTAACTTTTGCACCCTTATCAATACAAAACTGAGTTGTTTATGATCTTTCGAAGTGGCACCTATCAAGAATCAAATCAGGCTTATCCATGGGAATTTTTCTACATGCCTCAAATAGTCTTAATATCTGAAAAATAGGCTAGTATTTAGGGAGACTGAACTCAGAAAATCCAGATAGGAAACGATGACTTCCATACAAATCATCTGCCATGAATAAGAGAGCAGGTATTACCTCTGCTGAAAGTGTGCGTAATTCTTGGTCACGAGCTGCTAATAAATGTGCAAGATCAACCTACAAGATCCAATAAAATTTATTATTATTTTATTTCTCAAATCTGTGTCAAAGCCCACAGATCAAAGGACACAACTAAGAATGCTGACATAAACATCATCAGTAAAACTATGATGGGGAAACAGATGCCATGTATCTACCCTACCAACATCTCAGACTCCAGTCATCCACATTTTTGAGATTGTTGGTAAAAGCAACAAAAATCATTATTCCCAAATATGCAGAAAGACAAATCAGATCCACCAGTTATCAAATCTTGAAGCAATTAGTCTCATTTATGGATGGAATTCACTCGTAACACTTGCGATTACCAAATAAGAGCCTAATCCAATATCCAAAGCTTATCCTCACCAATTATTCTAGATACCAAGGGGATCCTAATCTGATAGGCAAAAAATTAAAATGCAGTAACTTGTTTCTGCATAAGGAGACAATAAAACCTTTTGACAAATGCCACATTACAAATCAATGAACCTTAGGATTTTGGAGGAAAGTGGAAAATTGGCAACTAATGTGAAATGTCCAATCGCAGTGGCTGATATAGGATTTTCCTATATGTTTTTCATAAGTTCTAACTTTTAACCTACAACCATATATCACGTATGAATAAAGATAATATATGAAGTAACAACAAAAGAAACTTAACAGATCAGAGTATATTCAGTATCTGAAGTACTGTTACCTAACCATAGTGGTCACTCAAAAGAAACTGATTTAAGCATCAAACCCCACCCACTTATACTAGGACTGCCTGAGATAGGATCAGATAAAACTAAAAGCCTGCTCTACAGCCATTCATAGGCTCGATTGATATTTAATTTCAAATGAGATTTTCCCTAATATATTCAATATAATTATTTAAAAGCCTTAGCATTCCCAAATTTGTTCTCTTATGTATCATACCACTCAAAAGCACATAACAGCATTGGCGGTCACTTTTATTCAGGCCAGAAGGTACATAACACATGTCATACACGCATCTATTTATCAAGGATGATCATTACCTGAGGTGTGCTCCCATCATCAGATCTCTCATATTTGCTTAAGCATTCCTGCAATCTAAGAATCTAGAAGGAATGCACAATAATCAGAAGTCACACAAAGAATATCTTAATTATTTGTTTGCTACTAAGTGCTACACATCACACATTCTAAGCTCTCAATTAAGATTGAATGAAATTGATGCACTTGGCCACTAAGGACTTGCATGAAACCTTAATCAAGCAAACAAATACTACACATCTTAGCCAAATGAACCACCAAAATTTCATCCTACAGGCCAGCATGTTCTACGTCAAAAAGCAAGTAGGGGAACTTTCCACCAGAATTTATTACACGCTTTCAATTACAATTTACCTCCTCACTTAGGAAGTGAAGGTTTTCTCTCTGATATTGCAACAAGGCCATCTGCTGATCAGACAGCCGTCCACCGTCATGGTACCTATCACAAAAGACAAATGTCATTATATCTAAGAGTTACTTTCAAAGTGCTACATTTACTAATCAGGATAATCAGTAACTCTGCTTGACTGAAGACTAATTTTTTGCTTCCAACTGAGAGTGACTTCATCTTAAATCTCTTAATTCAGTTGAATGAGGGCCTAAGAGTGGAAAAACTATTGCCTGCTAGACAAATATGACATCAACTCATGGTACCTTGAAATAGGATGTAAATTGAATACCAGTATCAAGAAATTCTTAAATTACCTTCATTTAACAAAGTAAAATATAGCAGACAATGATATTCCCTAGGTTGATATCATAAACTAAATACACTCCAACACATAAGTCATGATGTTAATCAGGTGAAATAAATACAGTCACCATCACTGATATATCATTGGGAATTTGAATGGAAATTTCATGTTTTCCAAGTGAAAACTTGGGGTAGAAATATGAAGACACGTTTTTCCTTCTTTATTCTCAAAACTATGTATAGTTAGGGAGTACATATGAATTGGGGTCAGCCCATCATATTTTCCTAAACCGAACCCAGGCGCCTAACCTGGTGAACCAATTTTAAAGACATAGGAGGCAGGAAATGCTACTTAAGTATTAAATAACTCTATCCTAATTTGATACATTATATGCCTGTCCCTCTAGCTGCAAGTGTTATGAGAAAAATTCTTTCCATGTTTTCTCTCCAATGCTCCACTCAACAAACTTAAAATCATTTAACTTCCTAGCAGTATTTGAATGATGGTAATGGCATGTATTCAATAAACAATTTCACATTCCCGCATAAGGCGTAGTATATACAGAATTCCATTATTCAACCCAATAGGAAGTTTTTGGTGATATTTTTTGGATTTATTATACATCTCCAACAGAAAGGCCTTACAAAATCAGATTTTATTGAATGCAATTTTATATATTATGTGCTAGTTTTGTGATTTAATGTGTGAGGTATAAGTTCACATTACATGTCCTGCTTGATGGCCAAAAGGATCTTAGGAAATTACATTAAACTTGGAGGGACTAGGTGCAATTATACCTTATATTTCTCACTTGTTAGGTGATAATTGGGTAGTTATAATATGAGTCCAGCCTGCTGCACACATGGAAGCTCTGGAATATGATTAAAAATTGGGTAGTTATAAACTCTTTAAAAGCGCTTTGGGGCCCATTTTGCACTTCTTTAAGAGGTAGGTGCTATTTTTAACAGGCTACAAGTTGGACAATTTGATGGAAATGTTAACTCATTGAGAGTGAGTGAGGATGGTGGACCTCTCTCAGTTTTAGACAAAAGAACAATTAAGTGCCCAGAGCACACACTTCAATTACTTGCAAGAATTAAGAGAAGAGGCCATAGTCTCATAGATGATACAAGAAGTATTTCCAAAGCGGATAGTTGAGTCTAACACCATAGTATGAGCAACACAATTACATGTGAACCAAAAGTGGCATAAGAAATTGAACTAATTCATGCATCGACAACACAATTACACTTCTGATAATAAAATGAGCTTATAACATTTTTCTATCATGTGAACCAGTAGTTAATAACATCAATCTTTGACTCCAGCAAGCTAAAACAATTTCTTTGATGTGCAAAGTATGAGCAAGTCACTACCTCAATCCCTCTAAAGCACTTGACTGTTGCAGTGGAGAGTACAGTGAGTTCAAAACATCAGGCTGGGAGTCCAAAGAATTGTACTGGTGCACATAACCTGCAGCTACCGAAACGCTTTTCAGCAATAAGTTTACCTGAATTTAATATTTCATAGTTTCTCAAATAACAAATTCAAGCTTTGAATCATCAATATTAATTCAGAAGCTACAGTCTGAAAAAATGCACTAACTACACTATTATGTTCTGTTTTATAGGAATAAAATATTTTGATTTTCATCATGAAGTCACTATTTTATTTACTCTTAATCAACCACTTGCTACTAGGAGAATGTGAATGCTGATCAAGATTGGTCACATTGATGTACTTTGATGGGTAAACTTCGACAAAAATTAATATAAATCACGGTACAGTTTTTATGCTCAAAAGCTAAAAGAGGCAAGAGATAGTATCAACTTTAATTGAACTAGTTTCTAGGATAATGCAGCATTCAGTTCCACAACATAATTCAGCAACCAAACTCACCGATATAGACGCTCATGAAAAAACCAGCACATATTGCTTCAACCAGCATAATGATTCTGCAGAAATTGACAGGCAAGCCACGAAGTCATCAGAATCATAGCCACCTTAGGGAATGATCAAATAGGAATTTCAAACAACAAAAGGAGACTAAATAGATTCCTCATAGAAATTCTTAAACAAATTTGAGATCAAATGATGCAGAAAACTGAAATAATTTAAGCTATGCCATTTATCTGCTTAATCAGAACACAAGATGAGTAATTACTAGTAAATGTGAATCAAATACAATCACAGGGCCAAAGAAAACTGAAAATAAAGCTGAAGCCGTTTCATGTAAGGAATGAACCAAAAGTAATTTTGATTGTGCATGCTCCAATCACTTTATCCACTTCTTTACTATAGGTGCCTAAGCTTAACTAACATTTGCATTGCAGAAACATGACGTAAATGAGTGCAAGATTTGCTGCATTTCTTGTGCAATCATATATAAGAATGTTTTTTACAGTGTTTCAATCATGTAAAAGATGGCAGACTTGACAAGTTCTCATCCGAAAACTAAGCAGCAATCTGAAGCAAAGTTGGGCTATCTTTGAAACTTAAGACTGACACAATGCTATCAAATTCCACCCATTGACCTTCGAATAAAACATGAGTGTAGAGTAGCAGACACCAAAAAAATGATGTTATTCCAGAGCCAGATTAACAGAGCACTTGTTACGATACATTAGAAATTCTTTTAGGGCCTACCAGACCATTAGAACAAATATTGTTCAGTTGGTCGATTTGTTGCACAGTACATACCAATCAAGCATACAAGTTTAGTATGTTGACCTGAGTAGCATAGAAATTGATAGAATACTGATATGGGGTTTCCAGGCCATGACAAGTAGCATCGCAGCAGTTCCTGCATTAAAGTATAATCCGAATTCAATGAAGTTCTTATTTTTTTTTTCTTTTTTGGTCTCTAAAAAGTCAAATACGCATGGAAAACAAGAGAAAAGTTAGTGAGAGGCTACTTGAAAATTTAAAACCATGGGTATATCATAATATTGGATGCAAAACATTGTAGCCTAAAATACAGAACAGAGCAATGAAAACCAGAACAGCGTATCCTCCAGCTCTACACATTACTCAATTGTGGAAAGTTAATGCAAACAATATGTCAGTTCTATTTCTTCTGAAGTCAAAAATTATTATGAATAGGATACTAAGATAGGACGTAGTCAACCAAACTCAAGATATTTTCCATTTTACGCTCAAGACAAATATAATGAACTAACCACAAGACTAAGGAGGATGTTAGACTTCCATCTTTGGACCAGAGCTATTAATTGGTTCAACAAGTTAGCCGACATAAAAAAAGCTACATGGTAAACAAGGCTGCTTCAGCTCAGATTAACGTACATGATATTAGTAGTAGTATGGAATGGCCTCAGCCCATTTATGAAAGGCACAATGTGACCTAAGACATCTTGACCACAAAACATCACTCATTTGAAATAAACCAAATGAGAAAATGAAAGAGAATTTCGTAAAAAAATCTCAACATCTTGGCTAGTGTAAGCGTAGAAATGGATGACCAAATTAGCATTACCTCACTGAAAGACAAACCAATTTAAATCATGTAGTCTCTCTTATAATCAATAAAGTCAGAAAGTGGAAAGACTAATTATATGGGACGTTGTATAGAGTTGTTTAGTAATATACTGTAAAAGTTAACGATGTATTTGATTGGCATTCTTTTTCTCTTGAAAAAATACACGTTTCAAAGTGCAAAACTGAAACTTAAGACTTAAAGGAACAAACTTCAAATCTCTATTCTTTGCTAAAGGAGGTTTTCCTTTCTTAAACAAGTTATCTAATTTCTGCTTTCCCAAAAAATATCTCAAGTGAATAAGAAAACTATAAATTTCCTAGATGCCACTACCAGCTTCTATTTTGTAATCTTAATTATAAACAACTATTATGATCATATTATCAACTTTACGCTTATCTCTGAAACCAAGCAATTCTTCAGTATATAATATTTGATGCATATATTAATCACTGAGATCAATTATCATTGTACACTCAGAGTATCGATGATTCGAAGCACAACATCTTGAGTTCTTAAGGGCCTGTTTTAAAACACTTTCAAAATGTTAATTTCATTTTCTGCCTTTTTGGTCTTTTGAATAGGAATTTAGAAATGTCAAATTTCTTTGATAGGTCCTTGTTTGGGAAGTATATCTGCAAATAGATAATGTACGATGAGATTAGACCGCTGTCAGTTTATGAAACAACAATGGCGACGTAGCCACTTGGGGCAATGATAGAAGGAAGAAGAAAAGAGAAAGTAAAAAAGAAAATAGAAGAGGAAACAGATAGGCATGCCAAGTCTTTGTGGTGAGTTAAACTTGCAGGATATTAACTTATGAAATCGAAGTGTGCTAGAATAAGTTCACGAATTCAGAAAGCAACTTGATAACATATCCAATTTTTGCATTATGTGGGCATTCTACACATGGGCCCACGAATGCCATCATAAGTGCACAAGTATCTAGTCAATCCAAGGATGGCATAAGTCAAACAATTGACTATTACCACAATCACGTGCTCAACTTAAAGTTTAATTTTTTTACCACCTTGCTAATTTTTTTACACAAGAAAGATTTCAGTGAGCTTTGATGCTTTCGTGCTTTAAGAAAAAACAGACTTTTTGTTAGAAGGTGAGCATGGCTGGGAAAAGGACAAAGAAGAATTAAAGAAGAATTTGGCACAAAAAGTTTAATTCCAATGATTTTTATACAGACAAGCAGGAAACTTGAAAGATTCCTCTTGACTACTATAAGGACATCTCCAAAAAGAATTACTAATATTAGGATGCAAAATATATTTACCCAGGGATGTTGAAAGAATTTAATTACTGAAATTTTATCAGTTACCTGATATTATATAATATAAACTACAAGATGATTGACTGGAAATTAGGAATTCTATGTGAAAGTCCACGAGCAGGAAAATATGCGTACCATATGCAATAGTAGCAAATGGTAGGCGAATTATATGCTTCAACTTTTGGCTGAAACCATAGTAACCCTACAAAATCAAAAGCATATCAAATGTTTTCCAACAGCATAAATCTCATAAATGATAAACACAGAAAAGGCAGAAACATGTGGAAAGGTAGTTGTGGGTCTTCCTCGCTAGGAATCAGCAACGCTTTGCATGCTGAAGTCAAAATTCATAACCACACTTTTCATATTTACTTTCTCATACCTTACTACCTCAAATAGCTCACATTAGGTTTTATGCAGTTTGTTAGAACATGAATCTGGCCCGAACAAAAACAAAGGCCCATATTTCCAACAGAATTTTTTGTCTAAGGCTGTGCAACAAAACTCATTCCTTAATGTTGCTTTTCATGTATTCCCTCCCTATTTCTTTATCGATCCTGATATCTTAAAACTATATAATACTTTCAATCAAGCAATTGTATGTGTCAAAATCTCCAGCCCTCTCCAACCACATCTCCAATCAAACTTCAATCTCCGTTAAACCAATAGCATAAATCGCAGAGCTACTCAACAGATTCACCACTTCATTCCAAAACGTGATTCATCTATGTGATCATATGTGCACGCATTTATGCCTCCATAACAAATATGACCATTGGTCATGTAACTTCACTGCATGAAATATTTGTAAATTCTACATCTAAATATGGAATACTTAATATCGGTCCAAAGACTAAATTGAAGATTGGGACCACAATTTTTTCTCTGTCGTTGCATTGTTCACAGAAGCATATCAGGACCTTGTTCATTGAAGTCAGATTCTTTGATATCTTTTGTTAGACACCGCAATCTCAACTGCTAAAAAGACAGCAAAAGAACCCCATTCTTTGGTGCTTTAGAACATTATGATAAAAGTGATTTAATGTCATTTTCAAAATTTTACTTTCAACAACTCACTGAGAGCTAAGAGGATAATGGCAATAATTCATTGAAAAGATGGTAACTAAATACCTGTAGGCGTATCTTCTGGACTTGGTAAACTAGATATTGTTGAAATATGCCTGTAAATATTAAAAAAACTATCTTTAGCAAATATAACAGTTCACCAAAGTTCAATTACAGTCATATGTACATCATGGCAACACATACAAAAGTAGTACACAGTTCTAGCTATACCTGTTCTCAAGAAAACATAACCGTTTCCATTCACACTCAGGTCCCACATGACATCCATGGAAACATTTCCAAGATAATAAAACATGCCTGAATAAATTAAACAACTATAGATATTTGACAATGTCCCACAAATATAGCATGTGCCAAAAAACATGTTTCATGTCTGTGGCAATAATAAAGACTTGATTATTAGGGAAATATATTGTAATTTGCTACTGATTTAATTTAATTTTTCTGCCTAACCGGAATTATGCCTTAGTGATGCACTTAGTATATCTGTTTTTTAGAATTGAACTTTATTTGTCTCCTGTTATGCAATTAATATCCAATATGCTTGCTTAATTTTAATCATCTAATGCTATAGATAGTTCAATCATCTGTATATTCATTTCTATGAGAGTTGTCTATGTATCATACAATTTCTGTGGTTTTGCAGCCATATGCATGCAACATATCCAAGAAGGCAAAATTTTGGCTGCATTAAGTAGGATATAGGGTCAGATCAACTACCTTAGCTGTTTAAATAACTATTAAACCAACTGCACAGCATGTGACCAAAAAGACAAATTATATAGCCTAATTCTAGAAAACAGGAAATAAAATCAAATGGAAATTTTGGAGCAAAGACAGGGTATAGCTGCAGGGACACCTTCCACATTCACCAATTTTGAGCCTAAGATATTCAAAAATTGTGTGCCAAGACCAAATAAAAAATTTAGAGTCCTTGGAATTCAAAAGAATATATAAGTTGCCATCAGAAGTCATAAAGAAAATTAACACTAGTTTGTTATAGGAGAAGAATAGTCTATAATAATAAAATACAATATTGCACCAATGCACAAAGAAAAAGTAAATGTGAAGTGTAATTTCATAACCATTTTCAACTAATGCTCCTTTTATGATAATTTGTAACCAAAGAAAACCAACTAATTGCACCTTAAAGTCTTCATCAATAAGTTTACAATTTGTTTTTGTCAAAATAAACCAGATTAGGGTTACTTTGGAATGTGCAAAAATTGCAGTTCGTGTGTCTTAAATTAGGATTTTAGTTGTCATTTAAGTATAACCATTCTTAGCCATCTAGGATAAGCCCAAGAACTAATTTATCAAAAAATTTAATTTTTAGAATTCTAGACTTATTTCTTGTGGGATGTCATTTAGATCTAAACTACATGTCTTATCATAATAGAATATGAAGCTGATCATTACAGAAATTGATATTTTGTTTGAAATCATGACTATTAAACTTTTCCCACTTGAACTTTGAAGACTACCTCCTTCATTTTTCTATTGCATCACTTTTCCCACTCCATTTGTTTAATATAATTTAATTACAATATTTTATAACAAATGATAATTGAGGTACCAAAATTTCCCCTTGTATAAAAATAACGATCAAAAGAAAAAGAAAAAATCAAAGGAAAAAAAAGAAGGAAAAAGTTGGCAGTATCACTTCAAACCCCAAAACTTCTCTCAAGAAATCTTCTTTACCTTTTCAATAGTTGTATGGTTAGTTATAGCAAGGATGAGCACATTTTTATTTTTATTTATTCATATATTTACTTTGGACCATTTTTAAACAAAAGACAAACTAGGAACAACACTTGTTATTTTTAAGAACATGTTATAATTAAAGCACAAAGAACAATTGGTGGGGGCAAAGTGATGCAATGGTAAAATGGAGGTAGTCTCCAGATGTATGTTAGTTCAAAGGGGCAAAACGGAATTAACCCTTGATTGCAATGGTCAAGCACTCACTTCTCTTCTCTTTCTTCTTCTCTTATGTTCTCTCTCTTATTGATCTTCGGCAATTGCAATGCATCCTTCTTCTACAATTTCAGCACTCTAATAGTTTGTTCAACATTAAGAATTTTGGATTAAAGAGCACATACCTTCCTAACAAACTTTAAATCAATCATTCTATGCTAGTTCAGAATCCCATAAAACAATAGAATTCCTGTTTCATAATTCACATAAACTGATGCATAATCCAATCATATCGCATCTTAATTTTTGCAGTCAATATATCATAAAACTTACATCCAAAGGAACACGATTTTTTACAAAGTACACCAATGCAAAATAATGCTACGAGGAACAATACAAGGGATTTATTAAGAAATATCTGTATGCAAAAGTTTCATGAGAGGTGAGGCATAATTTAAACAAATACCAATGTCAAGTCTCAGTAAAGAAAGCAGAAAAGGCAAAAGAGAATAAATTTTTTTCATAAAGGACCTGTGGCAACCAAAAGAATGACATCACAGCTACAGAGTAGCAGAACAATTAATTCTTGTAAGGAATGAAGTATCCATGAAGCTCCCACAGCTAAAATCGCATAACCTGCCTAGAATCAAATAAAAAACAGCTTCCACCAAATTATATTGCTATCAGAATCATGCCCAAAAGATGTAGCTAACAGAAAAAACTTGCCAATAGAAGACAATAGAAGACACTCCCAATGATCCTTGTTCGCTTCCTATGACCAAACAAAGGAGCCTCTTGCAGTATGTCAAGGAACCTACACAGCAGGTAGCAAAATGATCGTAAGAAAACAGAGACTAAACACTGACTAACGGTGCCATATAATAAATGCACAGACTTTTGCTGCCCCCTCCAAAAGATATTCTCAATATAAATCTATGCAGAAGGTAACAAACTGGACTCAGAAACAAAGTCCGAGATAAAGGAGCATTGACAACATGGTCTAAACCATATATAAGAAGTTCCCCTAAAAATTGAAAATATGAGAGCTATCCACTGACATAGTCCATCTGGAAGTCCAAAACAGCTCATCCAACATTGTTTTTGTTCATTACCATAATTCTTAAGCCAAGAATAGATTCGACAACCCCATATCTCATATACACCCCAAAGGTCAATTACCTAGACCTACATCAAATTCTTAAGGAAAGTTAATTCGAAAGTCCACTTAACCACGAGACAGTTACTATCTAAAGGGAAGACAAGCAACTAAGTGAAAAGAGGTGTAGTTTCAACACATAATGTTTGACATTTCATTCCTGATTCCATCTAAATATAAAGAAGGAAACCTAAACAAGACATCTCTTCGCTTTCTGATATGTAAACGCAGATAAAAGCACAAAAAAGCTAAACTTGAAGTTGAGATTTCGGTAGATTTTTCAATATATCACCAGAAGAATTAAACCACACACCGACATATATGGTTACAATTTTGAGTTAATTCCAGGTTAAATTTTCACTCACTCTTAAAAAAATATCACTTGCTGTCCGCAATTGGATAAATACATATATCCAGACACGCACAATTATCATTTTGGTATTAGAATCAAACAAAAATTGCTATGAAAACTTAATAACCAACCATTTCTAGGCAAGACAAAAACATATCCTCGATAGCATCCAACAATTAAGTAATTCAACACAAACTCCACAGATCCAAAACATTCCTAGATAATTCTAATTCCAATTAAAGCACAATTTATCAACTCCACTCCAGCAAACTTAGCGAATCCGGTGCAACATTAAAAACCAAAAAAATTCCCAACAAGACTAACGTAAAATAATAAGATAAATTCACCACACAATTCTACGTATATTGTGCTACCCCTATGATCCTTGGAGAGAAGAAATCTTACAGGTTGGTTTCATGGGGAGATGCAGCGAACGAAGAAGTGTGCCTGTCTGTTGACATTTTTGAAGAGAGATTTCCTTTTCTTTCACTTGTTTGGCTAATTCATAGTTTTCTCAGCGGCGCTTCGGCTGGATTTGAAGCTCGTTTTCTTTCTACCGACTGTTTTTCTCGACAGTTGTGAATTTTCCCAGGCGGAAATTGTTTTTCCCTCTTGCAGGCAGTGTTTGGCAAATTTTGGAATAAGTTAAATCCAGAATTGTTGCTTTCTTATGTTGGACAAAGTAATTCCAATTTATTTTTGCCTACACAATTACATCAGAATTAAGTAATTAATTGTGTCTACGTCGTGTGTGTGTGTGTGTATATATATATATAATCTTTAATCCTTTTTTATTTACTAATAATATTTTTTTGTATTACACAAAGATTTTATGTATAACATACTTGAAAAATATAATTTTAATTTTGGATATCAATTCAGATAGAGGTGTTGTAGACCATGAACGATGGGAAATTCGATTACTGAATTCTTTACCTATCTAAGAAAAGAACAAAAGATTACTGAATTTATTCCTCCTTACAATGAGACAGACTTTATGTAATAAATTTAGAATTCTAAAATGAAATATTTGCTTTGCTCTTAAATTGTAGATATTTGTTTACTTTATAGTCGTCGTTAATTTTTGGTATATATAAATTATTGGTTATTAATTATTAATTAATATTTTAAAATTATAATCATTTTACTTGGAATAAAAAAAAAAAATCTACACCTCGTACTTTCTAGTCTCCTACCAAAAGCTACAAAGATTACTGAATTGGACACTGATAACTTATATGTGTGAAATTATTTTAACTTTCGAACATTTTTGGTCTTATAAATAATGCTAACAAACTGAGACTGAGCACTATTCTGGATAAACTTATCATCTATTCCCCGTCAATCATTTGTCCAAGTTTTAATCTTATTCGGTTCTCATATGTTGAAAGAAATAAACGGTATTTAAGTAAAGAGCAAGAAACATACTCAATTATTGGAAATCAAAAAGAGACAAAATTCAAACAGGATTCATCGGTGGTCTGCTCAACTTGCATGGAAATTTTGGCATGTAGTAAAGTTCTTTCAAGTGTGGTTAATTTTCAAATTTTTTGATACTTAAAAATATTTGTTGAATTAACATAATTTTTAAAATTTAATAAGAGAATGAATATATTGATGAATATTAGAACATGGTTGAGCTTTTACTAAATGTCAATTACCAGCTACTCTATTGTTTCCATAATTTGTGTTAATTGGTAAATGTGAATATGAAAAATTTAGGCGGAAAGGAACTCCGGCCATTATTTTTTGTTTATGTCATTCGTATTTAGTGCTGAAATAAAAAATAAAAAATTTGAAATTTAATTTAAAATCAATAGTTAAAAATTCAGTTTTGAGTTTGATATTACTAGTAAAAATTGAATAGATTTATTCTTTGATATGATATAAACTTTGGCTTAAACCAACGAGTTTAAAAATGATAAAATATATTAAATTATTCAAGTTGTTCGATTCAATTAAGAATAGATTATTTTAACAACTAGATCAAAATTAAATATAATTTGAATAAAAAATTCAAATTAAATTTTAACTATTTCTTGTTCATTTCGATTCATTTACACAACTACATGTAAGTTCATAAAGTTTCTAACATGAAAATGCTGAGAGCTGCTTATGGGAATGGAAAGAAATGTTAGCATGCAAACCAGCTGGTTCTATCATTATGTGCCTTGTCCGAGCTTTTTAAAAGAAGAAAATAACTACAATTGTTCTCAACGCAACTCTGTTCAGTTTAGATCTTTAAGGTTACTTATACTCATCGATTAATATCCACAGATCCACTTGCTGCATTTTCACACGACTCTTTATGACAATCTCAGGAAAATTTGGCTACTCTTTGACTTTATTCTACACCAGCATGCAGCTGCCTGACTGCACCTCAATGCATGAAATGGAACTAAAATTTTGTGATACTATCCATCTACACTAGGTAGTATATAGCGACCAGTCCCTCCGTGTGCACCATTTTACTGCCAAAGTGCAAAAGGCTTCAAGAAAGAGGATCTACCCACAGGGCAATATGTATGTATAGAGAAGGAACATATTCTTTTGAGACCATATTCAACAAGCAAATAACGAAGTTATTGTCGGTTGAAAGATATTATTATATCAGACACTAATAAGCTAATTTACAAAGGGTTTTTAGGCATACATGAAAATTCTCATGCACAGTATCACTTTTTAAACCTGAACCTTATTTTGTACAAGAAGCTCGAACCAGTTTTGCACAACAATGACCCTTGAAGGTAATCTTCGACGACAACTACCGCATCTCAAACTGGAGGATGGGTTTTGTACCATATATTCTTTGTGGAGACTAAATTTCTTTAGGAACACTTACGCAACTACAGGGTATGATGCACAGGTTGCAACACCTGCAATATGGTTAGTCCCATGAGTTCACTGAAGAATAGTGTACATTATTTGGACCCACCAATGATGTTGGTCAGCCATCTAACATAAATAGATTTTTGTTGACAAAATTACCACAATTTTTTTTTTATCATCCTGGCTGATTAGGGTGATGTTTAGAATGATACTACCAAGGGAGACTGAAAATTAAAACCTTGAAAAAACTTACCACACATGTTCTTGCCCATCTCCATTTTGAAGTACCCATTATCACCCCAGTCAGCTCCCCATGAATTCTTAATGAGCCAATATGGTATACCATTTTCAACTCCGTAACCAACAGCAAGAACAGCATGGTTTACATCCTGCAAACATTCCAGCAAATGTGCGAGAATCATCATCATGGAGATGAATTTTTCTACTTTGTGCATCTCATTACAAACACACGTGTTTTGGGGTTAGTGGGGGCACTTCATCTATGGCATACCAGTCTACTTTTTTATTTTTGATTTTTTTTTGGTGACAGTCACTAAATTAGCTCTGCAAGCTTTATTTTCCCACAACTCATTCATTTTCCCGCACTATTAAAAGTAATATGACAAAACTCACCATTGGAGAGCTGCCACAAGTAGTGCTGGTGTAAACTCCGCTTTTGTATGCTCGAAATCCGCTAACCACCTCAAAAGCCACACTTACTGGCCGAACAAATGCTACAGCATGCTTAAGTTCATCTTCAGCACCCTGTGAATTCATGAAAATGTCAGGAAACAAACAAAAGCATCTCAGTTTTGTGTATATGGCTATTACATTGCCTTGTATTGTGTAAGGTTTTAATCTCATACAGCACCATTACCAGAGGAATTTTTTGTTTATTTTTTTCCATATAAACATGAACCTTAAGCACAAATCATCAATTAATTTGACAAATTGAGCTGTTATAGGCTAAATTGGAAGCAAAGTGGAGTTAGCAAGTTAGCTTCGAACATGTTGGAATAAATGACATATGACCTGCTTCCTTTTAGATGGTACAATGCAATTCATGCAAAGCCAATGGAGATGCAAAGCAATCTCGGTTCTAGGTTGAAACTCTAAATTAAATTGATCGAGCATCTTACCAGGGTGATATTGACAGAGTCAAGTACTTGGACACCAACATTTGCAGATGAATATTTGCAAACACCATTCTTTCCAGTATATGGATAAGCATCCTCAGTGTCAAGCCCACCATTATATTTGATGTATTCGAAGGCTTGAGAGGGCAAGCCACCATAGCAGCCAAAGTTGTTGAATGCTCCTGCACAATCAACAAGCTGCTGCTCGGACAGCGAAATTCCCTTACCAAATGCTTGTGCATAAGCTGCCTCTAGTGCCCCAGTTGTGCTGTAACATCACATATATTAGGAGCCATGCATTGTACTTTTGACATTTGGATGCAATCAATATTTTGTGAAATAATTTCTAATCCCAACTAGTTGAACCAAAATTGATCTTACCTGAATGTCCAGCAAGATCCACAATGACCTTGATTTTTTACTGGGCTAACAATGCCATCTTCCCTCCAGTCTTTCTGCAATCCACCATAACCAAGTCAAATACTAGTAGTAAAATGAAATAGTATTTTGCCTCATCAAAGCCTCAGGGTGGGTTAAAAAGTATAATTTTAAAAAAAATAGAATCTTCTTAAAATTCTATAGAGTGTAAAGATCGTGTGGATCAAGCAGGACTACATATATGCTTATAAGGTATCAAATTTGGAAATTACAGAATATGTGTATCTGCTGCATCAAGCTTTAACACACTAAGCACCAACAACTGAAGTGAGATAAGTACCAATTCTGGAAGGGCCACATCAATGAGCTTATGATTGCCCCTTGTGGTAGCAGAGCAATTTTGAGCAGCCCCCAGCCTATGCCTACGGAACTCGTCCCATGTCATGTCAGAAAACTCTGTTCATTTTCATGACCATTGTCAAGGAATGGAGAGGAAATTAACATTTGAAGACAGCTTATATGTCGACTTAATGTCTTTGATTAATCAAAAAATTACTATTTTGTATACAGCACGACAGGAGAAGATGGTTGACTCTGATCAATTGCAACAAATCTAGTTTGCAAGCCTTCTGCGATCTTTTGCTTATGTAGATGTGAATGCACAACTAAATTTATTTAGGAGCAACAGCATGCCAAAATCACATGTTTGTACACATTCTCAATCAGAGAAAAATAATTGCGAAAATATTCTATCACGTGCACCTCTTGGTGACGTACTAATGTTTAGTTTTGTACTTATGTTGTTTCAAAAGTACAAAGAAGTGAAGCAATACATATAGGCACATATAACTACAAACCCTCATCTTCCTTAATGCTCCGTTGTACAATACAAAATCAAACCATTTACTTATTTGACTAACTTATCATATTGATTTTTAAGAAAATTTTGACATAATAAAACTTTCAACCTGCAATGTTTGATAAATAAATACTCTTTAACTAAAGTGTATAGTATTCCAAATAATCAAGTTGATTGGTGAACTGCACCAAGAAATCATTGATCGAGCATTGATTCAGCTAAGATATCGACACTATAGACAAACTGAACAGTTTTAGGAGTCATGGTTGATCTAAATAATCACACTCAGAAAGTCAACCCACATAAGACAAGAGTGTAATGGATGGGATCCTAGCTCTGGCTATGAACAACAACATGCGAAACACATAACACCAGAAACCATCAAAACCAGCACTATAATTATCTCATAAAAATGAAGAATGGTAGATGATTGAATAAATAACACTAAAAAGGATAAATTTACCATTAACTCCCATAGTGTAGGAGAGTCCTTTCTTGTTATGCGATCTGATCATCCTCAAATTCTCCGAAAAAATCTCGAACCTCCTCTGTATCTCCTCCGTATCCTCGTACCTCTTCCCATACCTTTTCAAAAATAAAAAGTAATCTCATCATGAATAAATAAAACAAAATAAGAATATTCAAAAAGATATAAAAAAAAAAGCAACAGACGATATAAATCAAGAAATAAATGACCTATGAGCAAAGCGGGCGAAGGATAGGGCGCGTCGTGAGTTCCCAACAATTTGGAGAATGGAAGACTCGAGCTCGTGCAAACCGTCGACGACTTGCCTGATCGGATTATCCTCGGCGAGGAATTCCGATCCGGCCCGTGCGCCCGCGACGCAGGCGATCAGAACCCCGACGACCAGCAGCAAAACCCGAGCCATGATTTTGTTTTTTATTTTCCTTTTTTCTCCGACGAGGAGGAGACTGTAGAGTGAGTGCAAGAGATACCACAATCGTGGAAATGGGATATTTTTATCCTATTGCAGTTTGTCGGGGTGGGGCCCACGGGCATGGGTTTCTGCTTAAGATAGTTTTGTGGGTCCCGGGGATGGTGTGATGGACGATGTTGATTGGCTGAGGTTGTCGTGTTGTGGGGTGGAAGGTAAGAAGAATCTCGAGGTTAATTTTTGTGTGTGTGTGTGGTGGGGGTGGGGGGTGGGGGGAAGAAGGGTCTATAAAATGTGAGAAATGGGCGTAGGGAATGACATGAAAAGGGAAGTGATGGCTTTCGATTGGGGCCTGGGCCGTTTTTTCTGTTTTCTTCTCTCTCTCCTTTTTTAATATTTTAAATATAATTTTTTACTTTTTACGTTGTGCGGTAAAATTTATTCTCGTGCAATCGTGCTTATAGTTAGACTTCAGTTATAAATTCAACCTCATATATTCTTTTTATAAAATACGAGATTCCAATTATAGTTATCTAGCATTTCATTACTTTTTTTTCATACAATTATCAAGTAAATTAAAAAAAAAATGAAAAAAATACAACCATTTGAAAACAGTTATTCTTTTTGCAAGTTTTTTTATACTATTGCTTTCAAAAAATAATGGTTGAAAATAAATGGCACAAAATTGCCTAGCAAGTAGTTCTGAAAAAAAAAATTATATTTTAAAAAATAAAGTCTTATTTTACAATATTTTTATATAATTTGAATAGAATATGTAATATTTTTTTTCTGAAATGAATTATATCTACATTGACAAGGCTATTAAGCTTGAATAGCATTTTTTTTTCAATTTAGGATTTATTATAGAA
Source organism: Paulownia fortunei (assembly GCA_019321725.1). Lineage (NCBI taxonomy): Eukaryota > Viridiplantae > Streptophyta > Magnoliopsida > Lamiales > Paulowniaceae > Paulownia > Paulownia fortunei. Next base: position 2,326,536 of record CM033105.1, on the reverse strand, counting down.
AAAAAAAATGAGGAGCATGCAACACAATCTTATCTTCACTAGTACAATTTTCTTTTCATGAGAGTTATGTCTCCCCTTGTAATCATTAAATATTATTAGGTGTAGAAAACCTGGTTTTATTGATGTACAATGAAATCAAAACAGCATCAGTATTTAAATACTACCAAAAAAGAGAATATATATATATATATATATATATAATCATATTTTATTTCAAGATTTTGGACTTTCTACACGGAAGAAAAAGAAAAACTCCAAGTATGTATAAATGGTTTCTATCATATTTGTATTTAAAATTATTGCTTATGACAAGAAGACACGCAACCAAATAATCTTTAAAAAAATTGTTAAAATGGATCACTTCTTTTGAATAAAAATAAAAATAAAGATTACAAAGTATTTATTTTTATTAATTATTCAGAAAGCAACAAAGTAGTATGTAGCTTGATGGTTGCAAGTGGTGATAATTGAGAAAGGACAAAGGGTAGTGATGCGAATCATAATACCACCAACCCCCCTTAGACAAATCAAAAGGCCACTATCATTCATTTGGAATAATATATACAAAAAGAAAATTATGATAATTATAATAAAAATGTATACAAAATGTCTTAGGCTGGGCTCCATTAGGGCTCCAAGATTCTGGTTAGACAGAGCTGTCTTGATTCCACAAAACTGGTGTCCTACTTATTGGATATTTTTACTTATATATATTCATATTTATTATCAAATATTGAATTTTTTTGATTCAATTTGAATTTAATCAATCATAGTAACCATAGCATAAATGGATGTACATCTGTTATATGATTTCTTCATACTCTAAAAATACGATTAAATATAATTTTTATATGATTGATTAGGTTGAACCAGATTGATTATGAGTTAAAATTAAAGTTTTTTTTTTTTTTTGGGTGGAGGGGTGGGGGGTTGTACATTTTTATTGCATTAATGCTTAGCAAAAGAGTAATAGAACTTTTATTAGAAAAGATTGCATTGTGACTTTTAGAAGAGGTAGAAAGCAACTAATTGTCTTCACATCACTGTTTGTTTTTTTGTTTCTAATTCTTTACCATTGTAGAAGAAAGAAAATGCATAGATAAGGACTGATTTGTATTTTTGCTAGGTTTAACCATGAGAACTAACTGTAGACAAATCAAATTTATGTGCAACTAAACGATAACATATGTAAAATAATATATTAAATATTAAATTTATATTTTTTATTTATATTTTGATAATTTAATCGAATTTAATCCCTAAAGTATATAGTAAATTAATTGATATTTTAATATACATATTCGGTCGATCAAATGTCGTCAAGTGTCAAATTTCAATTCTTGGCAATCAAGATTGTATAATGCAAATTATGAAAATAAATATCAATATTTGATAATTTAAATCACATTTTGTGATTAAGGTATTAAATATCAATCAAATTGTGAAAGACAATCAAATTGAGTCACTTCATCAAATAATTATGGCAAGAACTTCTATACTACAAGTATAAATAGGGGTTATCTCCAAAAAGTTAAACACAAGTTGTGAAGAAAAATCCAAGCAAGAAAGGTGTTAGATGAATTTTCTCAACTTAAAGAGATCAAGTTCGATGAGATCCACGATATTTAAGACGAAAGTCAAGGCATTCATCGCAGAGTCTACTCAAACGATAATATTTAATTCGAGATTAAGTTGTTAAATTCTCGAATTAACATTATTGAAAATCCAATCCACATTGGAGGATATCAGATGATCGATTTTATCAAAAAGTTACCAAATCCGCCAAGTCAATATTCTTAAAGTTGTAACTTTTAATTCAAAATCAATGTGTCAAACCCTCGAATTAACGTTATTGAAGGACGAAATTAATTTGAAAGAGATCAAAACAGTGATTCCACCTCCAAAATTTTAAATCCAAAAGATATTGTTTTTGAAGAGAAGAATAAAAGGAATTAGTTAAAGATTATAACCTTTTAATTCTTTTGCAGACAACGGCACATCCGGTAGTACAATCTGTATCTCTCATTTTTTCTCTTTATCAAAAGTTTTGAAGTATCACAATGGTTGCTCGCAATATCATTGTAGTGAAGGTTGCTACTTCAAATTCTTCAAATGCTACAATCGAAAGTGTTAGTGTCATTACAATGAGTATGTCCAAGAAGTTGCATGAATCTTTCGAGATGACTCATTTACTCGAAATTGTTGAGAATGATTCACCACATCTTGCCAACACCAATAAAGATGATGGGGACTTAAATGATGAATCTGTATCAAGTTATTCATTTACTTCGAACATGGGGTTCGTCATGGTGACAAATGCTACAACTTTGGAGGAGCAAATTACAAATTTAACAAAGGCCATTAAGGGGCTCACGAAGCATGTTCAAGACCAAAACTCTCAAATTTCAAAACTGATGAACAAAGTGGATAATGCTGATATTAGTCGCATCATGGGCAAACAAATTGAAGCTCATGACGAAGTTGAGATATCCATAAAGCAACATGCAAGTGAAAGAGAGAAGTCTTTTAAAGAGTTGCAAGTTTTGTCTAATGAGTTGATTCCTGCTGACTGACTAAATAAATTTATCATAGGGACTATCAAAGATAAGTTCGATGGAAGTTTTAAATCATCTTTGACTTATGTCAAGCCATACACCCAAAGGATTGATAATTTAAGGATGTCAGTTGGCTACCAACCTCCAAAATTTCAACAATTCAATGACAAAGGTAACCCAAAGCAACACGTGACTCATTTTATTGACACATGTAATAATGTTGGAATATATGAAGACTACCTGGTCAAGCAATTTGTTCGATCACTGAAAGGAAATGCGTTTGATTGGTACACTGATTTGGAGGTGAACTCAATTGACAGTTGGGAGCAATTGAAACAAGAATTTCTTAATCGATTCTATAGTACCCGACGAACAATCAGCATAATTGAACTCACAAATTCACGCTAATAGAAAAAAAAGCCTATAATTGACTACATTAATCGTTGGAGAAATCTAAGCCTTAACTGCAAAGATTGACTATATGAGGCTTCAACTATTGTGATGTGCATTCAAGAAATGCATTGGGGCCTTTGGTATATCCTTCAAGGAATCCAACCTAAGACATTTGAAGAATTGGCTACTCGGACTCATGATATGGAGTTGAGTATGGTTGCAAGTGGAGTTGAGGGACCACCCATCTGAGAACCTCACAAGTTTAAAGAAATGCAAAAAGCCAAGAAATGGAGCAAGTATTTTTCCAAAGCTCCAAACAAAAAATCCATAGCAGTCAATACAACAACTATCAAATTAAGAGAAAATGCAAATGACAAAAGTGGTGAAAGTAAAGACATCTCTCAATGGGGGCAAAGAAAGTTGACTTTATAAGAAATACAAGCAAAACAATACCCCTTCCTTGATTCTAATATCTTTAGAATATTCGATGACTTGCTTAATGCGAACCTTATTAAATTTCTTGAAATGAAGCGACCTAAAAGAGGCTGGACAATGGATGATCCAAAATACTGCAAATACCATCATTTGTTGGGGCATCTAATTCATGATTGTTTCATATTTAAAAATAAAGTCATGCAGTTGGCTCGTCAAGGGAAGATCACATTTGCGGAAGATAATGCGGTTGCCAATCTTATCACCATCGCATTTAGATCTTTTGATGTCATAATGGAGAATGTGCCTGGGTGGAATGATGGTCAAAGACTTGATCATGGCAATGATATTTCATGTAACATGACAAATGAACAAAATGTTTTTTATAGTGAAATCTATCTGCCTGAGATAGGGGTTCATACTCTTATTGATGATTGTGTCTCAGCAATTACCTTCACTGATGGGGATTTGCTACTTGGTTCCAAACCCCATAACAGGCTGTTATTCATAACCGGCTATACTCGCAAGCAAAAAGTAAATATGATATTGATTGATGGAGGCTATGTAGTCAATATCTTACATTTGCGTACTATGAAGGAGTTTGGAGTTTTTATGGATGAACTTGCAAATAGCCGCTTGATAATCCAATGTTTCAACTAAGGGGGACAAAGGGCTCTCAGCATCATAAGGTTGAAGTTGTTGATGGATGATATGGCATCAACTGTGCTATTTCATATCATAGATGCCAAAACATCATATAACATATTTCTTGATCACCCTTGGTTACATGAAAATGGAGTAGTTCTTTTTACTTAGCACTAGTGCTTCAAGTAATGTCGAGAGGGCGTGGTGAAAAGAGTGTTTGGTGATGATAAACCTTTTACTAAGGCCGAGTTACATTTTGCTGATGCTAAGTACTATCTTAAAGATGCAAAGTCGACAAAGACCAAAGAAAGCTCATTTCTTGAGCAATCAAACAAACAAGATGATGAAGTTGATGGAGGTAAAAGAAAAGATACATTTCCAATTCACTATGATGGAGATCACTCAAAAGTTGAATCGTCTCTCACTAGAACTAAGTCATTGAAAGGGTTGGTATTACCATTAACCAAACTTGATGCAGGGAAACCATTTTCTTAACCACTTAAAGGGTTTGTTCACCCAGTTCAAGAACTTAACACGGAGAATATTTAAAACTCCAAGCTTCAACATATTTTGATCTGATAGCCTACAAACTTCTTGTTAAAGCTGGATATGACCCACAACAAGATTCTAGTATGGGAAAACTCCCTCTTAAGGCTACTGGATAATAAGCGCACGGGCTTAACACTACCCAAAAGATATTGAAAGAAAAAGGGTATGGTATTCAAAGTATTTGAACGAGCCTTGGGTTTGTCCCATAAAATCTTATTCGTATTGCTATCAAAAGATCCAACAATAATCATGTGACTGAGAAAGGTTTTTTGTCGACAAATGATGTCTTTGATAAAAATGAAAAATAGGTGCAACGAGTATCTGGCCTGCTTAGAAAGTCGAGATGTAAAAGAACCAACAATCGAAGATTGGGTATCTCCAAGATGTCAATGCATTTGAAGAAGATTGATGGGCCATGAGCCACTCAAGAACTTCAAAGTCAGATCCCATCCTATATGAAGCGATGCACTACTTTGATCATATCATCTGACAAAGTCTTGAAGGATAAATTATAAAGTGTTGTTTTCACACGAACCTATAACAATGAAGAAGATGATAGAGAAAATATGGATTTCTCTTATCATAGTAGCTGTGGCATCAATCATACAATTCCTTAAAATGTTAAGGATCGTCTGCACAAGAAAATCCTCAAATTGATCAGTGACGACTATATTGAAAGAATAGATGACGCTATGAAAATAGTTCGTATAAGACAAAAGAATGGCCAAATGAGGACATGTGTTGATTTCAAGGAGATTGAACATGAATAATGTGATATTGTGTCAACGAATCATACCACTTTAAGAGAAGAAATTCCAGTCGAAGAAGATGATGTTGAGGTTGCTCCTCCTGAGCTTGAAGAAGGTGTTGAAGCTACTATAAATAAATTAAAGGAGATTAATTTAGGCATTGCCGATAACCCTCGACCAATCTATATCAATGCTTTATTGACCAATAATGAAGAGAAAGCATACATCGAACTACTACATAAGTTTAAAGACGTATTTGCATGTTAATACAAAGAACAACCTGGATTGGATCCAAAAGCGGCAGTCCATTATTTGTCTATTAAGAAGGGAGCTTGTCCTGTCAAACAAGCTCAACGTCGATTTCGGCCTGAGTTGGTCCTATTAATTGAAGTTGAAGTGAATAAACTTGTTGAAGTTAGGTTCATTCAAAAAGTTAAGTATCCCACATGGATCTCTAGCATTGTTCCTATGAGAAATTGGTGTATAGAGTTGAAGCTGTTGTTCCTCTTGAGCAACAAATTCCATCATTGAGGATAACCGTTCAAGAAGTAGTAATTGAGAAAGAAAACACACGCTTGCGCATTGAGGAGTTAGAAGCTCTTGATGAAAAAAGATTAGAAGCGCAATAAAGACTTGAGTGTTATCAAGCTCAACTTTCCAGGACGTTCAACAAGAAAGTAAAGTCATGTTCTTTTCAAGTTAGCGATTTGGTGCTTGTTGTAAGAAAGCCAATCATTAATACTCATAGGACTGGAAACTAGTTTACATCAAAGTAGGATGGTCTTTATATTGTTAAAGAAATTTACACAAATAGGGCTTATAAGTTGGTTGCTGAAGATGGCTTAAGAATCGACCCAATAAATGAGAAGTTCTGAAAAAGCTATTATGCTTGAAGTAAAAAAAAAAGCTCTTTGACGTAGTAGCCTAAACTGCATGTTACTCCTGACTCGCACGAGTATAAACTGTGAATGGTACCCACCAAAGGTAGTGCATGTGGATAAACTGCTAACTCACCCCACCAAAAGTGAATACATATGATTAAACTGTTAATTTACTTCACTAGAGGTATTTTATAAAGTTAAAAAACAATAAATACCCCACCTATTCCAAGGTGATTAAGCAATGGATACTCCTTGCTTGCATGAGTATATACTGTGTACGGCACCCCCTCTCTAAAAAAATAAAGTTTATTTAAACTACATTATGACTTGATCCCTTTATTGGGGTACGTAGGCAACTTAGACATTTTCTAAGATCAATCATGAGTTGGTAATGAATTATATTTTCCTTTCATATGGGATAGTAGTTTATTGCACCTAAAATAAAAATATAAAAAAAAAGAAAAAAAAAAGATTACACTTCATGAGTTTCGATGAAAGCAAATGTATTCAAATGATTGCAAGATAAAAAAAGAAAAATTTATATTATGTAATCTCAAAAATGATGATGTTTGTTACATAAAAAAAAGTCCTAAACAATTACTAAGCAAAAGGATTTAAATTCTTCAATTTTTCTTTGGCGACCTCTAGATGTACCACTGAAGTTTTCAAATTTTCAATCACTTCATCACACAATGGGAAAGTATTCTCGATAGCGATGACTTCATCTTCAATCTTATGAATTTTAGCTTGAGCACTCTGAAGAAGTTCTTGTTGTCGTTTCAATGATGTAGTCAAGTTCTTTCTTCGTCCATTCAAGTTGTCAAGCTCTTTCTTGATGTGCTCCAACTTTTCCTTGGTGGATAGTTGACTTTTTTTCTTTCTCTAGTTTTGGCATCATGGAGACGACCTTTAGCTTCACTCAATTATCATGCAAGAAGTTCTTTAGATATCTTTTCGGAGGATGTTGACCTTGCCTCATCATAAGCAGCAGTTTTGACAAAAAATATTTTCAATAATTCTTCCAAATAAGATATGTCAAAATTGTTGAAGGTCTTTATGGACTCAAGCACAAACAACACATCATTTTTTATGGACAAAATGGAGTCAACTGAAGTACTTGCTATCCTTTTATGAAGATCACTCGATAACTTCTAAAGGTACTCCTTTTGTTGATTAAGTATAAATTTTCACCTTCAAACACCGGACAATGAGGTGTTTGTTTAGCTCTAATCAAGTTGAAAGTCTCTTTTTATATTGCCTTGTCAACTGAAGGAATTGTAGCCAACAAGTTGGGCCCTACGATCGACCCTTGGCTATCTTGTGATCCATTGTCATCAATGTTAAATAGTTCTTCCTCCAACTGAAATATTACATGTGTTAAGTTAGAAAAGAACTTATTTCTTATACTGAAAAAAAAAAGAGGAAAAAGAAAAAAATTAAATTGATAAATAACATCTTCAACAAAGCTCTCCATTTGACGTTGTTTGTTTGTAACATCATGAACGACAATGTCTCTTGACTCCAAATGTTCAAGGTTCCTTTTGGGTTTTTTCCAATGACGGTCCATATTATTACTACCACTTTCCTCAATGGAGTGAGAAGTACTCTTTTTTTTGTTAGTTTCGAGAGGCTCGATAATTTGAGTGTTTTATTTTTTTTGGAAGATAAACGACATGTATATATGAGGAATCATGAAGTGGGCAATCTCCATTGTCAAGCTCGCAATGTTTTCTTCAAAGTAACTTCCATGAACTTTGGTCCACCACTTCTTGTAGTCTTCTGACGAGAACTTCTTTGCATTTAGGGCATGCACCTTAGACATAGATTTGGACAAAGTGCACAAACGCCAATAGTGAACTCCTTCTTCTAAAGAAGCTTTGCGCATGTCTCGTGTAAGAGCTCCCGACACCACTTGATAGAATCCAAATTGGTGACTAAATCGATGAGGACTATAAGGCTCAATGATGAAGTGTCCACCTTGCCGCAAATAAAAAAAGCTCCAGCAAATGACAATAAAGTAGTTTTGCTCAAATCTCTCTACATTCCCATTGTCGACATACAAGAAATCCTTGCTCTTTGTGATCTTGGTACAAGTCCAAGAAACAAGGTCTCATTTGTGGATTCACTTGCAGTCATTTTTGGGATCATAGTATCTTACGTTTCCTTTACTGAGAAGATCACCATTTTGGGGTCTCATACTCCTTGCCAAATTTGGTGATGTGTCTTGAAGTAATGCGCCAACCAACTATAGACAAAGTGAATGAGGAATGTTGAATGCACATGGGATGGTCTTACAAAATTCGCGATATTGTTTAAGCCTTTGTAGATGCTTGATGGGAACAACAAGGCCCACCATTCGTCCACTTGCTATAATGCTTGCCATTTTGAAGGTACTAGGGCGTATCGAGTTGATGTCGTCACTGGGAAGAACAAATGCGCAAAGCCAACAAGCTAAGTATGCCGCCAAGTGTGTTTCTTCTCTCGAGCTCTCTTTAACGCCAAGCTTTGAAAATGAAGTCTTCTCTACGGGGCACCATTCTATGTGTATGTCGAAGTCGCCAAGTGGATTGTGAGTTGATTTGGGATGGACAATCTTCTTTTCTATACGTGGAGAAGATGAATGGTACTTAGCAGTCTTCTTGGACCAAAATCTAATCCACTAGTCAATGGATACTTGAGAAGATTGATCTCCATTAACACTCCTTTGAAGCAGATGATAAGCATGAGGTAAGTGGTTGCAAGAGCAAATGATGAATCTACTTCTTACCTCATCGACGCCAGTAAGCTCCTTGACACAGGGAACAACTTCACCGTAGAGAAATCCAGTCATAGGAAGGCCTGCAAGAGTGTGCAGATCCCACAGGGATATGAACAATTTTTCAAGGGAAGTCAACAAAGTGTAGGTGAATTGACACCACGCCTTACAAAACGCCTTGACTATGTCCGAGTTGCGATCATACATCAACAACGAAGCATACATCAAGTCATATATTTGCACCGCAAGAAGCTTGTGCTCGCACTGACTGAGGATGTCTTCAGTCTAAATATCCCTTAATGTAATGAAACGCGCTGGTGAATTGGATTGTATCCCCCCACTTGGCATTGCCTTCAATGATGCGGCGACCCAATACTGGCAACGGAGTTGGCTCACTTGATTGGTGATAATGAGTTGCTTGCAAAACCCACACCTTGGAAGTCTTGCTCAAAGGAATCTCCCGAAACCATTACTCCAAGTAAAATGGATTCATCAACCTTGGCCATTACTTTGCGTATCGGCCAACAAGGGGATCGTGAACAGTCAAAATTGTGTCATTCTCCATGGATTGACTCTCATCGTCAAAGATCACCAAGTGTTGGACTCCACAGGAAGAAGAAATATCTTTGAAATAAACCATTGCAAGAGTTGTCAAAGTACAAGCAAAAAAATGAGATATAAAAAGAAAAAGAAAAAGAAAAAGAAAAAGAAAAAGAAAAAGAAAATTCGTGATTCAAATTACAACCATTGATATAAAACTCACTACTGGCAAATTCAAAGGAAAATAGAAAAGAAGAAGCCAAGGTTGCTTTAAATTCTCTCGTATCAATTTAAATGCAAGAGGAACTTCTTAGCACAGGCGATAGAAATGATTCATTCTCACCAAATAGTAAAGTTCTCAGTAAACTTTAAGAAAACAAGCTGGAAATAAAATAAAAGAAATCTGTAGGAGCTTTCCATTAATCATCTGCAACAATCCAAGCAAATTGTGCTTAAAAAAAAGAAAGAAAGAAAGAAGAAGAAGTTAGAACTCAATATATTCTTTTAAGCAATGTATCGAACATCTAGTATGCTGATTTGTAGTAGATGATCAAGTGAAGATATTACGGATGATATTTGCCAAATACACACAAAGTATACCAATTTATAACAACAACTAGAATGCAAGGTGCAATTCTCTTTCTTTCTGAACAAAAAAAGAAGAAAGACATATAAGAGGTCGAATAGGATGCGGTGATGAGGCATCAAAGCTTCTTCTTTTATAGAGGTAAATGGATGCTTCAAAATCAGAAATTTCCATTCTCCTAGATCTTGGGATGAAAAAAGGAAGATAAAGGAAATATGTTTTTGTTTAAATGGAAAGTATCAACGATTTCTTGCCAAAAATTTCTGCGAGTAAAGAAAGTTATTGCAATTAAAACTCTGATCTTCAGCTTCAAATTCAGCAGGAAACTTGCCAAAGTTTTCCATTCTTATATTGAAAAGAGTTACAATTCATTGCCCAAAAAAAAAAAAAAAAAGAAATTGCCGAAAAAAATAATCGAGCAAAAGGAAGTTGTCTGCTATGAACGAAACAGAGTAACATGTAATTCAAAGATGGAAGGAAATCTGACAAGGTCTTGCATTCTTCAACTGAAAAAAAAATAAAAAATGATCCTTCAAAATTTACAGCAAAGAATCGTTAGGAAAGGAAGAAAATTCTGGACATTCAGGAAACAAAGCATGTTGATGTATTAGCTTCAAGTTGGAAGGAAATCCAACTGGAATTCCATGTTTTTGTTCCACATACACCACAAGTCAATCAATGGGGCCAAGTTATAAAAAAAAAAAAAAAAAAAAAAAGAAGAGGAAAGGAAATCAAGAAAAGATGGAAAGAACTAGAGTCTATTGAAGCATTATCTGCCAAAAAATGTTTGGATGGGGTATTTGTAAATAAATCAAATTTATCTAAAACATGTCGTTCGTGAACATATCGTTCTTGAACATAATTTGGGCAGATATTTGTAGATAAATTAAATTTATGATCAATTAAACGATAATATATATAAAATAATATATTAAATATTAATTTTATATTTTTAATTTATATTTTAGGTATTTAATTAAATTTAATTTATAAAATAAATAGTAAATTAATTAATATTGTAATATGCATATTCGGCCAATCAAATATCGTCAAGTCTCAAATTTCAATTTTTGGCAATTAAAATTGTATCTTGCAAATTATAGAAGTAAATAATTTAAATCACATTTTGTGATTAAGGCAATAATTGTCGATCAAATCGTGAAAAACCAATTAAATCGTATCACTTCATTAAATAATTATGACAAAAACTCCTATCCTACAAATATAAATACGAGTCATCCCCAAGAACTTAAACACAAGTTGTGAAAAAGAAATTCAAGAAAGAAAGGTGATAGAGAAATTCTCTCAACTTAATGAGCTCAAGTTTGAGAAGATCCACAATTCAAGGTAAAATTGCGTTCATTGTGGAGTCTACTTAAGCGATAATATTTAATTCAAAATTAACTTGTTAAACCCTCGAATTAACATTATTGAAAATTCAATCCACATTGGAGGAGATTAGATGATCGATTCAATCCACATTGGAGGAGATTAGATGATCGATTCTATTAAAACATTATCAAATCCACTAACTATCGATCGATTCTATTAAAACATTATCAAATCCACTAACTCAACGTTCTTAAAGTTGTAACGTTTAATTCGAAATCAAAGTATCATACCCTCGAAATAACGTTATTGAAAAACAAAATCAATTTGAAAGATACTAGAACAACGATTCCACCTCAAAAATTTTAAATTAAAAAAATGTTATTCTTGAAGAGAAGAATAAAAAGAATTAGCTAGAAATTATAACTTTTTAATTCTTTCCATACATTAAAATTCAATTTGTATTATTTTTTTATTTATTAATTTTTATAGAAAATGAAATTTGTTTTACATTCACCTCATGTTTGGATCACTTTCTTTTGTTTGGATTTTGAGCATTACTGAAGCAATTTAGCTATGAATTGACTAGAGAAATGATGGCTATCAGATTAGGTACTAAACAACTACTTCTTTATATATATAATTTATTGATTCAGCATTTCTTTATCTTTTTCTTCTTCAAAGTCTGTTTATTTATCTTTCTACCTCTCTAGTTTTTAATTTATTGCATATTTTATTGTTAGATATCTTCCTTTTAATCCTTAAATACGATATGATGCCTATATAATTTTGATTTAATATAGCATTTTTCGTAAATTTTTTCGTTGTATTTATCTGAATATTATTTAAACACATTGTGAGTTATAAAGTGAAGGAAAAAAGTGATACTTGTACGACTTTAAGTAGACTACAATTTAGGTTCAGTGCTCGTTCTGTTGTAGTATTGTGCATACGAAGATTTCCTCCATTAGTAGATCGATCATAAAGTCATGGCGTTATTAATTAGTCCATACTAATAAAACTTGTCAATGATTTTATAAAAATATTTTTTGTGATGACTATAATAATTTTATTAATTGTTATTTAGATTCACCGAATGACAAGATTTTTTTATTTTATTTTTTTTCCTTTTGGATCTGTGCCAACTGACAAGAATTGTAGTATGATATGGCCCTAGAAAAGTATTGGGGAATGGGCCGAGCTCCTGTGGTGAGTGGGCCACATGAGGGTCGTTCGCTGAAGGCCTTGGATAACTGTTGGGCTTTGATTGGCCGAGCTTATGAATGTGACGACCCTTTTAAAGGGCGAAAAATAAATGTGTTTATATATATATATATATATATATATATATATATATTATCAAAATCATTTGTTGAGGGTTAGACAGACCACTACCCATTTATTCATTTAAAAAAGTTCAACATCGTTTACAACACACAAAAAAGCAACTTAAGATGAAACGAAATGAAGCTAATTTCTTTCCGAATATTGTTTTGTAAGAAAGACCTTTCAATCCATCAAACTGCATGCCATGTTGATATATATATATATATATATATATATATTATATATATATAATATTAGAGAGAGAGAGAGAGAGAGGAGAGAGAGAGAGATGAATTGCAAGGTTTGGATTAGTCAACTTCACACACCAAAGTATGATACCCCATATTTAGAATTTGAATGAGTTGACAAAGCCATGCTCATTTCAATTTTAGACCCAAGAGTAGAACCCAAGAAAGGTTGCCATTGTAAGTTAAGTTGTTTGATTGAGGATGTAGCTGCTACCTACGATTTATTAGAAGATGATCTAGAATCTTGCACTACAATACGGATACCAATAAGTTTAGAGTCAAATGGGATTTGGCTTTGCCGACCACCCCTCGATTCTATAAATTTTTTAAGTTAATATAAATTTTATATATAAAGTTATTAAAATTTAAAATTTTACCTCCCTAAAAATTAAAATACCTCTTTATTTACTATTTTAAAAAAAATAAATTTCGTGACTCTGTCCTTAAATAAGTTGTTGGTTGAGGATACAAGGTGTGCACTTAAATTAATATACCTTTGTTTTGTTTCATGAGAAGCTTCAACCTCAACTACGGTCCTCCTTTGCAAAAATATTGGGTGATTTTATCATATTTATTCATACTTTCTAAGTTTCAAATTTATCATTGTCTGTTTTTTTTTATATATAGATTTCAAAAATAAAGCTTCATTACTTAAAAAAGTCTATTTCCGATCAAATTTATCATCCACTTAAAAAAATAATATAACACCACTTACTTTTAATCAATATTTTTTGGGCCAATATTATAAAAGACTCAAAATTTCAACTTTTCGATTATTTTTCACATACTCAAAATGAATATATAATATTAAAATGGAGGAAATAAAATGAGTCAGAGTCATACTTGACACCATTAATTGCACAAAGAAAAAGAAAATATTTGAATGACAAAATATCTTTGACCAAATAAGTTGAGCTTTTTAAAATAAAATTGAAAGAGGCAAACTACTGCAGTCAGCATAGATATTCATTGCAGAAGATTAAGGACCAAGTTAGTGGTTCGACTTCATAATTTTGACAAAATAAATCTACATTGATGCTGAAAATTTTGAATCAAGCAGGCACTAATTTCCCTCTAATATTGGCTTTAGTATAAGTTTTTCTTTAATATTCAGGCAAATTTGTTCTTAAATATGATCGATCACAAATCTTTCTTAAATGCATAATAGTTGGGATTATATTTACCACCAAACATGTGATAATTCTCAGAGTTTATTGCGCAAATACTTTTTCAAATATATGAAGCAGAACGAAGGCAGAATGAAATTATCTAAATTGGCACAAATATACGTACATCTAATTTTTTATTTTTTTTTAATTTAGGTATTCAAAATTTACGCTCCAACTAAGTCGTAGAATGAATGACCACCTCAAGGACCACCATAGGGTAAAGCTGATATGATATGCCTGTATGCATATATATATATATACACACACACACACACCTACATGTACTCATACTCTTTCTTTCTGTTTCTCTCACATAGTAAGTAACATTATTTATCTCATATTGCGCCACAACTCAGCTTTTTTAAAATCATCACGTTGTTTTCTATGCATGTGCTGATCATTTTGAATGTCCAATTTGTTACAGTATAAAATTAAATTATTTTATTTTTCAACTAATTTATTATATTAAATTTTGAGACGTGATATTATACATCACATTGCTATAAAATGAGGTTGCTCAAGTTGTCACTTCGATTTCAAATTGGGAAGAAGTAATGGAGATGACAATGTGTATTATAAGAAGAGACGAAAATATATATATTTCCAATCATGTTACTCGACATTATTTCTAAGTGTTAAGTGTGCAAATAAAATTTCGTATTGGTTTAAAAAATGAAGGATTATAGATTTATAAATTTAGACAATATCCCTATTGATATGATATATTTTGAGTAAAATTTAAAAATAAAATCATAAAAATTTAGTTTAAAAGTGGACAATATCATACCAAATATAAAGATATCTAGTATCCGTCTCCAATAAGTAGTATTAGAGTCATGCCTCAGATGTAGTCATGTGGAGGAAAAATCCTTAGCGCCGAACTAACATGGTGAGCCCCAATGATCAGCTCTTGAGGTTAGTGGTGCTTTGTATTCATAAGTCCACACATATGCGGTGACTGTCAAATAAAAAAAAATACTGTTAAATATTAAAAATTGACAGTAACATTACTTATAAATAGGCATCTGGTAGAGCAAATATAACACACAAGAAAAATACAAGTAATAAGATAATTAAGTGAGAGAAAAATAGAGTATTTTGAGAGAATAAAATGAAAGAAAAATTCTAATAATTTTTCATTATTTCTTAAAATAGTTTTTATTTTGTTTGGTATTTTAAGTTAAAAAATTTGAGATATTTATGATCCAAGAGATATTCTTTTGAAAATTATTTATGTATTTCCTAATTTAAGAAAGATTTTGTAAGCCTACTATACAAATAATAGAAGTTTTTTTTCTAAACTACAATCTCGTAGTTTTTCCGGATTTAAGTTTTTTACGTAAGAATACTTGTATCAAATTTTTACTCTCTTGCACTATTATTTGGAATTCTTAGTTTAGTTTCATTTTTAATTCAGTAGGTGGGAAAAAAAAAAAATTGTTCTGCTGTGTTCGTGTCATTTATTTTAACTTTCCCAACACTCTAGTGGCTTTACATAAGACGTGTGCTCCAACATAACAAAAATGAGTTGACCTGAATAGAGTGAGCTCTGGAGATAGGCGGTGCCATAGTGCTTCACGTAGGGGTGCGCTCCAACGTGATGATGATGAATAATTTATTCGATAAAGCAAGATCTTTTAGTGAAAATATGAAATAATTATCATTTAAGGGGGGTTAGTCATTCATTCGAGGTCAAGATTGTTATGTTTGCAGACAAAGTCCCACGTTAGTTGAAAACGAAAAGGGTCATAGTTTATAAATTTAGACAATTTCTTCATTAGTATTAGACTTGTTGGATAAAGTTCAAAAACAAAAGTATGAGAACTCATGCTCAAGGTGGACAATATCATACCAAAGTGAAGATATTTGGACAATATCTCTATTGGTATGAGAATAAAATCATGAAAAATTAGGTTTAAAGTGAATAATATCATACAAAAGTGAAGATATTTGAACAATATCTCCATTGATATAAGATATTTTGAATAAAATTCAAAACGTAATCACGATGGTTTAGACCCAAAGTGTAAAATATCATACTAAAGTCAAGATATATGGTGCCCATAAATTTAATACACTAAACTTTTAACATAAAATCTTCTTTCATCATACGAACTATATATGTTTTTACTTAATTACTATCAATTGTGAATCATTTTAATGCCTAGATCTGTACAAAAAAATAAAAATAAAAAATCACGAGTCTGAAACTCAAATGAAAAGTATTCCTAGTATAAAAAAGTGGACTATATATATGTGAACAAATTTTTTTCTCAATTTGTAGTCTCCTTGTTATAGTGGATTGGTCTAATGCTATACATTACTTACAAGACCAAAACACTTTGGACCCTGTCCACATATGTATATATTTATATAATGCTACACATGTGTATTTTGTTGCTTGGCGAGAACAGTAGATGTCGTTCAATCATATTATACCAAGATTTTATTTATAGCCTAGCTAAAAAGATTTCCCAAACGTACAACTTTGAATAACAGCTTTTACACTTGGATACAGTGTAGAAATCCCGTATTGCTGCCTTTATTTCAGGTCATTGGTGGTAGTTAAACTGACTTGGTATTATTTTTCATAATAATACCACAACTCACCTTACTTTATTCACCAAATTTCGAATACTAATTCGAAAATAGCGGAAAGCATATGCAGCTCGGAAATAAAATAAACATATATGATCATTTCAAACTGTATGACTTTGAGTTTTTGATAGACTAGCTACTATGTTAGGGCACCAAGAATTAGTATTTTCTAAAAACTCTAGTTGTCAAACATGCCCAACATGGGCAACAAGCCTAATATATCAATGAAACCAGTTGGAAAAATTTTAAAAAATTAATCAGAATAAAATAAAAAATTAACAAAAAAAATAGTTAACGTTTATCTTTATTACCATGATTTTTATAAGTCACTTCTTTATTTTTTTTTTTTTTGTGGTTAATCTAGTATATTGCCGTGGAATGAAATAAATTAGGAATGAAATAATTATGAGAAATGAATAATATTAGTATAGCATTTCTATTCTTGATATGCACAGGGAATAAAACCGTCGTTACTTGTTTGATTCTAATGGCATGATTGATAATTAGAAATAAATAGTAAAATTTGAATAAAATTATTTTTAATTATCAATATACCCTTCAGTTGAAATTTTTTAAACTGAAATCATTATTCATTATATTATACATAAATGAGTCTCTTAAGGTTTTATTTGGTAAATATAAAAAAATATAAATAAAATCTCACATTGATATATTTTTTTAATAAAATAATAATGATAATTTTTTTATGTTTGTTTGGTTTTATTAAGGATGACAATATATTTGGATAATATCAGGACTTGCTCGCCCCGCTCACTTGGGGTGGATTTTGAAACCATAAATGGGTCTCAGGTTTAATTTCAGACTCGAGCTTGACTTGAACTTGATTCGTTAAAGTATTACATATATTATTTATTTTTTATATATGGCTTATGTGATGTATATTTATGAATATGTAGACATGAATAAATATGTGTATGTCACGTATATACTCACATATAGTATATAAATATAATAATTTCATAAATTCTCTTAATTTTTTTAAAATCAGAACACGTACATACATATATTATAAATAATTAGTTCTTTATCAATAACACTATTTTATCATATGTAAAAATATATGATAACATTTTATTTTCAAAATATTTTTTGATATTTTTAAATTTAAAAGTGGGTTAATGGGACCAACCCGTTTGGGTCACGATTTGGGATGAGTTCGTGTCTAAGTCTGACTCCATAAAAATCTTGATGGATCAAGTTTCGAATTTTGATAAATCTGCCCTATACCCGACTAGTTGTCATCCTTATTTTTTTGTCAAACACTTTTATTAAATTTAGAAAAATAATCTTATTAAAAATAAATATATGTTTATTATTAATTGATTGGAAATAGTTAAACCCTAAAAAAGAAAAGGAATAACTAATTTCATACTTTTGAAAATAATGATTTGTAACATTAAATTATACTAATTATATATTTAAAAATATACTTATGAATAACTAATGATTATTTCATTCTCACTTCATTCTTACATATCAATCATGCCGTGCTACCAAAGATCATTTGACCTAATGGTATGTCTCCCATCTTGTGTAGGTGGAGAGGGGAGGTTGAGTTTGATATAAGCTTGGACTCTGATACCTAGAGATTGAGTTATAATCTATGTAAGCCAATGTACTCCTATATATGAATATCATGTGAAGGTTCAAATACACATTACATTCATCAAATATTTTGATAATACTTTTTGAGAATTGGTTCTTATTTAAGTATCAAAGATTTTTTACTGATCCAAAACTCAGCACTTAATAACGTGGTTTTTTGCATAAATTCTCAAGAAGTGTTCAAATTATTCATTAAGAAAGAGCTATATTCTTGGTGCCATTTTGGCATGCATTAATATACATTATTATCTTATGTACGTACAAACACATATTTATTCGGAGAGTTTTTGTTAGTCTAAAATTCAGCACTTGGTAAGGTGGTTTTTTTGCAGGAACTCTCAAGAAGTGTTCAGACTATTTATCAAGAAGAGCTATATTGTTGGTGTGTTTTGACACACATTAATATATATGTTAGTATCTTGTACAAGTATAAATATATGATTATTTATTACAAATTACTTAACTATTACATCTGAATGTAATGATGTTATCGGTCGTTCATTTATAAAAATAAAATAAAAAAATTTATTCAATATTAGTAAGCCGATTTCAAGAGAAAATAAAAATGTTCAATCACTGATCAATCCAATAAACAAGTCCTAGTATGAAAACATTTTTTTTTCCATATCACATATATCTAATTTCCGTGATTCAATCGAACACCCAGACAATTCAAGAGGCACTTGCACAATTAATTCTAATATTATCCTATGCGTTGGCTAATTTTTTTACTGCTAATTAGGGGTGTGCATTCGATAATACCGTACCGAAATTTCAGTACGGTAATTTACCAAACCGAATATCAAATCGAACTTTCAGTAATTATCGGAAAAAAAATTGATAATTCAGTACGATTTTCGGTAAAATCAAAATTTATAAAAAAAAAAAAAAGTTTGCTCCTTATTATTTCAGAAATTTATGCATAACAATTATTATATCAAGAAGTTGTGGCCTATGGAAAAGATAATTCAATTATTTATATTATTTTTTGAAATTTATTTTCAATCATAAATGGGTATTATTTGTACAAAGGTAAATAATTGAATTTTTGAAAATAAAAATATGCTTATATGTTTGTTTCTTTTGTGACTAGCAATAAATAACTAAAGAATTCAATTACATTTAGTTCAATCCGTGAGTTTAATCGGCATTTTTGTGATATATTTTTCAAATAAGAGAAATGAACTATTTTAGTTATTAATTTTTTTAAAAAATATATTGTTTTTATCATGCTAAATTTTAATCATTTCCATAAACACCAACTAAATAATTATTAATTAATTACTAAACAAGTGAACATAAGGAGAATAAACTAAAAAATACTTGAAGGAAAAAATTAATCCACAAAATTTTTCAAAAAAAATAAAAATAAAAATAAATTTGGTATTCGGTTCGGTACGGTATACCAAATCCAAATATTGAAAAATACTAAAATTTTAAAAAAATACATACCAAATATCGAACCAAAAATCAAATTCGATTTATATCGAAATTTTAATTTCGCTACGTTTGGATCGGTATACCAAAACCGTGCACACCCTTACTGCTGATAAAGCTTATATACCAACTTAAGCTTGCAGTCAACATGGGACATAATTTGTTCTTTTTTTTTTTTTTTTTTTTTTTTTGAGGAATTTTGAATTTGTCTGAGGTTTGGTTAAACTCCACTGAGAAGGTAAAGGTAGTTGTGGTTTGATTTATTTGTTCATCCTAATTTCTTTTTTTTTGACCTTTATATGCAATATTCAAACTAATACAAAATTCATCCATGGAATTGCAAATTTCAACATAATTACACATCCTAAGGAACTTCTATTGGATAAAGAAATGGAAGATTGGTGTCAGAAGTTTCTAAAAGCTGACATCAACACTGTCTTTTTCAAGACTTCTAAAGGCTTAAAAATAAAAATTGGCCAACTGGGGTTGTTGTTTATTCAGCAAGTAATCTGTACATGAAACTGTGCATCCCCAAAGTCGTTTTATTGAACATTCAAACACATAAATATGACAAAATACAAATAGATAAGTTTTCTTCTAAGTTCTAACACAACATGGAGAATGCATTAATCTGCTTGTACATCCCAATCAGACAGTGACGGAGTTAGAATTTTTAATTTGAGGAACAAAATAGATATTTGGGGAAAGTTTGCAGACACTAATTTTTAAGTGATTATGTGCTTTTGGCTTAAAAGAATTTACATTTGAGTGTGTGGAATATCAAATTTTATTTTTAATTTTCTAAAATTAAGTGGGTAGAAGCTAGAAGCTCTAGATAAAGGGATTCTAGCAGCTTTGGATTTTCTGTAAATTTATTTACAAGTTTATTTGGACATTTTGGACCTCAACAACATTCAATAATCAAAACAACTTTTTGAATATCAATTTTAATTTTGTCATTTTACAAGTAAATTCACGGTGGAGTTAATTTTTTTTTTTACCAAGCAGTTGTATTTTCTCTTATTTTCACTATCTTTTGCAAACACTCTCCACTTTTGTTTTTTATCCACTTTTCAAAATTCTTTAAATTTTATCACTTCTTCAAAAGCATAAGTTTTTGCATACACTCCATTTGCTTGTATAGAAAAGCAACTTAGGAATTTGAAGAGGTAAATATTTTGAATCTCATCTAATTTACATGTAATAAAACTTGAGATTATAGACAAATGAAAAAGACAATAGTCCGAGTCAGATTATTTTTAGTATTAGTTTTCCATTACTCTGTCACCCAAGTCTTCATTAGTACCCTCGATAATATCATCCCCACTTTCTTTTTCCTTTTTTGTTTTGTTTTGTTTTGTTTTGGCATGTTGATAAGATGATTTCTTGACTAGCTATAGTATTCAAGGTTTTAATTGTTAAGCCAGTATCAATCAAGCTCTATCAAGTTAACAGTGAGTAAAAATTGATAGTTTAATATTTGTCATTAACTAGTTAGGAGCTTATTAGGTGAATTTATACCAACTTCAACCTTCTTTAATTTGTTAAATGACCAAACTTATCATTTTGAATGAGTTTTCATCAATTAATTAATTTTTTATCTAAAAAAAAGTCTTTATAAGTACCTATCCTGCAAACCCGTAACAAATTTATATTAATCATCTTCTGTGTTAATAAGATTCTGTTAGTTTTCTTTATATATATTGAGAGGTTACACGTAAAGTTGAGGAATAAATAAATATAATTTGGATAAATCAAGAAAATTGTGGATATTGGATAAAATGACCAAAATACCCATTTGTCTTAGCTAGATAGAAATATACTACTATACGATCCCGGCCGGCCCCTCCTACCTACTACTGCCCTTTTAATCCAAAGCCATGGATCTCAATGATGAGTTATTCCCATGCATGCATGGTTAAAGAGTTTTCTGATCATTCATGTATATGTATCATACATTGGAAAGACTACACAACAAGATGTTGGCATGGTACCCCACCTACTGCCTTCTGGTCCCGTACCAGACATCTTGGTTATCCATGATGACTATCAATGGTGAACATAATGATTAATGAAATAATGGAGTATACATACATGCATACATACATATATAAGCAATTATATATATAAATGTGTGTGTGTGTGTTTACATACACGAGGAATGCTATTATATATACATATATACATATATGTTGTCTGCATGAACCATACTACATATCATTGTACAACATTAATTACAACATTAATTATTTTTCCACCTTTCCTAATTATGACAAATTATATGTAATTTACTTGGATAATTTTTATAAATATATACTTTTCAAAATTAAAGGAATTTGAAAAAAAAATTTAAAGACAATAAATATATATATATTGGGGCTAATGATGTTCACCTCATTAATTTAATTGATATGGCAGTTTAAAAAGAAAATTATTTTAAGAAAATAAATCTTATTTTGAAAAGTATAAAAAACATATGAGATATAAATTTATGACCCATTCTAATTAGTGTGCTAATTTAGTCATAATCACTTTTAGGAAAATTGTTCAGTTTTTCCTTACACAAATAGCTTTTTCGTTTCTAAAATTTGAACAGTACATTAACTACGTATTTGGCTAAGTAACTTACGTATGTATATACGCTTGTATATGCAACCAAACTTCTAGAACACGTACAGGTTTGCAAGAAAACCTACCATCTTCTTACGAACTCTTCAGAAAGTTTCTTAATTGTTTGACCTTGCTAACCCTCTCTGACCAAAT
This sequence comes from Paulownia fortunei, assembly GCA_019321725.1. Taxonomy (NCBI): domain Eukaryota; kingdom Viridiplantae; phylum Streptophyta; class Magnoliopsida; order Lamiales; family Paulowniaceae; genus Paulownia; species Paulownia fortunei. The sequence goes on along the minus strand of CM033105.1, from coordinate 2,303,955 downwards.
CATTAGCGTGTTGAGGGGCCTGAGGCGAAAAGTATAAAAGTTAATTTATAACTTTGGGAAAAACTTCCTTTCTTATTCACAAATTAAAACATTAATTTGTTTTTTCTTGAATTGAAATATTGAATTAAGGGTCGAATTTACACTGTTTTGTGGAGGTCGAAATTCACCTCAAATTCGGTAAATATAAATTTTTTAGTATAAATTAATCTACAATCACATATTTATTAGGTTTATTATAATGATCTTCGGTCAAAGTCTTTTAATCGAATGAGATCTAGAAAATAAGTGTCAATAAATAGAAACCTTATAATGTCAATTAACTTTTATCCGTACCTTGAGTACATATATTTGACATTTGGTGATCTCTTAGGATTGATCTTATCAGAAAACCACAATTGAGATTTTGAATCAGAACTCGATTCCAAAAAGGTGACGCGAGTATCAATCTATTTAAAAATTACATTTTATGTGTGGTGGCATTTTCGATAATAAATTCCTCATCATGATCAACAATACTACATCATTTATAAATATAAGTAATTACGACTTATATGAGCCACAAGATTTTTCATTATATCTTATAGTTTTCTGCTCGCACATTAACAATATTTTTGCTATGTAAATTAAATTTAAGTGTGTGTATTTTGGTCTTTTTCTAAGGCTAGTTGTATAAATGTGTTGAAAGATCAAAGATCCCGCGTAAGGAAAACACGTAGGAGAAATGGCCCAAGAAGATTTTTACAATAGATGCAAATATAATTTTATTCAAATAAAAGAGTCCAAATAGCTTCTAAAACCGCTTTCAGACGGTCATGGAAATGGTAAACAGCGTTTCTGGCAAGCCCCCACACCCACCACACCCCTATAAAGTCAAGGAGGGGGCAGCCAAGTCATTTTCTATTCAACCAAATTTGTTAAGACTTCTTGACTTTTTGCTCATTATTTTATCCCTAGCTTCCATACTCTTTGCCTACATACATACATACACAAAGTATAAAATTATGTACGTGGAAGGGCATATATCTCACCATCAACAAATTTTATATATTTATTATTTTTATTTTTATTTTATAACATTAAAAAATATAAGATCCTATTTTCTAAAATGTAAACTTTCATTTTTTCTTTCTTCTAAAAATAATTTTTTCAGTTAAAGTAATAATATGTCACCACTATTTGCCAAATACTTATTTTTAAAATAATCTTGTAAAATTATTTAAATTTTTATTTTTTTAATTTGTCTAAAACTTTGTATAATAATTAAATGGAATACGTAATGAATGTTAGGTAGGGTGAGCACTAATATATGTTGTATTTTCTTGATGTGTGTATATAAATAATTAGACCAAATAAAATCACCATTGAGTCTTATAAAAGGAGTTGCAAACCTCTATCTCCATGTCTGGTAGAGAGAGCAGTTGGACATTTGAATATTAGTTCTTATTTTCTCCATATAAACCTTCCAAAACCACTGCATATTCAAAAACCCATCATTCTTTTCTTGTTTTTAGCTCATCAATATATCAAACATTCATACAAAAAAAAGCTTTGCTTTTGTACAGACGAGTATTATTTCGTGAAGTACAGCAGTAATAACTGATGGCAGTCAAGAAGAAGATGAAATGGCAAGACTATTTTCCCAGCTGTTTCAAGCCTGAGAGCCCGAACCGGGATAAGAAGAAACCGGTCTCCAAGCAATCTTCCTTTCAGAGGATTTCATTGTCGGACTTGAGCAGTTCAACCCTTTCCGAGGATCTGTCTATTTCTCTGGCGGGCTCCAATCTGCATGTGTTCACGCTTCAGGAGCTGAAGGTGATAACCCAGAACTTCTCATCTAGTAATTTTCTTGGTGAAGGCGGGTTCGGGCCGGTGCACAAGGGCTTCATTGATGACAAGCTGAGGCCCGGTTTGAAGGCTCAGCCCGTGGCGGTCAAGCTCCTGGATTTGGATGGCACGCAAGGTCACAGAGAATGGCTGGTAAGGATTCATTTTCTTTTAATTTCTTTTTATTTTTTTATTTTTTAACAGAAGCATAAATATTTGTTGCATTGTGCTTGATGTAATATAATTGACTTTTTCGATTTTCATGAACAGACTGAAGTGATTTTTCTTGGTCAATTAAGACATGCACATTTGGTGAAGTTGATTGGATACTGTTGCGAAGAAGAACACAGGCTTCTGGTATATGAATATATGCCCAGAGGTAGCCTGGAAAATCAACTCTTTAGAAGTAAGTTTTCTTATCTGTCTATTTCTTTCATTAACAGTCCAATTTGAACCTGTGATTCTTAAGGAGTCCAGGTTTTTTTATAATTATAACTATCTATATTCATATACTGTGATTCTATTGCTAGTCCCACCGTATGAATAATTGTGATTGTCTCGAGACACAGAGATCCGGTACAAGATTTAAATATACACATTTTTTGTGTGTGCTGCTAAGATATCTGCTCCCTGCATAAACATATGGAACTGTAATCACTTACCCCCACTTATTTTTGCATTCAACTCCGTCAACTTGTTAACAGAGTTTAATTTAATGTGAAAAATGCTTTAAAAAAGTCAAATCAGTTGTGCTTTCTTGGGTTGGAAGTTGACATTTGATGTGCTACTGTTCTATAGAGTAACTTGTCAACAAATTTGTTAAAAAAAAAAAGGTTATCTTGTAAGAATTGGTATTTGTTTATATGATTTGTTTATATGACTGTCACGTTTGAACAAATCAATCTTACTTTCTTGGCAGGTTGCAACTGCCAAAGAATTTCATTTACACTGTGATTATGATTGTTAATTGTATAACGATTCTTGATTTGTATTGGACATTTGAAGATAAGTTTGGTGCATCATTCCAAACATTGGAAAGTGGTTGGTTTGATTTTTTGACCTGTTCCATGAATATGGATGAACCTGGGAAAAATATATCAGATTACGAATCTGAACAATGAATACAATAGTTAGTATTTCCTAATAGCTGTATCATAGGCATCTGAACTACCTGCAGATTTGAATTAAGAAAAAAAAAGGAAAAAAGAAATCACCCAACTTTATAGACAAATAAATATGAAGAAATCTGTAGAAGATATGAAGATTTAATTGCTGTCTTGCTGATATTGTCAAACTTATACTGTTGCTTGTCTAAAGAAGCAAACATTTCTTCTAGATGATAAGCACAAGTGTATTGACCATGAGCTTGATTCTGTTTGCTCTATCTCTACAATCTAATTTCTCAATGAACTTGTACACAGGATTCTCAGTTTCACTTCCATGGTCAACAAGAATGAAAATTGCTCTTGGAGCAGCAAAAGGACTTGCCTTCCTCCATGAAGCTGAAAAGCCCGTCATATACCGTGATTTTAAAGCTTCAAACATTTTGCTGGACTCGGTAAGTTTGTTTATCATTCTTCTCATCCCTATACCACATGCACTGTTCTTCTGTACAGGACTCATGTTTGGATCTCTTTCTTGTTTTTAGGATTACACTGCCAAGCTCTCCGACTTTGGGCTTGCTAAAGACGGTCCAGAAGGAGATGATACACACGTTTCCACGCGAGTTATGGGCACACATGGTTATGCTGCACCTGAATACGTCATGACAGGTAATTTGAATTCTTGGATTCCATACTTCTTGCTGAAAAACTGATAAAATTATATCGCTTAATTTGATCAACTCAAGTACTTAGTTCATAAGTAGCAGGAAACAATCATGACTTGATCAAATATATTGTGCAGGTCATTTGACAGCAGCAAGTGATGTATACAGCTTTGGAGTATTACTCTTGGAGCTTCTAACAGGCCGAAAATCAGTAGACAAAAGCCGTCCTCACAGAGAACAGAACCTTGTAGAGTGGGCAAGGACAATGCTGAAGAATCCCCGGAAGCTGAGCCGGGTAATGGATCCAAGGCTGGAAGGCCAGTACTCTGAACAAGGGGCTCAGAAGGCAGCAGCATTAGCTTATCAGTGCTTAAGCCATCGGCCTAAGCTTAGACCAACAATGAGTGAAGTGATTAAAGTTTTGGAGCCCTTGAAGGATCTTGATGACATTCAGATTGGCACATTTGTGTTCGCAGTTTCAACAGATAGTGATTCACAGAAAGAATTTTCAACAGACAGCCAAAGACAAAAGGAAACGAAAAAGGAGAATGGTCAGTACCACCATAGACATAAACTCCATGAGGGCCATAAATACAGGGCCAAATCTCCCAAATCCCCACTTGCTTTCACAGAAACTGCTCTGCAACAGGACCTGAGAAAAGGGTTGAATTCACGGGTGCACCACGGCTTGAAGAGAGCATAAACAGAAAAAAATTGTAAATTGAAACTACTGTATATAAAGATTCAACCAGCATTACTACTGGTTGTGTAGAGCTACACATTTGATTAGGCCAAGTGCAAGCACACACATACCTTTTTTGTTTGATTCATATACACTTTGTATTTCTTTTCTCAACTGTAATTGAAATGAGATAATTGATTCATAAACAGAGAATCCATTGACTTTTGAGACTTTGATCAGATAGAGCACCAACTTTGATACGTTAACAAGAACTGACATTCCAAAATTATAGTATAATACAGACAGCTAAGCACATAGAACCAAATCCCAGCGAGATATTCTTTATATTGTCAGTGTATCTCCATAGGTAATAAGTACTATTCCTGAGCATAAATGAGAATTCCCCTAGAAATGGTTGTTTGAATACATAGTTTTTTTTTTTTTTTTTTTTTAAGAAGCAATAATTGCAAACTTAATTCAATACAACTATTAATAAACATCTAATTACGATAAATACCACACATAAAACAAAACTTAAACGGAATATCTTATCTCATACTTGTAGATTTTTTCCGCCTCAATTTTGATCGCTGGGCCAAAACCTGATGGCCAAGGCAGAGCATCAAATCCCTAATTTTAAATGATTGTTTTGACTTTTGTGGAGTCACAATCAGTGAAACCAACCAAAAAGAATAATTCAGTATATTAAAGAAGTACATCTTATGCTGGAAGTACATATTATTGGTTAGCAAGAAATTAGACTTGAGAGAGGGTGAAAAATTATCAATTATTAGGAGCATGATATTCTGTACTACAGAAAGCTTTGTGTGTACGAAAGAAATTGTTCTTATTTTCTCTCTTTTTTGTTTTTTTGTTTTTTTGTTTTTTTTTTGGGGGTGGGGGGGGGGTGTGGAGGGGTGGGTTTAATTTTCTAATAAGTCGGGAGAAGAGGAAAAATTACGAAGGGGAACCTGATTTCAAGATATATTCGACATTGTAGATGAACATGAACCATGATCCTCCACTACCTGAACTACAGAGCTATAACCAATTCTAGGCATTCTATAGCAAATGTAACGGATAAGAGCATCGTATCCAAAAATCATACGCCAAGATTGATCAAATGATTTTGGACAATAGGACCTAAAAAACTAAGATAATCTGTGATCGTACCAAGAATCGATCAATCCAACACTTTGTTTACCCTTCCAAATCAGGGGCAGAAGCAGGATTTTAATGTAGGGGTCATAATAATATAATATTAATTATTTTTTTTACCTATAAAAATATTTTTTATTGTAATTTTTTTATTAACTAATTATTAAAAAATAAATACAACTATAAATAAAAATATAATATTTATACATAGATTTCTCATACATATCATATATGTATAAGTATTCGAAAAAAAAAACTTATAAATGAAAATGAGAATCAATTCTAATTCAATCTAATATAAAACAAAAATTAACTTACAAATATTGAAAAATATAATCCGAATATTAGAGTAATTCTCATAATTTCATCACAATCTTATAAGTTATTATTAAGTATTTAAATTTATCTTATTATTGTGGAAAAAAAAATAATTTTTCAAATAAAATGTAGTTTATATAAGTAGCTACACATTTGTAAGTTTATACAATGAATTAAAAATATATTAAAAAACTAATGAAATTCTTTTTTTATTTTATTGTAAAAGAGAACTATTGTTTAAATAAAAATAATTCTTACCATTATAAAAATTTATAGTAACATGTCAAAAATAAATTTGTCAATCAAACTTGCTTCCAAAAAATATTGCATACATTTGAGTATTATTTTATAATCATTATTCAAATGAAATGTATTCTAAAAAATCTACACTTATGATTTCTTGCAACATTAAAATTAGAATAATCTAAAATAATAAGTAAAGAAAGTGGACTCAAATAAGTTAAAAACTAACAAATAAGTATAAAAACAACAATAATGAGTAGTATTTTACTAATATAAAAACTAACAAATAAAGTTTTAATATTACAAATGCCTTTTAAAACTTTATATTAATAATAAGCACATAAAATTTTGAAAAATGAAGTTTCAAATAATTTAAAATATCTTTGAATTACATATTCAAAATAAGATTATAAAAATTTTGAGTGGACAATTGAGATAATTTCATAATTTAAAGGGGGGACAAAAAATTTAATTTATTAAATTTCATAAATAAAAATATATATTTGTAGAAAATTGAGAGGGGCGGCTGCACCCACCCGCCCCTGCTTCCAATTTGATTACTACGGTCGTAAATGAATCAAGCGCTCGCGAACTATTCAGATCTCGACTCAAAAAAAAATTCGTTCGAGATCGATCGTTAACTTTAATGAGTCGAGCTTGAACCTAGTAGTATTTGACTCGTAAACTCGCGAGCCTGCTCGTTTATATGCTCGCGAGCCTATTCGCGAGGTCGAGCTCGCCTCGTTTATATGCTCGCAAACCTGTTCGCGAACTCAAGCTCGCGAGCCTGTTCGTTTATATGCTCATGAGCCTGTTCACGAGCCTGACTTGTTTGATAAGTTCACAAACATGTTCGTGAGCGGTTCATTTAGAAGTTCGATAATAGGCTCGATAAAATTATAAAAAAATTAAATACAAAGTTTTCTAATAGAATCGAACACAACACCTTTGAAAAAAATGTGAAAATTCACACTACTGAACCAACTATATTTTTGTATAATCAAGTATAATAAAATATTCTTTAAGAACTAACATAATCAATAAATAAAATTTAATGCAAATCTTATAATGGTATATTTAGAATATATAACCAAGATAATTCACAAAATAAGAATATAAATTTAGAATAATTAATAAAATTAGGTTAATCAAATAAAATCAACTCTTAGTATGATTTATGAAATATCTAGAGTATGACCTACTTGAAATTAATAAATTTCGTACATTTAGAAAAATTAAAAATAAGAATATAAATAGAGAATAATAAATTTAGATTAATCAATGCAAATCTTATCATGATATATTTAGAATATTTAATTAACTAATTATATATAGCCAAGATAATTCATAAAATAAGAATATAAATTTAGAATAATTAATAAAATTAGGTTAATTAAATAAAACCAACTCTTATTATGATTTAGAAAACATCTAAAGTATGACCTACTTGAAATTAATAAATTTTTCTATATTTAAAATATTTAAAAATAAGAATATAAATAGAGAATAATAAATTTAGATTAATCAACTTAGAGAAATAAATAAAATTTAGTAATATACTATAAAACCATCAATTTAGAATAATTAAATAAAAAATAAAAGTCAAACTTAAGATAATAAATAAAAATTAAGATAAAATAAGAAAAAAAATATAAAATAATAAAATTGAAACTAATCAAATATCATACTTTAAGATAATACATTTAGATTAAAATTAGTTAGAAGATTAGATAGTTGTTTTGCTTTAAAATTTAAAAAATATAAAAAAATAAAAAATAAAAATATGTAATAATATACTTAGTCTAATCAACTAACATTCAATTCTAAAATGATAAACTATAATAATAAACTAAAATTTTATATATTGACTATATTTAAAATAATTCATAAACTAAGAACTTCAATTAATAATAATAAGCATATATTAAAATATAAAATAAATAATTAAATTTCAACTTAAGATAATTCATTAAAATAAGATTAAATTTAGAATTATAAGTTCATTTTAATTAAACAAAATATACTTGTATGCGAATTCATGCCTTTAAACGATATTTTTTGATGTTTTTTGTATTATATCTAAATAAAATTCAAATCACAAGTTATTATAAATGTCAAATAATACATGCACATGATTTCTTTCCTATACTCTTAAGGGGTGATTAGTATATATAAAAATAAAAATATATGGGAATAGAATGAATTTAGGAATGCCGAATAAATTTGCTATATTTAAAATATTTAACAATAAGAATATAAATAGAGAATAATAAATTTAGAGTAATTAAGAAAAAAACTCAATTCTAAATTCTAAGATGATAAATTATAATAGTCAACTAAAAATTTTATATACTAACTACACTTTACATCATTCATAAAATTTTCAAGTTAATAATAATAAACTTAGTATAATAAGCAAAATTTAATAATATACTATAGAACCATAGTTTAGAATAATTAAATAAAAAATAAAAGTCAAACTTAAGATAATAAATAAAAATTAAGATAAAATAAGAATACAAATATAAAATAATAAAATAAAAACTAATCAAATATCATACTTTAAGATAATACATTTAGATTAAAATTAGTTAGAAAATTAGATATTTGTTTCACTTTAAAATTTAAAAAATATAAAATATAAATATGTAATAATATACTTAGTCTAATCAACTAAAATTCAATTTAAATTTTAGGATGATAAACTATAATAATAAACTAAAATTTTATATATTAACTATATTTAAAATAATTCATGAACTAAAAATTTCAATTAATAATAATAAGTGTAGATTAAAATATAAAATAAAAATATGTTGTTTTTTATTTTTTGAAATGAAATGTGTTTATCAAGCTCGAGCTTGAACTCGATTGTATGCTTAACGAACTCGAAGTTTCTAATCATTTAACGAGTCGAGCTCGAACTAAACTCATTTAACATACTAAAAGAGTCATTTTCAAATCGAGTTCGAGACGTTCGCGAGCTTAATAATTTTCAAATAAATTAAGCTCAAACTTAATTATAAAAACTCGAATCGAGCTCGAACCAAGCTCAAGCCTATGAAAAAATCAAATGAGCTGAGCTTGAACTTTTTTCTGTTCGACTCGATTCGATTTAATTACAACCCTAGTGACTACGGTGCAATTTTATGAATTTTTTTACTAATTTTTAATTGAATTGCGATATGCGATGTGGTTTAGGATGGTTGTGGGTGGTTCAGACAGTTTTGATTAACAAGAAAAAAATCATGTGATTGATTAAAAAAAAATTGTCCAAGATAATTGCAAAAGTTTAATTGAAATGCAAAGATATTCGACCGATAATAATAAAGTGTCTTAAAATATAAATATGAGTACTAAGTTTCCAAGAATTAATTGCATAATTTTTGTTGTCACAAGAAAAAATACATTTAAAGAAAATATTTGTTTTACGAAAAATTTAAATATAACTTTTTGATATAAATGAGAAAAGGGGCGGTGCAAGAAGAAATGAAAAATTTGGGAAGACTTAGATTTGAGAGAAGTTAGTGATTGTATAGAAAAAATAGAAGGAGAAAAATACATTGTGGGATGAGGCAACTCATTTAGAATGAGAGTAATATGTTATGGTTTGACATTTGAGTTAGTCAATGGTCACTGCTACAACTTTAAAATTGTAAACTCAAGTGCAGATTGCGTCAAATAATAAATTTTTCGGGAGTCCGAGGTTAATCCATAAGAAAGTTATTTGAAGTTTTCAAGATTAAATTTCTTAAAAGATGAATTTTTTATGTGGTTTAGAATATAAAAAAAATATTATATAATTAAGAAATCAAAGTAATAAAAATACACAAGATTATGGATGTACTCTTGAGTTTTGGATAGATGAACGATTATTATTACTTTTTTTACCTCTTTTAAATGCCGCTATTGGAATACATACATAATTAAGGTTTCAATGGGAAGATGTTATCAAATAACTCATGCATTAAGATAATCATGATATTATCTTATTGTCTGCAAATTATCTTTTAACATAAATATTTATTTATGGGATCAAGTATTTATGCATACATTTATCTACAACAAATCAATATTTCACGTTAGCAGTCAGTGTAGTAGAACCGTACAATAAGCTAAATGAACACAAATATTTGGTGTGCCATTGGTGATACAAAAATTAAGAATCGTCACTAAACAAAAAGTGTTTTAACGCCAACACTTATTTATGAGATTAAGTATTTATGCACACTTTTGTTTACAATAAATCAATATTTCACATTAACAGTCGGTATAATAGAACCATACAATAAGTTAAATGAGCCTAAATACTTATTGTGTCTTGGTGATACATAAATCAAGAATTGTCACTAAATAAAAAAATATTTTAACACCAACACTTATTTATGCATACTTTTACCTACATTAAATTAAGATTTTACATTAGTAGTCGGTAAAGTAGAATTGTACAATAAACTAAATAAACTCAAGTATTTGTTGTGTTATTGGTGATACAAAAATCAATAATCACCATAAAACAAGGATGGTTTTAATGCCAACACTTATTTATGGGATTAAGTATTTATGCACATCTCTTTTTACAACAAATCAAGATTTCACATTAGCAATCGGTGGAGTAGAACCTTACAATAAACTAAAAAAATCCAAGTATTTGTTGTGTAGTTGGTGATACATAAATCAAAAATCACCACAAAATAAAAATGGTTTCAATAAAAAATTAAAATAATTATACAACACAGCTAAACATTATGCAACTTTATAACCGTTCATCTTCTTCTATCAAGAGGTTCGCCCTTTCTCCTCAACTGAATGAAATTTAGACATAATTAAAGAAGAAAAGACTAAAAATAAAAGAAAAATTAGAGAATATATTTCTATTACTACTAGAAAACTTAATCTAAAGAAAGACAATAATAAAATTTTCTTTCCCCCTCTAAGAATTTTTGTGTGTCTTCAATAACATTCATGAACCTCTATTTATAGTAGAAAAATATTTAAATTGACATCTCCAAATTCAGTCCAAATGCACTCCAAATTTACTTTAAATATGTTCTATATTTACATGTCATTTTCACATATTTTTACCACATTTTTTTTAGAAAATCAGTTGATTTTAGAAAAGTGATCAACATAAAAGCTGTGTATTTGTCTGTACGCTTTATTTTTTTAACTTGAATCACATAATTCCAACCACTAAGGAGAAAATTATGTTATTTGAGGAGATGTATCAGTATAGATATATCATTTATAATACTCACACTTGGATGAATTTTCTGATTTAATTAGGTTGAGCTTCCAACAACAAAGTTGTAATTCAATATCTTGACTTTCAAATAAAGTAAGATTCAAGTCTATAGAACTTTTGGTCATAGAGTTATGTCCAAGATACGAAAAGTGCATAAGTCTTGAAATTTGCTTATTTTGAATTTAATACAAATCCAACAATCACTTGCAAAGTCCAAGTGATATCTTGCATATATTTTGATCTACACATAATTGACTTATGCAAAAATGGTCATTTTATTCTAATTATAATATTTTTTTGATCCAATAAAATATTATGTCTCAACTTGCTCACGAAACGTGTTGTTTTCTTTGGTTTCATTTGGCTCTTTTTTATATCTTTTTGTTCATTGATTTCATAATACAAAACATTAATAAAACTATAATATTAACAAGAATAAAGTAAGAAAAATATAAATGACTTGATACAATAATATACCAAAATATGCATTTAGTCAGGATAAATTATTCATACTTAAGTTTTTATTCAAGATTTCAAACTTTTGTTTGTATAGTAAATTAATATTTATGGTACGTTGCAATACGGTTCAGGATCAACCCTCATAATCGGGAAGAGTACTTGAATATAATTTAATGTAGCGTAAAATATACCTTTTGAATTAAAACAAAATTGTATTACTTTCTTTACATATATATCATAAAGCAAGTCAACCATTTATTGACTAGTTCCTTTAAAATAGAATTCCCATTCCTTATCTTATTTCTTAGGGGTTCGTTTGGATTGATGGATGAAGGTTGATAGATAAATAGATCAGGCTTGGACAATCATTTGATATGCATGACTTCAACACATGACAAATTTTTGGCCTGGTAAAAAATAATTTATTTTCGTGATAAATAATCAGCCCAACACCCGAGATAATGTAATCCAAAAATTGATCTAATTATAATTATATGTAAATGAAGGCAACACATGACAAGCACTCATGTTGATTTTTTGGTATGTTTTATCCTTATATTCAAATGGACAATTTACATACTTGGATTTACAAACCCACTTAATCACCAAATCCAAATGAAAAATTGTTATACTTGTCATGATTTTTAAATTTTAATTCTACAATCCAAATATATTATTAAATGTATTACAATATTCATGAACAGTCAAATCATACTCTTTAATTTTATTAATCTCATCTATAAATCCAAACGAGGGCTAATAAAATTGGATTAGGACTCTCCCAATTAAAGAATAGGGTTTTCAAATACTCTCTTGGGCAATAGGCAAGAGCTGAGCTGATCACTTATCCAAGTCAGTTGCTCTAAGCCCATTCATGCTTGTTTCAACTATTAACTCGGCTAATTCAATAGACACATAGCTCAGCTAAACCTCAACCATTATTCCAATGCTAAGGCAAAAAACACTGTTAATCATCAATTATATGAGCATAAGCCCGAATAAGATCCATAAGTAATAAACTCAATTATTATAATATGGTACAAACCCAACCTCGATCAAATTTAAGCCACATCATAATCTATAATCTCTTGCATATAAAATCAAAGAATTGGGAGTCTCGGTTATTCACATTTATAAGGACTATTGAGATTAGTCAGACTTAGGATCCTTTCTCTTGTATTTCAAAGGGGAAAATAGATGCAAATCTTAAATACTTTTCATGCTTGAAGAAAATACTTAATAGTGTATTTCTACCCTACTTAATTTGGTGTCTTCAAAGTGAACATGTTTGCCAATATAGAACCAGAAAACAGATTGCTGTAACGTAGAAAGTAAGAAATTTAATTTTATAGTTACGAAAAATGAGACTAATGCTCTAAGACACAACACATAATATTATGTTTGTATAATAAACTAAATTAATTTATATTTAATTTGAAACTTGATTCATTAAACATAACAAATCAAATTTTAACACGTTTTATCATTCGATAAAATCTGAAATTCAATTAAAACTCGACTCGATTAGTAAAAAAAAATTGTAAAAAATCAAATTACTCAAATTCGATTCATGTTCAACAATTCGATTAATAATAAAATCAAATTTAAATATAATTTTTTAAGTTGGATAAAAATATAAATAATTTTAAATAGTAACGTGTCTAACTGTATTAAATTTGTTTACACCCCTAAATAACATCCTTAACATTATGTCTACGTTAGTAACTTCCCATACCTCAACTTAAAAGCAATTGATTATTATTGAATTAAGGATATACATAATAAGGTAAGTTTTTGCTTTAATAAGACCCAAGTGTGAGAACGACAAAATGTAAAACTTTTTTAGAACGAGAGAGTTCAATAAAATGTATAATTATGTACATATGTTATTTTGTTATCCTCAATAAATAAATAAAAAAAAAGCATTAAAAAGGCGAGAAGGCCCTTTTGTCCGAACTAAATTTAGGAAAGTAGCCCGTAAAAGAGACTTTTGGTGCTTAATTGGGCTGTCTGTTAATAATAAAATACAAAACCTTTGAAGCCGAGTCACAAGCCCAGAAAGGTGAAAACCAGCCACAACCCAGACGGTTTATTTAGAGTTATTTTCATTTTCATTTTGAAAAAAACAAACAAACAAAGAAATTAAGAATTTTTTGAGAAAAAATCTCTAGGGGATGTATGTAAATAAAAACATGTTTGGTAAATCTTGATCAATTAAATTGATAGATTGATTTCATATTTCATTTTGAGAAAACGTATTTTGTATCATTGTTTTCAAATATAAAATATAAAGTATTACCTAAAAATGTAATGTATATTTTTAAAAATTAAAATGTAGGCTTCAAAAATAAGATTACCTTTTTTTTAGAAAACATGAAGTAAAACACATACTTATTCGAACAAAAAATGTAAAAATAATTCTAAATAATAAAGCCGAAAGTAGCCCACATTTTTATTTTGATTCTTACTGCCCGTTGTTGTAGGGTTAGATAATTATTCTTTTTCACTTTTTGAGCGGCCTCTTTTGTATTTAATTTCTTTCCTATTTCCCATTTCAATTATTATTACTAAAGGATTTCGCAGCTCTATATGCATGTATACTTTTATAAATAACATAAAATTAAATTTTATACTTATATATTAAAGTGGTATTAATTTTTTATGATTTCATTAGCTTATTAAATTCACGAATCATAATAATAATAAAAATCATTATTAAGTAATTGAAGAGGACCAAATATGGATCTGACATTCTTTTGTTTGTCAATTTAACCTTACAAACCTTATCATTATTAAGTAAAATATTTGCTTTGAAACTTCTCTCCTCTCTATTTTAGAATTCTCAAACTTGTCTCATTTCTCTCTCCTCTCTTTTATTCTAATTTATTTTAATAACATTATATTCTCTACCTACACAAAATATGATTTTATTAACCTATCATGAATTTAAACAGTTTAAAATTTATAGAAGTTCATTATGAGTAAAAATTTAATTTCATATATTTCAATAATGTGAAGATATTGTGCTATTTTATAAATAAATTATTATCACGTTCATCTCTCCCTCCGTCAATAAAAACTAACTTGATTCGTTTAAAATTATCATATCAAACTCCCTTATTTCACTATTCAAAATATATAAAAGAAAACCGCAAAGAGTGACAGAGTTGGTGGAGAAGAGTTGCGCGGGGCGTCATGTTTTGAGTTCGAAATCCCTCCCAACATTTTCTCGGTTGAGTCTGTCACACCGTGCTTGCCTAATGCGATTTATTTGACTGATGTGATTTGTAGAATATTGCATCAGTTCGAGAATTTACTCAATGCACACTCAAAAGATAGTGGACGTGGGTTCCTCCGTCATCACAAAATATGTAAAAAAAATCAACATTAAAAAAAGTGGTTGGGTTTCACTGAGCCTAGTTCTACTCAACTTTGGACCAAGGCCCATTCAAATAAAAAATCAGCTCTCACAGTCCAAATTCATATTGGGCCTTATGCCAAGGCCCAATTGTAAAAATCTCTTCATTTACGATCTCCTACTTTGTTCTCTCTTACTCAGGAAGTAGAGCTGCAAATAATTTCACAGCTCCATAAAAAAAGCAAAACACGCAAAACCGGTGTCTTAGCAAAAGAGAAAATGGCGTCGCTCGACACCGACGTGAATATGGTCCCCGAAGGAGAGGGCTCCTCCGGTGCTGGACCTTCCAACCCTAATCCGACGTCGGTGCCGCCGCAGTCCACTAAGAAAGCGAAGCGATTTGAGATCAAGAAGTGGAACGCCGTCGCTCTCTGGGCTTGGGGTGATTACTATATGCCATAATCCTAGCTCTACTTCTCTTTTGTATTGCATACAGATAATTACACGTATATGCGAGTACAAATGTGTTCTGATTTTTACAAATACCTTAGACCGTAGCCCTAAATCTTAATGTGCAGATATTGTGGTCGATAATTGTGCTATTTGCAGGAACCATATCATGGATCTCTGTGAGTCTCTTTTATTTTCTTTATTTTTTATTTTTTTGATTTGTTTCGGTTTAATTTTGGTGGTGTTGTAATTAGGCATTGAGTGTCAGGCTAATCAAGCTAGTGCAACCAGCGAGGAGTGCACGGTTGCTTGGGGTATGTCGCTAATCTGTATTCCTAATAATTTTATATTCTTTTTAATTGCTTTGTTTCAATAATCTGTTGTTTGGTTTTTGATGTGATTTGATGTGGTAGTATATCATCCGCGACAAGCTAGTATTGTCATAGTTACTCTTCTGGAATTAATATGAATATCAAGTTACTGAAATTATGAATAACTGTTTTTTCATCTTGTAGTATACTTTCCATCAATAGCGTTCAATTATTTTTACTTCAGGTTTGGGTAGAATTGTCCTCATGATATATATTTGGTGTGTATATGTCTGTTTTTTTTTTTCCGGGGGGTGGGGGTGGGGGGAGGGGGACTTCTCTATGCTAGATATTATTAGATTCTTGCTAGTCATTTATTTTTATATTTACCTTTAATTAAATGGATTTTGGATGCAGGAGTAGAATTACGAATTTTTACTTGCAACTACAGGGTTGTACATGTCAAAATAATTTCTATAAGCATTAAATATATATAACTAATACTTGATTAGTATATCTGGTCAGTGAAACTAATTTAGTCAAATAATGTGTTCTTATTAGCTTTCTTAATTTTAATTACGTGTTCTTATATTGGGTATCTGTGGCTTAAGATGTCATTGTCTTATCTAGAGTTGTAATGTGTGATGAGAGCAATTATAGAGCTGATTTTTCATTAGGTAGCATATCCCTTATCAATTTTGTGTTTTTAACCATGTATTTAGTCGCCTTCTGTTTATTCTCCTTTCCATAGCACACATGTTTGTGTTAGATATCCTTTTACATGAATGTTTGTAAACAATTCCCATTAATTGGTATTCTTATATCCAAAAGTGATGCTTGCGGCTTACCACCTTCATCAATGCCCTTGTGCATTTTAAGGGACAGATACCAAGTTAGCAAGTTTACCTTTTTCACTCTATATCAATTTCAAATATTTTTCTGCAGGAAACATTGCATGTCATGTCAATCAAGCAAATAAGTGCAGCATAATTAATATGGATATTTTACCCATTCAATTAAATGTTTGTAATGACTTGCGCTTAGTGGGAGATTTTTCTAAGGCAACTTAAAAGATATTCTACCTTGTTAAATTTTATTAGTATGGCAATACTGGAAATTAAATAAAACTATATTTTCTCCTCAAGTTATTGTATCTTCTGACATGTTACCATAAAAGCTAAAGCAAACCAATTTTTAGGTTTTCTCACTTGGTTGTTTTCCTCAAAAATGAGTTCTTAATTTCATATCTAAGATGATATAACCTTACCCCGACTCATATTTAAGCTCAATTGAACTCTTTTTCGCTACTTTCGAAATTTTCAGTTATATTTTTTTTACCATGGGCTTAGCCAATTTTCTATTGTTGATTACTGTTATTCACTTGAAGAATTTTGTAAACTATGGAAATAGATAGTAATATAGACTTTGTAATATTCAAAACTCAATTAACTTGATACGCTGCTTGAAATGTTAAGAATCTATCTAGTATACCAAATGTAAGAATATTGTAAACTATGGAAATAGATAGTAATATAGACTTTGTAATATTCAAAACTCAATTAACTTGATACGTTGCTTGAAAAGTTAAGAATCTATCTAGTATACCAAATGTATCAGTCAAAATTGGGATGGCTTGGACTATCTATTCTCTTGTAACATTTTTAATATTAAGCGTGAATTGAAGTAATTAAGATATTGATTGATTGCAATCAGCTTAGTTTCTACTTGGAGCTTCTCAGAATTAACTTTCGGAAAAGATTCTTGATTGAATCTTGTATATTGAAACTGCCATGTTTATAACAGTAGTCAAACCAAGATATTTATTTTGAAAAAGGAATGCTCCTGCATCAACCTTCATATTGCGCGTCTCGCATGAAAACTGACCAGTAAATTGTGCGACAGAAAATTAGCTTCTAAACTTGAGGTTTCGAACATGTTTTCTTTGGGTTTCACATTATGTCGCCTATGGAAAGCTCTTTAGTTACCCTTTCCTGACATCAGAGACGGGCTTCCCCTGAAGGCTATAGGAACTCTAACAGAAATTCCGCATGCAATGGAACTGATAGAACCTCATCATAAATTTTGTGTTCACATTGGCCTATTAAGCTCTCTTGCAGACCTGTATTAGTGGGTTCTTATTTGTTGGTCCCAAGTGGCATGAAAGATTTAGAGGGGGAGTGTGCATAGACCTTTCAACAGATTTTCTGAGGAACTTGCACAAAATTTGTTTTAAAAACTCTGTTGCCTGATTTGTTTAAAAAGATGGTTACTTGCATGATGCCTTAGGGACTCAGTCTAGTGGAGGCTAGAGTCTTGCTAAGTTTCAGTAGAGTTGAATAGTGAAAAACACTATATAAAAGTAAAGTAAGAACATACTGATGGTTTGTTATTAGAATTATTGCGTGATAAAAGTGTGCAATAACAGTTCAATAAGCTGATTGAATGTAAAGTGCTAGAAAATAAAGAACCCAACAAATTTTACAGCAGTTTGAAAGTGCCATAATTCTACTTTTACTCTTCTTCAATCTCCTGTGAGGAATCCACTAGATATCCACAGACCTTACAAAAATGTCCTACTTTTAGTTTCAACAACCTAGCTACACAGACTCAGGTTATTAGCCTTCTTCTCAACCAATCTATGCCTGCCTGTAAAAACCTCGATTGATACTACTTAAGTCACCTTATATAAAACAGTCAACTCAAAATAAATGTTTAGCCTACACAAAGCTCAACAGTTCTCTAATGTCAAAATAGTGTTTGGAAAGCACTCCACTAGGCAAATTTTCACAATTTGCTGAGTGCAGTGGACTGATTTTGGGCTTAGGAGTTTTTAACACTTTGCTCAACATGGCAGCCTTTTTCTCTCTATTCTGTTTTGTTCGTCCTCTTCCCCAGCTGCTATTTGTAGACCTTAAAATAATTCTGTATGTTCCAACCTCTGCTTCAAATCCTTTTGTCCGTTTGCACACCTGTCCCTCCATATATTTTGTTAGTGCGCAAATTATCAGTCTTTCTTCCTCTTAGTACTGGTTGTCCTTTCCTCAAATAAATTTCTATGCATTTGTCTTGGATTTTAGTGACGTTCCTAAGTACTATTGACAATTATGAGTACTACTCCATGACAATACACTTATGTCCTCCCTCCACTGAAAATTTAGCCCTATTAAACTGCTCTGGTCTTGGACTATTGCTGATTTGTTCTTGAAACAGTCCCCACTCTTCTGATCTTTTCTTACTCCGCTATTATGCTCTGTTGCTCTTGAATTGCTCTGTTCTACTCTGTTGTTCTTATCTAGTCTGCTCAGCTGTTCTGCGCTGAATTGATCTTCTGCTCTGCTTTAATATGCTCAGCTGCTCATCTGATCTGTGCTGCTTGGGCCTTCTGCTCTTCTCCTCTGAACTGATTTTCTCCTTTGATCTGCTCTGCTGCTTTGAAAATAGCCCTTAAATCTATTTCCTAACAGAAAATTACAAGAATTTAAGGGTTCCTTATACATCCATCATAATCGTCATCAAAACCTATACTATATAATACTAACATTGTTGTTGTTATAGAGATATTTTTGCCATTGTGTTATTAGCTTTTCTGATTTGTGTGCAATATCGACTAGTCATTGCTTTGCTATACCCAAGAAGCTATACTTTTCCACTTTTTGGTGGTACTAACGGCATTTTGATAAGTATCGGTGATTTTGTTGGTGAGTATTTGAAAACTATATATAATATGATGCGAGAAATGCTTGAGATATGTTTTGTTGCTTGATTCTTGTCTTAGATATTGTTTGTAGCATATTATCTGCACTTCTTACCCAATTATTGAGAAATGACTGGTGTTTCTATGAAAATTCTCAATTTGTTGGTCTGCAGTACCCACTGTCTTCAAGTTCAGTAGGTATCGTAGTTATTTGTTACTCATGAGAAGATATTGAAGAACTTCTGAAGTTTAAGTATAACTTGGTCTAAATGCAGGCTTTTCACGACCAAATAAGAGTAAGTGAGAGAGAAAATATGAATTTTGCTATATGAAATTGCAAATAGGGTGGGTTCTATACTTTGTTGGCAATTTTTACCCTACCTGACATGAAAGTTTTAGAAGTGGTGGTCTTTAAAATGGAAATTTGAGCAGTGCCTTTACTATACAGCATCTGCTATACTGTCACTTTCGTGGATCCTATTTGTAAACTTGTTTGCTTGTCCGCATATTAGTTGCATATAATTTCTCTTTCATTGAGATTTTTTCCCAAATAAATTTTATAGGAGTTTGCAACCATGCCTTTCACTTCCATTGCATTAGCAGGTGGCTCAAGACTCGTCAAGTTTGTCCTCTGGGTAATGTTCTGCCATGTTGCAAATTCTCTACAATCATGTCATTATCATATGGTGTTTATATCTCACCTTTAACAATATTTTACAGATAACAGCGAGTGGGAGTTTCAGAAGTATGGTCACTAGAATCTTTCTTAGAATAGACATGGGGCGTTATCATTTTGTCAAGAAACTAGTTGGAGAAAAAAGAGTCACTTTAATGCTTTACAATGTTCCTATTGTTTCTGCTGAGGCAAATATTGGAGACCTACAAGCCTTGAAACATATTATATGTATATTTCAGTATTTGAATCGTTCTGCATCATTGAGACATCTTTACTGTTGCTAGTTGTTTGTTCTTTTAATGCCTCCAATTATTCAGAATTGTTATTGTGCTAATGATATGTGGTTTGTGACTTGGCATTGGTGAATCAGTCCTTTTGGCAAAGACAGCAAGACTAGTTAAGCTGACTTTTTGTTCTCTTAAATTTTGTAAATGCCCTTTATGCTTTAAATTTTAATCAAGATTGTTACTTTTCTGACAACTTATAGTAATTAGTAACCTACTATTTGTTTTTTTTGGGTAAAACCTTGAGTTGATACTTATAGTTGACAAAATAAATTATTTTTATTGATATTACATTATCTTTATAGAGCGCTCTTAAAAAGCTTGTACTATGATTTTTTTCATTTATGCCTTAGGTTGCGCTTCACTTTGTGTTTTTGATGGGGCTTGATAGGCTCCACAATCAAGGCCTATCACTTGTTATGTATTATAAACTTCGGTTCATTATTGATTTATCACTTTGGTACCCATTACCCAATACATATATCTGTTGATAAGTTGTCCACAGCTTTGGGTTTGGATTCTTCAGTCCAAGTATAATGGGCGCGCAAATGCCGCTTACTCGATCAATCTTGGTTCAGGCAAATTCCCTCCTTGAACTGTGCAATCACAGTATCACAAACTGAATTATCAATCTTAACTATCCCATTACCAAGAAAATGAACCCTTACCTAAGTTACATATAGTAGGAGCAAGGGAATGGGAAGGACGTAAAAATCCCTAGAGACACAGACAAAAGAGAGAGACAAATGAATTTAGTTTTTAAAAAAAAAAAACTAAAAGAGAGAGAGAGAGAGAGAGAGAGAGAGAGAGAAATCCCTCAAGTTGCTGCTGGAGACTGGCAAACCATGATTGGAAAGCAAAGTGGGCTCGCTCTTATTATTATTTTTTATTATATATGTATGGCAGTAGTATATGCTCACTGCTGGAGCAAGCTAGAAGAATGTGCACAAAAAGAGGTTCACAAAATTAACACAAACGTCGCCTGAGAGATTCGAACTCTCGCGGGGAAACCCCATGTACTTAGCAGGCACACGCCTTAACCACTCGGCCAAAGCGACGCTGTTGGCATTTCATCATTTAACTTTTTATAAGAATTAGAAAACATGAACAATACTCTCCACTCTCCTTTTAGGATTTTTTTTTTAAATTTGAATTTACGATATGGGTGAGAAATGCTATGTAAGATGGTTTCCTTATTCAATTTCCATGACATCTCTCTTAGAATGGTTTAAGGAGCATTTTTGAGGTCATGGTGACATCATTCCATTTTCTTGGAATCGCATTTCAACAATCTTTATGGCAAATATATTAATCGCATTAAGAATCAGATGTGATGTAGTGGAGCAATACAATGCATATCCTTGCTGGTACTCACATGTTGTCAAATAATAGTATCACAATAATTATCAATCCTTCCCTTTTGGCTGAACAAATCATGTTGTTGTTGAGGGACAACTCTCCACCTTCATTTCTATTTTATCTTTTTTCATAATCAATTTCACACACACACACACACATATATATATATATATATATATATATTACATATAAAATTTATGCATAGTTAGGTTTGGATGGCCATTTCTAGCGAATGATTTCATATTTCTTCATGATTTTGAGCCATAATTGATAGTCATAAACTATAAGCATGGCTAGCCCTACTGCCTGCCGATGTTTTGTACAAGACCGCCAATTTTTGCAGGATTATATCATTGACACACTTTTTTTCCAAAACTTTGCAACTTGACTTTCATACTACATTTACCCATTTGAAGGTTTTTATGGATAAAATATAAAATATTTGAACGGAACTGAGTGTCACAAACCCCGATTTAATAATTTAAGGATTTTCAGTGTACCCAATTTATTATAGAATATAACTCCTAATTATAATTGTTCATGTGATGATATTTATTTAAGATACTTAATACATATATAATTAGAACAGTCTTGAAATACTTGGGAGTCCCGCAACTCGCCAAGAGTTACATCAGAAATAGTAACCTCTGAAAATAGAATGGAAGTCCTCCTTGGGCTTGCGTTGATTCTGGTAGCTTCTCTTAGCAATTTTGATGGATGGATGGTTATGATTAGCAGCTAATTTTTGTTTCCTTTGGAAGTTAAGTTTTCTACTCCCTCTCATTCCTTAAACTATGGGGATAATATATTCCATTTACAATTTTAGATACAAGTTGAAAAAAAAAAATTATTTATTTTTATATTATTATTATTTAAAGTAAGAATTTAAAGCTAATTGTGTTATATTATTATGTATCATTTGAGGAAATAATATTTTTTTAAAAAAATATCAAAAAAAGTTTTTATTTTGAGATATTTAAAAGTTAAAAAATGAAAACAATAAATTTGAAATAGGGGGAATATGATTTTACTTGGGGGCATAAACAAATAACTAATTGGCGAAAACAAAAAAGAGGAAAAAAAATCATATTAATATGCATTACATGTCACATCTCCTTTAGGTGGGTGAGTAGTAGGTCGATAAAATTGCATAAAGGAAAATTTAATATATTATTTTAATAAATTGAATACCAAACAGAAGTAAAATGATTTGATTCGATATTTATCGAAATATTTTTTTATAAATTTATTAAGATTTTTGATAAAATTAAAATATTAAAAAAAAAAAGATGAAGACAAAATTGGCCATACAATAAGCAACGCATATCAAATCTGCCTACAGTTAAAAGAAATAGCAGAGAAGAATGAAGCACCAAAAACAAAATCACATTCACAAAGAGATACATTGAATCATTCTTCTCAATCATTTTGCTTTCTTTGTGGCCCCAAAATATTTTTGTCCAAATCTCGTAAACCGGCCTTATAGATTTAGAATCCCAAAATCCCTCAAATCATTGGCAACGTATTCAGTGATATCGTTGTCATAAACATATTATTCAAATAAATTATAAAAAAAAAAGAGTAAAATACAGTGATGAAGAGCACAAGCAAATGGCTCTATAAAAATAGATATTACAGCCACCAATTCGATTAATTATCATAAATCTCGATAAATAAATGTTCAATGTATTAACAAACTCGTTTAGACTACATGATATTAAAGAATTTAACTTTCAAATTTTAGATTTCTTTAGTGTATAATACTATCTTTACTTTTATGTAAAATTAGAAAGGTTTCAGGCTTTAATTTATTATATTCTTTAAAATTGTATTTGGATGGAATAATTTTAATTTAATGGTAAAAATGACTTCATTTGAAATGAATTTTAAAATTACCATAATAACTTAAATAATAATTTAAAATTTTAAAATCTATTATAATATCAAATTATCTAAATAAATTTAATAATTTTTATATTTAAATTTTAAAATTTTTAACTTTAAATACATTAATTCAAATAAAAAATAATATTAAAAGCGTTTTCGTCAATACCAAGATTCTGGTCCAGTGAACGAGAACTTTGTTGCTATTTTATTTCATTGGGTCAAATTCTTGTCATGTCAGTTTCTCAGTCCATTTTCAATTAATAAAAT
This sequence comes from Paulownia fortunei, assembly GCA_019321725.1. Lineage (NCBI taxonomy): Eukaryota > Viridiplantae > Streptophyta > Magnoliopsida > Lamiales > Paulowniaceae > Paulownia > Paulownia fortunei. Next base: position 2,279,975 of record CM033105.1, on the reverse strand, counting down.
TTAGTTTAAATGATAAAATTGGATTCCACTAAAATTTAATGTGTTTATCGACTTTTATGTTAATTGATTAGTTAATTATTGGTAATTATTAATAATTAATCAAAAATTGTAAATTTATTGTTGATGATTAATATTTCTGAGGTAATAACATACATAAACCATATCATGAAAACAAAAAATGTTACAAGCTTGAACTAGTTGAAGCTTAACTTAAAACATGTATTAGTTTCTAAACAAAAGCTTAAGATTTATGAGATTATTAAAAAAAAAAAAAAAAAAAAACACATTCTTCCAGAACTTAATTTAGACAAACTCAACAAATGTAAACACATATGATTGAATATTATTTTTAAATAAAAATTAATCACGTAATAAATCAAATTTAAGTATCATACCAGCATATCAGCTCATGGTTGGATAGATTCGTATGCGTTGGAAAATCCCCTCCTTGGCACAACAGAATCAGAGTGGGGGGTTTAATAAAATATTATAATTTAATTAATAATTATCAAAATTTTGTGTAATAGATACGACTTAAATTTTTATGATAAATCGTTAGCGGTATAATATATTTTATTTTAATTTTTTAATTTTTCTTCTGGATCATTTAAAAATATTACTTTGAGTAACGCTTAGCTTGGGCTTAAAACAAATTTGGACTTTGCCAAAGCATGGTGTAACGCTTTGGCAAAGTCCAAATTTGCTTTTTGTTTTTGTTTTTAATTTAAATAATATAATTTCAAATATATATATAATTATTAATTAAAAAGTATCAATTATATAAATGTGTGTAATTTATTCATATTATGTGTAATTATATTATTACATACGTAAATATAAAACTTTTAAATTTTAAATAAAATTTAACTAACGGTTAAATTTTTTTTATTATATAAATAAATAAAGTAATTAAATTAAACATATTATATACAGTTAATTTGACTAGTTTATTCATTTATATAAAAAAAAATTTAACCGTTAATTAAATTTTATTTAAAATTTAAATATTTTATATTTACAAGTGTAATAGTATAATTACATAAAATGTTAAATATACATAATATAAATAAATTACACATATATATACAATTGATATATTTTAATTAATAATTATATATATGAAATTATATTATTTAAATTTAAAAAAAAAAAAAGCAAATTTAGATTTTGCGATGCAATGCTTCGGCAAATTCAAAATTTTAGCTTGAGGTTACTATGGCAACGCTTTGATTAAAGTGTTAATTGAGATAATGCCTTTAAATGACTGGAGTGAAAAATAAAAAATTTAAAATAAAAAATATTATATTATCTAATATTTTGATATAAAAATTTAAATTCCACTTATTTTATGGTATTTTGAGAATGATTTAATTAATTTATAATATTTTTATTAAAAAACCTAATAAGAGTGTCTCTATTTTATTTATATATTCTCTTCTGTTTTTTTAATTATTAATTTTGTTTCCAAATTTTTTTAATCCAAAGTAAGTCGGTGAAAAATTGAACCTCGAAAAACATAAAATGTGGACTGAATAATCACACTGAGTACTGACCGCGTGGGTGGGAAAGAAGTCAAAGAACCTAAGAAAGAAACAAAAAACAAATGAAGCGTGCGTATATTCTGGCAGATTTTCTCACAAGGAGAAAGCGTGTAATTGAAAAGATTGTTCGCCGGAATGGCGCCACTATCTGCGCTTCCTTCAGCCTGGCCCACATGTCCATGTAGTTTGCAGGCCATTTTTATTTTTCTTCTAAAATTACTACTAATTGCCATCATATCTCATCATTAGTGCTCAAAATCTGTTCCACCCATGTAATGGTAAAGGGGTCCTATAATAAATATCTACTTATTTTATGAAAAATGAATATATGAGTATGGATGACACAATAAATTGGATGTAATATGTATTATATTATTAAAATTTGAAATTATATTTGATTTTATTTTTTAATTATTTTTTTATTTAAAAATAAAAATATATTTGCCACTTATAATTTTTTAAAAATAATATTTTTATTTTCTAAATTACAAATTATTTATTATAATATTTAAATAAATTTATACTCTAGCTCAACAGTCTTCACTAATTATAATAAAATAATATAGATAAAATATTTATCGTTAAAAATATCTCATATTAGTTACAATAAAATAATATTGATAAAATATTATAATTGAAAATATTTTTTAAAATATATCCCATTATTTTTTTCAATAAAAATTCTAAACATATTTTTAGGTTTTACACATTTTTTTGAATCTACTATCAAAAATATATTCTGTCATGAAGATCACGAGAAAATAACACAACATATAGTGAGAGCTTTTTCATATTAAAGGTCTTTGCCCATAGATTTTGTCGGGCGCATCAAGTTTATTTAGTGTGATTTACCTTTTTGTGTAGATTGTAGTTTATTATACAAAAGTAGAGTTTACCCAATACACACTTTATGATTACGGATTTCTCGTTATAAAAAAAAAATTAAAAATTTTTGATGCCCAATTGAATTTGACAGAATAAAAAGAGTGATGAATAGTATGATAAATATAATAACATTTGCTATATAACTAACCCGAACAAGAATTTTTCATTAGGTTCAAGTAAAGACGAATGTCCATATATTCCTAATTTTATCAGTTACTCTACAATTTGATATGGAGTTTGCAAGGAATGTGGGTGTATACCTAAAAATTAGGTATTATAATTTAAGGTTGTAAACAGTGAATTGAAGAAATTCAAATATAAGTATTTTAAATTTATAATAATAAATTTATTGTATTTCTTTTGATAATATTAGTCTACTGTAGCTTTAAAATCTTATTAACATGACTATTTCTTTATATTGTTATTGTGAATTTTAAATCTAATTATTATTAGAATCATTTCAAATTCATAAATTCAAATTCTTGCAGAATCCAAATCCTTTGCTCCAGTGCAAAATTATTTAATTTATTATTAATTATTAAACTACCAAAAAATAATAATGTTCATCAATCATTCCTTTAATAAGTTCAACGGTATCGGATGTATTATTTTGATAGTCAAATTAAATCGATCAATTCAATTAAAAATTAAATATTGATCTCATTCTATTAGCTCTAAATATTTGAATTTTCGATTAAATTGTTTTGACTGATTTTTAAATTTTTATTATTTTTTTTAAAAAAATAAATTTAATATTTTGTCATATTTTGATGATTATTTAAATTTTTTATTCTGTTAAATATTTTTTAATTAATTAATTATTTTTTTATATTTAAAATATATTATATAATAACTATTTAACGGTGAATGGAGGATACCTGTCCACTGTCAACTCACAGTTTTGCATCCCCATGAGGAGAAGACGACATCATATGATAAACATCCACTAGTAAATGGATGACAACAGCCTTTCCATCATCGTTGTATGCCATAAATGCCCTTGGTGGAGTTCTATTTCTACAACTTATGCCATCTCTTTCCAATTTATCCAAGATGAAACATGAAAGGAACTTGAAATTTGTGAACCCATCATTTATTCTTTGAATATTTTTAAGAATATTAAACCATTAAACTTTTAATTTACTAAAGCCCAACGCAATATTTGAATTGATGGAAGCCTCGACACACAATTTGAGTTTAATAACTATTAATGAAAGCAAAGAGCTGAGTGTGTAGAATATATTAGCAAAAATATTTTATAATTTCCTATTATTGAAGTATTGAAATTTATGCATATATTATATATAATTTTCAAATTTTCTCTTCCTTGTTTTTTTTAATCAATAAATAAAATTTCTCTTACTCGTTTTACTCCATGACATTGTTCATCCTCGTATTTGGTACCTTGTTACTGGTCTCATGCATGCTACAATTAAGTTCATCTCAATGTTTGAGTTGGTATATACCGAGATAATATATCCGATATGAAAATAATTAATAAATATTTTATTTTTTATAAAATGAGTTATGTATTTATTATTTAAGTTTTTAAGATATTATATTGGTAGACAAAATATTTGATATATGAATGATTAATATATATTTTATTTTTTATGAAATTAGATATTTTTTCATTGTTAAAGTTTTCAAAATGTTGTACTAATAGACAATATATCAGATATGTATATAATTGATAAATATTTTATTTCTTATAAAATGATACGTTTATTCATCATTTAAATATTCGATATATAATATATTAAGTATAGTATTGATAATTTTTGTGGAAGGCAAGCTCTTGATCAAGTTATGTATATTAATGAGGAGGTTTGCAGTTGGGAAAAATAAAAACTTGAAGTATTACTATTTAAGTCTGATATTATACAGATATAACTTTCATTTATTACTCCGAGTTCAATAAATTTCAATGGGTTGCATAAAGTTATAAGGTAATTACTTATATCTTAATCAACTTTTTTCAAATTAACCAAATTATCAATAAAATATCTTTTTGGAATTTGAAAATAATAATCTGAATTGAACAAGACCTACTAATACAATGTTTATGGGTATTGGGCATCTTCTTTGGTTGACACATGAATTAATCACTCTTCATTTCAGAAGTGTTCCCAGAAGCAACATGTTCTGCTGCTATGGCAGTATCACTTGTCTGTTCAAGATTATGAGACAAAGGTTTGGATAATGGATAGAATCGGACAGTGAGACGAATTCAAACTTGAACTTATTTATTTTTTATTTGGGTGTGTTTTATTGTTATAAATGAGATTAAGGCAATTCTTATATTTTTGTTTTGAACTTAATGTATGAGATTATAAGAAAAATAATATTAATCATACATTTTATTTTATTTTATTAAAAATTGTCTACGATTGCTTACAAACGTACTTTTAATTTTACATATAAAATCGTAATTTAAAATTAATATTTAATAAGACTATATTGATAATTAAATTTAAAATTAGTAAAAAAATAATCAAAACATAACATAATCACCCATAATTAAAACCATTCAACCATACTAATAATAATACAGATTAAGCCCCATAATAAATGACGCGTTGAAAAATATTTGGGGTAATAACGTGAGTGGCGGTGGTACGAATCTCCAAAAGGTTTAATAAGGTTGGAGGTGATTGACAATGATTTATTTGTATTGTTTTTTTTTTTTTCAGAAATAAAACAGAACGAATCGTGTGTTTGATTTGAGTGTGAGTACATTATGAACACAATGTGAATAATTTTACTCGAAAGGTATCTTTGAGAGTAGACATTTCTTTCTTCGACTTAATGGGGACGTACATTTTGGATATTTGAGTATTAAAAAAAAACAAAAAAGACAATACAAATTAAACACTTTATACAATTATTTGTACATAATTATCTGTTGCAACATCAAAAACTTTAAAATCAAATTCCATAATTCTCTGTTTGGAACATCAAAAACTTTAAAATCAAATTCCATATCAATTATTATCATCAGTAATTTTTGTAATCAGATCTCGATACTAAAAATTTTTCTAAGTTCAGATTAAGTAGCAACATGCAAGGAACCTACCAATTTTAGATCTCTAAACACTACTAATCAAATTTAGGTTCAAAATGCTAATTCGACCTACATCCAATGCGATGAATTTAAAAAAAAAAAAAAACGAATGTTTTATTACCAAACATTGACAACTTTAAATACCGTCTCAAAGTCCATCCAATAGTAATGGAGCTTAAAAGTTTTTTTGTTTTAATTTTTTAAGTAAGAAGAAGATTGATTTTAATTAAGACATTAATAATTAATTTTAGATAGTGAATTATTACACATTCCAACTTATATTTAGTGAGAAAAAATAAATATCAATGAAATAACCCCACTACCAGTAGTGGCCGAGTGAGTTGAGCACCGCACGAAACCAGAAACCACCAACCCCTGAGTCTGCGGTGGCAGTGGTATGCTCGTAATAAAATCAAATCTCAACCCTTGTAATTAACCTCTGCTCTTTTAAAATCCCGACACCCACAGCTCCTTCCCTTCTATCCACTGACAGTCTCACTCGACTGTCTCCCTACATCCATTTCACACACACACACACACACGCACGCACTGACTATACATAAACAGATTTTATTTATATCTGTTGTCATCTTTTAAGCTTGTAACAATGGGGTTGGGCTCTGTGATCTGTGTCTGTGCCATTGCCTTTGTTCTCCACTCATGTCTACTTTTAGTTTCTGCCAAGAAAACTTACATTGTGCACATGAAGCACCACCAAAAGCCTGCATCCTACGCCACCCACAGCGAGTGGTACTCCGATCACTTCCAGTCTCTCACTTCCGCCGCCGCAGATTCCCTCCTATACACATACGACTCTGCCTACCACGGCTTCGCTGCCGCGCTGTCCCCGGAGGAGGTCGAGTCCCTCCGCCAATCTGACTCCGTGCTCGGAGTCTACGAGGACACAGTCTACACCCTCCACACCACCCGCACTCCTGAGTTTCTGGGCCTTGATACCGAGCTCGGCCCGTGGGTCGGCCACAGCCTGCAAGAACTCAATCAGGCCTCTCAAGACGTGATAATTGGCGTTTTGGACACTGGGGTCTGGCCCGAATCTAAGTCTTTCAGTGATGTTTACATGCCTGATGTGCCTGCCCGGTGGCGCGGCGAGTGTGAGGCTGCTGATGATTTTGATCCCAAAATCCACTGCAATAAGAAGTTGATAGGTGCCCGATTCTTCTCCAGGGGATACAACATGGCATCCGGCTCGAAGGAATCCCAGTCCCCCGCGACGACGATGGACACGGCACGCATACGGCCAGCACCGCCGCGGGGTCTCAGGTGGAGAACGCCAGCCTCTTAGGCTACGCCAGTGGAAATGCCCGAGGAATGGCAACCCACGCCCGATTGGCGACTTACAGAGTGTGCTGGAAATCGGGCTGTCTTGGGTCCGATATACTTGCTGCAATGGACCGTGCAATTCTTGATGGAGTCGATGTCTTGTCTCTATCTCTGGGTGGTGGATCTGCGCCTTATGCTCGCGATACCATCGCCATCGGAGCTTTTGCAGCGATGGAGAAAGGAATTCTGGTTTCCTGTTCAGCAGGAAATAGTGGGCCTGCTGAAGCTTCACTGGCAAATGTTGCTCCATGGATGATGACTGTTGGTGCTGGCACACTAGACAGGGATTTCCCTGCCTTCGCTACTCTAGGCAATGGCCAGAAATATACTGGGGTATCTTTGTACAGTGGAGGCGGCATGGGGAGCAAGTTAGTGGAATTAGTGTACAGCAAGGGTAGCAATAGTTCTAACAATTTGTGCTTAGCCGGTTCACTTGACCCTGCCGTTGTGCGTGGGAAAGTTGTGGTTTGTGACAGAGGGATCAGTGCGAGAGTAGAGAAGGGTGCGGTGGTGAGGGACGCTGGTGGGGTGGGGATGATTCTGGCCAACACGGCCACGAGCGGGGAGGAATTGGTGGCGGACAGCCACTTGTTGCCGGCGGTGGCGGTGGGGAGGAAAGTGGGTGACATGATAAGGCAGTACGTGAAAACAGCTAAGAATCCCACGGCGGTGTTGAGCTTTGGTGGAACGGTGGTGAACGTGAAGCCCTCGCCGGTGGTGGCGGCGTTCAGCTCGAGGGGGCCGAATATGGTGACGCCGCAGATCTTGAAGCCCGACGTAATCGGGCCAGGGGTCAATATCTTGGCAGCATGGTCACAGGCTGTGGGGCCCACTGGCCTCGAGAAAGACACCCGCAAGAGTCAGTTCAACATCATGTCTGGTAAGCCTCAATAACGGCTAGATTTTTAATTATTCGTTGATGCTTATAGTTAATGATTTGTTGAGTCAATGTAGTCCAAATTCTAGGAATCATGATTCATGGGAGCGTCATTAAATTCCAATTAACGCTTCTGGTTTGCTGGAGATTAAACTAACTGCCTGTTGGAGAATAAAATTACTGAAGAGGAGCTTCTCATGTTGTAGGATTTGAGACGAAGACTAGGATATATTTGGCCATTCTCAGAAATCTTTAGACAATCGTAGTACTTCTCCGAAAAGAATTAGATGTGGGTTTTGTTTTGTTGAATTTCGTTTGTGGTTCCGTAAATTAATTATTGAAGAGGGAGAAGCTACGGTGGATTGCCATTTAGAATGTGTCTCTCTAGTTTATAAGCTTGTTCATGTTGATGATTATTAAAGTATGAGCATCTGCAGAAGTTGTCAATAATTTGCACAAGTCATGAGAGAAAATAATGCAGTTGATGAAGTTGATTAAATTACTTCTCAGGTCATATTTTTACTTTAAAATTGCCATTAGCAGACCTTTTCTTTGTCTTCAAAGATAAAGGTACAACTTTTGGGAAGCTCATGAACAATTGTTTGTTTGATTACACTTTTTTCACATTCCGACAGTGTGTTTGAATTATTTTGTTTAAAGAAAGCTAACAGCAGGTCCTTTTTGAACTACTTTATGGAATAGGGCATGTTTGAAAAGATTGTGGTGTGGTGGTGCCCTTCTCTTCTCTGTTCCATAGTAAAATATGAAAGGGAGATACTAGTGCAGAAACAGAATTTTCAATTCTTCCATGATTTTGGTTTTGAATTATAAATTTTTTAAATGTGGATAGGATCCTCTATTTGTTGAACAATGGTGGACAGGACCTACAGAAAAAGAATCTTAATCATAGAGCTCCTACAGAAAAGTAATCATAGAGCAGAATGAGCTGTAAAGGAAACTCTCAACAGTGTAATGAAAATGGTGGATCTTGAAAACGACTTTTGTTGGTCATTTTCTATGAAAGTTGTTGAGAGATCATACTTTGGCTGATGTTTGGTGTCTTTGAAATGCGTTTGATGACATTATTGTTACTTCATTGACTTCTAACTGTTTGACTATATTTCCAGGTACATCAATGTCCTGCCCGCACATAAGCGGTTTAGCAGCTTTGTTGAAGGCAGCGCATCCGGAATGGAGCCCAAGCGCCATAAAATCAGCATTGATGACCACGGCCTACATGCTTGATAACACCAACTCCCCTCTTCGTGATGCTGCTGACTATTCGATCTCCACTCCATGGGCTCATGGAGCTGGCCATGTCGACCCCCACAAAGCACTCTCACCGGGACTCGTGTATGATGCCACACCAGAAGATTACATTGCATTCCTCTGCTCTTTGGACTATACCATAGAGATGATACAGATCATCGTGAAGCGCCCAAACATCACTTGTGCTAGGAAATTCCGTGATCCTGGCCAGCTCAACTATCCCTCTTTCTCTGTGCTGTTCGGGAAGTCTAGGGTTGTACGGTACACCCGAGTGCTGACCAATGTGGATGCTGTAGGGTCTGTTTACCAAGTTTCTGTTGAAGCACCCCCGAGTGTGGTGGTGAGTGTGAAGCCCTCGAAACTTGTTTTCAGAAATGTTGGTGATAAGAAAAGCTATACAGTTACGTTCGTGTCACAGAAGGGCGTAAATCCATTGACGAATGCATTTGGCTCCATCACTTGGAAGAATGTACAAAATCAAGTGAAGAGCCCAGTTTCCTTCTCATGGACGCGGCCATAAGAATGCAAGGTTAGGCATCAAGCTTGTGCACTCAGCTAGGGACGAAATGACTACTTAGAAATCATTGACAGTATTATCAAATACAAGTGTGATCAGAAAAGTGAGGATAATATGTTCCTCAGAGGTTGGTTTTCGTGTGTTAGTGATTTTTAAATGTAATGGAACTAGGCATGCCATGCCAGAATTGGCCTACTCTTCTGTTTAATGGGAATTTAACTGAATTTTAATTTCGGCCCGACGCAAAATTGAAAGTTCTCTGTGGGCACCAACCTAATGATTTACCATTTTCATTGGAGTATAGATAATCTTTGACGCCTCAGCCTCTCCACTAGAGTCCACTAAAATCATTCTTTGATAAATAACAGTATGAGTTAGACTAGGTCGGAGTTTTATCATCTTTTTTTCCTTTCCATTCGCGTTTTTTCTTTTTCTTATCTAGCAATTAATAAATCTCCCTGTTCTGTTTTATGGTGGTTGGAAGTCCCAAAAGTCAAAATTGGGGAAAAAATGAAGGAAAAAACAAAGTTTGCTTTGTTATTATTTGGTATTTGAGACAATACACTATATATGTAAATAATAAATAAGTATTTTATTTCATAACAAATAGGATAAATGATAAATAAGATATTTACTCATCGATCAAATACTTAGTTTACAATACAAATGAATATTACTGTTATTTTACTATTAGAACTCGAAATTCACAACTGCTTTTGCTATAAATAGGACTTTGCGGGATAGGTGATACACTTTGCTAAATGGATCATTTTTCAACCAAGTCTTTATTAGGAGTATTACAAAAAGATGCAAACAAGAGAAACATGAATGACTAAAAGACACAGTTCAATATCATAACTAATGGCTAAATGAATTGCAGAATACTACTGTATTGAAAATCTCAACTAGGTGTGTTGGAACATGGAGGCGACCGGGGTGTTGGGTGAGAAGATTTTAACCTTTATGTTAGGTTTGGATTGAAGGGAAGAATATAGCCCATACTATGTCAATGACTCTAATATTGAATGAATCAAATTGGTGAAAAAATAGTATTAAAGGATTTAAAATTTATTATAATTAAATATTATTTAAAGAAGTACAATGAATTTATTATTATAATTTAAAATACTTAGCTCAAATCCTTCAATACAAATGAAACATTAGAAACTTTATAAAGCATAAAGAAGTAATTAATCTTGAAGAAAAAATTCAAGTATCCAAATTGTTAATATGGACTTATCGTGATCAGAAAATCTGGTTAGCAACACAGAGGTTTGTATTAGCTCTCAGAATAGCAAATCCAGGCACATAATTTTGAACAAGAACTTTTAAAATTAACTCAAAGCTTACACCAATAACAGAAGTAGCAAGAGTAGCAGCAGCTTTTATTACAACATGAACACATATTTCCCTTAGGGAACTTTGGATAACATCTACACCTTATGCTAGAGCAAGTTAAGCAGGAAGGACAGTTGGGGGCACAGCAATTCCAGCTGCATGTGGACTTGTTAAAGCACTGGCTGTTCCAGCAGGAGAAACAGTTGCAATTGGGCATTCGACAGCTCACACATGGTTTGCTGCAACCACACATAGTGCAGTCATCGCAGCGTGGCTTCACAAGATGAGACGAGCAACGGCAACAGCAAATCCTTGACACGTTGAAACAGGATACTCCACTGCAAGGCAAAACACATTATCTGTGGAAGAATCTAGTGGACGACAAACGATTAACTTAAATGGGATGACACAAAAAGTCTAAAGAAAGTTTGTAGTATGCCTGTTATTTGGATTTTAGGTTACTGTAAACGCTCATAAGGAAGAACACTAGATTACATGAGCTCAACTCATATTCTTCCCAAAGTTTCATCAGTTGGCTTCAGGTAACGCCTGAGGATCAATATTTGCAGAGAAAAAACAGTATGCCATAAGTCTCCTAGATTACATGATTCGCCTATTTAGTCAAACATACGCATTATAGACGGATCTCTAAGGAACATAGTAAATTTCTAAAATGTATAGCAGTAAGAATTGCATGTTTTAGAGACATTCTTCAGTGATAACTGCTACAGTTCTCATCCTTGTTTGAGTAAAGGATAGCAAAACAAACTAAGAAAGTCTTTTTCCCCTTAAAACAGAAGAATTTGGGTCTGAACTCACTGCTTTGCACCTAAGTTCTTAAAAGTCAATGAAAATGAGAGATCTTCACACTGTACGCCTTAAATTGAAATATAGAGTTCAGAGTCCATTTCCAGAAGCAACATGATCTGTGAATCTTCTTGGCTCTGCTTTTGAGTTTTGAGGACAAGAAAATAAATAAAAGAATAATGACAACTTAGCATTATGTATCAGAATGTATGGAAAAAAACAATGTGTATTTCTTACGTTGGCATAAGAGGATCTGCATTGCACATCACAAAATCTGCAATCCTGCCAAGTTGAAATATTCGTTTAATTTTAACCACAAAATGATAAGAAGATAGGTGCATGATTTTGCACAATTTAAGGAATGAAAAACTATATTCCGTGTGAATGGGCGTGTTCTTTCCAGTCGTACAGAATGGATTCTTGAAATTCAAAGGTATTGCATTTCTCAAAATAACATACTCTTTACAGGATCTTGAAGCTGGTTGAAGGCCTTCAACAGATTTCACTTCTTCCTGCTAACAACAATATTCTATGAAATCCATTCTTTCTGAAAACAGAATTTCACTACATCGTCAATGTATAGAGAGTGAAAAATATGACAACCCATTTTCTTTTTTTATATAAAGGAAAATATCTGGTAAGCAGAAGGTTACTTAAGCCAAAAGAAGCACAGAGGCACATTCATCTTAATTTCAGTGCCTGACAAGAACAGTGAACACTTATAAATAAACATTATAGCAGCAAAATGCAGTAAGAAAAGAAGAGGATTTGAAATTGATGCAGTGTGCAAAAGTTCTTATGAGATCATCACTGATAGAGATAGATCAAAGCAATACTGTAAATTATTGTTGTAGTTATCAGAGCAGAGGAATGAACTTGGTGGAAACATATCAATGCTTCACAGGACTCAGAAACTTGAAGGAGAATGTCATCTTTTTTCATCCAGTGAGTCGAATAGTAGGATTTTAAAAATCTGAATACCACCTTATGAGCAGCCATAAAAAAACAAATAGACCCTTTACATTAAAAGATGCGGAATATTAATAACATCCCAACTTGCCTTAGAAACTTAGAATATCAATCCAAATGTCTAAAATTTGTGTTAGAAAGGCCTTTTTTCGCACTCATGGAAGCCCCTCAGAAGATGAAGGTTTTAACTTTTAAGGATGAAATCAATGAAATGTAGCTCTCCGTCATTTATATATGAATGAAGTGCTTGATTGATGTTTTCTCAAATTATTGAGGTTTACTCTAGAGTGATAACTAGTTTGTTTCAAATCAAAATATCTTAAATACAGGAATTTTACAGGGCAAAACTGAAATGACAGTCACAAGAATTTTAATCTCGGAGAAGTTGCAAGAAAGGTGTAAGCCTAGTTGAAAACTTGAAATCATCAACTTTAAAATGAAATTGCTAAGTTGAAGTGTTCCAAAGTTTTCCAAAGTTAATGTATAAACTCAAGTTGCACAATAAATTTATACATTGATCTAGTTTGGGCAACTGGGGCCGCTATGGCATGACACACTCCACAAAATAATAATCTCAGTGCTTTAGATTTTCCCCAAACAAGCAAGAGTCAGAGTCATCAATATGCTATCAAACTAAGGTCTCATTCAAGTCTCTTCCCCACCTACCTGCCCAAAAGAATTAAAATAATCTACATTCTACAAGATCATTAGTCAGCAATCATAGGGCATTGTAAAATAAACAAGTAATCAAAAATCAAATATATATAAAACTTTTATTAAAGGTTAAGGTAGTCAGGTGTTATTAAAGGTAGCCAACTCTATATAACTCTGGCAAGTGAACACTAAATCTCCAAAGAATTGGCCAAATCCAACTTCAGTTGTCTAAGATTAACTGACCCTTAACAAAATTTAAGCGTGAGTTAGAATCTGTTCAAGGTTATACCGTTGGTAAACCAAGATAAGGTATTTAAACTAGAAAACAACTGAAACGGAATCTTGAGACCCTCAAACTTGTCAAGAAAATGGCCAAATTTTTTGTTCAAAAATGAAGTGTGCCTAATATTAGGTAATTGCCAATTAAGGTTTCTAACTTAATTTCTTGCCTAAATTCCATCAACCCATGTTTTTTGAAACCTATATAAACGCCCCTAACTCTCATTTGTATATCATCCTAAAATTAGAGAATTAGAGAGAGTTTGAGAGAAAAGCTTGTGAAAGAATTTTATGAAGAAAATTCTTGTGAGGGTTGTGAGGTGTAAGTGTTGTAAACACTTGTAAATTTTCTCCCTTTAGTAAAACGATCTGCAGCAGGTCCGGAGACGTAGGCATTATTGGCCGAACTCCGTTATCAAATTTGTGTGTGTTTTTTTCGTTCTCACTAATCTGATTTATCGGGAATTTTCATAATTTCCAACAATTGGTATCAGAGCTCCAGGAATAGTCAGAAACGATCCGGAGGAAGTCAGATTCGAGTGAGAGCGATGGCCACAGATGAAGGGAAGGTGAAACTCGAGAAATTCGATGGCGTAGATTTTGGGTTTTGGAAAATGCAGATAGAGGATTATCTGTATCAAAGAAACCTGTATCAACCTCTCTCAGGAAAGAAGCCAGATGCTATGAAGGAAGAAGATTGGAATCTTCTCGACAGACAAGCCCTTGGAGTTATTCGATTGACGTTATCCCGCAATGTTGCTTTCAACATAGCAAAGGAAAAGACCACGGCGGGTCTCATGGCGGCTCTCTCCAGTATGTATAAAAAGCCATCGGCCTCAAACAAAGTTCACTTGATGAGGCGTTTGTTCAATTTGCGGATGACGGAAGGCGCATCGGTAGCTCAACATCTTAATGAACTAAACACAGTCACAACCCAATTGAGTTCAGTTGGAATTGAATTCGATGAAGAAGTACGAGCATTAATACTTTTGTCTTCTCTACCAGAAAGCTGGAATGCTACTGTCACGGCTGTGAGTAGCTCGTCGGGAAGCAATAAGTTGAAATTTGATGATGTTCGTGATCTGGTTCTCAGTGAAGAGATCCGACGGAGAGAATCGGGTGAATCATCAACCTCTTCAGTTTTACATACAGAGTCAAGAGGAAGAAATTCAACCAGAGGGAATGGACGTGGCAGATCAAACTACCGTGGTAGATCAAAGGACAAGAGGTCCAAATCCAGGA